>OX327691.1:25524187-26774187 GCA_946807835.1 Ailanthus altissimus | reverse complement strand
TATGTGATATTATACGTATAAAAAAATTAAAAAAATTTATTTCTAATAACTTTAATTTAGTTGTTATAAGTGAAAGTAAAATAATAGTTTTAATTTTTAAAAATAATTCTTTAATTATAACTAAACACTATAAAAAAAAATTTAAAAAATTTGACACAAATTTGTTTTTTAATCGATAAAGAAACCTAACCAAAATGACACTCATTTTTATTATTTTCAACACATGTGCTGATTTCTTCAAATCAATGTCAATTTTTTAGATTGTTATAATATATATTTTTATTATGATATAAATACTATTTTTTTCATTCAAAAACAAATTTACAATGACTATCACTTATAGTTAAAAGTTCTGATGATAAATAATTAAAAAAATTAATTATAACTATATGAATGTAATTCATTACAAGTTATACTGCTTTGAAAATGAAGATCACCAATGCCGAAATTTTCACCTTTTTAGGTTTATGATTATTTTATTTAAAATAATAATTATTTTATTAGTCAATTTTTAATCATTAAGGGAAATGTTCATTAATAACTCCTAGCCATAATATTTTATTGCAAAACATATCTGATAAATCTTTATTAGTCAAATAAATAATAAATGAACGAATTTACACTTGTTAATAATATAATTAAAAAAATTATTGTTTAAATCACAAAATTAATAAAAATACAGTGGTCATTATCCAAATAAATTTAAAAAATATTCTACAAATAAAAAATAATAAATTTTGTGAATTTTTTACAAAAAAAGTTACAATTTGTATAATTATTTATTGTACTTGTTATTATTTTATATGTTTAATAAGAGTAAATAATGTATTTTATTTTTTATTATTAGTTTATAAAAATATAAATATGGGTATATAATGGTAGTGTATTATGATAAAATAAAGACGAAATAAATTATATCAGTGAAAAAATACGATGAGTCTAAATAAAAGAATGAAATCGAAGAAAAAGATAAAGCTTATAATTTTTGTGAGCCATAGAGAATTTTAAACCTAGTATTCTTTTTCGTTTCTAATTTTATAATTTTTATTTTTTAACTTTCAATCTTCAAAATGTTAGTGTTTAAATAGTTGATCTATTTATTCTTAAGTTTAAATTTTTTAAAATATGTTTTAAATAATCTTTGAATTTTTTTTTGAATAATTTATTATGAAAGAGAGGTGAAATATACTTTAAAATTAAAATTATCCAAATTTAAATTTTAAAATAATTAAAAATTATATTTTAATTTTGTAAATATAAAAGACAACGAATTTAACTACAAGTCAACATTTCCCATAATAAATCACATCAGACGCCTTGTAAAAAATTTATAAACAGAAATATAAAGTATCGCGGAACAGGAATCGGTAAATAATAATTGTTTTAAGAAATAAAATAAAAAACCATAAAAGCAATAAAAAGTAGGAAAATTACCAAACTGGTCGATTGTGCTGACGTGGAACTGGCGTACTAATAACAACTCGCCAAGTATAACTCGTACATTACACCTTTCCCTTTAGCCTTCCGTGTCCCTTTCTTTTTTTCGATTGCTCTTGCGTTTCATTTTTGTTATTTTCATTTTCCACACCCTGTTTCGCTATTTTCTCTCTCTACATTCTCTCTCTACATTCTCTCTCTCGACTCTCTCTCTAAACACACATCCGAGTTCAATCCGTCGGCTCTTTTTCTGGATCTCAAGCTTCAATTAGATCGGTTGCGTTTCAAAATCAATTTGGTGCTTTCTCTTTCCCGAAATTAGGGTTAAGGATTGGATTTAATTTTAACGGTTCGTGATCTAGGGTTGTGCGCGGGGTGGAGAAGTCGCGAATAGGTGAGAAACGAAGGGGGTAAAAGAAGTGGGAATTGAGGGATTGATGGTACTCGAAGTAAGTCAAAATGTTGCAAGGGTATGCGTATGCATGAAGAGGAGGAGGAGAGCAAACGTCGACGGCACATGTGGACTGTCCCTCCACGTGGCTCCCCGGTTTTAGCTTCAGCTGCTGATGGTGGTTCTGCTTCTGCCTCTTCTCCCTCTCCTTCTTCTTGTACCTTGTCGTCTTCTCCCAATTCAGCTACTTTCTTTTGCAAGGTAGTTTTATAATTTTAATTATTTGTTATTCTGTTGATTGGTTTCGTGTTCGATTGGATTCTATTCTTTGTGGTAATTGGTCGACTACCGAGGGGGTGAATTGGGGATTTTGTTGGGGTTGGTCGATTTCTGTGGAAATGTATGAAATTGATCTAATTTTTGGGATGTTGAATTAATTTCTATCTATGACATGATCCGCTAAGTGGGCTTGAGTTTAGGGCTGGACTTGATTTGTGTGAACTATGTGTTAGGACTTGGCTGCCAAAAATTGTATGAAATGAAGCAGTTTTGGAGTAATTGGTATTAAAGTTTAAGTCTCTTTTCCTCTAATGTCCGAGGGTTATTTTTTTGCGCGCTATTTTGAAGGAATTGAGAAAAATTGGCCTCATAGTGGAGTAACATTTGCTTAAATTCTTTTTGAGGATTCCCTGACTAGTGTTTGAAACAAAAACCCTCATTGGAAAAATGAGGGTAGTTCTGAAATCGATCCATTTTAAGATTTTTCATGTTTTAATTATTTGGGATATTTGTATAGATAACTATAAAATGATTATTTTTTTAAAGCCCTTGATATATTTTATGGTGACCGAAACAATGTTTAATTGAGGAAGAGGTCGGATATTTGTTGTAAAATTTAAAAACCTTTCACTGGAGAAATTGTTTTCTCAACTTTTCTTGTTCTTACTAAAGAAAACAGGATTTCTTGAAGATTACACTATCAAGGATTTTGTCTTATGGTTCTCAAATAATTTATTGAATGGTTTCCACATCTGTGACTGTGAGTTACTGGCTGATTCCCTGTTATGCAGGGCTTTTGTGTGATTTGATCTCTATTTGTGATAGGGTTGCAATCATTGGGAATGCTGTAAGGATGTTCATTGAATTGCAATTTTTCTATTCAGAGACATTTCAATCCCTGAACTATCTGGTGTTATTTATCTGATAGACACTGTTGTTACTAGCATAATAATTTTGTAAATATGCGTATGTAGATTGAAACGATAGTAAGGATGATGATGATTGTTGAAATGACTAGTTAGTGGCCGTCTAGTTTAATTTCAACTAAAGTTTTACATGCTCTTCTGGTTTGCATAGGTGATTACTATATGTGTTAATTGAGGAAATGCTGCTATAATTTCTTTATTTCACCAAAGCTTTTGATTTCTCCACAGGACGGACGCAGAATCAGTGTTGGTGATTGCGCACTTTTTAAACCACCCCAAGATTCCCCTCCCTTCATTGGAATAATTCGATCTTTGACTGCTGGTAAAGAGAATAAGTTAAATTTAAGTGTTAATTGGCTTTATCGACCTTCCGAAGTAAAACTTGGCAAAGGCTTCCTGTTGGAGGCTGCGCCAAACGAAATCTTCTACTCCTTTCATAAGGATGAGATTCCTGCTGCTTCCTTACTTCACCCGTGCAAAGTTGCATTCCTTCCAAAAAGTGTTGAACTTCCATCAGGAATTGGTTCTTTTGTGTGCCGGAAAGTATATGACATTACAAACAAGTGTTTATGGTGGCTAACTGATCAAGATTATATTAATGTGAGTTTAAATACTCTCGCTCACCCCACATTTTGTTGCTTAGCTATTGCTTGTTGCCTTTTCTGGGTAATCAGTATCAATTTTTTTTTTCAGGAACGACAGGAGGAAGTAGACCAGCTATTATATAAGACACGTATAGAAATGCATGCAACAGTTCCATCGGGTGGCCGTTCTCCGAAGCCAACAAATGGTCCAACATCAACATCTCAGCAAAAACCAGGTTCTGACAGTGTACAGAACAGTGCAACATTTCCTTCACAAGTTAAGGGGAAGAAGAGGGAGAGAGGAGATCAGAGTTCTGAGCCTGTTAAACGAGAACGTTCTGCAAAACTGGAGGATGGGGATTCTGGTTACAGTAGAACAGAAAGTAATTTAAAAACTGAGATTGCCAAAATTACAGAGAAAGGGGGACTTGTAGATCATGATGGAGTCGAGAAGTTGGTGCAGCTCATGGTTCCTGAGAGAAATGAGAAGAAAATAGACTTAGTTTGCCGGTCAATGCTTGCTGGTGTGGTGGCAGCGACGGATAAATTTGATTGCCTTAATCGGTTTGTGCAGCTAAGGGGTTTGCCTGTATTTGATGAATGGCTCCAGGAGGTCCACAAAGGGAAGATTGGTGATAGTAGCAGCCCCAAGGATGGTGATAAGTCGGTTGAGGAATTTCTCTTAATTTTACTTCGTGCGCTTGATAATTTGCCAGTGAATCTTCATGCCTTACAGATGTGCAATATTGGCAAGTCTGTGAATCATTTACGTACGCACAAGAATTTGGAAATTCAGAAAAAAGCTAGGAGTTTGGTTGACACGTGGAAGAAACGTGTTGAGGCAGAAATGGATTCAAAATCTGGTTTTAATCAGGCTGTCTCTTGGCCTGCTAGATCTCGGATTCCTGAAGTTCCTCACGGTGGGAACAGACAGTCAGGTGGTTCTTCTGAGGTTGCCATAAAAAGCTTGGTAACACAACCTGCTGCTTCTAAAACTGCTTCAGTGAAGCTTGTTCAGGGGGATAATACTACGAAGTCTGCATTTGCATCTTCAGTGTCTATGAAATCAGCACCATTACCTACTTCAGGGAGTGCGAACCCTAAAGATGGACAGCCCCGAAATTCTGCTACTGCTGCTGGTGCCACTGATGTTCCTACAACTCCAGGAAAGGATGAGAAAAGCAGCAGTTCTAGTCAGTCCCACAACAATGGTCAATCTTGTTCTGGTGATCATGCCAAAGCTGGGGGATTCTCTGGGAAGGAGGACGCTAGAAGCTCAACTGCTGTTTCAATGACCATGAATAAGACCTCAGCTGGTTCTTCTCGGTCTAGGAAATCAGTCAATGGTTTCCCTGGGTCAACTCAATCTGGGGCCCAAAGAGAATCTGGGTCAAGCAGAAATTCTTCCTTGCACAGAAGTTCAGCTTCAGAAAGACCATCTCAGTCTAGTGTGACATGTGAAAAGGCACTTGATGCACCTATAATAGAGGGGAGCAATGCCAAATTGATAGTCAAGATACCAAATCGAGGTCGTAGTCCAGCACAAAATGCCAGTGGAGGATCTGTTGAAGACCCTTCAGTCAACAACAGCAGAGCATCTTCTCCTGTGCTCTCAGAGAAGCAGGACCAATTTGATCGTAACTTCAAGGAAAAGAATGATGCTTCTCCTGATGAAGGAAATGGATCACCTGCTGTTGCTCCTGATGAGACGGGCTGTAAGACTGCTGATAATACTAGGAAAAAGGTTGAAATGTCTGATGCTGATTCTGTACCACCAGGATATGAACTTAAAGATGTAAAAGTGCGTGAATCTTCTTTCAGTTCCATAAATGCTCTGATTGAAAGCTGCGTCAAGTACTCTGAAGCAAATTTGTCTGCACCTGTGGGAGATGATATTGGAATGAATCTGTTAGCTAGTGTTGCTGCTGGAGAGATGTCCAAATCTGATGCAGTTTCACCAATTGGTTCCCCCCAATGTAGCACCCCTGTACATGAGCCCATTTGTGACGACAATGATTCAAGAGAGAAATTATTTCCTGGAGATGAGTCTACTGATGGTGCTGATGATGAGCATGAGAAGCAGCGTATGAATTGTACTTTGTGGGTTAAGAATGCTGGCAGTAATCAAGAGAAACCTGCAGGAGATCTAACTGGACATTTAAATACTTCCCCTATGGATGTGCAGCAGGCTGGGGAACCTTGTCCAGAGAACATTGAAAACTTGAAAGACATAGTAATGGGTGAGGAGACCTCTGATGGTGCAGGAAAAAATCTTGAGAAGGCAGGCATAAGAGTTGATGCGCATGTAGCTTTGGATACTAAACAGAAGATAAGTGGCTCTTTGTTAACTGGGGATAAGGTCTCTGAATCAGCTGTTGGAGCTGAGTCTAAAGCTGTGGAAGGATCATCATCATACAAGTCTTTAGAAATTGACGGCAGGAACAAGAAACCTGTGAGTGAAGGATTGAACAGCAGCATGCAGACAGAAGAGAAGCCACCTCCCATTTTGACACACACCGAGGATGTGAAAGGAACAGATGGAGAAGTGCTGCTTACTTCTGGTTCAGGTGAAGGTATGTCTTCAGAAAATATTGAAGTGAAGGCTGAAAGGGCTGATGAAGTAGATGCCAAGATTCATGTCAATCATGGCGATGAACAAAAATCTGAATGGAAAAGTAATGCACCTATGACCCATGAGGATCGGGTTGTGCCTCATGTTGGTGCTGCTGTCACTGAGGGTAAAGGTGAGCACGTCGAGGAGAATTCGGAAGGTAATGAATCTAAAGAGCAATGTTGTGTTGGTTCGGCTCCTGAGGCCTTCACTTCATTGCAAGTGCAGGAAACAGGACAGCATGTGAGGCCTGGCGTATCTAAGTTGACTGCCTCTGAAGGAGACAAAGAACAGGAATCTACATCTACTTCTGTAGATGCTTCGTTCTCTGCTGCAGGCGTGTCAGATATGGAAGCCAAAGTTGAATTTGATTTGAATGAAGGTTTTAGTGGAGATGATGGGAAATACGGGGAGTTGAGTAATTTCACAGTCACGGGATGTTCAGGTGCTGTTCAACAATTGATTAGTCCATTGCCTCTTCCCATTTCTTCTGTGTCTAGTAGCCTTCCTGCTTCGATAACAGTGGCTGCTGCAGCAAAAGGGCCTTTTGTACCTTCGGAGGATCTCCTGAGGAGTAAAGGGGCACTTGGTTGGAAGGGATCAGCAGCAACAAGTGCATTTCGGCCAGCTGAACCAAGAAAGATATTGGAGATGCCATTGGGGGCAACGGGCACATCTCTTTCTGATGCTACACCTGGAAAGCATGGTCGCCCTCCGTTGGATATTGACTTGAATGTACCAGATGAGAGAGTCCTAGAGGATTTGGCTTCTCAAAGCTCTGGTCAGGATGCATTTTCTGTGCCTGAACTTACTAAAGATTGTGCTAGGCTACGTGGTGAACTGATGAGTTCTACACCTCCTTGGGGCTCTGGTGGACTTGATCTTGATTTGAATAGAGCTGAGGAACTTACTGATATTGGTAATTACTCAACAACCAAAGGTCACAAAATGGAAGTCCCTCTTCAGCCTGGCACATCATCAGGTGGTCTTTTGAATGGCTTCCGAAGGGATTTTGATTTGAATGATGGACCAGCTGTTGACGAGACAAGTGCTGAACCGTCACTGTTTCATCAGCAACCTAGAAATGTACCATCTCAAGCACCTGTTTCTGGCCTACGGATGAGCAATGCAGAGACAGGAAACTTTTCATCATGGTTTCCTAGAGGGACCACTTATTCAACCATCACAATTCCATCAATCATAACTGATAGAGGAGAGCAACCTTTTCCAATCGTTGCACCAGGTGGGCCACAGAGGATTTTAGCTACCACTACTTGTGGCAATCCATTTGGTCCTGATGTCTACAGGGGCCCGGTATTGTCGTCTTCTCCTGCAGTGCCCTTTCCATCTACCCCATTTCAATATCCCGTCTTTCCTTTTGGAACCAGCTTTCCTCTCCCCTCAGCCACATATTCAGGTGGTTCAACATATATAGATTCATCATCTGGTGGGAGGCTGTGCTTCCCCACAGTCAATTCCCAATTAATGGGACCTGCTGGTGCAGTCCCTTCCCATTACCCTAGGCCTTATGTAGTTAGCCTCCCTGATGGTGGCAACAGCGCTAGCACAGAAAGCGGCTGGAAATGGGGCAGACAGGGTCTGGATCTAAATGCAGGGCCCGGAGTCGCGGAGATAGAAGGTAGGGATGAGACATCACCCCTTGTGCCTAGGCAACTATCTGTTGCCAGTCCACAGGTCCTAGCAGAGGAGCAAGCAAGAATGTATCAAGTGGCTGGTGGCGTTTTGAAGAGGAAGGAACCTGAAGGAGGATGGGATGGTTATAAACGGTCCTCATGGCAATAGGAATTCCTAATATCACAATTTGCTGACCCATGAAATATTGTAAGTTCTTGATATGCATTCTTGACCTGTGCAATGTATTATCTTTAGTCCATTGTCAAGGAATGGATACCCCTACTTCATGATGGTGATATTTTTCTTGCCTCTAGGCTAGGACTTCGCTGGCATGTGTCTAGTTGCTTCATTTCTAGGATCATGTTGTCCTGCCACAACGCCACAGTAAGTAATAAATTGATAATCTATCCATTAATTGACAAGAAAATCCATTTTTATTTCTTTTTTGGTCTCATTTGCATTGTTGGATGGATGACTTAACCCATTTTGTATGAAATGCTACTGGATGAAATTACGTGCATGCTCATTATGGATATCTCATGCTCACCTTTAGATACTTTATCCATTTTGTTTTTCTTTTCATTGATGTTCCTCTCTATTTTTTTTAATTCTCCAGTTCTTCAAGGATGGGCATAGATTAACTCTGAGGTCATCTAACTTGTGCTCTTGGAGGTTGGGTGGTAAGTGAGTTATTCGATGTAGTTCATGGTCTCCAACTCCCACCCTTCTGCCATATCAACTATATCATAAAAGATTCTGTCCAGGGTCTTTGAGCTGTTTGTTCCTTGGATTTGTTCTGGGTGGCATTGGTGCGGAGCAGTTTCCCTTTGTAGATATTTTTACTATTGGAAGCATGCACTCTGTTGCCCAGACATGCATAATTGGTGCCAGTGGTGGTGTTTAGGCATCAGCAATTTATAACCGTTCAGACCCAAAACCAGCCCTTGATATCCAATCCTTCTTAGAATGGAGGTTGGATTGATCTGCTGCTTTATGCAGAAGCCCCTTTTGTATGTACTTTGATGAATGTATCTCTCTTTTTATTTTCACCTTCCAGCCCATTTTCTGTTAGTCACATATGCATAAGCTGAGTGGTCACTGAGTTTTGGCACTAGGATTCTTGGCATGGTTTACTTGCTGTGATCATGTATTCTTATCTTATCTTAGTTTATTTTATTTATTAACCAATATTGCAGTCCATCTGTTATGGTTTTAGTTTAAACCCATCTTTTATATGGCTATTGATAATGAGTTCGCTCAATACTTATTTTGTCTTGTGTACGCTTGGCCTTTTTGTTTTGCCAGTTGTATCTGTGTCATGTTATATTGATTCTATGCACTTTAGTTTATTTGGCCACGGAAATCACTACTGACTACTTTGACGTGAAGTAAGCGAACTAATCAGTTTGAAGCATGGAAAATTGATTGTCTTTTTGCCATTTAGTTTAGTCATGTTATAGCGGTCCGGAACAAATCTGTAAATCCATTGTAAGATATAGCTTTGATTAATAACTCAAATCAAGTCACTTGAAAATTTTTGCAGCTCCTCTTTGCATTCAATGGTGGGCGTTCTGGGACGTTATCCTGGGGAACATAATTTACGAGTTCCTTTACCCATTTTAAAAGTAAATCGTGTAAGATAAAACACTAATTAAAGTTATGGGTGTAAGCTCCTGTGAAAGAATCCGGGCACATCTTCAGCCGTGAATTGGCCGAGGTTTAACCCAATGATTTCGATACAAGAAATTTGTGCTCCATATTGGCTTCAATCATAAATGCTCATCGGTAAAATAGTAGAACAATGTTGTGGAGTTCTAAACTAAGTGTAATTACGGCATCAATCTCGTCTGAGAGGAAGTGCCAAACAAACTACTTCATAGCAACACCATGAACAGAAGCAAAACAAGCCTATAATGCAACTTCCCACTTATAACACAGCAGCCAAGCTTTAACTCTACAACAAAAAATCGATGTATATGGATTAGTGACGGGGGATATCATTTCTTCACACAGAAATTTGATCATAATATTAGAAATGAAACAGCCACGAAATGAGTGGCACTTAAGGGAGAGAACTATGCTGCTATTTACCTACTAAAAACATTTGTAAGGAAATCAAACTCATAGAGATCTCGACACCCTGAGGTAGATCTTGGAATCATATTGCACAGTGGAACATGCAAGTGATCTCTTCATACTATTTTCATTTGAGACGCACGAGATTCCTCCCACAAAAGACATTTCTGCAATCCATATGAGAACCAAGTCATGCCAAGTAAACAAATGGATGAAGTCACGGTAAATGTAAGAACTTGGGAATATTTTGATGAGGAATTATCTCGTCTAATAAGTAAAAGTTCTAGGAGGTAATTAGTCATCCCAGACGCGGAAGCATTGTAGGCAGACTACAATAAAAATTCACCAGACAGCCTTTCCTTCAATTTCACGGAATTCCACTCAGAAAACAAATCTATAGCTGTGTTAGTTGCAAGACAAAAGATGGGAAGTGGAGACCCAACTAGGGATAATAGCCTATGGGTAACAAGTTAATGATCAATGTAAGGCATATGTTATTCACCATGAAGGAAACTTGCATTAAACATGTACTTCCCTTGGTGATTTAAAGACAATCCTTAAAAAGGATAATGATTGTTAGGGATATTAATGTCCTGAAATAGCTGAATTTGGTTCATTAGTGGACTATGAATATTATGGGACATCTGAAAACCCATATTACTTGGCCTTTGACCTTGTGACTCAATAACGAATAAACTTTTTTTATATATCAACCTTTTTTCTTGAATGACTTATAAACAACTACCAAGCTGAGAATCATTATTGACAGATTAGTTTGATAAATAGGGGTATAGGAGCAAAGATGCATATTTAGCATTGGGAACATGATAGTGTTAATATAAGATGAATGGTTTCCTCTGATAAAGTGACGCAGATGCTTTGAGAGCCTTAAACATCTAGCATTTCTAAAATTCATAAAAAGTTCTCAAACACATATAATGGAACATGATGCAAAACACTTCACATATCAGACAGTGAAAGACAATAAGGAAGTTTAAGAAGATCAAGAAACAAAGATACTGACAATAGGCATCCTTGTTGTTGCTTTTTCTTCTTCTCCTTTTGTTTCTCTGGTGGTTTGATTACTACCTTGATTGCGGCGTCAAAAACTGCTTTCACATTCTGCAATGACATGGACAAGGATCATTTACAAAGAAATATATGTATAAGAAAAAGGATAACATAATTCTAGTTGGGTACACTTTATATTTACCATCTCTCGAAGCAATGAAGTACAACTTTTGAACAAGTACAATAATCATATGATCGGAGAAACACTCAATTTGAATAATCATGCAGTTTATGACTTTGTTATTGTCATGAGGTCTAGATATATAACTAGTAGACACAAAAGGAACATTTTAGTCAAACAACTTTAACCATGGTTTTGGGACTAAAAGGCAGAAAAGCTCTGGATAGAGCTCAATAGTAGAAAAATATGTATTTAATAAGCTTAGCCAAGCATCTTAGAGAAGAGCTAGAAACATTTCAAGGATATCCAGTTCAGAACAAGACACCATAACTATAATATCACATCTAATTACAAACGCAGACGTTAGACAGCTTCTGTATCTCTCTCCAAGAGACTTAATTTTTCTGATGGAATTTGAACCGAGAGATCATAGTATTGTGTTTATAAAAACTTCCTGCCAAAAGCATACCTGCTGAGTTTTTGAGCTGCACTCAATGTAGTATGCAGCACCAATCTGTTTGCGAAGTTCCTCTCCCTGCTTACATGGGAACATTGTGACTGAGAAATCAGAACACTGATCACATACTTTTCAAGATTAACTAAGAAATTAGAGCACTGATCACATAATTTCCAAGATTAACTACAAAGCAACTAATGAAGAGAAACACACTTGTGCAGTGGTCACAGGCACCAATCCTGGATGATCAGCCAAATAATGGCTATCCTCACGAAGATCTACATTTCCATTATAAATCACATATTAGTTGAGACAATAAAAATAAAAAATTTACTAGGACAAATTAAGATAACAAAATAGCATCTGCAATGATCAACTACTTCCAACTGTTATCCAGTTGCATTAATTTCTATTCTGTTGCTTCATTTAAAACAACTGCTTGACTCAATGTGTACAATCTGCCTATGATAAGAACATGTCACTATGTGCCAGATTAGCTCAGCAGCCACCTTTTGTGATAATCTCTGTGTTTATTGCTTACTCTACGAACAGACGTTACTTCATAGGTTCTCCACTTCATCTTTTTTTTCTATGGACTATGACCACCATCTCTCCTCCCTTATTTGAAGAAGTCAAACATAGTCATATCAATATCCAGCAATCAATTTTCACTATTTCCAGGTTTACACTTAAAGATGATTACTGCTTTCAAAATATTTCCTGCAGTAGTCTTAGATTGCTAAAAACTTAAAATTTAAACTTGTGAAACGATGTCTTTTGCTTCTATTTTTGACAATTGGATAGCAATTATGAAACAGGACACATTTGATAGATTGTAAACCCACCTAAACTATTAAATAAGTCTTTGTTCAGCTAACGAAATGGGTATCCATTCAATATCAGAACATTTTTGACAAAAAACAAGTGTCACAAGCTGAAGACTTATAACTAGCAAACAATAATAAACAAGAAAGAATCATATATCAAACTGTATTTGCGCATAAACATTAGTGACTTTTGGGCATATTGACTTACCCAATTTGGTTCCGACCAATACGACTGGTACTCCAGGAGAGTAATGCTGAAGTTCAGGGATCCACTAAACAAGTAATCATGAATTAGAAGGTTGTGACACTGTACATAATTAATTATATTGCTTCCAGAAAATGAAAAGAAAAACACAGGTAAATTCACCTTTTTTAGAACGTTTTCATAGCTGGCTCGACTCACTAATGAGAAAGCTAGGACAAAAACGTCTGCTCCTCTGTAGCTTAAAGGCCTTAGTCTATTGTAATCCTCTTGCCCTATGACATTCATCGACAACAAATGTAACATAATAAAAATTTTTATTTATGAAAATTGTGATTTTCACTATCGAACTATAGTGGGAACTATCAGAGAACGTTGTGAAGGTGAAACTGATTGTGATAGTGTGTCAGAGAATTCATACCAGCTGTGTCCCAGAGGCCTAAGTTGACAGTAGTGCCTTCAGCCACCACATTTGCACTGAAGTTATCGAACACTGTTGGTATATAATCCTGGTAAGCACAATTCTCAAAATATTACAAGTGACAAATGAAAAGAGCCAACTTGAACAACAAAAACATTTCCTTTTTCTACTGTCAATTTGCTTGAAATGGAAAGAAAACATAGAACAAGTAAAATCCCAGATGAATAAGCAAAAAGGGAAATAAATCACGGTCTACATAGCCCCAAAAAGGCAAGTTGGACACGAAGAGAAGACCCAGAAACAAAATTATTTTGTAATTGGTTTTTAAAATATTCATGAAAGGAAGAAAAGCTGCAGAGCCCAGATGCATGAACACACTAAACAATACATAAAACCGCAAAAAGAATAAAAACGAAACTAAAACTGACAGACCCAGATGGATGATCGTGATCTTGAAGAAACAAAGAGTAGTACATACAGTAGGAAACTTGTTACTTGTGTAGCAAATAAGCATGCAAGTCTTGCCAACAGCTCCATCACCAACTGTCACACACTTGATGAACCTTGAAGCACTAGAAGCCATTGATACCAAAAACAAAGTAGAACCAAAACAAGCAAGCAAACAAAGAAGAAAAGAAAGATAGCTCTTTGATGAGTTAAAATTACTAGTAAACACAACAGAATGAAAAGAGAAAAAAAGAAAGACAAAAAGGTCGTTTGTTGGTGGACAAATTTATGGCTTCTTCTTTGTTTGGTTAGTGGTAGATCACATGATTCTCACTCAATTCGCTAGCTCTGTAGCAGTTATTTACTTTTTCGGCTTGGCAAATCAAGATTGGGTTTTTATAATGAGAGATTCTTCTAGTATTTGGATTTTCTTTTTTCTTTTCCTATTTTTCATGTTTTAGAAGGGACACAGCTGATGCATATATTTTAGTACCAGAAATGAATTTCAAGGCAGTTTGTACTTTGTTTTGTAGTTGTAAGGATTGAACAAACTGGGCGGTTTACCCGTGATCTGCGCGTGTCAGATGCCAGGATGTATCATTTTTTCTTGTGTTTAATTTTAAAACTGACATGTTTATAACTTTTACAATCTTCTTTCTTTCTGCAAACATTTCTTTTATGAATTTTTCTAAACTACCTTCAACACCCCATGTCTTATATATAGATCATACTGTACGTAAAAAAAGCAAGCCAACACTTCCACAAAATAGAATATACTTTTTTGATCTTTGTAATCTAAGCTGAAAAGGCAACAAATATGGGAAGCATTGAGAATTAGAATAATTCATTTTAAAATGAGAACGTCAATGTTGAATTGAAAATGAACTGCGAATGGACCAGACCACAAAGCAAAAAAACCCATTGAAGAAGTGATACCTATTGCATTAATGAACAATCTAAATTGGTGGTGACCTCAGGACCACAATTATTGGAACTATATATTTTGTTATTTTCAGGATTTTGATTCCCAGAAAATGAAAGTATAGAAACCCATTAGTTGAGTTACTTCCACTGTATATACGTATATACATACAGATACATTTATATATAAATGTATATATACATATGACGATAGATAGGAGTTGAACTTAACATTTAGTTTCTAAATCATTCCTTTTGGGATTGGGACCGTGGATATACTGAATCATTAGGTTGTTCTTTCAAGTGGGATTTTAAAGATTTGATCAATGAGAATTTCTGTAGCACCAAAACTATGTTTTTCATTAGAAGCTTTTAGCTAAGTGAAATACTCTAGCCTATCGGTTGTCACCAAGCTGTATGATCACATGTTGTGTGAGAGAAGAGAATTGCAAATTTTGGGTACTTTAGTATATTGAATATGAATATGAAGATGTTTAGTTAAAGAAAAGTTGAGAGAAGAAAAAAAAAAAAAAAGAGGAAAAGCAAAGGCTTGGTGGGTTACACCAAACCTACTCCACTCTTTGCCCAAAAGTTGAGAAGAAAAGGCAAGTTCTAAAGCAAGAAAAATGGGTGGCAAGTAGAATTATTGCACCCTCCCAGTCCCCAGAAGGGGTTTGGTCAAGTAAAAATTAAGCAACATAAGAAGAGTTGGTCACAAAGTGTGAAGATAAGATATAAGAAAAAATTTTGTTTCCAAAAAAAAATAAATTGAAAGGACAGTTGGGGTCTAAAATGCCATTAATTCCTGCATGTTGTACTAACTTGACCAACCACTGCTTAAAGTTGCATTGACCAAATGTATATTTATTTATTCTATTTCATAAACAGTTTCTTATTCATCATGAGCTGTGATGATACATTTGCAAGAATGCGTTTGCTTCAATATTTGTCACCCATAACTACGCCATAATTGCCTATACTTGGGGGATTTCAATAAATATTCTCATGCATTAGCTCGCACCTAAATGCCCAATTGCGCAACTTGTTACTTCATTCCTAAGTACACCCTGTATATCTTATGTTCATCCACCACAGTAGATTGCTGGTGCACCTAGAAAAAAACGTGTCTCATTTAGTAATAGCGCTAATATTTGTGTGATAAGTCTAGCCCAAACAAATTAATAAGAGGGCTCAAGAGATTTTTAACTTTGGCCCAGTACAAGCCCAAAATTGCAATTTCCTTTCCACTTCCCTCCTCCCTCTGGCTACTTTTAACTCCCACTGGCCACTTTAACTCTGTATTCTCCTCCTTAATTTTTTTTTTAAAAACAAATATTTCCCATTTCATTAGCAATTTTTCCACCCTTTTCAATCCTTCGCCTTCGTCAAAACCTCGATAAAACCCCAAAACACAAGAACAATACAAAATTTTTCATAATGTCTGAAATTAGACGCAAACGAGGACGCAAACCCAAAATCCCCGCTGTCGAAGAAACCCTAGACGTTCCCTCCACCACGGCCTCCGCGGACGACGACGTTTTCTCCGTCTCCAACGTCGAAATCATCCCAATCAACCCGAACAATGGAGCCGGCGTCGCCCCTAACAAACATCATCTCCCTGATCACCGTCCCCGCCGCGGCCGTCCCAAGAAGCTGCCCAAGCACGAACAGCCCGAGGAGAAGCCGCCACCGCCGCGGACGGGCTACTCGCGGGCGGCATCGGAGAATGGTGTAGGACTGGCGGACTTCGTCGGGGAGGTGGGGGCTGCCGTGGCGAGAGTTGTCCCGGCGATGGACGCGGTGGTGAAGGTGTTTTGTGTCCACACAGAGCCGAATTTTTCGCTGCCGTGGCAGAGGAAGAGGCAGTATAGTTCCGGTAGTAGTGGGTTTGTGATTTCAGGCAGAAGAGTTTTGACAAATGCGCACTCTGTGGAGCATCACACGCAGGTTAAGCTCAAGAAGAGAGGCTCCGATACTAAGTACTTGGCCACGGTGCTTGCTATCGGGACAGAGTGTGACATTGGTATCTTAAGTTCTTGAAAATTTTAAAACTTTGTTTCATTTATTTTTTTAAGCTATTTCATATTTGTAAGATTTGGAGTTAAAATCTGAACCATGCATTTGATGTAATACGTTTACATCTTGCATTTGCTAGATAACTGGTGGGATCTGCTTTATGGTTGATTTTTTAATACAGGCCTATGTTGTGACAATAGCAAAACTTATGTGACTCGGATCCTAATTTTTATTCCTAATACCCCATGTATAGTTCAAACTGGATAGGAATAGTAATCAATTTTAGTTCCAATTGTTTGTAGAGGAACTCATTCCTCTCTGATCCATTCGACGTGTGCAATTTATTTTCCGTCAATATGTCCTGCCTTGAATTCCTTTTGAATCCATGTTTGGTTAATTCAATAGCTTTTTTTCATGGCTTTGCAAAAAGAAACTATTTTTTAATTGTCCGGCTATAAATTCAGCAAGAATATTGGGGTGTCCACAAGGATTTGCAATTCTTGTAACAGCAATGTTTAGTTTTCAGTTTACGCAATTAAGTTCTTTTTGTACATTCATCTTTAATTCTTTGATTCTTCGCAAACGATTTTCTAGTTATAATTTTGGACTCATATATTAGGACTTGAATTAGATAAATTATTTTTTGAATCTCTATCCGTGCAATTCTCTCAACACTGGAAGATATTGTCATATTTTTTTGTACATAATTCTTAATACTGTTTCGTATTTTTTGATCTTCTTATAGACCTTCGGAATAATTTTTGGGTTGTGCAAACCAAAGAGAATGATGACTTTCTGTTGATTTACATTTTGAGGGATTGAATTTGTTGGTTTTTAGTGAGTACAAGAATTTGCTATATGTGATGTGGACTAGTGTATGCATAATTCTCATTGATTTACATTATCTGGCATTTCTTTTTAGTATTGAATGGAGTAAAGCTTGTTAGTTAGGTTTGGTTATGTGGACTTGAATGGTGATTTCTTTTTGTTGAATGCAATTTTTGCTTTGGGTTATATTGCAGCCATGCTTACAGTTGACGATGATGAGTTTTGGGAAGGAGTATCACCGGTAGAGTTCGGGGAATTGCCTGCCCTTCAAGATGCAGTAACTGTTGTGGGTTATCCTATTGGGGGAGATACGATATCTGTGACAAGTGGTGTTGTATCACGAATAGAGATCTTATCTTATGTTCATGGATCTACCGAGCTATTGGGTTTACAGGTTTTTGGACTATATTTCAAGAATATTGGTTTATTTGCTGCCAGCCATTTAAGTTGTTTCCCTCATGATATATTTTCATTTACTTCTGCAGATAGATGCTGCTATAAACTCGGGAAATTCTGGTGGGCCTGCCTTTAATGATAAAGGCAACTGTGTGGGCATTGCATTTCAGTCCCTTAAGCACGAAGATGTGGAAAATATAGGTTATGTCATACCAACACCAGTCATCATGCATTTCATCCGGGATTATGAGAAGAATGGAGCATATACAGGTTACTTGCGGCATTAACAGCTTTCTGCATTTTCATATTTGGCTAGTTCTGATAATCGTTCCGTTAATTTACTGTGTTAATTTTTTTAAAACCTGAAAATGGCTTTATATGTTATTTTAGCTTTTCTTGCACAGAATTTAATGGTCTTGTTACATGATATAGGGTTCCCTATTCTTGGAGTTGAGTGGCAGAAAATGGAAAATCCTGATTTGCGTATGGCAATGGGTATGAAAACTGACCAGAAGGGTGTCCGAATCCGAAGAATTGATCCCACTGCTCCAGAATCTGATCTTTTGAAGCCATCGGATATTATTCTGAGCTTTGATGGGGTTGATATTGCCAATGATGGAACTGGTAAGTGTATATATCTTATTTTCGTAGTTCATTTCTGATTATGTCGATACTCTCAATGTTATTGTTGTTTGAGAATTTGGAAACTTACCAATATATTTATGGAGAATGGCTGTTTTGAGTACATTGCTGTAATGAAGACACTACCTGAAATTTTTTCCTTGGAACTCCTTTTCTTGTGTTTAGAGCTAATTCCATCTTACACCAATAGATGAAAGACGGGAAACATGAGGAGAGTTGCATTGAGTGGACATGATTCCCTGAGTTGAGTACAATCATCAGCAGAATTATAGGATATACTTTGGTATATTAACAGGAGTTTTTTTATAACAATCATGATATAAATATATATTATGCAACTGTAACTTGGGTATCTATGCAAATAGTGCATTTTGGACATCTTAGATGGAAGCGGCTAGTTCAAGTCTTCTTGTTGTTTCTTTCAATTCTTGCTGTGTATTTGTCACTGGGATTTTCTCTTACTTTCTTGTTGAGTTTTCAGTTCCCTTTCGGCATGGAGAGCGCATAGGTTTTAGTTACCTCATCTCCCAAAAATATACTGGAGATAGTGCAGCAGTTAAAGTTCTCCGCGATTCTAAGATTCTCAATTTCAACATGAAACTTGCTACTCATAGAAGGCTTATTCCAGCTCACAACAAGGGTAGACCTCCCTCATATTACATTATTGCAGGATTTGTATTTACCACGGTGTCTGTTCCATATCTCCGTTCTGAGGTGTGCAATCTACCTGAAATTGCTGTGCTTTTTGGTATATCTGTGTGTTGTCTAGAACATTTGTGTAGTTAATGAGGCTACAGAATGTGGTCCCTTTAACATTGTTATGTATGAAATGCTGTTTAATGATTATTCCTCTTCATTGTGTAACATCATCTTATCTTTTCTCATTTCCTTGTTTGAATGTGTGAACTGAATCAGTGTCAATATTCTATTCTATATTTTTTTTTTTCTTTTAATGAAAGAAAATGTGCTTTTCTAACTATGCCTGATTGTCTTCATTTTTTTCTCTAAACTTCTTGTCCATTTTTTCAACATGGACAAGTATGGACTCTATCAATTTTCCTTAGCTTCATGCTGTTGGATTGATGCCTTTCTTTTCAATCACTCAATTCATGGTTATGTTTGCAAAGGTATGCATGCTCTGACATGTCAGTCCTTTTTTTAAAAATATTTGTGCAGTATGGAAAGGATTATGAATATGAAGCTCCAGTCAAGCTTTTGGACAAGCTCTTGTATTCAATGCCACAATCGCCAGATGAACAACTTGTTGTGGTTTCTCAGGTTCTCTCTCTCACTGAGCTACTTTGATGAGGTTTTTGTGCAGATACTCTCAGTTTCTTACCTTTTTCCTTTTTTTTGGAAATTTTTATAGGTGCTTGTTGCTGATATTAATATTGGATACGAGGAGATAGTTAACACACAGGTGAGGAAAGGCTTGCTATTGCAAGTGGTCTGATTTCAGTACTTGATTTGCTCTAATATGTCATCTTCTATTGTGAGGACCTGTGTAGGTTCTTGCTTTCAACGGTAATCCTGTGAAGAATCTGAAGAGTTTGGCAAACATGGTAGAGAACTGTAATGATGAGTTTTTGAAATTTGATCTAGAATTTGATCAGGTCTCGCCCTCTCCCATCCGCTTGTGTGTGTTGGCTATATATACATATTGCTACTCTCTTATATTCATATGAGTATTCTAATGTGCAGATAGTGGTTCTCCGCACAAAGACAGCAAAAGCAGCTACTCTGGATATTCTTGCAACGCATTGCATACCATCGGCAATGTCTGATGATCTCAAGACATGAATTTATGTCATGATTCAGGTGCTTTGTGTTATTCATTTGTTATGGTCTGTCCATGGAACTCCTGTTTTCAACCTTTTTTTGCAACACCTTTAAGCAAATACCCGGGGGTTTTTTGCACAACAAAAGAGTGCTGCCCACATCTGGAAACACTCGTTAACTCTTTGCTGTTAGTACTAGTGGAGAAAACATACAGGATATAAGATTTAGTGGTGTCCTCAGCATTTGTGTCACTGTTCATATATGAATTTTGGTGATAACTTAGGCATTTGTACTATTCATAGCCTTTCCAGTGGTTTTTGTTATCATGAAAGCTTCTGAAATATTGCATAGGCTTCCTTGTCTGAGTGAGTGGTTATTACTAATTATGGGAAGAAAATATATGGCATCATCAATGTGTATGTTCATAACCAAGGTTACTTTCTAATCACTAACCATAATTTGGTCTTGAAAGACGTTAGATATCATTGTGACTCCATACAATATTTACTTTTGTAAGGAGATGGTGGCATACTGTCATAATTGCTTTGGAAAAGAGGGCAAGTTGCTCAATTCCATGGGCTGAAATGTAATGAAGAACAAAACAGTTCAAAATAACTCTGTGAAGGATCGATGTCACCCATCATCTATTACCCATCTCCTGCAAGGTAAAAGTTTACATAAAGGAGTCAATACATTTAACTGCTAAGTAGCTCGAATTTCTCGAATTAACCAATTAGTGTAGGACTCGTGGTCCCATAATTTTACACAAGTTCTTATGCAATTTTACACCATTAAATTAATGCAATTTTCAACTATTTAGATTAAGTTTAACATGTAATACACTTTTGGGATGCCATCTCGGTAAATCCAAAACGCACTAACGTTGAGTCGAGTTGTGTAAAAAAATGAGGTCTCTTTAGCCTTTAGCCTCTCTAAATTGTCTCATATGTGGGCTTCTAAGAAGGGAGTCTTTGGTGACAATAATTGTGGTGTTTCATCTATGTATGCTTTATCCTTTTCCTTCTCTTTGGACTGTGCCCACATCACTCCATAAAATCCGGCAACAATTCTGATTGCTTCGATGACATTGCAAGAGAAGGACCCATTTTGTTCATATGCTTTTGAACACATTCTAACTATTTATGAAAACAAATCCCTTACATTGCATATAACTCAACTTTCAAGGAGTTCGAATTCATAAACCAAGTGCCTGTTTATTTATTTTTTTTAAATTTAATTTTGATGCTGAATATATCTCAAGTGTATTTCATCATTTAATGTTTATTTTTAACTTAACGATAATTTTAATTTAATTAATTATTTTTTTTTTTATTAAATGTAAGAAGTCTAAATGATATAATTAATTTCCTTTTAAAAATATCCTTAATTAATATATTACATCAGTATTCAAACAAAAACTCATCTCCTTTATTTTGTATCAAATATTTAACGTATGAAATACATTCATGTTGAGATGATGAATTTTACCATTAATCTGTTTTTCTTTTATGTACTTACAACTTTACAAAAAAAAATTATACTTTATAAAAAATTGCAATAAAATTTATAGTAACATTGTTTTAATATTCTTTAAAAAAAAATAATGTTAAGTTGTAACTAAATTTTATTTTATTTATTAATTAAACAAATTTATAATGATTTATATGTAAAGTGTTAATTTTCAGTTTTTTTTAAACAAAATAAAAATTAAACAACTAAACAATAATATGTATGTCAAATAGGTTAAAAAAAATTATATATGTAAAAAAAAGGTTATATATATATATATGTCCAAAAAGAAATAGGTGGTTCAGATTCAATCATTCACCTCTATTTAATATTTAATTTTATCAGGGAAAAAAAACCCGAAATAAGTTTCAAGGAGGCCTAAATTTACCTACTTGTGTTAAGATAGTTTAGCGAGCAAAGTTAATTAAGAAAGAGAGATTGGTACCTTCCAACATGGAGTGTATCTCCGGGAAAGACGACGCCCATTAAAGCTGCGATGGACACCGGCCCTTTTCTACGTATTCACCGTTCTATTACACCAAATGTCGCCACATTCCCAAACGCTGCCTTCACAACAAGTATCACCAAAAACACAAAGCATGTTGAGAACTACTGTCTTCTCATATACATATTTATAGAGAGAGATTGAACCTAACATTAGTTTCATATTCTCACAAAGATTATTTAAATGTGAAGGGGAGGGCATTTACATATCTGTTTCTAGATGTTTATGGAATCGCATTCACCTGAGAAATGTTCAAGACTGCGAGTGATAAAGAAACAGTTGCTAGGAGAACAACCCCCCTATCACCCAATTATTTGTTGTTGCCAACAAAGGATATGAAGATGGTAGTGGTTAATGCTGAACTAAGAAAGCAGCCATGGAAGGATCCTTGTAAAGGATTATAATAAGTGCTCCTGTTATGGATAGCAAAAGTGCCCGTGGCCTTTATCTGGCTTCTTAAACTTCTCAAATCCAGTTTTTCCATCCTGTTAATGGCAAAATGCAATCACCCACTAGCACTTACATGTTTAACAGGCATCTTTAGACTCTGTTAAATTCAGCATGAAATTCCCTATTGAATAAAAAGACAAGCAGGGTCTATTAATCACTCATCTCAGAACCTGAAGATGACAGCAAGCAAGAAAGTGAAAGCAGGGAGAAAAGGTCATTGGAGGCCTCCTTTGTCCTACAAATATATAGAGAGATAGAAGTCAAAATCTTTAGATTGGCTACTTCTTGGTGGTGAAGAAGAACGAGATGGCTGCTTTGCTGAGTGTTGTTAGGCCTGCATCTGCACACTTCACCACCACCATCGCTGCAAATGGAACCAATCCCACCCAGAATGACTTCACTCCCATGGCCGTCACTCTGTTTCTCTATCTCTCTCTCCCTAACTATAAGTTGGGGGAATACTACAGTCGAATAGCTCAGCTGCGACTTCAAGTCACTTTCGTCATTCTCATTTCTCGTTAAATAGATATCTACCACTACCATTGACTTTCACCTGCCCCTTGTCCAAAAGATAAAACAAATTATGGCCACGTCGAGCTAAAATAAATTTTTAATAAAGTTTTCAAATATAATGACTTTCTTCATACTAATTAAACCTAGCATTTAGAAGTATAATAAAAAAAATTAATTACAATTTCTTTTTTTTAAAAAAAGTTGATAAACCATAAAAGAACTCGAATTACTGGGTATTTATAATTTCAATCCAAAGCTTTTTACTATTCACATTTGTACCTAATTATCCCTTATATATAATACTAAAAAAAGAGGGAAATCTTACCTTCATTGAAAACGTTATTGCAGATGTTGTTTGAAAAATACAGTATATTAGGCATTTAACCCAAAAAAAACAAATAGGAAAAATTTACAAACTAATAGCTGCAATTTTACGGACACAAAACGCTTTGGTTGCACAGCACAGGAAGTCTGCAAATACGATAAGAAAATTTTTATATTTAAGATTGTGATATCATTTGTTACAATTTTATCCTTAGTAAAGAGATAGTGGGTGGGAAACTTCCCCGAGAAGATATCAAAAGTAGCTGACGTGGCGTTTTATGTTTTTTCTCTCGGCGCACGATTCTAATTTACGCCGTTTCCTATGGGGAGAAAAAAACCTAGTAAAACGCCGCCGCCCGCTGCTCCTAGCCAACGCCGGGGACGATCGTCTCCTTCTGTTCTTGTTGGATCGATGGAGGCCGCTAGTTGCAGCCTTCCTGCTGCCGTCCCTGCCTCGTCGGGGCTGCCTCCTCCGGACGTCGCGGATGGCCCTCCGGCTGTTTCTTCCAGTTCGGTAAGGCTTGCTGACTTGGCTGAAGTGTTGCCGTCCGTGCGTCCTGCTGTCTCAGAACTGGCCGAGGGGCTGCCGGCTGTGTCTGCTGATCCAGCTACGGGTGTGGCCTCCGCTGCGATAACGAAGGGCGGCTGTGCCACGATGAACCAAACTACCCCGTCGCAGGCTGCCGCTGGCGCTGGGACTGGGCGAGTTTCTGTGGGGGCTGGTGCTGGGCAGGGTGTCGCCGGCACGGGAAATGGGCTGGCTTTCGGTGACGATGGTGCAGGGCTGGCTGCAGCTGGCGTGGGTGCTGGGCTAGTCTCCGAAGGAGCGGGTGCTGGGCTGTCTCCTCCGTTGGCCGTTCGGGTTGGCTGCTGGGGTACTGCTGCTTTGGCCGAAGGTTGCAAAAGCTCGACTTCAGTTTCTGCTGCTGCTGCTGATGGGCTGAGCTCCGGTGCACCGCCCCTGGTCACGGCGGCTACAGTGACAGTGACAGAAAGAGGTGGCAGCAAGCCTGCTGTTGTGCCCTCAAGCCGGCCTTGGGTGTCCTTGTTTGCCGACAACCGAATCCGAAGCTATGGAAGTGAACTACAATTTATCCCCCCAGCCATTTCAAATGGTAAGAAAATTGTTAAATTCAATTGCAATGAACTTAAAGAAGAGGAAAATAGATGGCAGCATGCGCTAATAGGATGTGTGTATGGATTATGTCCTAGATTTCAACCGCTCCAAGCTTTTGTTATGAATCGGTGGAAGCAGTTTGGCTTAGTTTCAGTTCATTCTATTAAAGAGGGGTTGTTTCTGTTTAATTTTGAGAATGGAATAGGAAAGCAGAAAGCACTTGCGGATGGACCTCTAACCTTTGATAAACGACCTTTGATTCTCAAAGCTTGGAAGCCTAGAATGGTAATGGATGTAGCCAGTATCAGAACTCTGCCTATTTGGGTACAATTCCCAGGACTACCGTGGGAATTTTGGAGCCCCCCACTCTTGAGTCGTATAGCTAGCTCATTGGGATCTCCTAAATTTTGCGATCAATGTACCTTGAATAGAACAAGGCTGGCATTTGCGAGAGTCCTGGTGGAAATGGATGTGGGGGGCGAGTTTCCTTCCATGATTACCTTAGAGGATGAAGAAGGTAACATGGTTATGCAGGAGGTAACTTATGAGTGGAAGCCTACTGTCTGCCCCAAATGTAAAGGGATTGGCCATGAGGGGAAAGACTGTAAGGTTGGAATAAAACAGGGGTGGAAAGAAAGAGAGACGGTTCAGAACAATCAAGGAGAAAGAAAGGCACCTATTATCCACCCTAAAAAGCAGGAACAAAAAGAGTTAGATACAGGCAAAGCAGAGATGGGTATACAGACTCCAGAAGGCAATGAGGAGAAGGTCCCAATAGATACGGCAGTGAAACAAGTGCCAGGTAACGGAGGATCAGAGGTTCTTCAGGTAGTGGATAGATTCAACTTAAGGAAGACTATTACTCTGACGCATGACGTGGGAATCATAGGGAAGGGTCGACGTGCCACAAGGAGCTCTAAATCCCCAAAACGGGGACAATGATCGCAAGCTGGAATATTCGGGGTCTTCACGACCCTTGTAAACAATCAGAGGTACGGTCTCTGATTAAATCTAGTCGATTATGTATTTTGGGATTGTTAGAAACAAAAGTTAAATTATCTAATCTAGATACCATTTGGAAGAAATTAGCCTTACGGGACTGGAAGCTAGAAAATAATTCTGAGTGTCTAGATATGGGAAGAATTTGGATTGTCTTTAATCCTGCTAGATGCAATGTCACGATCCTACAAAAGCACCAACAATTCATACATAGTAGAGTTCTTATCGATGGCATTGCGTTTTACTGGACTCTAGTTTATGGTGCCTCTACCCCTATGGAGAGAGAAAACCTGTGGAAGGACTTAGGTGATGGCTTGACTCCCAACACTACACCTTGGTTAATCCAAGGAGATTTTAACAACGTCATCAGCAACAATGATAGAATTGGAGGACAATGGGTTAATGATAACATGGTGGAACAGTTTAAAAGTTGGATATCGAGACTAGAGTTATTTGAGTTAAAGAACCATGGGTGCCGCTACACTTGGTGCAACAATCAAACTTGAGAGCAACGAATTTGGAGGAAAATTGACTGGGCATTTGTTAATGGAAACTGGCTAGATGCATTAGCTGCCTCTGAGTGTGAAGTTTTACCAGCTGGCATTTCAGATCACTCTCCTCTTGTGGTATCTATTGCGAGAGCTTCCTATAGTGGTAATATTCCTTTCAAGTTCTTTAATGCCTGGTGTGCCCATTCTGAGTTTCTCTCCACAGTTGAGCGAGCTTGGCAGCATGAATGTTATGGCCCTCCAATGGCCCGGGTTTGGGTCAAACTCAAAGTATTAAAACCCAAGCTACAAGAACTCAACAAAGTTTTTTTCTCTGACGTCCAGCAAAAGATAGAAGAGTACAAAATGATGTTGACCTCCTTACAGAGTAGACTCATCCATGATCCATTTAACCAAATTCTGCAAGATGAGGAAAGGGGCATTTATCAGCATTTAAGGGAACTTATTTATGCTGAAGAAAGCATTATCAGACAAAAATCAAGAATAAGATGGATTCAAATGGGGGATTCAAATACCAGCTACTTTCATAAGTCAGTTAAGCAGAGAAGAGCTCGGAATAGAATCACTTCGATTGAGAGACAAAATGGGGAAAACTCTGATGATCCCAAAGTGGTGAAAGAAGCCATTGTCGGTTACTACAAGGATTTACTGGGAACCAACACTTCCTATAGAGCGACCATACAAAAGAGAATCATAGATGTTGGCCCTAAATTGAAGGTAGACGATAGAGACATACTGAATGCTCCAGTTACAGCCCAAGAAGTCAAGAATGCTATCTTTAGCATCAATGGTGATAAAGCTCCAGGACCTGATGGTTACAACAGTTATTTCTTTCAAAAAAGTTGGCACATCGTTGGAACGGAGGTGACTGAAGCTGTGCAACATTTTTTCTCCTCAGGTCAGTTTTACAACCCCATAAATGCCACTGCCATTACTCTCGTGCCTAAGATTCATAATCCTCACAGTTTGGGGGACTATAGACCAATTGCATGTTGTACGGTCCTTTACAAATGCATCACCAAAATAATAACAGGCAGGCTAAGGAATGTGGTGAGCTATTTAGTCAACCCCAGTCAATCAGCCTTTATTCCTAATAGGAAGATAACCGATAATGCTTTACTGGCACATGAACTTATGAGGGGATATGATCGGAACAGTGGAAGCCCAAGATGTGCACTTAAGATAGACCTCCGCAAGGCTTATGACTCGGTCTCATGGGATTTCCTTGAAGAGGTATTGATGGGGCTTAATTTCCCTTATCACTTTATCAATATTATCATGAAGTGTGTCAGAACTAGCATGTACTCAGTTGTGGTGAATGGCAGATTAGAAGGCTTTTTCCCGGGAAAGAAAGGCTTGAGGCAGGGGGATCCCATGTCCCCTTTGCTTTTCGTGTTGGCCATGGAATACCTTAGTAGGAGCCTAAGCTGTATCCCTCAGAATCAGTTTACATTTCACAGGGGGTGTAAGAGGTTGCAGTTAAATCACTTGATGTTTGCAGACGACTTATTCTTATTCTCACATGGCGATGAAAGGTCAGTGGGCCACTTTAAGCAAGTGCTTGATGATTTTTCAATGGTTTCAGGGCTACACCTTAACGCTAGTAAGAGCTTCATTTTCTTTGGGAATGTTCCTCAGCCTACCAAGGAGACAATTCTGCAGATCACTCAGTACAAACAAGGTGAGCTGCCTATTAAATACTTAGGTATTCCCCTAATTTCAGGTGGACTAAAGAAAGCCCACTGTCAGGAGCTTATTAATAGGATAACCTCTAGAATCTCAAGCTGGACTGTGAAATATTTGAGTTATGCAGGGCGGTTACAATTAATAAAATCTGTGATAATGAGTATGCATGTCTACTGGAGTTCTATGTTTATCCTGCCTAAGTCAGTCACCAAAGAAATTGAAAACAAATGCCGTAATTTCTTATGGCATGGAAGTAACCAACAGGGGAAGAGAGGATTAGTGGGCTGGAATGAGGTGTGCAAAGGGAAAAAAGAAGGAGGCCTAGGCATTAAATCTATAAGCTTATGGAATTTAGCGGCAGTTACTAAGCATATCTGGGAGCTAGTTGCAGTGAAATCCTCCTTATGGGCGAAATGGGTAATTGATAACAAACTGCGGAGGCTAAGCTTTTGGGGAATCACGAAGCCAATGGACTGTAGCTGGACATGGAGGAAAATCCTTGGAATGAGAAGTCAGATAAAACATTTGTTCTCATATGAGCTGGGCAATGGCAAATCCTTTTATTTTTGGTGGGATCCATGGCTGGGTGGAGAGTCTATAGTTAATAAATTCCCCCATATTGACATTTTGGATGCGGATATTCCACGGGATGCTAAGGTTAATGATCTATGGCAGCATGGTCACTGGAACTTCTCGGATCCTTTGGATGAGTACACTGCTCAGGTATGGGATCACCTACGCAAAAATTTTTCAATTACTGAAAGAGAGGATAGAATTTCATGGTCAGCAAGCTCCAATGCAAAATTTTCTATTGCGAGTACATGGAAGGGTCTCAAGATTAAGGAGGCTAAGGTGGGATGGTATCAACTGATATGGGGAATGCAACATATGCCTAAACACAGCTTCGTTACTTGGTTGGCATTAAAGAACAGATTGTCTACAAGGGACAGACTAAAAAAATGGGGGATTATTCCTTCAGATGAGTGCCCCCTTTGTGGTTGCGATAAGGAGACAATTCCACACTTATTTTTTCAATGCAGCTTTAGTAGTGAAATATGGCATAAAGTCCTTATAGCGTGTCAGCTCACCCAATGCCCGGACAGATGGCAACGAGTAATCTCCTATCTTTGTAGAAAATCCAATGACAAGTCTATTCTCAACAAGATCAGACGAGTCTCATTTTGTGCTACAATCTATTTTATTTGGAGAGAGCGAAACCTGGTGGTCTTTAAACAGAAAACGCCTTCTACAAGTGATGTCCATCAAAACATTAAGGATGTTGTCTGGATTAGATGTATAAGTGCTGTCAATGGCCAAGTGATAGATCACATTGCAACTGGGTGGTAAATGTACTAATAATTCTAGGAGTTGCAAGGTCTTAACTTGTCGCATTTAATTTTCTTGTAATATTTACTGAATTAGCATTTATAAAATTCTTACTTACCAAAAAAAAAAAAAGAGATAGTGGGTGTATTTAGCGTCACTCGTAGAGTTAATCTGGGCTGAGCCCAACTCATGAGACGTGACATTTGAAACCCAGCCCCAATCACGAACCCAACACCCACTGTTTCTCTGGCTGTATGCCTCGCCACGGCAGGAACAAACTCTTTTACGAAGTTTTGGTCTGTGATTACTTCGGTTCACAAAAACCATTTTATACGCCAACGTAAATGGAGAAGACGAGTGCTGTGGAGCCCACTTTGGAAGAATTCTTTGAGGAGAAGAAGCGCGTTAGGAACCCCCTTGTTCCTATCGGTATCTC
The DNA here is from genome assembly GCA_946807835.1 of Ailanthus altissimus. Taxonomy (NCBI): domain Eukaryota; kingdom Viridiplantae; phylum Streptophyta; class Magnoliopsida; order Sapindales; family Simaroubaceae; genus Ailanthus; species Ailanthus altissimus. The sequence continues at coordinate 26,744,746 of OX327691.1, read as the reverse complement.
TTTTTTACTCCTATTGCTTCGTTGGTTTTTCTTTTTTAATTTTTTTTTTTCACAAATTTTTGTGTTTTATATCATGGTTTGCGTATATGTATGTGTATTTAGATATGCAGCAGCTAAATGATTCATTGGTTGATGGCGTATTATGTAAATATTTTGTGTTGGATTTGGGAATTTATTATATGGGGTTTTTTTTTTGTAAATTTGATTTTTGGTATTAAGGAAGTTCTGATATGTATTCATTTGGTATATACAAACACTTAGAGACTTTTTTTGTTTTAGTATGAAGGGAATTGGAGGTTTACATGAATTGGAATTGACAAATCTTTCTTTAGGACTTGGTGAACTGCATATATTCTAACCAAACAGCCGCACTAACAGAAATATAGGTTAATAGCAAAAGGTTTAACAGAAGAATTTCAGCGATACCTGAAACAGGTGGCTTTGAGAAAATGCAGAAATCTTTCAATGCACAAATTGGGTTTGGCGTCCATTATTGTAGTAACTGCAGATTGCATGAGTTAGATCATGCACATTTTAATTTTTAATTGTTTTGATTGAAATCATATAGTCTCAACTTACAAAAGTTAAATTTCATTCATGTTGGGTTGATGCCGGGGTGTTCAAATTAGAGGTTTTCTTCGGCTTAGAGAAGAAGTAGCAGCTCCATGTTCATGCACTTATTTTTGCATTTATGGGAAGGAGCACAAAACTTGAGTATGAATACGTATTGGAATAATTTTTAGCTAGAGTTGATCATTTTTAGGTGGCATGGATCCTCACGAGCAGTACAAGCACATAATTGGGTGACTGAATACATGAGTAGTTGCATGCATTCTTTCTATGGTGCCATTTATTCAGAGGTTATCTGGCGGGTTGCTTACATGCTAGAAGGTTTTCAGCTAGATGACCGATGAAGCAGTCACGGTTGTTTTTTTTTTCTTTTGCAGTATGCATTGTAGATTATTGGTTGTTTTTCTTTATCTACTAGCTATATGTTGGCCTTGGAGTCATTCATTTTGATTGGTTTAAAAACCTTGTTCTGTTTTCATTCTAATTATGACATTTAAAATTGCTATTACTATTTCTTTTGACTAAAAGGTTGAGATCTATTCTAACATCAACACCACACATTATTTCTCATTGAGCTAATTACCACAGACTATATTTGGTTAAGCTTTTTAAACTTCAGACTTGATGTTGTAGTTAAATTTAGTTGTTGCTCTAATTTATTGGTGTTTTTTGTTTGATGTACGTCTCACAGGTGCGCTTATGACAGCAGGAGTGCTGACAGCTGGCTTAATTAGTTTCAGAAGAGGCAATTCTCAACTAGGTCAGACATTAATGAGAGCTAGGGTGGTTGTCCAAGGTGCTACAGTGGCACTTATGGTTGGCACTGCTTACTATTATGAGGATAATCCTTGGAAATCAAAGTAGAATAAGTTGTCTTTATGACTCTTTCTCATTTTTTCTGTATTTCTTATAAGAGTTATATCAATCAGTGGAGATCTAGATCCTTGTTGCTAATATTAAATGTTATACTGCAAATTTGAGGTAAATTTGCATTTATGCTGCCAATATTATTGTACTCAGACATGCATATTATATGGTTATGCTGAATAAGTAAAAAGAGAATTGAATGTTTGATTAATCAGTATATTTGGCGGCTAAAATTCTACTCTTTAAGTTTTCATTAAACGCGCGAGTGCTGAATAGCTGGTCCTTCATGAACGAGTGGCCCAAGACATTTTCTAGACCCATTTAGTTTGGCGGGAAACTGAACTCTGTTTTTCACTCAAATGCTTTTTGTTTGTTATCTACCGAGGAGGTTATATTTAAAAAATGAGGTGCTCAAGAGTAGGAAAATGAGAATGGGGAGTTCAAGCTGTGGGTCATCACCATGATCGCAACCAATAAATGTTTTGTGCGGGACTCTTAACATCTTTCTGTTGTTGTTGAGCATGAAAAGAAGTCTTACGAATAAGATGCTGAACATGCCATTACATAGCATAGCAACATCTGGTAAATGAACATCATGGTTTGATCCTAGTAAATAAACACAAACTTGTAGCCGAGCTGGCTGTGAATAAGATGATCCTAGTAACTCCGTACGACTCCACCATCTGTAGCAATGGTCATTTTCCGATTGACCCACCATATATGGACACAGATCATGATCATTTCACGGTTCTGCACAATGGTTCAAGCGACTGAAGGACTTGCTGACATGGTATGGTTCAAATCTAAGATAAGCAAATTGAAGTTGGATTCGAAGAATGGGCAAGAAATATATCATCCTAATTAAAAATTAATTAGTTCTTGTGTCTGTAAGACACTTTTTTTTATTAAGCATGATTATAATTACGTGCGAAACTCGCATTTCATTTGTTGACATACTCAATCGCGAAGATCTTCCTCCACAAAATCTCCCATGGCAACAACAACCACATCTTTTGCTGTGTGCCTATTAATGTATTTTCTATGTCAATTAGTAATGTAATTTTATGTCACAAATAGCATGTATACTTTTTCGAATTTATATTTTTAGTGAAATTAAAACTAGTGGCTACTGGCTAACATGTGGTTGCAAAAGCTGTCACAGAATTTTCAACAGTCGTCTGAAAACTCGTACAACAAACTCATACCAACAGCAACTTTGCTCCCCCACCAGTTTAGCAATTAAATTAACGTGCCCGGTTTTGTGAGAAAAATTTCTCTCCACAAATCCAAAATAAGAAACACACAACCAGTTAGCTAGCTCTTCTCTTTGTCCTCTCATGTTATATACAAACCCTTCAAAGTTGTAAAGCTTTGCATACATTTCATTTATGCCATCTCTACTTCTATTTGAGTTTGTGTTTCTTGTGTATTTTGTTTGACAGATAGATTTGTCTTTGTTAGTGGTTATATTACAGTGGGTTTGGAGCGTCCCTGCAGAAATGATATTGCATGTAACCCTAAGAACCAAAATCTGCAAGAAATGAGAATAAAAAGAAGGGGAAAAGAGGCAAGTACTCGAGGGTTGGTTCAAAAGAAGGTTGAGAAGCTTCAGAGGCTTGTCCCGGGTGAGCATGGCCTGCAGTATGCATCCTGATCATCAGCTTTTGGTTCATAAAACTCGTTACAACTTGCATTTGAGGAAGCAATTTTTTCTCTTGGAAGCGATTCTCAAACTGCATCAGCCCTGAATTTTTGAGGTGATCTTAAGTTTTTTACATTTCTGCTATAGAATCGATCAACATGGAACTTGCAAGCTCCATTATTGTTAGAAATGTAACAGCTATAGATAGTTTTCCAAATTTTTTTATTTTTTATAACCTGATTTTTTTGGGGGGCACCTTACGTTTTTCTTGGATCAAAATTTCAATGTTATAATTCCTTTGCAACCCTCTAACCAACTCACACTGTGATCAGAACAAATTTCTTTGGACTAAATTGATTAATCGATATAGTACTGCTGAACGAGAAGGCAAATTCGAGTAAGTTTCCTATGTTACAAGCAACACCGGCAGTGGTAGTGATCCTGTCATGAGAGTTAATAATAGGGAAAAGAACAGCTGATTCCCCAAGGTTAGGAAAATAGACTTAAACACCTTTATAATTTCAAAAAAAGATGAATAGATCTCGATATAATAATAGTTTTTGTTAATTTAGATGGTCAAAAGTAAAATAGTTAATTGAGCTCTAAATTAAATAATTTTTAATTAATAATTTAAAAATAAAATACAATAAAAATCCTATTGTCACCCTTAGGCCACTGTTGTTGTTGTTGGTTCAAAGCGATGGCAATTAATCAATAATTACATTGACTTGTTAATATTATCGTTGATTAATTATTGGTGAAGATATCGATACTTAATTAATTCATTAAATATATTTTTAAATTTTAATTTTTATAATCTAAGCAATGATAATGTTAATTTTATTATAAAAATTAGAAAAAAAGAGATATAAACGAAAAAAATTAACAATTAATATACTATTGCATTCAAAAAGGGCGAGTTATTAGTTAGATTTAGGTAGTGTTGCACCTTTACATGCTACTAAATGATTGTTATCTTTTTTTTCATCAATTTCTTACTCTATTGTTGTTCATATGACAAAATCAACTTTATTATTATATAAATAAATAAATAAATTAGAATTTGAGAATGTCTCCAGTGATATGATTGGACTCTGGTGACCATTAACTAACAGCGGTGATTGATATGTTGACTATTGATCAATAACGTTGATCAATGAGGTAATAGTTATTTGCTAAATTATTTTTAATTTAATAAATAAAAATAGAATGGGTGAACAAAAATATGCCACATAACATTTATAAAAATAAATAAATTATTTAAAAACTAAAGGCGTGTTCTCTATCTAAATTAACAAAATATGGTTACTATATCACTATCTATTTTATTTTTCAAAACTATAAGGATCTTTGTATTTATTTACACAAAAATTAAAGGTATTTATTTACACCATCTCTTTCCCTTAAATTATATCGTACCTAATCATGATTTAAGAGTTGGAACTGAGCATGGGGGCTCAGCCAAGTTGGCTGAGCCCCCCAAGGACTCACATCCCCACCTGGGTTCGACCCCCCCTCCCCCCCAGGTGGTGCGGAAATGATGATAAATATTGTAATTCCCCCCTTCAAAAAAAAAAAAAGAGTTGGAACTGAAAATCAAATTCAAATTACGTTGAGTGGGTAGGACCCGTGAGACTTGACAAACACTTTAAATCGGTCATTCTTATGAGCCCGTGTTGTTGCCACAACCTGAGACAATTACGCCTAAATTGCATCTTCATCCCGATCAATTTTTTTTTAACTTATTACTAGCTTATTATATTATAACAGTTGCCTCATCATCAAGGCGGAGCTGCCGTACGGCCTAGGGCTAGAGATACATATTAGTTCGAGCTTTTTTTTTTTAAAAATTCAATAATAATTTTTTATAAATATAATTTTTTTTTAAATAAGTTTTTTTTTTCTGATTTAATTTTTTTAAAATTTTGAATTTAATATTAAAATTCTTATATAATTAAATTCTAACTCAATATAATTTTTAATTTTAATAATAAATTTCACCTTAAATTCTAATTCTACTCCTACTCAATATAATTCAATAATTATTTAATATATTAGTTAGAATGAAAAATATGGGATCAAAATTAGAAAATCTAGTATTATTTTTTATTAAATTTATATGTATAATAGGTTTAGCTTTAAAAAATATTTATATATGAATTCGATTACTTTCAATATCAATTATAAATCTTCAATTCTATCCTAAAAATTATGGCATGTGACATGCCCTACATTTAATAAATAGTGAGATGTGCTATAAATTATTTTAAAAATTGTAATTCAATTTAAAAATAATACATTATATCTTAAAAATAATAATATATTTATAATATTTCAGATATTATATGATCTGAAAGAGTTTAGATCTGGTTTAAAAGAGTTTGGACCAATGCTAAGAGTTAGTTACGCTAAGAGTTATAATTATTAAGAGTTAATAGGTTATAAGAGTCAACAAAATCTAAATAGTTAGATTATTGTCTGAAATTAGACAAAGACTCGAAAGTATACAAGCAATGACATTGTTGTAAAGGATTACAAATAGTACTAAGAAATATCATTGTACAAGTATGTTTTTAAATGTTATGTTTTTAATTTATTTTCACTGATGCGGGTTTGCCAGTGGGAACCTTATTTAATATAAATTAATATATGTCTATATCTGGATGGTCTAAATGATTAATTTTAATAAACCATGAGTTTAATAGAAGCTCGTATAGACATGCGAGTATTCAGTAAGGACTGAGTATTGAACAAGTTCAATTAAGATCTCCAATAGATATCCTATAAAACCATCAATAGATGATTCTTTTAAGTTGAGTAGTATTTGTGGTACCTAGACTTGAACACCACGATAGGCTTGTAAGTGATCTATCATACTTAGGTTCTTCACATGTTAGAGACTTTTCATGGTTTGACTGCTGAGTGTCGCTGGGTATGGTTCAATGCTCATGATGTCAAGTGTATGTAGATATGAGATCCGCCAACTCATATGGATGAGTAGTATATCTAGATACTCCAAGATTGTGTTCTTGAAAGTCTTATGGCCATAAACAGTTCGCTTGAAAAAAATATTTTTGTGTAAGAAATAATATCGTAAAAGTGTTTGTAAATATTATTTATGAGAATACGAATATGGAAATAACTTTTAGAATTGGGCATGTGGAGACTTAACGGTGATAATCTATGTCTCCATTATTCTAAGATATAAATGACAGGGGGATTATACGAGTATGTATTAACCTCAACTTGTATGGTTCAACATGCTACTTTTTTATTTCTATAATGTGTGTGTTGAGTATTGTTTATGGACTTACGGAAGAGTTTTGTACGATAAAATGAGTGTGAACCTAGAGAGTCTCCCTATATGAAATATACTCGTTGTACATTAAGATAGCACAGCAAATTGAATGATTTAATTTGTAAAATTTTCAAAAAAATTAAAATTATTTTAAAATCTCTCAAAAAGATCATAAAATTTAAGAATTAAGTTTGAGATTTCAATAAATTAAACTTTTTACTTTTTATTTTTTTATTAGATGTCACATTATTAATTTATTATAGTATAACACGTGACATAATTTTATTAATTTTATTTAATTATTAATAATTAAATATTATTAAATAAATAAATTACAAATATTGCTAATTTATTTATAAAATTCGGCCACAATAACCAATGGTGGTTAACGTTCACGCTTAAAGAAGCATGAGGTGGCGAAATTTGAATTGCAAAATTTCATTTATCCTTGTCATGCTCATTCAATGAGCAATAGGTGGTTTAAAGCTAATTATTAAAGAGTTGTCATGATTAAAGTGTAAGCATGTGACGGTTTAATGCTACAACCATTTGGCCACTAATTTTGATTACAATTAGGCCAGCTATACCACATTGCACTAAGCTAAATGAAAGCATGAAATGGTTACTTTCATGCTTTATCATGCTTTAAAATTAGATGCCATAAGTTGCATTTTAATTGGCAAAAATGACGGTAATCTTAGGCTATATAAAAGGCACCATAATTTATTTGTGAGACAAGTGAAGTGAAGTAAAAAATTATGTAGCTTAATGCCGAGTAATAAATTTCTGTCAAGAAAAAGAGGTTATTATTTTAGTTTAAAAATTTTTGTTATTTCCTCAGTTAAAATTATTAAAAATACTCTTTAAAAGTGATTTATTTTATTTTATTAGTTTAATAAAATATATTTTTATATTCTACTGCACTTAATTATATATATGTGATGTATAAATAAAAAAATTAAAATATACATATTCACTCACGCATAAAATACTTTTAATTTTTATCATATTTAATCTTAAAAAGATAATACCACAACAAGTTTTTAAATGATATACACAATTTTTCTCGGTGGATAAATTGTATTGATCGATAATCAAACCAATATTGCTTTATTATTTAAATGACATATATAACAAATTTACACAGGATTTTTTTCAATATTTCTAGATCTCTCCTGTATCGATTTTATTTTTTATCTTAAGATTTTATTTTAATTCTTTTAGACTAATTTAAGTATCGAAATTTTTTTACTAATATACTTACTTATCAAATCATAACTAATTTTTTATTTTGCAGCACATAACTTTATAAATTCGCACGAAGAACAATCATGACTTGTCTCGTTTTTTTAAAAATAAAAATTTAACTTGTAAATTTAAAATCTCTTAAAATTTTTGTTTAATAATTTGATGTCGTCTACGGAGACAACACAAAAAATCATAAAAAAATTATCGACACTTTAACTGTAATGAAAATAAGTTTTGTTGAAACTGGTTTTTTTTTTTTTTTTGTAAAAATATATATGTGTATTTTCGTTAATTTTGTCATCTGTTCATATATATTTTTTTAAATCATATGCTTCGATCTCCCGGTTTCTGTGATAAGTTCGTATAGATACTGGACTTGCATACGTTGTTTGATAAAAAAAAACTAAACACATTTGGCACGCCCACCGAATCTATGCATTCATTCATGCATTGCAAGGGTAATTGAGGATTATCAATTGATAATAAAACTGGTAAATATTTTAGGTATATACAGATAAACATTGATAATTGTTGATATTAGAGACAAATATTTATTTAGGTGGAGCTAATTTATTTGACTTATGCATAAGAGTAGTTGAGCCAATTTATTTGACTTGTGCATAAGTGTTGGTGGTTGAGCCAACTTATTTGACTTATGCATAAGTAGTGGTGGTTGAGCCAACTTATTTGACTTGTACATAAGTAGTGGTGGTTGAGCCAACTTATTTGACTTGTATAGAGGTTGTTGAGCCAATTTATTTGACTTAACGTGAAGAAAAATAAATTGGTGCATGTGGCACCGAAATTGGCAAAAACTTTTATGGATTGTAAAAGCTTATAAATAGGCTCATTTGGAGATGAGAAAAAATACCATTGTAACACCAAAAATACCAAAGAAGAGCTACGGAAGAGAGAAAAAAAAGTGAAAGTGTGAGAAGAAAAATAAAAGGTTTGTTTTTATTTTTCTCATCTTGTAAACTCTTGGGTTAACTAGGGATTTATAGTATAACTACCATTAGGGTAGTGGGAAACACTTGTAATCTTGAGTTAGTATTCTCTTGTAGTAGGCTCGGTTTGGTGGGTGAGTGGTGAAAAGTCTATGTAATTGTAATCAATTTTACACAGTGTATGTTGTCTTTGATAGCCCGTGGACGTAGGCTTGATTTGAGCTGAACCACGTAAATTCTTGTGTTGTTGTTCTCTCTTCTCCTCAATTTCTTTGGCACTGTTTGACATGTTTCTGTAAAGGTGGATCCGGGGCGGAGAATAGAGAATCTCGGTTTAATTAATTGTGAGATTCTCCGTTGAGTATTTTCCTCAACAATAATATACGGGCTATCAAAGACAACAAGTGGTATCAGAGCGGGTGGTTCCTTTGGTGCATTTTGAAGCTTTTGGTGTGGTAGTGTGAATACATATAATACTATTCACATATACAAAATTCATCAAAAGCTGATAGCACGAGACAGAAATGTCAACAGTGAAATTTGAGGTGGAGAAGTTTGATGGGAGAATTAATTTTGGCTTGTGGCAAGTACAAGTCAAAGATGTGTTAATTCAACATGGACTTCACAAGGCTTTGAAAGGCAAACCTACTATTGATCCTGAAAAGATTCTACAAGTTCTAAATCCGTTATGAGTGATAAAGATTTGGAAGAGTTGGATTTGAGATGTGCAAGTGCAATAAGGCTATGTTTGACTAAAAATATTCTTGCAAATGTGCATGGAATATCTACAGCCCAAGAGCTTTGGGGAAAGCTTGAAGAATTATATCAAGCTAAAGGCGTCTCAAATAGAGTGTACCTGAAGGAGCAGTTCCATACACTGCGCATGCAAGAAGGTATGAAAATCTCAGATCATTTGAGTGTTTTCAATGGAATTGTTTCGGAATTAGAAGTTATTGGAGTGAATATCGAAGATGAGGATAAGGCTTTAAGGCTTATCTGGTCTCTTCCAGCTTATTATGAACACATGAAGCCAATCTTGATGTACGGAAAAGAAATGATGGTCTTTTCAGAAGTCACCAGCAAGCTCTTTTCTAAAGAAAAAAGGCTGAGCAATGAAAAGAATTCTTCATCTGGAGAATTTGTACTGACTGCTAAAGGAGGGAAGGACAAAAAGAACTCCATGAAAAGAATCTGTTGGATGTGTGGACAATCTGGGCATGTCAAGAAAAATTGTCCCAAAGGCGGAGTAAGTTCGGCTAATAGCTTCAAATCTGAAGCTAACAGTGTGGTATGTGATGATGATTTCATCTAAAAGAGGCTACATCCTTATGGCATTACTGCTAGTTGCCATGAAAAAGGATGTGTTACTGTTAGCGGGTCCACAAATTTGCACACGGGCATTGGTTTGGCATTTATGCAAGGTGTGTGGTGGAATGTTGTCGATGGTTGAAAAACTCTCAGAAAAAGCCAAACGTGAGAGTTGCACCATAATCTTTCAGCAAGTTGTTCGACAGGAGCCGGAAAAGAAATTCTTAGAATTGTTGAATTCTAAGTGTATATACTTTTATGGTGGAGCATGATTCTCTATGTTGAGAATGTCAGTAATGTTTGGCATCTTGGTAGAAAGGATGCAGGAATCCTGGTAAGTGGGTTGAATTGGTAAATTTTCACTCATGAGGGATTGTGGTTTTAAAAGACAAAGTTAATGTATTTGTCTCCAAGGTGGAGATTGTTGATATTGGAGACAAATATTTATTTAGGTGGAGCCAATTTATTTGACTTATGCATAAGAGTAGTTGAGCTAATTTATTTGACTTGTGCATAAGTGTTGGTGGTTGAGCCAACTTATTTGACTTGTGTAGAGGTTGTTGAGCCAATTTATTTAACTTAACGTGAAGAAAAATAAATTGGTGCATGTGGCACCGAAATTGGCAAAAACTTTTATGGATTGTAAAAACTTATAAATAGGCTCATTTGGAGATGAGAAAAAATACCATTGTAACACCAAAAATACCAAGGAAGAGCTACGGAAGAGAGAAAGAAAAGTGAGAGTGTGAGAAGAAAAATAAAAGGTTTGTTTTTATTTTTCTCATCTTGTAAACTCTTGGGTTAACTAGGGATTTATAGTATAACTACCATTAGGGTAGTGGGAAACACTTGTAATCTTGAGTTAGTATTCTCTTGTAGTAAGCTCGGTTTGGTGGGTGAGTGGTGAAAAGTCTATGTAATTGTAATCAATTTTACACAGTGTATGTTGTCTTTGATAGCCCGTGGACGTAGGCTTGATTTGAGCTGAACCACGTAAATTTTTGTGTTGTTGCTCTCTCTTCTCCTCAATTTCTTTGGCATTGTTTGACATGTATCTGTAAAGGTGGATCCGGGGCGGAGAATAGAGAATCTCGATTTAATTAATTGTGAGATTCTTCGTTGAGTATTTTCCTCAACAATAATATACATCATATATATATTTTTTTTAAAAAAAAAGAGAAACTCGATTAAAGAGAGATGTTGCTAAGAAAGGTTTTCATGCGTTTTCCATAGAAAGTTTCTTTGCATACATGATTTATTTTGTGTGTGTATTTTAAAAAAAAAAAAAAGGCTGAAGAAAAATTGAAGACGTTTAAAAAAAAAAAATCATTGCCGAAATCATATCCACACTCGTCTGAACACCACACCAGATGCTGTCTTTTCCCAATCAGCCCACCCGTCAACTCGAAAGTTTTCGACGACCAAGCCTTGAGTCGCTCTACCGCCGAAAAAGTTATGGCCGCTAATCGACACACTAAACGGATTGCGGCTCAATCCTCATCTCGGCTTTTGCAGACACTAACGCCTTCGTAACGATCATGACACCGGCTGCTTCAGCTCCGACGATGGAGGCTTGGATTCTCCTCTCTCCGTTCGAGCTAAATCGACGAGGATCCATGTGGTTTGGATCATCATTCATGCACGGAGGAAGCAAACAGTGACAGTACTCACCAAACACAAGTAACTGGTTTGAGGAGCAGCTGCCGCCGCAACGATAGCAAACAACAACAAAATTCCCCCCTCACCACAGCCGTTGTTGAACTCACCATTGCAGCTACCAAACTGAAGTGCACACAACAAACAATAATCAACCAAATTTATCATCAGCCAGGGGCCTCCTTGCCACCCCTGAAGGTGGTAAGACGGGAAGAAAAGTATTCGATCGATAGTCCCCTCGTAGCAGTCAGTGGTGGTTGGAAGCTGGGTAAAAGGAGAAGGCCACGCAATGCAGGAGAGAAGCAAACAGCGACAGTACTCACTAAACACGAGTAACTGGTTTTAGGAGTAGCTTCCGCCGCAACGATAGCAAACAACAACAAAATTTCCCCCTCACCACAGCCGTTGTTGAACTCACCATTGCAGCTGCCAAACTGAAGCGCACACAACAAACATTAATCAACCAAATTTATCATCAGCCAGGGGCCTCCTTGCGACCCCTGAAGGTGGTAAGACGGGAAGAAAAGTATCCGATCGATAGTCCCCTCGTAGCAGTCAGTGGTGGTTGCAAGCTGGGTAAAAGGAGAAGGCCACGCAATGCAGGAGAGAAGCAAACAGCGACAGTACTCACTAAACACAAGTAACTGGTTTTAGAAGTAGCTTCCGCCGCAACGATAGCAAACAACAACAAAATTTCCCCCTCACCACAGCCGTTGTTGAACTCACCATTGCAGCTGCCAAGCTGAAGCGCACACAACAAACAATAATCAACCAAATTTATCATCAGCCAGCGGCCTCCTTGCGACTCCCGAAGGTGGTCAGACGGGATGAAAAGTATCCGATCGATAATCCCCTCGTGGCAGTCAGCGATGGTTGGAAGCTGGGTAAAAGGAGAAGGCCACGCAATATAGGAAAGAAGCAAATCAGGCTTCATTTGGCTTTTTATTAATCAGACCCCTCCTAATTTCTCAAAAATCTAGTTTTTCAGCATAATTTCAATACTTGGAAAATAGGCCCCTGGCAAGAAAAGTTTCGGAACTTTGATAATATACCCTTCTTTGGCTTCTCTCACTAAGCCATTCATAGTTCTTGAAAATTCAAATTTTACCAAAATTATTTTAAATTGTTTTTTGCAGATAGGCCTATAGTATGTATAATTCATAATGGCCTTCTATAGATTCAATGACTAAAAACCTAACTATTGACACCGAATATCTGAACACTTAAACTCCTACAATATGTATAACTCACAATGGCCTTTTACGAAATCAAAGACTAAAAATTTGAAGACCGAGGTTAAATATCTAAACACTTAAGCCCTCACAACATGTATATTCATTATGGCATTTTATAAACTAAGGACCCGAAGACCAATGACCCCGTTCACATAAGTTTACTTGAGGCTGACCACAAAAGGACGGCACAAGCACGACTACTTATGCTTTTAAAGAGCCCGATGACTTAAAGTTCTCACTAAGGACCCTGAGCACTTAAACCCTTCGAGGCCAAGCACTTGAATGCTTAATCCCCACTAGGTCGATTGTGTAAGTTCTTTTTTTTTGCTCATTATTATTTATTAACTACGTGTTTTTTTTATCATATACTTAGGACCTCTACTCGACACAAAGAAAAAATTTACATATGTCCCTAAAGGAGACAGAGGATTGACTAAATCCTTGACCCGCCCAAAGTGAGGACCCTTTTTCCACAATTCTAAATGCATCCCTAAAGGTGATGGAGGATCGATAACAACTTTTCTATATACCTCCTCAAAGGGGATGAGGGATCGACAATGACTTTTCTGTATGTATCCCCATAGGGATTGGAGGATTGACAATGACTTTTCTACATGCATCCCTAAGAGGGATGGAGGATCGACAACAACATTTCTACATGCATCCTCACAGGGGGTAGAAGATTGACAATGACTTTTCTATATTCATCCCTATTAGGGATGAAGGATTGACAACAAGTTTTTCTACATGCATCCCTACAGAGGATGAAAGATCAACAATAACTTTTTCTAAATGCATCATAATAAGGGATAGAGGATCAACAATAACTTTTCTACATGCATCCTCACATGAGATGGAGGATCGACTACGACTTTTTTACATGTATCCCTGAGAAGGATGAAGGATCGACTAAGACCTCAACTTGCATCAGGTGATGAACCTTTCTATAATTTTGTATATGTCCCCAAATGGGTGAAGTATCTACAAAAATCCAAGCCTGCCTAAGGTCAGGATATTTGACAACAGAGACCTAAGCCTTCCGAGTACTAATAGATAAGCTCAACATAAAAAACTCAAGTCCATCTTGTAAGTGCTGATTAATCTACGGTGTACACATGTGGTTTAAGTGTTCATAAATAATATATATCTCATATATACATATACGCATCACATAAACAACGGAAGCATTCAAACAATCATATGAACATATTTCATGCTTTTTAGTCAAAGTAAAATAGAACTGAGAAAACTATACCTTTAAAGCCTTTGAAATAATCTTCAAGTTCCGCCCGAAATGTTACTCGTTGTCAGTACTAATGATCAATTTAGTGGACTTAATCAACTAGACAATAGCTTGATCCAACTTGGTTTAACCTTTAAACCAAAAGCTATTGTTCTCTCCTTAATCAACTTTTAAGAAAAAAAAATAAGAGCTCATTTTGTTTTAATAACCTTAGCCTTTTTGAAAGAAATGGAAAATATGAAAATAAATTTTTGTTTTTCTTTGATTCTAATACTTACAAGCAAAAAACAAAAAAAAACTTCTCTTTCTCTCTTTAGCGGCCACCACAAAATTAATTGACCATTTTAATTTTTGTTTCATTTTGCTTATATGTAAAAACAATAATTTCACTTTAATTTCATTTAATATTAACCTAATCATGGTTAATATTTAACCATGGTAAGGTTTGATATTTTTCACTAAAATATCTTAATAAAAAAATGTATTTATTAACCTAACTATGGTTAATATTTAACCATAATTAAGTTAACTAAACTTGCCAACCAAGTTTAGATAAATATCTAATATATTAATGTTTTAATATAATACAATAAATAAATTATCATTAACTTAACTTTGGTTAATTTTTAAACATGGTTGAGTTATTCACATTATTTAATATATTATAAATTAAAATATTTTGATTATTTAACTTTTAAATAATCATATATGTAAAATTATCAAAATGCCCTCATTTAACCTAATGTGTGTCCCATCAAAACCACACTCGAGTTAACTTAACCGAGGACTCGTTATACGCTACGTGTCACCATTTAATTGATCGACAATAATTGTTTTCTAATTAATTATACTTAACACTTAAATATTGACATGCACACATATGAGGATTCTTGAAACAAATATTCAGTTCTGTTGGATTTTACTGGATTGAACTATTCAATCTAGTATACTGCCCTAGTGCACAATGAGTAGTACACTTCATATTGCAAGACTCCCTAAGTCTACGTCTGATGTGTCAAATAGAACTATTCTATGAGTCCATAATCAATGTTTTACACACGCGTCATGGATATTACAAATCAATGTGTTAGATCATGCAAGTTGATGTCAAAATGCATATGTATAATCATTCCGTCACTTATACCCTGGATAAGCGGGGATATAAATCAGCATCGTCAAATTCCTATGTGCTCGTCCAATCTTGTCTCCAAATTTATTTTTCGATGAACAATATAAACAAACACTTTTGTTATATTGTTTAACCTTGTGAAAAACTTCTTTTTCGAGTTTATTGCTCACGGTCGTAAGATTTTTTGAGATACAATCTCGAAGCGTCAAATATACTACCCACCTATGTGAGCTACCAGATCCTTTATCTACACATACCGAACTCTATGAGCATCAGACTATACCCAACGATATATAGCAACCAAACTATGAAAGTTCTCTGACATCCGTAGAACTAAAGTATGGTGGATCACCCACAAGTCCACCATGACGCTCAAGTCAAAGGACTACATATACTACTCATCTCTAGAGGACCTATCATTGAAGGTTTTATAGGATATCTATTGGGGTCCTCATGAGTCTATCCAGTATTTAGTATTAATTGAATACTCATATGCTTATACAAGCTCTAAACTTATAATCAGTTAAGAGAAATCATTTGTACCTTACAAATATAGATATACATTGATCTATATGAAATGGATTCACCGATAAACTTGCATTAGTGAAAATAGATCAGGAATACTGTGTTTGAGAATACACTTGCATAATGACATTTCCTAGTGCCTATTACAACTCTTTGTAACTATGTCGTTACTAGTATACTTATAGATTTATCCCATTATAAACAAGGTTCCACTTCTTAGATCTCGTTGATTCCCATAACCTACTAATTCTTAATAGTGCTAGTTATTAGCATTTATAACCCTTAGCTTTGCTAACTCTTAGCACCAGTCTAAACTTCTTTAGATCGAATTTGAACATTTTCAAATCATATAGTGTTCGCAATATGACAAACATCATTGCCATTTAATCAAGAGTTTAGCGATTTAACAAAAAAATATATTGTATAAATATTATCAAACAAGTATTCATACAAACAGGGATGATACGTAAACACATACCCTAACACATATAGGGTTGGGATGTTCAACAAAAAAGACTTAAAGGCCCTAGAGACTAATAAAGATGCACGACATCAAAAACCTGAGCTCGATTAAGACTGAGATGTTCAGCAATAAAGAATAAAGCCTTAGGGCACTAATAGAGGTACTCAATATTAAAAATTCGAGTCTGTTTAAGGTCGGGGTGTTCAACAAAATAGACTTAAGCATCGAGGGATTAATAGGGTACAAGACATCAAAAACCTGAGCCTGCCTAAAGGTGGGATGTTCGACAATAAAAACACAAGCCCGCTCGTACTAATAGAGGTGTTTAACATCAAAAACCTAAGTTCGCCTAAGGTCAGGATGTTTAATGACCCAGGCCCTCAAGATTAATAGGGTGCACGACATAAAAAACTTGAGCTCATTTAAGGCTGGGAGCTAATAAGGGTGCTTACCCTCAACACACATAATTCTCATCAAAACCATGTAAGCCCCCACCAAGACCATGCGAACCCTCATCAAAGGTCACATAAGCCATCATTATAGCCGATCGCTGCTAAAATATATTGAAGAATAAGAAGAAAAAAAAATGACTCAAACGCATAAAATAAAATAAACCAATCTTGGTCCAAGCATAAGGTTAGAACAAACCAAGAACATAACTATCCAAATACCTTAAGAGAAATATGAAATTCGATGATAAACTATTCAACCAAAACTACAATAAAAGTTTCTAATATCAACAAGTTAATACTGAAAATTGAGAGACCTCTTATTTCTCTTTAGATTTCAAGGTCAAACTTTAATCTTAAAAAGATAATCTAATTAGAAAATTAAATCCCTTAAATCATAAAATTAATAAGGAGTTAATATCCTTTGAAATTATGAGAATTAATTACTAACTTAAAATATTCTTTGAAATAATTACATATCTAAAATGACTACCAAAGGGCATACAAAAAGATAAATGCTCTATAGCAAAAAGGGATTGTATGTCTTTACTGTTGGGATTTGTGCTTACGTGCCATCCCATAATGTATAAATATATAGTGATTGTATTTATACAATTATTATTTCTAATAAAATCGTTAATATTATTTTTATTAAATGGTAAGATGCTTG
This sequence comes from Ailanthus altissimus, assembly GCA_946807835.1. NCBI lineage: Eukaryota > Viridiplantae > Streptophyta > Magnoliopsida > Sapindales > Simaroubaceae > Ailanthus > Ailanthus altissimus. Next base: position 26,727,496 of record OX327691.1, on the reverse strand, counting down.
TAACGTTTTAGACATTGTATGATCTGAAGGAGTTCAGATTTGGTCTAAAAGAGTTTAGACCAGGGCTAAGATTTAGCAACGCTAATAGTTATAAACACTAAGAGTTAGTGGTACTAAGAGTTAGCAAAATCTAATGAGTTAGAGCCTTGTCTGAAATGGGACAATGACCTGAGAATATATTAGTAATGATATAGCTGCAATGAGTTGCAGATGGTGCTAAGAAATGTCATTATGCAAGTATGTTCTCAAACATAATGTTCTTGATCTAATTTCATCGATGTGGGTCTATCGGTGAAACCCATTATTATAGATTAGTGTATGTCTATACCTGGATGGTCTAGATGGTTAGTCTTAGCAAACCATGAGCTTAGTAGGAAGCTCGTATAGAGATGCAGGTATTCAGTAAGGACTGGATATTGAACAGACTCACGAAGACATCCAATAGACATCTCATAAAGCCGTCAATGGAAGGTCTTCCGAGTTGGGTAGGATTTGTGGTCCTTTGACCTGAGCGCCACAGTGGGCTTGTGAGTGATCCACCATGCTTTGGTTCCACACATGTCAGAAACCTTTCATAGTCTGACCGCTGGGTGTCGCTGGGTATGGTCCGATGCTCATGGAGTTCGGTGTGCGTAGATATGTGATCCATCAACTCATATGAGTGGGTTGTATATCCTAATGCTCTAAGATTGTATTTTAGAAAGTCTTGTGGCCACAAGCATAAACCTCGGAAAAGATATTCCGGAGGAATAAACAATATCACAAAAGTGTTTGTGGATATTATTTTATGAAATATAAATCTGGAGATAAGTTCGTGGTTGAGCAAATAGAGATTTGACGGTGATGATCTATATCTCTGCTCTTCAAGGATATAAATGATGGAAGGATTATACGAATATGTAATAACCTCAACTTGTATGGTCTAACATGCTAATTTGTAATATCCGTAACGTGTGTGTGGGACATTGTTCACGGACGTATGGAGGAGCTCTATATGACAAATTAGGTGTGGACCTAGAGAGTCTCACAATATGAAGTATACTCGTTGTGCACTGGGGTAGCGGATTGGATTGAATAGTTCGATCCAATAAATTTCAGCAAAAGAGAACGATTGTTTAGGGATCCTCGGATTATACATTTGTCAAGATTTAATTGTTAAGTACATCACTTAATTAATTAACAAGGGTTGTTAATTAATAGAATATTGACAAATGACAAAATTTGTTCCATGATTTGATTTTACCTTTTTATCATTTAACCATGGTAGTAAAAAGTAGTAAGGTAAAAAGTAATTATTCAAAATTGTTTTGAATAATTAAATCATATATTATTATTATATTATTAGATAATATTATAATATATATAGATCATGGCATTGTATTTTAATACAATGAGTGGCCTAGATGTTAGCCATTTAATTACCCATTATAATTAAAGTAATTATAATTATTAGATAAAGATTAATTTTGGTGGTCATTATTCTAGTGCTTGGTTTAATTAATTCTAAATGAGAGACCAACAATAAAATTGGTGGAGCACTTCATTTTGTTTATTTTGTTTAATCAAAGTGTTGAATAAACAAAATGAATTTTGGCAAAACAATTGAATTCATTTTCATTCATTCAATTTTGGGAGAAGATTTTGGCAATGGCAAGGAAGAGAGGTAAGAGAGAGTTCTTTGAGTTTTATTCTTTCAAGTGTTGAAAAATAAACAAACTTCTCTTCATCTTCTTCTTTAATGGATGGCCAAAATGAATGATATGTAAATGGAGAAAAAGATAATTATTTTGCAAAGAGTTGTTCAAAATAATTATCATGTAGAAATTGTTTCTAAGATTAATATACAAGAGTTGTATGTTAAAGATTTTTAATTAATACAAGAGTTGTATAGAAAATATTTACCATATTCATTTAAGAAACAAAATTGTATTCAAAAGAGTTTGAATACAAGTGCTGAAAATTCTAAACACTAAGTTACCATTCTAGCTCCTTAATCCCACCAAAAGTTATGGACTAGAATTGTTCAACATATACTTCAAGGTGAGCTCTTCACATGGATTGGTGAAAGACTTGAAGATTTTGTAAAGCTACCTTCATTAGGTGAATATTTTACATTATGTGTTATAATACAATATTGTTCAACATGTTTATATTTGTATAATTGTTATACTTGTTCATATATGTGATATATGTTGTTCATCATGTTCGTAATTGTATAATTGTTATACTTATGCATATATGTGATATATGTTGAATTTGTTAAAATAGGTGTATTTTGTAACATACTTCCGCTGTGTATTTGGTAATTTTTGAAATTACGCACACACTCGAATAATCACACACTCTATGATAAACACCCAATATTTACTATTTACACATTAATTTTTTTTTAACTTAAACGTTAGAGAGTTTTTACCGACATCTTCCACTAATCAAATCATAACTAATTTTTATTTTATATAACTTTATAGATCCACACGAAGAATAGTCATAACTCGTCTCATTTTTTAAAAAATATAAATTTAACTCATGAGCCTAAAATCTCTTAAAATTTCAAGCCAACAAATTCTTTTATTTTTATAAAGAATATAAAGAAGATTAATATATTAAGTGAAAGTAACTTACAATTAATTGGATTTGAAGTAATATACATTATCTATATATAATAGAAAAACGTGGTATCAATTGCTTACCTCAATAATAAAATTATTGCACTATTTCATTTTAGTCAAGGTTTAAATTCGCATAAAATTCAAGACAGTAGTCATTTAATTCTTTTGATTAATGGAAGATTAGGATAATTGTCTAATAATTGTTTAGTAGGATAATTGTTTAATAATTATTTAATTATTCTAATTTATGAAAAGTTAATTTTAATCTCTCTAAAGACAATACTTCTATAAAAAAATAAAAATAACTTAAATAAGAATAAATCACCACGAGCGCTAATTAAACGAAACGAACCGAAATAAGTATTAACTTTCGTTGCCACGTTGCATATCTCTGCTTCGAAAAAGTGTCGTCGTTTCACTTCTCGCCCTTTCTTCTACATAACACGCTCTTCGCCTTTCTTTTCACGCTACTTCTTCTTTTCTTTTTAATTTTTTTCTTCTGAAACGCACCTCCGAATTTTCTGTTTGTTTCTCGCGATTATCCGATCAGAAACTCAAAGTTCCGATTCCACTGAAAGAGTTATTTGGATTTCTCGGGAATTAAGATTAGCTATTGTAAGAGCACAAAGCTTGGTTCTTGTTTTTGTTTTTAATACTTCTCGGTTCGTTTTGGAGGCCATAGATCTTGATTTAACTTCCGCTTTGTATAAAATTTTGGACCATTCGTGGAAAATTCCCATTATGGAGAACGATATATGTTATGAATTAGTCACGTTGTGCCTTTGTTTGGTTGGAGACAGAATGAAGTTGATGCCTGAACGAAAACGAGATTTGAGATTTAAAGCTTATTTATTGTGTGAACTTCGTTTAGAATATTTATTTCTTTTGTCCAGTGAATGAAGCAATGCGATTTACGTGGTTGCATGGTGGATCATCAAGCTCCGTAATTTACCTTATTTGATGATATTGTGACGTTCCCAGAGATTTTTTTTTAAGTGTTTATTTGGATGTGGGGTGCAAATGTTGTCGTTTTTATAGTGAAAATTGTTTAAAGGCAAGTAAATTTTAATTGCTTTTATAAGTTATTGTAACTGCCGTTTCCAGTCGTTAGTATAACTGGCCATTTGTATTCGTACAGTTGAAATTTTTTATTGATAATCTAGAGCTCAAATTAGAATGACATGAGTATCATGAGGCCGTTTTCTATTTTTTAATTTTTTTAACTCGGTTATGTCTTAAAGCAGAACTTCAGTGTATCTCATGTCTTAGTCAACCTGTTATTTGTTTGGTTGTCTCATAAAAAATCTTGATTTACTGATTTAATTGTTATCATTAACAGATTTGTTCCTGTTCCTGTTCATTGTTTGATCATTGAACAAAGTCTGAGGTTTCTGATTCTGCAATATTTGTTTTACCATCTCAATTTACTGGGAACTTTGTTTATCTCTGTTTTGTAGGTGCTTGTTCTTGTATTTTGTATTCAACTGTTTTATATTGTTGATTGTTTCTGATGAATTAACTAAAGTATGATTGATATTGCCTCTGGGAATTATAAATGTTGATCTCTGTGTTGGATATTCAACAGGTTGTGGTAATTTAATCGCATAAGGATAAAAATGTCTTCTCCAAGCAAGAGGAGAGATATTGATGTCATGAAGTTGTAAGTTTCTCATTGTTAGTTTTCCTTCATATTAAGTAATATTTTCCATTGTTGTTGTTACAAAATTTCCCCCCTTTTTTAATGTCTAAGGGATTAAGTCTCTTTCAGTTGAGTGAAATGATACTCAATTGTTTTAGAGGTGTTCCAGACATTAACCCAAACATTTACTTTAGCGAGGTGCAAAGAGGCTGCCTTAATGACAGCTAAATGTTATAGTAGTGGTGGTTTTCTATATTTATGGCTTTAGGTAATCAAATCAATAATTTCAAGTCCCATCACCTGATATGCTATGTTACTCATCTGATGGTGGTGAATTGGAGGCAGAACTGGTTTTTACCTGATCTGCCTAATTTGTTTCCTTTGTTCTCAATAATAATCAAATCATGTTACCACAGGCATGTTTTCTTATGCTCTTGTTGGAATTTGCAACTTCAAGTTTAGATGAGGAAATCATGGATATTGGTATTTTTTGGGGCACTTCTTACCTTGACTTCATGTTACGCAGGATGATGAGTGATTACAATGTGGAGACAATAAATGATGGACTGAATGAATTTAATGTGGAGTTCCATGGTCCAAAAGAAAGTAATTTTTCCTGTTCTCACTTATGTTTTTATTTAGTATGGAATGCTCTTTTTCATTTGTTCTGCCAGTGATCTTTATGTGTGTCTGTTGTCACATATGCTCACATTTCTGCATTGAGTTTGATTCTGCTATTGAATTTTGGCAATTATCTATCATTTACCTGAAAAGAATCGGTTACTCTTTAGCCTCTTTAAAGCAATAAAGTTTCTGTAGCTCCTGCTATTCTATTCCGGAACTAAGTTATTTCCCATTGCCTTTCCATGTAACTTGCAAGGACTCTTAAGTCTGCACTTCTTTCAACCCCACAAATTCTATGAAAGCTGTACTTTCGACCATGATAATTTCTCTTGAAAGTTTTAGTGTATATTTTAAACATTCAAGATATACATTTGTGCCTCGTGAAATATAATTGTCAATGTCTAGAAAAATATGAAAGATTTAGTGTCTGTTTCTCTTTGTTAATTTCAAGACTCATTGTTTTCCAGTCAAATCTTCAAAATGCTCTTCTTTTCCAATGCAATCTTTGTGAAAGCCTTATTCTCCTTTAAGAGTCCAATGGATTATCCACACTATTATCCTTGTCTTTATATTCTTTATGTCATATGAATGTGATGTTTGCAGGCCTTTATGAAGGTGGAGTTTGGAAAATTCGTGTTGAGCTTCCTGATGCTTATCCATACAAGTCTCCTTCTATTGGGTTTGTGAACAAGATATACCACCCAAATGTTGATGAGATGTGAGCAACTTGTACTTTGAAGAACCGATTTGTCTTCTGTTATTTCAAATCCAATCATCTGCTACAGAAACTTTGAATTGCTATGAATAAAGTAGCATTTAATCTGAAGTTTAAAAAAAAGGTGTTGTCCATTTAAAAACTGGAAAAAAATTTGCTCTGGCAATTCAGTTCTTATTAAGTTATAATTGGTTGGTTAACCAGTTCCCATATACTATTGCTCAAAATTCTTTTTATGATATTTCTGGCTTTGCTTTGTATTTTTCATTAATGACAGGTCTGGTTCTGTATGCTTGGATGTAATTAACCAATCGTGGAGCCCAATGTTTGGTAACCATTTATTCTGGAAATTTCCACTTTTATTATATTGTTTATATTGCTTATAGTTGTCCCCTTTTATGTGGAATTGCAAACGCTTCTTCACTTTTGGATTATAATTAGGATTTCTAACATATATAACCATTTTCTTTCTTTGCTGCAGATCTGTTGAACATATTTGAAGTGTTTCTTCCACAACTACTACTTTATCCGAATCCTTCTGATCCACTCAATGGTGATGCAGCTTCTTTGATGATGAAAGACCGAAAACAGTATGATCAAAAAGTGAAAGGTGAAAGCATTGTACAGAATAAGACCATTTTTCCCTCTATTTATGGATCTTTAATCAAACAACTTTAAGGAAAATGACTTAAAAATATTGATAACATGAATGTGCTTGTGTCAACTCCAGACAATTCAACATTGAAACATATTCCCATAATAAGTGGGGATCTTTGAATTGAAATTTGCACTTCCTTGAGACTGCTTGTTGAGACTAGTAAAGTTTCAGGAATTTGACATATATAATTGATATTTGTGGGAACAGAGTACTGTGAGAGATATGCGAAAAAGGAGATTATTACAAACTCCACAGCGGAAGAGGAGAGTGGGGATGAGGATATCAGTGAAGATGAAAGTGAATCAAGTGATGACGACATTGCTGGACATGCAGATCCATAATACACTTTGGGCATTGCCATCTTTGAATTAAACTACTTGTCAATAGCAGCAATGAACCCCAATTTCATCTCAGTTATTCAGTTATATTATAGTTTTAGCTTGTAATACCTAGATACAAAAGGAAACCTTCTTGTAATACCTATATACAAAAGGAAACCTTTGCCCGCCATGAAAGAGAAGTTGAAGTTAATTTATTTGATGGTATGAGGTCTCATATTGAAAATGAAGAACAGCAGCTCTTGTTTCATTTGTAGGTTAGCTTCCCTGGCCAGCCATCTGTTTCTTTTTCTTCACATTAGAACTTGGTCTTTGTGAAATCACTAATAGATGATTGTATTATCTGTTACTTTCCATTCATTCTTACGTTTGATTTGTTTTATATCTCTCTGAGTTCTGTGTTCTTTTTCCTTGTAAAAAAGAATGTTTAAGAAAGTAGGATCTCACAAAAATGCACTTATGCTAATCAGAATTTCAAATATATTACGAACCCTGAAAAAGGTTGTGTTGATAAAGATGAAGAGGGAAGCACTGGAAGAGTGGATGTGGGCAAAACCTGCACGGAAAGTATGGTGAAATGAAATTGCAGTTTCGGAATTGCCGATTTTTCGGATTTTAATTATATGATGTGTCGTGTTGTTTTGTTCTGTATTGATTTGGAAATAGTATCTTGATTAACTAGTACAACTTTCCGCAAACGGTAGACCCACCAAGTCTTTATTGTCCAGTCTATTGAATTGAGTTTTAACCTCTAATGCTTGTGGACTTGCGGAATACTGAGAAAGCTCCACTTGGATCATACATTGTTAACGAATTGTTAATGATTAGTACATTGTTGAAGTGAGAAAAGCCCTTGTTAATGTGGATAGGGACAAATTCAACATTTCTTAAAGAGACTTCCAGTTGCCGGCTTCTAAATAATGGAATGTCACTTGATGCCATCTCGCTTATTTCTGAAAGTCCTCGTGGGCAATCATAAACTGAAATTACAAACATCTTTGTAAAATCAGCCAATTGGCAATCAGCAGCAGCGTCAGCTTTGTTACTATCTCATTTGTTTTACAACCTACAATCAATTCAACTCACTTCATCAAGGAGAAAGCAAAGCGAGTGTTATTCTTGCAAAACATCTAGCTTGAAAGATGGATCGCAATTTCGTCTGGGCACTGCCTGTTTTGATGTTTCTCCTCTTCCCAATGGCTAATTCTGAAGTAGAAGAAGTAAAGCAGGCACTAGTTCAATTCATGGAGAAACTTTCAGCAGGGAATGCACCGAGAGATCAGAACTGGGGTTGGAACACAAGTTCAGACCCCTGCAATGACAAATGGGTGGGTGTAACTTGTGATAACCAGTCCGTTAGAAATATTGTTCTTGAAAGGCTTAATCTCAGTGGCATTGTTGATGCCAATTCTCTCTGCAAGACAAATTCTCTCTCTGTCATGAGCCTGAAAGGTAACAACATTTCTGGAACTGTACCAGAAGAAATATTAAATTGTAAACGCATGACTCATTTGTATCTAAGTGACAACCAATTCTCTGGCAACCTTCCTGACTCTCTATCACAGTTAAAGAAGTTGAAAAGGCTTGTTATATCCGACAATAATTTCTCCGGCGAGCTCCCGGATTTTTCTCGAAATTCAGGCCTGTTAACGTTCCTTGCTGAAAATAATCAACTTAGTGGAGGAATACCAGAATTCCATTTTTCCAATCTTGAGGAGTTCAATGTCTCCAACAACAACTTCAGTGGTCCAATTCCTGATGTCAAAGGAAGGTTTGGAGCTGACAGCTTTTCAGGTAATCCTGGATTATGCGGAAAGCCGCTATCTAATGCTTGCCCGCCAACTCTCTCGCCAATAAAGAAATCGAAAGGTTCATCAACTAATCAGGTTCTAATATTCTCTGGCTATATTCTTCTTGGTCTGTTTGTTTTGCTCTTAGTTGCCTTGAAATTAGTTAGTAAAAGCAAGAAGAAAAAAGAAAAAAGTGATCTGGAGAAGAAGGAAGTGATGGTGGATACTAGTAGCAACAAGCCTAGTGTTAGTTCAAGTGGGTTTAGGACTGGTGAGAATAGATCAGAATATTCCATAACCTCTGTTGAGAGTGGAATGGCCTCATCATCGCTTGTCGTTCTTACAAGTCCAGTGATGAGGAGGTTAAAATTTGAGGAATTGCTTCGAGCTCCAGCAGAATTGCTTGGAAGGGGAAAACATGGAAGCCTCTATAAGGTTATGCTTGATGATGGGATGATGTTGGCTGTGAAAAGGTTCAGAGATTGGGGCATTCAAAGTGAAGACTTCAAGAACAGGATGCAAAAGATTGACGAAGTGAAACACCCAAATGTTTTGCCCCCAGTTGCATATTATTGTTCCAGCCAGGAGAAGCTCCTTGTTTACGAATATCAGCCCAATGGAAGTCTATTCACGCTTCTTCATGGTAACTTCTTACCTTTACCTATTTTATTTGAAATTCTGGATTTGTTAGTGACATCATTAAAATTTAATATAAAAGGTTGAGAAATTACATGATGATTCAGCCTTTTATAAAATCATGTAAAAAAATGAAACTACAGTTCAAAACAAGTGAGAATCATGGATTAGTTTCTAGGCTACTTAGGTTGCAGCTGGTATCAGTTAAGCCCAAATCAATTGGCCTCATGTAACGTTCATGCACCACGCATCAATAAGACAGAATAAAAAACTTGCTGGAACTAACTAGTACTAATATAATCATGAATCATTTTGAGTTCAGGGTCCCAAAATGGCCGGTCATTTGACTGGGGAAGCAGACTAGGAGTTGCAGCTGCTATTTCGAAGGCTCTTGCATTCATGCACGAGGAGCTTCGCGAAGATGCGATTGCTCACGGTAACCTGAAATCCACAAACATTCTGTTCAACGAGAACATGGATCCATGTATCAGCGAATATGGCTTAATGGTAACCGAGAATCAAGACCAATCAAACCTGGCTCCATCCAGTAGCTTCAAGATCAATGATATAAATGCCCAGATGTATAGTACCTTCAAGAATGATATTTATGGACTCGGGGTGATCCTTCTGGAGCTCTTAACAGGGAAGCTAGTCCAGAAAAACGGGTTTAATCTCGCTAGATGGGTGCATTCAGTGGTTAGAGAGGAATGGACTGTTGAAGTTTTCGATAAGGCCTTGATTGCCGAAGGTACGAGCGAAGAAAGGATGGTGAACTTGCTACAGGTAGCATTGAAGTGCATAAATCCTTCTCCAAATGAAAGGCCAAGCATAAATCAAGTTACTGTTATGATAAATACAATCAAGGAGGACGAGGAGAGATCCATGAGCTCCGAAGCATGATCAGCTGCCAAGCACATGAACATGTGAGATGTGAAAGAATTCAATTTGCTTCAAAATTCCATTTCAATCCATAAAAATATTTGAAATATGATTATTTCAGATATTATATAGTGTTTCTTTATTTAGATAACAATTATTGGCTTCAAATTCCTGAAAACTTAATTGTAATTTATTCATAAATTCAACAATAATTTTTCATTTCAATCCTCAGGCAGCATGTTTGTTTGCTTCATATTAAGACTTGATTCTGCGCTATGCTGAAGAGGGCCTCTGCAAAAATCTTTTAGTTGCTGAATTCTACATGAGGTGACATGCATATTGACAATTTTGATTCACAAGGCTTTGACTTATAAGGATAGATTATGATAAGTCAAGTAGCTGGAACACTTACCAAATGGCAAGAAAAAACAAGGAGTGTCGATTGCTTTGTTGAAGGAGCATCAACTGAATATGTCATCTAGAATTGTCAATCACTAAATACAAAACATGGGTTTTGGTTGTAACGAGCTCATTTTGTTGAGCATGATCATCGGCGAATTTAGATGCCATGCGTGGAAGGAAAAGCACATATGAATGCTTCGTGTGACCCACCACCATCAGGTTTTGTCCTTAGATGTGTCAATTGAATCATCATATCATGCGCCTGAACAATTAATATGGGTCTTATGAGTCATAATTTATCACTCTTCTAAATTGCTTCCAAGGGAGTTAATTTAGCACGATTGAATCACATTTAACCAAGTAATGATCTTTTTAGCTTCTCTTATAACAAAAAGAATCACAAATAGTCAATATACGCAGCTTACATGCCAAGATTGATGGAAAAGTTGTCGTGATTAGCAGGAAATCGCACAAAAGATCATCATGAAGGGTACTTATTTTGACATTTAAGATTAATAAAGAAAGATTATAAACCATAGTGGAAAATCAAATGCTTATAAGGTTGTGGACCTCTTTAATCATTTCTAATCTTCCTTGTGGTCTCCTTATCATTGCTCAACATTTTAATTTGGCATCTAAACCTTGGTGAGAGAGGCAAGAAAAAGGACTTAAAAAGTCTTTAGGCTTGTTTGGTAAAAAGTATCCATCTCTTATATTAATTTAGGAAGTATCTTGTCTTTTGTCACTAATTTCTTTGAGAAATTTTTGTAGTTGACTAATTATTTAGGATAAAAATTTTATTTGATTGAAGTTAATTTTTTTAAATTTTATTAACTACATATACGTCACGTTGACTATTTTATTTTTATTTTTATTTTAATAAATTTTCTCTTCTATTTTCTTTTTTTATAAATGATTTAATTAATTAAAATTTTATTTTTTATAAATTAATTAAAAAGTAAAAATTTTAAAATAACTTAAAAATAAAAAGAATTAAAAAAAAGTAAAGCCTTGGGCGCATGAGTGAGGCACGGAGGCGCGCACCTCAGGCATGCGCCCAGTGCAGCGAAGTTGCTTTCGGGGGGGGGGGTGTGTTGTGCATGCTTGTTTTATTTTAATTTATATTTAAATTATTTTTTTAATTAATATATTAAAAAAACAATTTATTTATTTATTTTATTAAATTAAAAAAAAGCTTGCAGGCGCATGCGCCCCGCAAGGCTTTACTTGTTTTATTTTAATTTATTTTTAAAATTTTATTTTTAATTAATATATTAAAAAAATAATTGATTAATTAAATGAAATAATTAATTTATAAAAAATAAAAAATTATTCAATTAAATAATTTATATTATTTAATTAAAATATAAAAATTTTATTAATTTAATGAAAAAGTTAAAATTTTATTTTTAATTTATTTTTTATAATTATTTTAATTTATTTTTAAATAAAATTTTATTTTTTAAATTTATTAAAAAATAACTAAAGCTTGGGGCGCAGGCATGCACCTAAGCTTGGCTTCACTACGTTGGGCGCATATTTGGGCCGCGCGCCTCATGCATACGCCCAAGGTTTTGCTATTTTTTAATTCTTTTTATTTTTAAGTTGTTTTTAAATTTTTATTTTTTAATTTATTTTTAATTAATTTATAAATAATAAAAACTTAATTAATTAAATAATTTATAAAATAGAAAATAAAATAAAAAATGAGAAAACAAAAGAAAAATTATCAAAATTAAAATAAGAGTAAAATGGTCAATGTGACGTATATGTGGTTAATAAAATTTAAAAAATTTGACTTCGGTCAAATAAATTTTTTATCATAAATAATTGGTCAACTACGAAAATTTTATATTTCCTTTAATATCTTTGTACTAGAGGAAGATTAAAAAAAAAATTCTCAATAAAATTGAAATCTCCATCTCCAGTCAAATAAATTTTTGGGACTCCCATCAGTTGGCTCAAGTGAACTCTTTTTAATGGTTTTGTGAAATTTAGTAATTTTAAAATCGTATTTGAGAATAATTTTAAGTTAAAAACTAATGAGGAGACAACATATGGTCGAGAACACGTTTGGAAAACGAAAAAGAGAGTGAAATGGAAAGTCGAAAGTAAGGAAGGGATCGGAACACGCGAAGGATACATCTCCAGGCTTTAAGGCCGCGACGCTACCTCGATGCAGCAATGGTGCTGGCCCGTGGCGTTACAACGCCAATTTTCAGAGCTTTCCCATTTTAAGTGTGATTTGATTTGTTTGAGTTAGTTTTGAATTTTCTTACACGTGAATTTTATTCAAAAATAAAATAAAATTTTACAAATGTTTTAGAATCTATATAAACTCTTGTAAAACCATTAGAGTGGTAAGCATAGAATATCAAGAGAGAGAGAATAAAGAACTTAGTATCACAGACCTTTTTTAGAACCAAGCGGCCTTAGACGCTTTGTGCACTAAGCAGCCTAGAAAACACTACACACAAAAAAAAATGATAGAAATACGCATATAAGGTGTTTGAGAAAATACTTTCTATATAATTGAAGAGATTACAAGTTATGAGAATTGATGTTCACTCTCTTATATACTAACAGCCTTATACAATTGACAGCTGAGATTTAAATGATCTAACGGTGTACATATATTCTTGAATGTCATCATATATTCTACGAAATATTTTCCTGCCAAATAAGGGTTTACAACCGTAATAAGTTACGGGTTTGGCTCAGATCTTCACCCATATTAGCGTGTCTTATAGAAGTTTCAGCTTGCAAACTACTCTATCAACCCACATAACCTCTAAGAGACTTTGTCGTGCACCAAGTGTTTAAAGAATGCTTGAGATCATTTGAGGCATAACATTAAAGAATGCTTAAGTGTTAAGTACGCAAGAGAATATTGTATAGACCCTTAAGAAGCTCAATTTATTGGGTATTCCTTATAATCTCTTGAGAGATATTTGTGATCTTAAGTGGTTTATTAGTAATTACTGGTTAATAAAAGAAGTTAAGATTCTGTAATCTATTATGAAAGAAGGCAAGTCTCCAAACCATCTATATTCTTGTGTCTTTTGTGTTTTGCTGTTATCTTTATTTCTTTGTGTGTAATATATTCTATTATTGGATACTTGTGGGTGAAGACTTTCGCACGCATAAAAATCCCAATAAGTGATATTAGAACGAAGGTTATAATGACTCACAAGTATAAAGTTAAGAAGTTCAATAAGTAAAATGATTTCAATCTATAAAAAGTGAAGGCAATGGCTTTATTAGCGAGTCAATGGTTAAATTTAGTTCTTGAAGAGACTCAAGTAACAATCAGTGAAGAAAAGAAGCCTAAGACACCCAAATTCGAATTTGTTCGTGAAATCGTTCAGAAGAGAGCCTATGGTACTATAGTTATATCGTTGAGTGATAAAATGTTAAGAGAGTTACTAAAGAGAAGATAACAATTGGTCTTTGAAAGAAACTTGATGACCTATACGTCAAGAAGTCCTTAAAAATTCGTCTACAGATAAAAAAAAGAAGTTATATCAATTATCCATAACTGAAGGCACTTCGATTAAAGACCAAATTAATATTTTTAATAAGATTATCATTGATCTTAAAATGATTGATGTCAAGATAGAAGATGAAGACAAGGCAGTTATTTTGTTGAGTTATCTATCAAATAGATATAAGCACTTTATGAATAGACTCTTGTATGACAAAGAGACTTTAACAATGAATAATGTTAAAATTTTGTTGAACTAAAAAAGATTAGAGCCTACGATACTACAATGGTGTATACTGCAAGAAAAAGAACTGAGAATAGAGAAAAGAAAAATAATCATTCAAAAGGCAAATTCAGTAAGTGTTATGGTTGCAACAAATAATGACACTTCATAAGTGATTGTCCAAAAAAAAAATGCATGAAGAATAAAAAGAATAAAAGAGGTGATGTTGCAATAATTTATGAGGAGTATTATGATGTTGCAGAAATCTTGATAGCTTCAAAAAGAAAGTATGCTAGTATTTCCATCAAATACATATAATTCGTTGTGCTTCTCACCCTTCATTATCACCATAGACCATTTAAAGAGATTTTTATAATTTTGAATAATTTATTGATAATCATTAATTAATAAAAAAAAAGTTAAGAGCTCATGATTCACTATAAATATAAGTAAGTTGTTGAATCACATATATTCTTATACCTTGTGTATTTGATTATTGTTTCTATTTATTTGTGTGTGATCTTTTTTATTTTTAAATACTTGTGTGTAAAGAATTTTGCACGTTAAAAAATCCCAACAATTTTCTTCTTTAACTTTTTCTCATTTGGTAGCTCAAAGTTCATAACTAAGTATCAGTTCCACACTGAATTTTCTTTCATCATATGTTTGATAATGATTGGATCTTTTTCTTCTCATCACAGCAGCCCAAGTTGCACTCATTGAATATATTCCGAGCTCTCCCACCTTTATATTTTCTATGAATTTAAGGCTAGAAAGAATGTCTTTTGGAGAGTATAGGTTATAACCATTAGCCAGAATGTATAGAATTCTATATGAAATGGAGCATAAGGATGGTTCTTTTATATACTCTCCTCCTCTATCATCCCCCTCTCCATTATCAAGTCCTTACAGTATCAACTATGCAAATGAATCAACCCCATCTTTATCACCAAGCAGAATCAGTCCGCTAATTCTTTTGATCATAGTAATTGTAGCCATTATTTTCTTCATTTCTAGTCTTCTCCATTTGCTTGTTAGATATCTCATAAAAAGACCACCTTCTTTACCAAATCATCAGCCTAATAGATATCCAGAAACCCCTGGCTCTCATTCTTTTCAAAGACAGCTTCAACAGCTTTTCATGCTACATGACTCGGGCGTAGATCAATCTGTTATAGACGCTCTACCTGTATTCTACTACAAAGATATAGTGGGCTTGAAGGAGCCATTTGATTGTGTTGTTTGTCTATGTGAATTCTCAGACCAGGATAAGCTCAGGTTAATTCCTACTTGTAGCCATGCTTTCCATATTACGTGTATAGATACATGGCTTCTTTCAAACTCTATGTGCCCTCTTTGTAGAGGGACCCTTTCGAGCTCTAGTCTTGCCATGGAAAATCCAATATCTAGCCTTGAAGTTTTGAGGGAGATATCAATGGGTTTTTCAAGCGATGCAGAGAATGGACTTTCTGGCCATCATAAACCTGAAATCGTACAGGAAAGTGCCAGTCCAAAGAGGGTTTTTTCTGTGAGACTTGGTAAGTTTAGACGCTTGAATGGAGAATATAGTAGAGAAAGAGGACAAGGAGAGATGAGTAGCTCCAATTTGGATGCAAGAAGATGTTATTCAACGGGTGCATTTCAGTACGTCGTTGTTGACTCAGATTTGCAAGTGGCATTGATCCATAATAGTGATTGTGCTGATGGTGTCGATAATAGTAGCAATGCGAAGCTTGTCAAAGAGAGAAGAGACCATGGAAATTCTTTAGGTGATGGAGAAATGGAGGGGAAGAAAATCAGTGGCAGGACAAGAGGTGAGAGCTTCTCTGTTTCCAAGATATGGCTTTGGTCTAAGAAGAGCAGATTGCCAAGTTCTTCTTCAAATGCTCGTATGGCTGAGCTAGGCCTAGCTTCCTCTTTCTCTTACTATAAGTTCGACAATGAACTATAGAATTCAGATAGTATGAAAAATTAGTTAATTATGGGTACAATATTTGTACATTCCTGATATACCAATAAATCCCCCTTTCCAAATCTTGTTGATATCTTTTTTTCTGTAAAACTTGCATAGATGACAATGCATATTTGTGTAGTTTTCTTATCTTCTTTTTCTTTTCACCGAAATATGGATCACAAGTCATCTAGAGTTAAGAAATGTCATAGTTAAATGTAGACCTTAGGTCCTGTGTTGGATCATTTTTAAAAAAAAACTTTTTCTCACTCTTTTGTTGCATTTTCTTTTGGGTCAAATTCTAATCATGTCTCATTATTTTCTCATTTATTTTCATTAAAATCTAATCATGTCCCATTTTTTCATCATTATTTTTAAGATTGGTTGCTCGAAATAAGTATATATATATATATACGAGTAATATTTTTTATGTGAATTCTCGATACACAATTTTTTTATTACATATTTATAAAATTAAATTGATAAAATTATGATAAAAACGAGCAGTCCTAGTAAAAAAGAAAACACTAGTCTATATTAATTTATTATATTAATGAATTTTTAAAAAGAAAAAACTTAGACAAAGAATGCTCAAAATCGAATTTTATTCCCCGTGATAGTTGCGATTGACCACTAATAGGCCCGTAATGAACTAAACCCCTTTTGCCTTCTTCAGTCATAACTCATAACCCATTACTCTTTCTCCACTCACGATCGCGAAGCAGAGAAGAGAAGAGAAAGACGATGGGTGCGTTGACAGAGACGGAGAGAGCCACTGTGTGGGTCTCAAACATACACCAAACCGCCATTGCCAAGGACCTTCTCCATTATCTCGAGATCCAACTCGGACGAGACTCGGTCTTCGCCGTCGAAATCTTCTCAGACCACAAAAACTGGAAATCACGCGGCATTGGCCGCGTGCAGTTCACTTCCTTGGATTCTAAATCAAAAGCCCAGCGCCTCTCTCTCAGTAACAACCTCGTCTTCAAGTCACAGAACCTCAAAATATCAGAAACACACGCTGACATAGTCGCCAGGCCCATCAGGGCCCAGCACAGAGTTGAGGGTAGCGTTTTGCACGTGGGTTTTATGAGAAAAGAGGAGAGGCTGTGTGTGTTGGAGACTTGGGAGGGCGTTAGAGGGTGGCTGATGCCTGAGAGGAGGAGGATTGAGTTTTGGGTGTGGCAGAAGCATAATGGGGAGTGCCCGAAGGAAAATCAAGAGTGTGAGGATTGTTGTTATAAGGTGGAGGTTTTGTTTGAGGATGTTTTGGAGACTGTTGGGTGTTGTTTGGATGGTGGCGGGAAAGTGAATGGCCTTCTTTTAAAGGTATGTTATGTTATGTTCAATTGGAGAAATAAATTTACTCTTTTAGAGTATTTTATTCTCTAATCCCTGATTTTGTTTTGTTTCCTCAAAACTGCTTGATAAATCTGCTTCATGTTATGTTTTTAGGGTATTGTGTGAGATTTTGTAATACTTATTTGATGAAATTTTTAGGAAATGATGAGAGGGAAAATGAATGTGGTAGAGCATAATTGTACTTACAGAATTTTAATGCAAGTATCAATGTGCTGAATAATGTAACTCTTTCCACTTAAGAACTTGTATAGATAGAAACATCACAAATTCTCTATAGTGTAACTTCATTGGCATGCAAATAATGCTTGTAAATTTCTTGCAATGCCATAAGCTATTTCTATGAAAGATATTCATTTTATCTGAAAGAATTAAAGGTAAATTGTCATTTCGCAGCACAACACATTTGGTGGCATTCCTGGGACGAAAAGTTTTAAGTTCTCAGAGAATTTATATTCTTCTTCTTTTTTCCCCTTGTTTCTGATAGTTTCATTTATCTTAAATGTTATTTAGCATTGGACCGCTCATTATCTGTTGAATCTATATCTTACTTTTACATGTATATGTAGCTCAAATTTGGACCGAAGATCTATCAAAAAGTTTCTGGGCCTCATGTAGCTTCAAAATTCCATGGTGACCGATATCATATCTGCAAGGAAGATTTTGACTTTCTCTGGGTTCGCACGGTAGACTTCTCTGCGGTGAAGTCAATTGGACAATCAACATCATTTTATTGGGAGATTGAAGGAGGACTATTGGCGTCAGATATTTCTAAAATTTTGCCTTGTTATAAAGAAGAGAAAACAGATCTAATTTTAGAGGATGGAGAAGAGTTCTGTTCTACTTCTGAAATTGTTCCAATTGTAAAATGCAGACCAGGTTTTGATTTAGCATATGAGGTCCTTTTCCAGCTCAATTCTCTTATTCAAAATCAAAAGGTTAGTCTTGTTGCAGCAGACGCTGAATTGATCGAGATCCTTCGTGGGTTAACCACGGAAACTGCTTTAATGGTTATACAGAAGTTGCAAAAGTTGAAGTCAACTTGCTATGATCCCGTGTCATTTGTAAAGACTCAATTGCATGTACTAGGGAGAAATTGTAAAAGTATTCCCATATCATCCCACAAAAGGTTGATGGATCATAATGTAATGAGTTGTTATAGGGCCCTAATTACTCCATCGAAGATTTATTGCTTGGGTCCTGAGCTTGAAACTTCTAACTATGTTGTCAACAACTTTGCAGAATATGCTTCAGACTTTTTAAGAGTTACTTTTGTTGAAGAAGATTGGAGTAAACTTCCTGCAAACGCTCTTTCCACAAGCATTCAGCGAGGTATTTTTGCCAAACCTTGCAGAACTAAAATATATTATAGGATATTGTCCATTCTTCGTGATGGAATTGAGATTGGAGACAAAAGGTACGAGTTTCTGGCGTTCTCAGCTAGCCAACTGCGATCAAATTCTGTTTGGATGTTTGCTTCTAATGACAAGGTGAGAGCAGAAGATGTTAGAGAATGGATGGGATGCTTTAACAAGATTCGCAGCATATCTAAATGTGCAGCAAGGATGGGTCAACTGTTCAGTTCTTCCATGCAAACTCTTGTTGTTCCTTCACAAGATGTAGAAATAATCCCTGATATTGAAGTTGCTTCTGATGGTACTACCTACTGCTTTTCAGATGGTATCGGAAAAATTTCTCAATCTTTTGCCAGGCAAGTTGCTCAGAAATGCGGACTTAGTCATACTCCTTCAGCATTTCAAATTCGATATGGTGGCTATAAAGGTGTCATTGCGGTTGATCGTAACTCCTATCGGAAGCTGTCCCTGCGTAGTAGTATGCTTAAATTTGAATCGAGAAACAGGATGCTTAATGTCACTAAATGGAGTGAGTCTATGCCTTGCTTTTTGAATCGAGATATTATTTCCCTCTTGTCTACTTTGGGGATTAAGGATGAAGTGTTTGAGGCAATGCAACGGGAACAATTGCATCTTGTGGGCAAAATGTTGACAAATAAAGAGGCCGCTTTAGATGTCTTACAGAGGTTGAGTGGTATGGATTCTAAAAGTATTCTGGTAAAGATGCTGCTTCAAAGTTATGAGCCAAATGTTGAACCTTACCTCTCATTGATGCTTCAAGCACATCACGAGAGTCAGTTATCGGATTTAAAGAGTAGATGCCGAATATATGTTCCAAATGGCCGGCTTCTGATTGGTTGTTTGGATGAGACTGGTATATTAAGCTATGGCCAAGTGTATATCCGTGTCACTATGACAAAAGAAGAGCTCGAGTGCAAGGATCAGAGTTTTTTTCGGAGGGTGGATGAGAAAACATCTATAGTTATAGGGAAAGTGCTTATCACCAAAAATCCTTGTCTTCACCCAGGAGATATCAGAGTCCTTGAGGCTGTGTATGAAGTGGAATTGGAGGAGAAGGGTTTGGTTGATTGTGTTATCTTCCCCCAAAAAGGAGAAAGGTATAATTAACTCAAAATTTAAAAAATTTATCATATTATTTTATTAGTGTTTTGAAGTTTTTTATTGGATACTTGATAATTACCAAAATGAGACGAGCATTTTGGAAAATTAGCTCCATTGTTTGGCATATGAACTATAGAGTTTATGTTGAGGTACTATGGCACTTTGTTACATTACATTTAGGAGAGCTATTAATGTCATGCTTCAAATGTTGTTTGTCTTCCACATGAACCTTCCATTTTTTTGGGTTATCATTTATTGCCCCAGAATAACCAGAAAAAGACTTTGCCCAACAGTTTTCTTGATACTGTAATACAACTTGGCATTTGTGGCCCAGTGGTTTTTCTAATATTCTGCTCGGCGGCTTATTTATGAACTCCATTTTTTCAATCTTTTTTGTTTTGGCCAGAAAATAGTAATCTTTCTTTTCACTTAGGTTTAAATCATCTTTCTGCACCAAATGTGTTGGTTTTTTATGCCATAAAATGTTTCCTCTGCTCAGCTCTTGGTGTTGAAAGCAATATTTAGTAGATATTATTGTCTAGGGCTGAGAATTTGTATCCACAGGCCACATCCAAATGAATGCTCCGGTGGCGACCTTGATGGGGACATCTTTTTCACAAGCTGGGACAAATATCTGATCCCATGTGAAACTGACCCTCCAATGGACTACACTGGACGGAGACCTCGTATAATGGATCATGAGGTGACCTTAGAGGTAGGTAGTTTCAAACCAAGTTACTTTAAGATTATGGAGCTCAGAATGAACTCTTTATGAATCATTAAGTTGTGAAGTCTTGAAATGATTTATCTTATATTCTGAAATTTGCAGGAAATTCAAATTTTTTTTGTTGATTACATGATCAATGATTCTTTGGGTGCCATATCCACTGCACATTTAGTTCATGCTGATTATAACCCAGAAAAAGCCAGGAGTCCGAAATGTCTGCATTTGGCAACTCTTCACTCCATGGCTGTCGATTTTGCAAAGACTGGGGCACCAGCAGAGATGCCTCTGACACTGAAACCAAAGGCGTTTCCAGATTTTATGGAGAGAGTAGAAAAACCCATGTATGAATCCTCTGGCGTACTGGGTAAACTCTACCGTGCCACCCTCAACTCAATCATGCAAATGAGGTCACACACCGTTTGGTCAGAGAAGATTGCCAAAGCAAGCTACGATCGTGATCTTGAAGTAGATGGGTTTGAAGCCTTCCTTGGACTTGCAGAAAGTCACAAAAATATGTACGATGAAGAAATGAGCAAGGTAATGAATTACTATGGGGCAGAGACCGAGGATGAGATACTGACTGGTAATCTGAGAAACCGGGCGTCATACTTGCAACGCGACAACAGGAGGTATGGAGATATGAAAGACCGGATTTTGCTGCTGGTGAAGAACATACAGAACGAAGCTAAAGTATTGTTTCAGAGTAGTTGCGAGGAAAACGAGCATCAAAGGTTGGCCGCAGCATGGTACCATGTAACCTACCACCCAAGTTATTTCCGCGAAGGCATTAACTTCTTGAGCTTTCCGTGGATTGTGGGTGACATTTTGCTGAAGATTAAGTCTGTAAATAGCAGGAAAGTTGGCAAATGAACAATAGAAACGCTGTCATTTTGTATCTGCCTTGTATAGTGATTTTGTGGAATATGCAGATGTAGCTACTTTCTGAATAAATTACATCAGATGTTCCTTGGAACATGGTTTTCTGTTAGCTGCCATATTTTATTCGTCACTGCCTACCCGTGACTGCGGATTGGCAATTCAATCTTGATTGGTGATGACCGTACTTAAAAGGGTCGTCATGACAATTGAATTATAGTAGTCATAAAAATATAAAAACAAATCAATAACATAAGTATCCATACATAAACACCATCTTTGATTATTCAAACCAAATAAATAAACAAACAAAATACGGGTAACCGTATACATCATTATCATCTAGCCTACCCCTTGTTATTCCCACAAGAAGAAGAAAGAAGTGAGAAGAAACCCCGATTCCCATTTCTGTGATATATTACCAACCAAACACACTTACTATTCTTTACACTACATGCCACGCCACCACCTTCTACAGTCTACCTCTACAACAAATAAAAAACAAAATTTATTAATTAATAAACAAATCAAAACCATCCAGCTAAGCGCCGCCAACACCACAGCTCATTCCTTTACACCAGACGCGCAAATTCACGCGACCACCGCCACGTCTTTCCCTCGAACATCCGTCGCCGCCGTCGTCAACTTACTCGAAGCGTACCGAGACGAGAAATTGCGAAACGCGTTGAAGTCACCGTCGTCGTCGTTGTCCAAATTACCGTCTTCTTCGAAGTTGAGGGAATAACTCAAGGGGTCGTATTGGAATTTCCCGCGATGATGATGGTGACTATTAGCGTTGTTACTTCTGTTCCTGTTGAATCTTCGGATGAAAGTCTTCCACTTTGGTCCCGCGACGATCTCCGACCACTCCCGAATCTTCTGGAAGGCGGTTACGGCGGGGACCCACCAGCGGTTTTGGGGTCGGGTTTGGGCGGCCGTTCCTATCCGCTGCCACCAGGCGATCCCGACAGCGGAGGAATGACGTTGGGAGCTGAAGCACGGGAAGCAGAAGCAGCAGCGAGTGTTGGAAATAAGAGAATTCGATGGTTCCTCGATTGCTTCCAGGTCTCTTTGGGCCATGGCTGTAGCCTCTGTGGCCATCGGATAGAAGCAGAAGCAGGGAAAGGGGAATGAGATTATTTGTTTTTATATATTGTTGGTGAGGGTATTTCGGTAATTGAGTGAAGGGGTTTGAGCCGTTGGTATTTGAGGAAGAATTAGTCAACAGTTGCGAGTGGGAAGTTTCCGTGGGGCCTATTATGATCAAGGGTCCAGATGTTTTCTGATAAGATGGATTCGATTGGATGGGAACGGGATAAGATTCTAATTTCTACAAGGTGAAGATTTTGGCCAGCTGTGCCAACATATTAATCATTTAATTAGTAATAAATGAAATGACAACGGAATTATCTCGTTTGTGGGGAAGCAATTGGGTGGCGTTACCTTTCTAATTAGGAAGTTGAAAAATCATTGATCATTCATTTAAATCTCTAATCTAAGAAACGAATGATGGAGAAAAATCCCACAAAGATATTAGTTTGATGGTAACCAATGATTGCGAGATTTGTGTAATTTCAACTTTACCATTTACTGATCAATATCATCATCAGTCCACATATGTCAAGTTGTATTATATTTTAGGGTTGATCCCAATTCAAGATTTACTCGATTATTCATCATCGGGAAGTGCAGTTGTGTTTATTTTGCTGAGGAGGTGGAGTGCGTAAGCAAGTCAATTTCTAGAGCAATAAGGAATCGGGAATGAAAGTAAAGAGTATATGCTTATTTTAGGTTGAGATGATGTGACTTTACTACTTGGGTCTGCAATTGACATCATTGTGATTGTGAGAGACTAATCCAATCCAATTTGCTATATATTTACTAGTGGATGTTTGATCATACAGAAAGTCCTTAAATGCGAATTTCAAGACCTAACAAGCCAGAATATACAATTCAAACTGGCTGCATAGGTTCTTAGATTCATCCAACCTCACAAGTGCCTTTGTAACTAAACCTCAATGTTCAAAAATATCATTCTGATCTGCAATCAAGGGTTTCTAACATAGCTGCAGTGCAAAAGAAATACAACTCAAAATCAAACAGAATTCCAATGGTTGAAGAGTCATTTCCCGTTCAGTGATTTGGTCAGCAAAATAAAACCAGGTTCCAGTTTCCATCGAATTCCAGAAATGACATCTAGATCTAGGCAAGAAACCTGGTGAAAAAAACATCAATTAGGTTGCCACTCAATCATATAACTAAAATTCTAGACAATTCGGATGGGATTAGTTCCATCAAGCAGACCACGGGATTAATTCCATCAAGCAGACCACCTCTCAATTGGCCTCCCAGGGTAAATATAAAGGCCAGCCTCTCAAGAAATGGATTTCCGAAACATTGACAAAAATTGCATGGAAGAGCTGCCATAAAAGAAGAAAGTAGCTCCTAAGTCTTTAGCATGCAAACATGACAAGAGAAGCAAACCGAGCATGCAGTCAAAGCCATAAAAGAGCAGTGATTTCAAATAAAGTTATAATCAGATTGGTCCTAGCTCCTCGCTAGTAGACTTGATCTACTTCTTTATCATAAATCTGAAAATCACAACCCAATTATCAAAGCTTCCTATGATTAACATGAGAAAGATAAAACATTAGCAACCTTCTCTAATGGTAGTTTTTCCACAGACCCACCGGATGGATTAGGTCTTCGAAGCACTTTTTCTCAACTTAAACTTTTACAAGACACAATATCTTCCTTCTTTCCCACCAATCATCATAAATAATGCATAGCACAATAAAAATTATAGGTAAGCAACATCATAGAGAGTGCACTGTAAATTGATAGATTTTACTAATAATATTCACCAAACACGTCACTAGCCTGGGTAACCAAGTTTTCATCACACACAACATCATCAGTCATCATACTCTAGAAAACCATCAGTCAGGCACTAACAGTTCTTTCCTGCAAACCAAAGCCCAATAATGCACAATACTACTTATATAATAACTTCTCTTAATTGTAGATTAGCAGAAATATCTGCTCAGAATGCCAGAGCTCTTCCACCACCATGAACACGCCAGAATACATCACCTGCATCATCAGATTTCTGTGTATCTATAGCAATAGCACCAAATATTGCCCTGAAAGCGCCACAGACAACAACAGGCATTGAAGAATTAGTCTTGGGAGATACTCTAACCACTTTTTGTAGCCCCAACTGCATCCCATCAACAGTGCATGACTTTTCCACATTGGAAATCTCAGAAATGCGACGGTTCAGATCTTTCGGTGAAATATCAATGTCTTTGGAAAGGAAGCCAAGTGACAATGATGTTTCTATGACATTAGCACCTAAAATGCTCAATGCCCTATTGTTCTCTTCGGAAAATGAAGAATGGGTCATCGCACGGCGAAGAAGACCAATGCTCTTGAAAGAGTAGCTGAATATGGAGAAATAAAACCAATGAGATCCTCTTTGATACGGGAAAAATATCGTGTTTCAATGAGTTCAAGTTCTCAGTGCCTCTAAAAACTGCAATATACAATATGCTAATTTTATGCCGAAAGAGAAAATACAAGAAAATGTAACTTCAACTGAAACATATTTTATAGCTATCTTTTGTGCTCAGACATCAATTTGAAAGAATCTTTTTTTTTTTCAATTTTTTCTGGGAAAGTTAGCTAAAAGAGAGTGAAGCAAAATTTTAAGACTTGCCCGATTTGTTTCTGTAACGTTTCGAGAGCTGTTGCAAATGGGGATGAGGATTTGAAGCTCTGATCATGACCTTCATTTGCTGCGTTAACCTGCAAAACAGAAAATGACAATCACACCCCCCCTGAATAGTTTTGTTTTAGGGTTTTAGAGAAAGAGGTACCTCAAAGGATGAGCAGAAGACAGCGAGCACGAGACCGATGAAGAGAGAGAAGTGACGAAGGGACATTCTTTTCTAATTGGTTCAGACCAAAGTCTGTTCGTTTTCCGTCAACGTTGTATTATCAGAGTTCAGAAATGGGAAATGTCTTCACTTTTCTTTGTTAATTATCAGAGAGCAGAGTTTACTAGTCGACTTACAGTTACAGCGTCTTTATAGATTGATTGTTAATGGGCTGGATCATATTTGTGCTGCTAAAGGTTCTTTTAGGCTCAATTCGTTTGGTCTGCGAACTTCTCAACCCACATATTTGAGCCAGTTTTGAAATCTTTGCATTGGAACCATATTTTATAAGTGGTCCAAAACCGAAAGCTAATATAAACATGCTTCATAGATTGGAAATAATAGTAACATCCTTGAACGAGATAAAAGGAAGCAGCTAGAAATAATATGGTCACAAAGATCTCTTTTTGAAATGCTTTTTCATGTATGATGAAAGCCACCAAATGTGTACAAACCTATCATGATTCACGATCATCTGAATCTGTAAACTAGATTACTATATTCCCTATGCACTAAAACCGCATACACCAACCCACCTGACCTAAATTTATAGGGAAAGAAAAAGTGGTCTCCGGGGCCACCAAATTTACTACAATTCCCCTACTATTTATCTTTCTCCTTTCTACAAGAGAAGAAACATTCCAAAGCTGCATCATGACTGATCCAAGTATGCACTGAAACATAAGTTAGTATCAAGAACCAATTTCTATGGATTCCCCTTAGTGTCTTGACAATAAAGAATCATTATAGTCAGCATTCTATTTCCAGCCCAACAATGGCATTGGCCATTGTTCTTCTAACCCTTTCTAGGCATAGCAGGAGGAAGAGATTGCATTCTGGAAGAAACTTTGGTTGTTGTGCTATCCCTTGATTTCGAGCAAGAAACAGCGGCAAAAGCACTAAGTACATTACAAACAGCCGAAGTATCATCTAGGTAGTACCTAGCTTTGCTTGGCTTTTGGCCAACTGTGCAGGCAAAGATCTGTGGAGAGACAAGGTGTGATGAACTATAAGCAGTGCTTGATATGCTCTCAAACATGTCCTCGTCAGATCTATCATCCCCAATGCACATCACAAAATCTGGCAGTTGCCCATTACTGATCATTGTGGATAGCACTTTCTCTGTAACTAAGCCTTTAGAAACTCCCTGCAAATTAGTCAAGCCAAAATTAGACCATTGGGCTGCAAACCAAAAAACAGAAACAAAGGAAAACATATGCATACCTGAGGCTTCACTTCAACTATATTATGGCCCCTCTTAACAACAACAGGCTCATTTGCAAGAACACTTTCGAGATGATCCAACAGCTCCTTGGCTTGGCATAACCCAAAACCAGGATCGGCATCTCGATGGTGCCAGACCAACGCACTCTCCTTCCTTTCTATATAGGAGCCATCAGTTGCCTCAGTGTATAATTTCATCACAGGTTCTGCACTTTTTTTCCAATCAAAATCTGCAGCTAAAGAACAAGTTTCCCATTCAGATTTCCTAGTCCACCTGCAGAAAGAATCAAAATAAACTCATTCTGAATAAGAAAAAAAAAACAACATTCTGGGCAGAAATAGAACAAACTTCCTTCCAAAGAAAATAAAGCAGTCTATGAAAAGATGACATTTCTATTTGAACCAGGCAGGTGACTCATTTAGAAAAGCTGAAAAAAATGATTTGTCATAGTAGTAGTTCAATCCTGAAGCTAGATATCAATATAGTACGATAACATACCTTATGTAGTATCCATGCTCTGCTGCTATACCTAGATTCCCACATTCAGCAAACCAATCACCCAGAGAGTCTTTACCCCTACCACTAACAATAAACACAGTGTTCTGAGGGTCATTGCAAAGCCTCCTCAAAACATGTATGAGATCATGACTTGGTGTTTTGACAATGGAAGATGGGTCAACCACTGTCCCATCATAATCTAAAAATACTGCCCTTCTAGATGTCCTCCTATATGCAGAGACAATATAATCAATGGAGAGCCTCCTAAAATTTGGAGAAAGGGCCAATACTCTGAAATTCAAACCAAAGCCAATTCCCCAACAACGTTTCTTGTAATGATCTCTACATGCTCGCTCCAAGTCCTGCATAAAACTGCAGGCCCAATAAGCCACATCATGAGAGCTAACATACTGATAGTGCTTCTCATGCCGCATCTGCTTCTCTACATCAGGCATGGCAATGGCATCATGTAGTGCTTCAGCTACAGCATCAATGTCCCAAGGATTGACCCTAATTGCACCACTTAGGGATGGCGAACAACCAATAAACTCAGAAACAATGAGAGTACTTGTACGTGGGCACTCAGAGGTCATTTCCAGAGCTTCTTCCATTTTAGGAGTCCCCTGTCTACAGACAATATACTTGTATGGCATTAGGTTCATTCCATCCCTCACTGCATTAACAATGCAACACTCGGCCAAGGCATAATAGGCAGTCTTCTCATAAAGAGGCACAGGTCTGTCAATCAAGATCACAGGTTCACAGCCTGGAACACCATATTTTTTGTTGATCCTTTCAGTAGTCATATATGTCTCTCTTCTTGCTTCCTCAACATCTCTTCCTGTACTCCTAGCAGGATTTATAATTTGTACCAGTACCAGCTTGCGACGCAATTCAGGATGCAGCTGCAATAGCTGTTCCATGGCCTGTAATTTTAAGCTGATGCCCTTAAATATGTCCATGTCATCAACACCAAGAATAATCCTTTTCCCCTTCAGTTGCTCTCGAATTTCTTTAACCTTGGAAGAAGAGGAGGGATGATCTAATGCAGATTCAAGTCTGCCCATATGAATCCCCACATGCAAGATTTTGATGTACACTGTGCGACCAAAATACTCAAGTCCAATATAACCCCGCTTGGACTCGTAGTCCAGGCCCAGCATCCTACTGCAATAAGACAAAAAATGGCGAGCATAATCAAATGTGTGAAAGCCCATTAAATCTACATTGAGAAGTGCTTTCATAATTTCATCTCTGACAGGCAGAGTCCGGTAGATTTCTGATGAAGGGAATGGGCTGTGGAGGAAGAATCCCAGCTTAACTCGATGAAAGCGTCTCCTCAAGAACGTAGGTAGAACCATAAGGTGATAGTCATGAACCCATACATAATCCTCTTCAGGATTTATTACTTCCATTACCTTATCTGCAAATATCTTATTAGCAGAAACATATGCCCGCCACAGCAATCTGTCAAAGCGAAAGCCATAGTCTGGGCAAATGGGTAGCATGTAATGGAAAAGGGGCCACAAATATTGCTTACAGAATCCATGGTAGAACCTCTGCTGAAGCTCAGAAGGGAGAAACGTAGGCACACAATTAAATTCATCTAGTAATTTCTGGGCAACTTCTTCTTGTTCACTTGAATCTACATCAGTCTTCAGAGACCCCACATAGAAAACATCAATATCAGATGAGAAAGCATCCTTCATTTGAAGAACATGTGAATCCTCATCAAAACTAAAGGACCATTCTCCGGATTCTAAATTCTTCTGAGCATGCAGAGGAAGAAAATTTGCCACTATAATTGTCTTTTTACGGCATATAGAGAAGGAAGAATCTGAATTTCCATCATTTTCATCCACATCAGGAATAATACCTGGGAAAGTCATCACCCGCGGAAGTGCTCTAGGAGTTTGAGGGAAATTCAATGTGTCACCTGATGCCAAATCCACCAAGTCTATGCAAGATCTTGACCACATAACTTTCAGTGATAAACTGTCCTTATCTCAAGTTTATAAACACACAGCAAAGCAGGCACTATTCTTTTCCTACCAAAAAGACCTTCTGGGAGCTATAATCATAAAGAACCAAATACCAGCAACGGTAAAGAACCAGGAATGTTATATCTACACTGTGCAAGATAAGGCTGACCCTCAAATTAAAATAAGTTAAATGCTGATAAGTACAGGACTATTATATCTTTCCTACCAAAAAGATCTCAAAGGAGCTATTCAACTATAACGAAACAAGTACCTGCAGCAATGGAAAACAAGGACAGTTAAATCTACTGTTTGCATCAATGCTGATCTCAAATCATGAATTAGATGATGATGCAATGCATTTATTATAGTTAATCATCAGTTCATTGTTGGTGCAGCTTTTGATTTAAACCCTATCCCCTGTCATCAGTTAACAAAAGATGCTAATCTCTTAGTTCTGTAAAAATTCCTTCACCAGTTTGTTACTAATCAGTTAAAGTTGTCAACAGCCTCTTATTAAAAGGATATAGTAAAAGCCAATAACATTGCAGGTAGAACATGTTAACTATAGAACAAATAAAATTTTATCAATTGCTTGTGCCTGAAACCATTGTCTTCTGGAGCTCTTCCTGAGAAAGATGCTAACCAGGCAACTCGTCAAGTTCCCTCATAACTTCAGTACCTTCATGAATACAGGTTTATTTTTGGCAAGGAAGCCTACAATTAATACATATCCAGAAATAGGTAAAAACATGACTGAGGGTCAAAACCACTATGACAAGAGCATGACATGGATAAACCGCCATTAATATTCAACAGACCCTGGGGAAAAACTTAAAAGAGGACGTCCAAATAGGAAAAAGAGCCTTAGATCCTTTATGGACTGTAGATACTTCACAGAAAAAGAGACCTCCAAGATTTTGTTCTTGATAACCTATCTCAAGGTTACATTGTACAGAACAATTTCCCTCTAATTTGTACTACATTATCTTTAGTTCAAGAAGAAATTTCCATACAACTTGTTTGCCAATCAAGGGCTTGAAAAGCAAGGGGACAATAAGCTCCAAAAATTTCTTAAAATGAACTAGAATTAATTTAAAAATTTTGAAAGATAGTCATCAACTATACACAACGGAACATAACAATTGCACATTACGATGGAACGAGCAAGAGAGAGTAATTCAAGCATGAACAGCATGCAGATAGAGATAGATGCACAGTTTTTGCACAGAGTAATCAGGATAACCTTGTATTTAACTGCACCGTATTGTCATGATACCCCTATACTAATTTCAAGTCCTGCTGACCTTAGGAAACCAAAAAGAAAATGGATTATGAATTATTTCATCCAGGACCAAACTACACATTACCAAAGACTACAAAGCAGTTACACAAACATTAAAGATCTAGCATCATTTAATAAGTAAATTTTCAGCTAAAGACCCCATAGAAGATTAGTCCATCTTTTCAACTCAATATCTTGAAACACAAACATATACAACTGCAGTAAAAAGCAAAAATCGTTCATACTGCTGATCAAGTGACAAGTGGTATGAAAGAGTATATAAAATGCAGAATGTAATTGAATGAAATTGTAAAAGAAACCGATGAAAAACAAATGTAAAAGCATGTGCATACTAGCTCGATATTGTTGCCTCAGAAGCATGCCTACTGATTCTGCTATATTGAATTTTATCATTCGTAGCCTTTGTATATGCAAAACCCTCGGAAGAAGGTGAAATAAAAACAAATATTCTTCTATCCAATAAGGTAATCATAGCAATTTTTAACAATACAACATATTCTTTTGTATACATTCCATCATATCATTCATTTCCAACGAAGCCATTAAATCACCTTATCTGGCTTCCAATTATGGGCAAGATGAACATATTTAATTAGTGAATACAACATTGCAAAACACGTTTTTCATCCGTATCTCATTATTGAATGAAATTCACATCCAAAAGAACATTAAATTTTAAATATTAATTAATTAAAACATAAATAAGTTTAAATGAAATGAGACCTTTACTTTCCATATTTTTCAAAAAGCTTCATTTGTTCCAGCGAACAGAGTTCTTAAAAAATGTACTCATTACCAAGTGAACCTATCTGTAAACTGTAAACTAATGATCAGAGACACAAGGATGGACTTTTCATTCATGAAAAATGATTGGGGCCACTTAATTATTTGTTGGTTTCATCTTTAACATGAACATTTAGTGAAATCCTCATTCAGTTACCAAATAAGCAAATGCCAGCACCAATATCGTGACATCTCCAAAGTTTTATTTTATTTTCCAGATTCTTAAAGATATATTTGTTGGTATCAGCTAATAACTGATAAAATTAACTGTAACAAAATCTTTGTATTACATTAAATGATTTTCTTTTCTTGTTTTGCCTGAGAAAAAAGAATAAGACCAAAAACAAAATTCATTGCAATAATCCACTTAAGAATACTCAACTCCCTAGAGTTCTAAATTATGGTTGTTATGGCTCGTCCACTGTTTCAGCAGCTTGAATAAATAAACAACTTGAATGGAGGAGACTAAATAAACAATTGCTCCTACAACTTTCATATTTTAGAAAGCTAAAGCTTTAAAAGGCAATGCCAATTATTCTAGAAAGAAAGGCATGCTCAATTGCAATTGCTCATAATACTAGATAAAAGAAAACAAATTCTATATACAAAAGAGCTCAAGACTACATCTTCAGACCCCAGATCTTAAATTTCCCATATATGATGTATTTACGTAATGAAAAAAAATGAAATATATATATATATATATAAACATGCACATTAATAATAAACAGAGAGAGAAGTGGAGAAGGATAGTAAATTTAAATACGTTACCTGAGAATTCCAACTGGTGTAAACCAAAACGAGAGAAGATTCTGAATGATCCAGCAACTGAACTTATATCAAGCTGTTTGAGTGAGTAAGAAATGCCTCTGCCAAAATCATCAGAATGATCTTAAATACTCTCCAAAAAAACAGTAAAGAAAATAATTGTTTGGCTGCTGAGAATCTGTCGAAAGAGGCCAAGAAAACTCAAATTCTCACAGCCATTACTCTTCCTACACTTTCTCACCAACCAAACGTACATCGTCAGAAACAAAAATAAAACCATAAAGAAATAAGAAAAATGGAAAGCAAAACCTCATGTGAATAAACTTACAAGATCAAATATGAAGCTAAGGAAACAATTTGTACAGTGTCAGATAAGGAAGAGATAAAATGGAGGTGAAGTTAGGTTCAAAACTGGTGAGATGATTATGGAGTTTAATGGGTTCTTTCTGAAACCGACTAAAACAAACAAACAAACAAACAAAAGTAAAATGAGAAAAATAAAATAAAAAAAAGATTTTGATTAAGGTTCCGTTTGGTTTGGTGTTTGGTGCTTTTGGTATTTTTGCTTGCTCGTTCAACAAAGAAAGCTGCAAGAGATTAAACGTCGGAATATAAAAAAGTCAAAAAGAAAGAAGAACATAGACTCTGTTTGTACAGTTAGATTACGAGTCCAGTTGGTCTTACGTTATATTCTTATTGAACTTCCTTAAATACCCCCTCCTTTCCAACTTAACTACGTTACTACCCCTTCAGGTATCGCCATACAAAATCTTTTTAATAAATTCTGTGCCGGCACATATCTAAAACCAATAATTACATTAGGATAAGTAATAATAATACCTTTGATCGGAGAATTTCCCTTGTCAAAAAATAACTTTTTGAACTATAGACTTTCAACTTTGATCAAATTTCTAATTATAACGTGAGGCTCCGAGAAATTTATGTAATTTACAGTAATTACTATCAAAATTAATTCGTTTCTTTCTAAAACCATCAACTATGTTGAATGATAAATTGGGTCGCAATGTTAATCTTGGTATCAAATCAAGATTCTGGCAAATACACAATCTTTAAAATACATAGATTGGGCTACCTTGGACCTAATTTATTTAGGTAGCAAAATCAAGTCTATATTATTATCTACATAAATAATATTATCCTCTTCCACTAGTGTCATTGGCTACACCAAATGATATTACTCTTTATTATTTGTATTAAAACAAAGTTGACCCTTTCTCTTCCAAATATATATATATATATATATATATAATGACCACGATATTAAAATAATAATTATAAAAAAAATTATTGAACTCTATTAGTTTGACTCAATTATTTTAAATATCTTTTTAATTTTAAAAAACTCTTTTTTAATATAAAATAGTTTAATTATGCAGTATTTAAGATATAAAATATCTCTTATAAGAATTTTTCAAATAATTCAAATAAAATAAAATATTTAAAGCACTTAAACCAAATTAAATGGTGCAAGAGTTATTTTTCTATTATAAAATTACTCGATACTCATCTTAATACCCAATTTTATCTTAGTTGTACAATTAAATTAAATTTGCATGATATTGTTGACTATTAGAATATTGCAATTCAGTCTTTTAATATATTTTTTGTGCCATATAGATAAGGATAAGATCAAGATGTGCACATAATTCAATCTTGATACAAAGCAGTATGAAAAGAAGGATGGGAAATGAGTCCACCTTTTATTTTTATACCGTTAATAGAAAATCTTTGAATTCATTTTCACGACCAAAAATACATATAAGATTTAGGAAATATGTGTTTGAATTCACCTTATCCACTTCTGGAAACTAGTACTTTAAGGAACAGTAAAAGATAGTATTCAAAATGAACATGATGAGAGAAGGATGAGCTGTAAAATAAGAGGTAACAGCTAGGCGAGAGATGAAATTAAATGAAACGTACAATCACTTTAAAGCCCATGAAATGGAAAAATAATTAAACAATTAATTTAGTATTTATTTTTGTTGTAAGAAAATTTTAGGGGAGAGAGAGCGGGGCGGGCCGACAGTGTATGATGCGGCTGCTCGACCACGCTATTTAGATGTCCAACATGGCATCCATGATTTTGGATGAGGCGGAGATTAATTTGTCTTTTTTCCTATTCTCTTATGTTCTTCTGTGTTCTGTCATCTTAAGCGTGACGAGATAAAACTTTAGAAAAAGCAGATAAGCAAACGCGGGGTACTGTCCGGTCTATTTGGTGTCGTGTCAAATTCCTAAGTTAAATCTCCATACTCAATAAAAATAAACAAAGTTTTTTAGATGGATCAAATTTAAGTTCGAATTTAAATTTTTTATTCTTTTAATTATTTAAGTTAAATTTAATTTTTTTTTTATAAAATAATTATTAAATATATATATTAAAAATAATTAATTTTATAAATAATTCAGGACTTAAAAAAGTTAAATTCAAGTCGAATTTTTAAATTTTGACAAAATTTTAAATTCGACAAGAATCTAATTTTTTTAAAATAAAATCAAATTCGAATCTAAAAAAAAAAAATTTTAAATTTTTAAACCCAACTCAAATTCTATTTAGAGTTTAAAATTTTCATATCTAAATTTAAATTCGAGCTAAATTATTATTCTTATCAAAAATTTAAAAATTCGGCTTGGATTTAACTTTTTTTAAATGAAACCAAATTCGAATCTAAAGAAAAAAAACTTTAAATTTTTTAAACCCAACTCAAATTCTATTTAGAGTTTAAAATTTTTCAAATCTAAATTCAAATTCGAGTTAAATTATTATTCCTATCCCATTCTACTACTTTAATATTTATCCCTTCCTACATGTATTTGAAAATCCTGAAAGAGGAACTAGAAATGACGAAAACGGTAGAGATGTAATTATGAAGTAATATAAGGTGGATTTGTTGTTGAAGAAGGTGGTGTAGATAAAATCTAAGAGACAGGATCTTTAAAGGAAAATGTTCAACGATAGCTTATATTTTAAACTCATATTCTCTTATAACTACAAAATTAAAAATATGATCTTTAATAATTATAAAATTTAAATTTAAATAATTTTTATCATTGAATCATATTTTGACATTTTCTCACAGTAAGTTATTTAAAATTTTCATCTAAAATTTAATAAAAATACACTTTAAAAAATCGAGCTTAAAAATAAATAAATAGTGTTAAAATAATAAATTTGATTAAAAATAATCAATAAATAATAAATAATAGATTAAATCCTGCAAAAATCTCTAAAACAAATGGCTGAGAACAACGTTAACACGATAAATATACTACGTGTGGGGAAGAGGTTGTGCCCTATCTCGCACTATTAGAAGGGGTCGCACACTTAGGCGCACCTCTCTTTGCATTCTCATTTTTTTTTTTTTGTCTCTATTTTTTTTCGATTCATTATATTTTTTTATTGACACATTTTATATTTTATATTTTTATCATAGTCAATTATTATTATATTTTTTTATTAATTATACTACTCAAATAACATATTTTCTATTTTTTTATGTGTCTTCTTAATTAATAAAAATTAGTTAAATAATTTTTAACTTTACAACTTTTTTAAGATGGTTATCAATAAATATTTTTCATCTTTAAATACACCCCACTCAAATCCTTCCGTTTACAAAGATTATTAATAATTAATAATAAATAATTATAAAAAAATTTATTATTCCCCATCCTTTAGTCCTCCGACATATATGCTCGTCTTAACTGAGTTGGCCAAACAAATGGGACCCCATTCTAGCTACAGTTACGTGCCATGTCATCTGTGTGCTGCCTTATGGTTGGTTGTTCTGTTCCACATCAATGCTTCCACGCTGGGATATTTATATTTCAACACGTGGATCAGGAATTTTTGGTTTCCTTTTTTTTTTCCTTCATACTTTGAATTAAATAAAAAAAAGAAGTGTTGCGTCTTCGGTTGCTCCGTAAGTAGGTAAGGTGGATAAACAATTAAGAATATTTTCCTTTTTCTCCAACGGAATTAATGTTTGGCTGAATGTTAATCAGGATACATGGTCTAACTTAGTGGATTTATTGTTTGCTTTTTTCTTAAGCACACTTAAGTTTGTGAAATTTTGTATTCTTTGTGACGAGATTTGAAACTCGATAAGAGAGACCTGGAAAATTATCCAAATTATTTTTTTTATAAAGATCATAAAAAAAAAAAGAGATCTGAAAAAGATCCTTTCACGAAATAAATAAATGAATAAGATACTAGCTTCTGCCGAAGAGAGAGTGTTTATTTATTGTTTGAATTAGACCCATAATTTCAATTTAAATTAAAAATATACTTTTGTTGATTGGAAAAAAAATGAATTCTTAAT
Source organism: Ailanthus altissimus (assembly GCA_946807835.1). NCBI lineage: Eukaryota > Viridiplantae > Streptophyta > Magnoliopsida > Sapindales > Simaroubaceae > Ailanthus > Ailanthus altissimus. The sequence continues at coordinate 26,691,263 of OX327691.1, read as the reverse complement.
CAATGAATTTTAAATTTATTTTGTTGCAAGAATTAAGACATTAAACTTTGTGTAACTGTACTTTAAATTTTAAATTTTTACTATAATGACAAGATATTTGTAAAATATTGAGATTATTGTTAAAATTTTGTCATAATAAATTTTAACGAAAATTCTCTGATACTTAAATCAAATAGAATTATTTTTATAATATTTTAAGAAACAAAAATGAACAAATCTATAAAATATAGCAATAACTAATATACCAAAAGTTGTTTTATTTTGTGTAGTTTTTCCATTTATTTTTCTATGTAATTTTCTTATCTTTATTAGGATTGTAGTTATTTTAAATAAGTCTTGACTATTTTGAGTTACACGTAATCTTGTAGCGTAGTTTGCGAGATTCTTTTATAAAAATACTATAATTTTTCTCCTACTATAATTCTATTTTATTTACAATGTTTGTTTCCTCTTTTAAATATTTTCCATATTAAAATTGACTATATCTATTGGGTTAGACTATTTATATTTTGAAAGTGGTTCAGCAATTTTTACTAAGCTAGTCCTTCTTATAGCATGTTGAATTTTAATTAGTCTACATTTTGTTTACGTGGACCGAACAGATAGTTATGTTTCTGTCATTGCATTAGTACTTGATCAGAATGTAAGCTACTCTGTTCTGGGCGGATTTATCACTGTTATTGAGCTGGTTTCTTTTGTGTGTCTATTTATTGGTCATGCATAAGTTTATGACTCTGTTCGACTCGATTGTGAGTGTCAAGGCTGATGTACAAGCGGTTTGGACTAAACTCGGTCTAAGCGACCGAATAGGTTTTATGTCTGGAGTTTGCCTTAAGGTTTGGTTTCGTCATGCCCCGGTTGACAGGACCCGAGCCGATCCCTCATTAAGAATTGAGGCGGATCCTGCAATGACATGGAATTGATATACTATTTACTCATTTCATTTAATATAATGAGATTACATGTCTCAACAAAAGTGTACACGCATACTTTAATATACATAAATATATACAAATACACAGAGTGCGACACTCACGCAACTTTGTATGTCATAAGCCAACCTCAAAATGTGAAGATTGTATCACACTGCACGAATCCATTTGACAACCTGAAAAAATAAAAAAAATGATGAACTTGTGGCTTAATGAATGGACATAATTAGAAAATATTATATACTTTATATGTATTATATACGTATAAATCTGTAAAATAATATAATCATGAAACTGTATGTTAAGTAGTCAATAAACTTGTACTGGAAGTATGAACTGTTATAAAATATGTGCTAAAACTAAAAACATAACATAATATTAGAGATCTGAAAATCTAAAAGTATAAATTATCATAAAATACATTATTAAACTAAATATATATAACATAACTCTGGTAACATGTATTACATATATATTGAAAATCACACTAAATTTATACCTGAGGAAAAACTAGTATAACTTAGCAGAATAACTCACGCACAGGCAGAGTGAGGGATTTGAATTAGTTTAACTCAACGGAATGCTGCATTGCTCAGGTAGAATAAATTAAACTGGTCTAATGCATACGCAGAACAACTACACTAAAATGGAAGGTACGCATATGGTGATTCAAAAATTACTATTATATAATATAATGAACATAATTATTCTGAAATAAATATTTATATACTGAATGTAATTATAAATTATATTATAATAAATTTTAAAAAAATTTATGAATATACTAAATAATATAAATATTTATCTATTTAAAATAAATTATAAATAAACCTGATAATGTATAATTAAAATATAAATTAATGTATTAAAAATATATAAAATATATATAATTATCCACTCACAAAAATGAACTAATCCTGAACTGAATTTAAATTTTGAGATTTACCTACTATCGATACACCTTCTATATTATAAGGTGTAAAAATATATCATTAATATCGATATGTATTATAAATATTCCAACATCATAAAATTATTACCTATTAAATCACTAAATATAAATCTAACTACCTAAATTAATTTCCTATATTTCTTTTTTCTATTTTCTCTCTACCTGTCTTTCTTTATTTTATTTTCTTACTCGATTTTTTTTCTTTCCCTTTCGTTTTCAACTTTTCTTTTTTCTCCTCTCAGTTTCTTTCTTATTTTCTCTTCTCATAATTTACTTCGACTTCTCTTAATTGTAATCAACTAAAAAATAAAAATAAAAATTCAATTAATTTATATAAGCAACATAGCCGCTACTTCACCCAATCCAATGCCACCACTTAACCATTTTTATTTTATATTTGATTCTTTCTTTTATCAATGACTGCCTCATCTCATTAACATCTTACTCAAATAAAACAATTCGTTTCATTTCTTTATAAACCACAGCTGGCCATAAAAAGCCAATAAAATGAAGCCACCACTTAAAATATCTCATGTCACACGGCTTCAATCCTTAATCAATCAACTTACTCACCCCCCATTATTATTATTATTATCTCGGAAGGTGTTGGGCCTCAATGAATTTTTTTTTTTGGGAAAAACAACTTTAAAACCAAAACAAGACATCAACTAAACGCATAAATTCACGAATACCACATTGTTTTTTTTTTTTTAAAGGAAAACGAATACCAATTTGTTAATAACAAGATATTCAGGTGAAACTCGTTTCCCATTCCTAAAAAAGAAAAAATAATAATTAAAAAAAACTTGCTCCGATTTATAATAATAAACGCAAATGAAAAAGTTTTTCTGTTATAATTGTTTTTGACCTAACTAAACTCCGGAAGGGATTAAAAGCTAAGAGGGATATTATCATTATCACACTCTAGGTTAGCACAAATTATTTTTTGATAACATTTTTTATTTTAATTTTCTGTCACTCTTCTTCCTAATTGAAAGGATGAAAATATTTTACTTTTTAAATTTTTTTTAATTATTTATATGATAAAATAAAATTATAAAAATATTTTTATCTTTTTAATAGAAGGAGTGATAATATAATTAAAACTAACATTATTATCAAATTATAATGTGAGTCAATTTAGGGGGTGACAGTGTTAATACCCCGAAGTTGAGAATAATAAATTATTAAAATAATGAAAAGAGGAATAAATAATAATAATAGTAATAAAAGCATGAAAATGGCGTGGGACCCGCGTTATCCGGTAGCCGTGTTTCGCGGAGGGGGTATGTTGTAAGAGGTGTGATTTTAGGAAGGGGCGAGAGGCGGGGGCCACGAGTTCTTATCCGTTAAAAGACCAATGAGTGAGCGTTGAAACTTGCGGGTCCCATATTCAGACAAATAAAAATGTCCCAGTTTTATCCTTTCTCTCACGACTCACGACTTTTCTTGCTCAAAAAGAAAATTGAGATTGGGGACTCCAGGCTTAACCAAAGTGCTGTTTTAGCTTTTCGTGTTTTGGTAAAACTCATTTTCACCCACTGTGCCACTCATCTATAGATAATACTCGACATCCTTAACTTTTTAAAAAAGAAAAAAATTGGATAATTTTCTAGGCTGTGAAATTTCCGCAAATTTTGAAAAAAATTTGTTCATAAGCTTGCACATTTCAGCAGATTATATGAAGTTCGATCTCTTTTTTTTTTTCAAAAATCTTTTCTCAAATGAATTTTCATGGTGTTCTGGTCACAGAATTCCTCCACAACCCTGTACTAACAACATCACGTTGGCCCAATTCTGTTTTGGGATTGATTTTAAGATGGGTTGACTAAGGCCTAATAAACATTCCAGTTAGTCAGTTGGGCCTTATCTAGGCCCATTCAGTATATGGGAATTATGCACATTGGCATTTCCCAGGTTCATACAGCTTTGTGTATTTAATTATATATTGATTAACATTGTTTATGTCCTCATTAAACAATGTCATTATGGCAATCCTATCCTATTGCTAATGTTGGAAAGATTTTCAAACAATAAATGAACTCTGTTGATGCACAGAATTGTCCTATATGCTTCATGTATCCTGTCTTTTGTAATTTGTAGAAGCTTGATTACTTTCTTGGTGTCGTTTCATCAGGAAGCTACTTGCATGTGTTCTTACTCAGTTCTCTCAGTGTTGAGCGCTCGTTTGCTATGGCCTATGTTTCAACTTTAGACAAGAAATTTGCACTTTGCAGCAGCTATAAAAGAGAAATACATGAAGTGGGCATCCTCTGGGCCACCTATCATTATTGTTATTTTCTGCTTTTGGGTCCAATAGGTAAGCCCATTATGGAGTTTGTTAATTGTTCTAATCATCGAATGCATGCTTAAAGTAATTAATGACAAATAAATAATGTCAAAGCTATTTAATTTTGTTTTACTATTTTTCGCCACCTGAACTCAAGGCACAAACAGCCATATTCAAGAGCCCACCAAGTGTCGCGCAACAAACACAGTATATTTACGTCACCATCCAATTTCTACAATTTTTCTTCTCGAGTCAGAGATCAGGATTCAGAATCCAAACATGATATTTCAAATAATTTCATCTGAGTCCAAGTCCAAATCCGCATCCATTTTCTTCGTCGATTCTTTTCATCGATGACCAATGAAAATGAACCAATAAGGCTGCTCCAATTTCTACTTCTCAAATCACCTGTCACAATCTCAAACCGGACCGGAGTTTCATATACAGGCGGCGGGCGCGGCGTTGCACGGCAGCCATGCCAGGTCCAGGTCCCCACCTGATGTACGCCATGGGTTCGGGGCTGGCCATGACGAGGCTGTCAAATGGCGGGTTCAGCCCCCACCACACGTTGACTTACACCGTCAACGCCTTCTTCGGCCCAGATATCGGCTCCTTCTCCGAATGGCTTGGCTCCTTCTTCGCTTATTCCTTCGGCTCCGAGCTAGCTGACGCCGTTCACCACCCCTTCTACTATTTCTTGATCCTTGGCCTCCCTTTGTGTGTTCTTTATTCTTGGCTCTCCAGGTTTCTGCTTTTGAGAGGCCTTCTTGATTCAGTTTCTGGGGTGAGTTTAGTTTTGCTTCATGTACTTTTCTTTGTTTTGTTTTTGCATTTGGACCATCTGGGTTGTTTTGGTTTTCGGTTCTGTCTGTCGGGATTTTTTTATTTGGAAAGTTTGAATAAGTTTTTTTTTCGGTTGAGTTGAGTAATTGTGTTGTTGTTGTGGAGCTAATGAGATCTGATTACAATGAATATATCCTCTGTTAATATGGTGAAGGAAAAGAAAATTGGCGTTTCAAAACTAATTTGTAAAATGCTTCTGTTTATGGAAACAAAAGAGTTTCATTTGGTATTACATGTTAATGAGATCTGCTTTAATATCACTTTCGATATGCTCAATAGCATTTTACGAATAGATTTTTATGCATTGATATCTCTTTTGTTAATATCATGCAGGCGCCCCTTTCAAGGAGGCAATGCTTCTTGTTGATATCTGCTGGTTCTTTATCTCACTTTTTCCTTGACCATTTGTTTGAGGTAGAACCTTGTTGATTGAATATAATACATGGCTGACCACAATCATTTTGTTTATTTATTGAAAATACTGGTTAGAAAATGTCGTGTGGAGAAATGTATGATTTTCTTCAGATATTTTTGGATCTGTGCACAGTGATCTAGATATTGATCAAAACCAATCTCCTCCTCTCATGAAGTTTGAAGAGAAGGGGAGAGATTTACCTTTGTGTTTTTAGGCTTGCAAACGTGATGTGGTGAAGTTTAAGAGTAAAAAACATTGCCGAAATATTATTCAAAAAAACAAATTTCTGAAATAAATTTCTCAATTGTGGTCATCGATGTGCAAGATGAAACTTTTGAGTTGTGTAACCATAATTAGATGATGGAGCACATTCTTTCTGCTAGAGGCTAAATAAAGGAACTACTTGAACACCAAAAGAATTGGCTTATTAGATGCAAGTGATAATCTAATTGCCAATTTGGTACATATTAAAATTTTTCCTTATTGTCAGAATCTGAATTGTTGTCAGCTTACAATAACAATCTATTTCTTTCTTTTCTTCCCTGGATTACGAAAATGTGTCAAGTGACAGTTTATAGAGGTGGTGATGCATTTAGTTTTGGTGCAAATTTCAGACAGTTGGCTTGATTCCTTTAATTTGAAAATTAAAATTCAGTATGACATGTCAGCAATTTTATTTGATTTAATGCTTTAGTCTTTACTTCTTAAATTGGAAAGGTCTTATCTTAAATCTTTAACAGAGTTCAGTATCAAATCACGACATGAAAAAACAATTCAGTACTTTTAAGACCCTAATAGATGGGTTTCTCTATTATAAATCTCTGTTCTAAGAGAAAAGACTATACAACATCATATAGCAAACTTTAGGGTCTCGTGTTTATAGTTTTCTGGTTTGTACGATAGCTTGGGTTCCCAAATTCTGCAAATACAAAAATGGCCTGTGTGTCCTTTGAAGGCCAAACCATGAACCGCTTCACTCCCTGTCTCCTTTTTCAACTTTCATTGCCTCTGGGTGCCATATGTTATTGTTGTGCAGAACTCTTTGTTTGTGATATTGATGCATCAGATATTGTTCATTCCAGGAAAATGGGCGATCGTCAATGTATACTTGGATACTGAGTACTGGTTGGTGGAAGAACCGAGCACCCATCAACCCAGATGCTGTCTTTGTAGTCGGCTTCTTGTGCACTTGCTTGATTGGTGGCTTCATATATATCAACAGGTGCTTGTTTGGGGCCCTTCCAATCATTTGGTTTTATTCAGATATGATTAGGTTGTTGACATAATTAAATTCCTAACCGTTTTGGTATGCAGAGTAAAGCCCGTAAAGTCTGCTGGAAATCAATCATATCAATCGGCAAAACTTATTTTGATTGTAGCAAGTCTGTATGGCCTATGGTGTGCTAGCCAGATATACTGGGTGAATCCTCGTCGGGCAGCAGTCGGCGAAGAGGCTGATCTGGGAGTCCTCATATTTTTGGCTACTTATTTCTTTCTCCCTCACTGTCTGTGTATTATGTCCGCAAAAACTAAAGATCTTGAAACGGAGCAATTTCCACTTCAATAGAATTAGCATTGTTAGGGGATTTTTGGGTAGTGCAACGCGGCATGTCATTTATGAAGCATTGGTTACCTTGTCTGTTGTACTTGTCGTGCCCAACTGTTCGGTATTCTCACTAAATTTGTGAACGGCAATTGTTTTTCTCACAAAATAATATACCTGTAAATTAAAGTGAATTTATAAACTAGATCATTTTTGCCTTGTTGAGTAGCGCTTTGGCTGCTGTCGCGATTGTATATATCATGACCAAAAAATCGATGTTTAAAAGAAATAAAGGTTACATAATCATGTGTTTCCTTTCTGGATTGAATAGATTTCTTGAAGAACCCCTGCGAGTGATACACACATCTATGGAGTATAGTGTATACTTCCCCGCTGATTAATTCACTCAGGTATCCAGTTAGACCAAAAGACAATGTAGACCGTCGATTGTGAGCTCAGACGGGCCATTGCAGAGATGTGGAGCATCACATAACCAACTTGAGACTTTAGACCATCAGATACAGTCTCTCCCTCGGCAACTTGTTTTCTTATTTTCTTTTTTTATCAGGCAGATTTTTATCTCATAGCCAGCCCCTCTGCAGCTAAAATGCTCCTTGTAATAGTCAAGAATTTTGCTCTTGGTTCTCAAAAACTCGAGATTAGAACTATGTGTTGAGAGAGGGAACACTTTTCTCTATCTTGAGATTAGGTTGAAGCGAAGAACTTAAAATTCAACCTAGAACCCTAATCTCTTTGCGCAGTGGAATAACCTGTTAATTAAACAAAATTGCAAGAATTGAAAGCAGAATATAAAATAGCACAACATATTCTTACGTGGTTCGACCAATTGTCTACGTTTACGATAGATCCAAGGATCATAACCTCTCTTATTAACTCCTTAGAGATTTTACAAGAAACACCAAATGAAGAACCCTCAAAAGGACCTAATGTTTAGTGTACTCTTACTCTACTATGAGCAATGAACACCCAAACGACGGTTTCACCCTAACGCACACAAGCACTTAGTGTCTACCCAGTTCTTCCCCTCTCTTAGAGTCTCTTTTAATGCTTAATCTGAAATAAAAGGTTTATAAGTGTTTATATAAAGTGTATTTCATGCCTACTAACCATTTTCCTTATTGGAGTAAGAGTCAACTTGTTTTGAAAATTCAAAACTTCCAAAAACTTGAAATTTGGATAAAAAACTAACATCCTGAAGCTTCTGGCACTGCGGCGCTGGCCATTGTCGTGCCCATCGCTGCGGCGCTGGGCTTCTGGTTTGGGAGCCGCGACGCTCAGCCCTGGTGGCACCTCTCATGTTTTCTTCGCTTCCTTCACGTCTTTGAGTCCCGTTTCGTTTCTCCCTTTGTGTCCCACACATCCTAGACTTCTCTATACGTGTCCTACACATTTTAGACTTCTTGTGACTCTCTACTTTGGTATTCATCTCAATTCTTGTCCAACCAAGATTGTTGAATCACCAATTTTCTAACACTATGTATTTTGCGTACTGAAAGGATTCTCAGACTGTTTGGTTTGACAGAAAATAAGCAAAAGCAAAGCAAGTAATAATGAAGTTGTAAATGAATTTGCTGAATTGCAAAAACTGAATTTCCTTGATATTATTTACAGTGTCTTATTTACACAAGCACATTACAAAGAGTATACACATGGCATTAGATCCACAAATTAAGGAAATTTATAACAAATTGAAAAAAGGTGGGAAAAGTTGTTGTAACAGAAAATTAAAACTCTCTTCTTGTTGTTGCTGCCTTGAGCTGAATATTGCTATATGTCATTTTACTTCTACTTTAATCACCATTTAACACCATAACACATCAGTATAATGAGAACCAATAAGCATCTTTAATACCCCTCGCAAACTCAAGGGTGTTGGACAACCTTGAGTTTGGACCGAAGTGAGGTAAACCTAGAAAATGATAGTGGCTTGATTAAAATATCAGCTACTTGATCAACACTTGGTACATAACGAACTTCTAGTTGATTTGCAGTAATTTTTTCTCGAATGAAGTGCACATCTTGCTTGATATGTTTTGTTCTTAAGTGAAATACAGAGTTGAGTACAAGGGCTTAGGCACTCTGATTATTACACTACAATATAAGAGTAAGCTGGTTTTTCATGAAGTTTTTCAAGTAAAGAAGTTAACTAGAGTAATTCAATGCATCCTGAGGCTAAGGCTCAATATTCAGCCTCTGTGCTGGATTGAGAAATCACACTTTGTTTCTTACTTAGCCAAGACACTAAGCTATTGCCAAGAAATATGCAAAATCCATTAACTGATCTCCTGTCATTGGGATTATTTCCCCAATCCGCATTTGCATACCCTATCAAGCAGTTGCTTTTTGAATCAACAAATTCAATCCCATAATTTAAGGTACCTTAAAGATACCATAACACTTTTTTGCAAGCCTGCCAGTGTTATATTGATAGAGCTGATAAATCTGGCTTAATTTATGCACAGAAAATGAAATTTCTGGGCTTGTGAGAGTAACATACTAAAGTGCACCCATTATGCTTCTGTACAGAAAGGAATTTTCAAAGAGATCACCATCATATGCAAGAAGCTTCGATCCTAAAATAATTGGGATATCACAGCTGTTGTGGATATATTTGCTTTCCTTAATATGTCTTGGATATACTTTGTCTGGCTAAGATACAGGCTTGACTTTATAGGTGTGACTTTAATACCCAAAAAATAAATAAGTAATCCAAATCTTTGAGAGCAAATACAACATCAAGGTTTTTGATAAACTCTTTTAATAGTGTTGAGTTATGATCAATAACTAAAATATCATTAACATAAACTAACACCGAGATAAGTTTGCCATTCACTTTTTTGATAAACAAAGAAGTATCTGATTTACAATTCTAAAATTCCTATTGCAATAATGTTGTTTTCAGTTTTTTAAACCAAGCTCTTGGCGCTTGTTTAAGTTATATAAGGCTTTGTGAAGTTTGCACATATGTGTTGAATGGTTTGAATCAATAAACCCCTCTTGTTGTCTCATCTATATTGTCTCAATTAATGAGCCATTATGTAATGCATCATTAACATCAATTTGTCTAATTTTCCAATGATACATTATTACAAGACTTAAGACTACTCTAACTGTAAAAACTTTGATTATTGGACTAAATGTTTCCAAGTAATATGTACCTAGAGTTTGAGAGAAGCCCTTAACAACTAATCTAGCTTTGTGCTTAGATATAGTTCCATTTGAGTTATGTTTGGTTCTGAAAATTTATTTATTGTCAACTAATTTAGTTGCTTAAGATGCTGGAACTAAAGACCAGGTACCATTCTTCATATGGGTTGAGTATTCTTCTTGCATTGCTAGCAACCATTTCCTATCTTGCAAAGCTTCTTTTACTGTCTTAGGTTCTGAATCATTATTAATAGTTTGACTGAGAAATAACTTGGGCTTGTGAATACTAAATTTGGACTTGGTGTGCATTGGATGCTTAGAATGAGTATATGTTTTTGATTGGTTTGGTGCATTGTATGTGCTGCATGCATCGTATTTTTTGGTATTTGTGCATTTGTGTTTATAAATGTTGTATGCTGTGGTTGGTGACAAGTAAGTAATGAAGAAGAAATGTTTACTTGATTATGTGATTTTGGATATACTGAATCTGATGCTGCTGCTAGAGTGACTATGACAGTGCCTATATTTTAAGTTATAGAAGAAAAGAAGAAATGGTTTGTAATTGAGTACAAGTGTTCAAGGTGTCATCACATTCACTTTCTGAATTTTTAACAGACTTAGTCATATCTTTATAGGGAAAGCATTCTTCATCAAAGGTTATATGTTTAGCTATATAAACCTTTCCTGAAGGGTGCAGACATTTATAGCCTTTGTGAACTGAGCTGTAACCTATAAATGTTCATTTAACTAAATGGAAGTTCAATTTGTTTTGCTAGTAAAGTCTCAAAAAGAGAAAACATGTACAACCAAAGGTCTTAAAGAAAGAGTAATCAGGTTTGTAAGAAAATATGAGTTCAAATGATGTTTTATTGTTGAGAATTGTTGTTGAAAGTTTGTGAACCTCTTCTCCCACCACAAGGTCAGAGGCATTGAGGCTTAAGCAAGAAAAGTGAGGCTTGTTTTTGAGATGTGCCTATATTTTCTTTCCACTATCCCATTTTGATGATGGGTGTGAGGATAAAAGTGCATGAAAAGTACTTATTCTTGTTCAATATAATGCTTAAAGATGCTAAACTCACAACTCCATTCTGATTACAACATCTTGATTTTCCTGTCAAACTGTCTTTCTACTTGAGTTTTGAATTGTTTGAATATGCTAAGTGACTCTGACTTCAATTTCATAGGAAAGACCCAAGTGTATCTTGAATAATCATCTACAAAACTTATATAGTACTTGAAGTGTTCTTTGGTTTCAATTGATGAGGGGCTCCATACAACAGAGTATATGAGATTCAAAGATTGTTTTGATTTGATTGTGTAGCAAGGAAAATGAAGCTTATGTAGTTTGCCAAGTTGGCATAAGTCACAGAAAGTTGGCTTGTAATTCTTATTACTGTTACAAAGAAGATTACAATCATGCATTACATTTTTGAAGATGTGAGGACTTAAATGGTCAAGTCTTTTATGTCACAAGTTGTAATCACACTCCTTTTTACTAGAGTAAGTTAGAAAACAAGCTATACAAGACTCTAAATTTGACAAATTCTGGATACAATCAAATGAATCATCTGCACTAGACTAATTCTTATTTATTTTACATAGTGCACTGATAGAACAGAAAGACAACATTGATGTGGGATGGGTATTTTACAAGGTATTTGGTGAATTGAAGTTTAGTAACCAGTCTTCATGATTTTGGAAAGAGCTCGGGTTCAGCTTATGGAGACCTTTCATAGCAGCACCTATAAGCAACACAATTCATGTTCTCGTGTCCTTTATGAAACACAAATTAGATAAAAATTTAATGAATACATTATTATCATTCACAAGTTTAGAGACACCAATCAGGTTCTTGGTAATTGAGGGCACAAATAACAAGTCTTTAAGTAACAAAATTTTCTAAGAATTATGTTTAATCCACGTAACACTAGTACTCTTAATCAATAAGCCCAAGCCATTACCAATAAGTACCTGTTCATTACCTATAAAATCTACTTTGCTTGACAGATTAGCTTTATTGTTTGTCAAATGATGAGTGGCACCTGAGTCCAGGACCATCATTAATCTGCATTCCCGTCTTGCACTTGTTGAGAGGCCATATAAATAGCTTTTTGTTCTGAGTTGCCATTTATACTATGTCCTCCAAAATTTTGATTTCCTGTATTCCTAAAATCAGACTGTTGCCTAAGTACATAGTCTTTGTTATACCTATAATAACATTTTATAGCAACAGGACCTTGTTTCTCATAGATCTGACAAATTAATTTGTTGTAATTACCATTCCTACCATCAAATCTACTAAACATATATTGTTGCCCTCTTCCTCAATAACCTTGAGTTCCTTTTCCAAAATTTTTAGCATTGGCATTTGTAGTACCAAAATTACTATTCTCACCACTATTATGCTTGAAACTATTGTTATAGAGTCCATCAAACCTCATCTTTTCTGAGCAAAATTTGTTAAATAGTCTTGATTATTATTTTTGTTTCCAATATTTTGTATAATCCTACTCTCTTGAGTTAGCAACATTGAGTAGGCTTCGTTCAAACTAATAGAGCCTAGTTTACTTGTAATCAAGACTATTGTTGAGTCATATTTAGGTTATATTCCAAAAGTCATATATACCAATAAACTCATCATCTTTAATTGAACATCTAGCCAAAGAGAGCTCATTAACAAAAATTTTTCCTTTCAAAAAGTAATCTGACATAATCATTATACCTTTATTTATCATTGTCAATTGTCGTTTGAGTTACAAAGATCGAGCCTTAAATTCACTCCTAAATTACTTATCCACTAAGACCCAAAGTTCTCTCGAGGTTGTGCTATCAATTACTAAGCATTGTATTGTATCATGAATGGTTGAAAAATTACAAACTTAATAACAATTGATCTTGTCATATCCAAGCTTCTTAATCTGGATTTTCAACCATACTTGATCCTTAATTTGAGCTATTAGCTCTGATTTGTTGATCTGGAACAGCTTTACTGCCATTGATGAAGCTTTCCAACCTATTTCCTCAAATGGCAATCAAAACTTGCAATTTTCAGATTGCATAGTTTGTTCTTGTTAGTTTCACAGTGGAAAGGAAAGAATTTAATAAAGTTGTGTTCGTATTTAAGTTTGTTGAGGTCAAGTTTGCATTTGAAGTATTTGCGTGAGTCATGACTCAGATACCATGAAAGAACTCTTAAACTGTTTAGTTTGACAGACAATAAGTAAAAGCAAAGCAAGTAATAATGAAGTTGCAAATGAATTTGCTGAATTGCAAAAACTGAATCTCCTTGGATATTGTACATTACAGTATCTTATATACACAAGCACATTATAAAGAGTATACACGTGGCATTAGATCCACCAATTAAGGAAATTCATAACAAACTGAAAAAGGCGGGAAAAGTTGTGACAGAAAATCAAAACTCTCTCTTGTTGTTGTTGCTGGTTTGAGCTGAAAATAGCTATCTCGTTACTGCCACTTTACTTCTACTTTAATCACCCTTTAACACCATGACACATCAGCATAATGAGAACCAATAGCATCTCTAATACGTACTTATTAATTCTGATCGTGCATCCTGATTAATTTTGATTGTTCGTCTTTTGGAAAAGATAAAACATTGGCAATTCATTCATACATATCCTCTCATCATAGAATGCAACAACTTAATGCAGCAAAACTTGAAAACCCCATCATAAAAATGGAAAAACCTGATGCGGAAAAACTTGTATTGATGGGAGGGAAAAGTTGCAGAAATTACAAAGAAAAGTAAGACAAAACAGGCATAAGTTTTATATATTCAGTAAAAAGCTTACATGTCTCTGAATTGGAATCAGTGGAAAAGAAACTCTACTACTACACATTCAGTACAATAATTCACAACCACCCAGAAGAGGAATCACCAAAGTCATAAACGCAGGATCGATGCTACACAACTTAAAAGAGCACAAAAAATCTAAAGTGGAAAATAATCCCTTAGTTAAAACTTGAAATTGATACTTGTTTGTTTCCCGAGAAAATTGACAGGAAAATATTCTGGAGTTTATTGAAGAAGAAAACGAGAACTGGATTTTACTAATGAGTTTCTTAACAATGAAAGATTACAAATGATTCTCTTATATATATACAAGTGCTGCTTATTAAACCAATGAAGCCAGCTACTAGAAAGTTGTAACTAATTCTAAGAAAATGGCGGGAAAGAGGAAATTTAACATGACTGCAAGTTCATCAGCTTAAATTGTACATTTGTACTCCCACAGATCTCAGCCATCTGATTTATTATCACCATAATCACTAGCCACTCTGATATCTCCAATATCCTTTCAGGTTCCAGAGATAATAAGCTTGAATAATCCACCGAGGATGCACCAATAATTTCTTGTGCTGCTCTGCCCACAAACGACCATCGGTTCCTTCCCTTACAAAGACCACCTGCGTCACCGACGAATCGTACATGGCTGTGCACGCAGCTCCCAAATTCTTTTTCTGCCTTCGACTGAAGTAATGGAAATTCCTCAAAACATATATCACTAAAGAATAAGGTTCAGTCAGCAAGAATCTGTCTCCGAATTTTCCCCATACAAAATCTAACATCTCGGCATACAAGATCTGCGGGATTGTCAAAAAAACAACCCATGAACTGTTTTCAGAACCCTAAGAACATTTGTCACTGCCCCATTCATCTCACTTTCATCGCGCTTCCTCTCAGAATAAGAATTTTGAGGGTTCCTAATTTCCTCTTTAAAACAGTTATATTTCACCACCAATATCAGGTTCTCTTTATAATCACCCCACATGTTCTCCATGTCATCAATGATAACAATGCCTCGTTCACGTCCCAACACCAAATCCAGGCTCTTCTTTTCTCTGTGTCTCAAATCTTCTCGTGCAATCAATTTGGATTTGATGAAGTACTCGCACATGGGATCAAGCAATTTACAGGCCACCTCTGCATAGCTTCGAGTCCCCATGGTGCAAATATATAATATATATCAAAGAGTTTGCTCGCTTCTTTAAGAAAACAGCGAATGTAGGGCCTCAACTTCACCAAGAGTTCATTCATCTCAAACAGGTCACCGTCGGATAAATCTTCCAAAGAACCCGCTCGCATCATCAAATGTTCATCTTCAAATGATAACTTCTTAAGAGTATCGTGCGTGTGATCTAATTCAAGAACCAACTGAAGCTTTTTCTGGCGAAACAAGATGTCAGATTTTATTGCTTTCAAACGGGTAAGTTCATCTCTGCTAAACCTTATACCCTTAAGCATGTAATCGAATGCTAGATCATATCCATCTTCCATTCTCTGCCCACAGTAAATGCACGAGCCATTAAAAACTTTAACGTGAGAACATGTAATCTTGGAAGGTAAAGAGTCACAGAGTGCTTGGGCGTGAGGAGAAGAAGATACCATTAATGTTCCATGTTGATGAAGCGAACCGCTGTAAACTTCGTCCATTGTGAGGGTTCTGGGTTGACAATTAAGTTGAAGACTGAGGAAAAAATAAAAAAACGCAATGAGATGACGGTTTTTGTGTAGATATATATATATATATATATATATATATATATATGAATTTAAAAAAAATGTCAATTTAATTCTTGATTTTACGAATATATACTTCCTTAGTCTCTACTTTTTTAATATATATTATATTAATTATTCTCGTTAAAATCTTTTTGTTAAATGATTATTTTTATTATAATGCTCTTGATGTGATAAATAAATCTTTTTATAAATTTTTTTTTCTATTAATTTTTAATTTTCATTTCTCTCCTCTCCTCTTCCATCTCATAATAAAAATAAATAAATTCAAAACAGTTGAAAAATTGGTGATTTAACAGTCTTAATTGGACAAGAATTGAGATGAATATCAAAGTAAAGAGTCACAAGAAGTCTAGAACGTGTGGGACACGTATGGAGAAGTTTAGGACGTGTGGGACACGAAAGGGGAAGTGAAACGGGACTCAAAGACGCGAAGGAAAAGAAGGAATCGCGAGGAGAGCTTCCAGCGCCGCAGCGTTGGACGCGAGAAGGGCCAGCGCTGAGGCGCCCAGGGACAGGCGCTGCAGCGCCAGAACGCGTGGAGAAGTCCGTTTTGGCTTGAGATTTCAAGTTTTGGAAAGTTTTGAACTTTCAAAACAAGTGAACTCTTACTCCAACAAGGAATAGGGTTTGTAGGCACGAAATATACTCTATATAAACACTTGTAAACCATTGATTAAGATTAAGCATTTAAGGTTTTAAGATGTAACCATAAGAGAGAATAGAGAAGCTAGGTAGGCACTAAGTGCGTGGTGCACTAAGGTGTAACCTTAGGGGGTGTTTTCTTCTTTAGGTTCTTTGAGTGAATAAAAGAGAAACATCATAGATCCTTTAGGCTTAGATGCTCGGGCTATTCTTGTGTTTCTTGTAAAAATCTCTTATGAGGAGATACGAAGAGGTCTTAGGGAGTCATAATGATCAATGGTAGATGCTTAGAGGTCTCTATGGGAGATACTAAGAGGTCTTGTGGGATCATTGATGATGTAAAAAGATACTTTGCGATCTATTTTAATGGGAAGAAGCTGGATCATGGATCCTCCGTGGACGTAGGCAATTTGGGCCGAACCACGTATATCTTGTGTCTTGTGATTGATTTGTTTTCTTTATCTTTATTAGTGTGTTAATCTTATGTGTTCTTACTTATGGTGTGAGTTATAGTTTTCCGCTGCGCATAGGGTATCAAGGTTATGACTTAGTTGATGCCATAGAGGTGTCAAATTGAAGTGCACGGCTCGATATCCCTCAACAAAAACCAACCCTCTTTCTTATCTCTCTTTTTCTTCTTCTCTTTCTCTAACTCTTTTCATTACCAGCATTATAATATTGTTGTTCATTAATATTTTATTTTATTTTATTTTTTTCTGCAAAAAAAAAATTACTGCCTAATATAATCAAAGATTTTGTTTGTTCATCAAAAAAAAAAAAAAATGAATCAGGTATTATAACTCCTAATGCACACAAAAAGAAAAAATAATAATAATAAAAAAAGCAATAAAAAAAGTCTCGAACTACATCAACTAAGAAACCTAAGAAGAAATCACTTACGGCTAGAAGCATGGCTGCTTGTTGTCTTTCTCAGAAACCCAGGGAACAGATTATTAATATTGATGCAAAAAATGCCAACAATGATTTGGCGGGAGTGGAATATGTTGAAGACATCTACAAATTCTACAAACTAGTTGAGAATGAGAGTAGGCCACACAACTATATGCATATGCAGACTGCAATCAATGTGAAAATGAGAGCCATATTGGTGGATTGGTTGATAGATGTTCATCAAAAGTTTGAGCTTTAAGCTGAGACTCTTTATCTCACCGTCAACATAATTGGTCGATTCCCCTCAATGAAGATTGTGCCAAGAAGGGAATTACAGTTGGTGGCATTGGCGCAATGTTTATAGCTTCCAAGTATGAAAAAATCCGGGCCCCTGAGGTCAATGATTTGGTGTGCATATCAGACAGAGGTTACTCTCATCAACAAGTATTGGCCACGGAGAAGACTATTCTGGGAAAAATCAAACGGACCTTGATAGTGCCTACATATTCATTTCATCAAGGCATCTATTCCTGATGAGGAAATGGATATTAGTCTGCACAAAAGAGAATTAAGACCAATTACGAATACAAACAGTAAAATATACAGTATCATATCCATTCTCTAGAGTGCCACATGATCAGAATGCAGAATATTGATGCTGTAAACTCTCTTATTAGTCTGCACAGAAGAGAATTAAGTAAATTACAGATGCTCTGCTCTATTCCATTCTCTAGAGTGTCATATGTAGATTGATTTCAAATTTGATATTGGAGCAATAATTTAAAAATATTGAGGGAGGAAACGTCTTTCTCTTTTTTGAGATTAGGTTAAAGTAAAGAATCTTAAGTTAAATTTAGAATCCTAACCTTTTTGCGTAGCGGAATAACTTGTTAATCAAGCAAAATACAAAGAATTCAAAACATAGTATAAAAGAGCACAACACAATCTTACGTGGTTCGGCCAATTGCTTACGTCCACGGTTGAT
This sequence comes from Ailanthus altissimus, assembly GCA_946807835.1. Lineage (NCBI taxonomy): Eukaryota > Viridiplantae > Streptophyta > Magnoliopsida > Sapindales > Simaroubaceae > Ailanthus > Ailanthus altissimus. The sequence goes on along the minus strand of OX327691.1, from coordinate 26,673,054 downwards.
CCAAGGATCCTAATCTCTCTTATTAACTCCCTAGAGATTTTATAAAAAAAACTCAATAAAGAACCTTCAAAAGGACCTAATGTTTAGTGAACCCTTACTCTACCACGAGCAATGAACACTCAAACGATGGTTCCACCCTAGCGCATACAAGCACTTAGTGTTTGCCTAGTTCTTCCTTTCTCTTAAAGTCTCTCTTAATGCTTAATCTAAAATAAAGGGTTTACAAGTATTTATATATGGTTTATTTCGTGCTTACTAACCCTATTTCTTATTGGAGTAAGAGTCTACTTGTTTTGAAAGTCCTAAACTTTTTAAAACTCAAAATTCGGATCAAAATTGATTTCCTGACGCTTCTGGCGCTGCGTGTATCGTGCCCATCACCGCGACTCTGGGACCCAGCGCGCGGCGCTGGGCTTCATCGCGTTCCATCGCCGCAGAGCTGAGGACCTAGCGCCGCAATGCTAGGCTTTTGTGTTGGGCGCCGCAGTGCTCAGCCCTGGTGCCCCATATGTGCGTTTTCTTCGCTTCCTCTGCGTCTTCGAGTCCCATTTCGTTTCTCTTTTCGTGTCCAATATATCTTAGACTTCTTTATACGTGTCCTACACGTTCTAAACTTCTTGTGACTCTCTACTTTAAAATTCATCTTAATTCTTATCTAACTAAATTATTGAATCACCAATTTTTTAATAAAAAATAAAAAAAAAGAAAAAAAAATTAATAGAAAGATTGTTCACCAATGACAAGCACAAAGTAGAGAAAATAAAATTATAGAATTGCAATTCAAATTTTTTTATTGAAATTAGCTCTGTACAAAATGCTGGTAGCTGGCACTGTGTGCCAGCTACACAATTGCTGGCACACGGTGCCAGCAATTTTCCAGCAAGGTGGACAGCCAAGAAGGCTGTCCACCATGCTAAACTCTCCCTATAAATGGGAGAGTTTAGCAATTCATTTTCCATTGCAATTTAGAGAGATTTTTTAAAGTTTTGAGAGAGTTTTTGAGTGATTTGAGAGAATTGGGTGTATTGGGGTTTTGGGTTGTAAGGCTAAAACACTACAATACTTGTATTCTCCATTTCTGATAATAAAAGATTCTTCTGTCTTCGCCCGTAGACGTAGGCTAAAAGCCGAACCACATAATCTTGTCTTTGTCTTATTTTTATTTTCATTATTTTTCTCAATTTTGCTTTAGCTGCGACCCTGCATCACCCCTCAATTTCCTAACAAGTGGTATCAGAGCTTCTGGTTGAAGGAGGTCACTATTCACGTATATAGTTACTATTCACATATACAATTACTATTCATACATACGATTACTGTTTATACGTACGGATACTATTCACATGAAACAGTGGGAGCCGATCCTAGCAGAAAGCAGTTCGTGGTGAAAAGCAATGACGGCAAAATACGAAGTTGAGAAGTTCAATGGAGGTAATTTTACATTGTGAAAAATGAAAATAAAGGCAATTTTAAGGAAAAACAAATGCTTAGAAGCAATTGATGAAAGATCAGCTGGTATCACTGATGATATCAAGTGGAATGAGATTGACGGTAATGCAGTTGCTGATCTGCATCTAGCACTTGCTGATAACGTGCTATCCAGTGTAGCGGAAAAGAAGACAGCAAAAGAGATCTGGGATACTCTCATAAAATTGTATGAGGCCAAATCTTTGCACAACAAGATCTTCTTAAAAAGGAGATTATATACTCTTCGAATGGCAGAATCAACTTCAGTGACAGAGCACATCAACACGTTAAATACTCTATTTTCCCAACTCACTTCCTTGGGGCATAAAATAGAGGCAGGTGAACGTGCGGAGATTTTACTTCAAAGCCTACCAGATTCGTATGATCAACTCATCATCAACTTGACGAATAATATCCTAACGGAATTCTTAGTCTTCGATGATGTTACAGCTGTTGTATTGGGAGAAGAACGAAGACGGAAAAATAAAGAAGACAAACAGGAATGTTCACAGCAAGCAGAAGCTTTGATAATAATGAGAGGTAGATCAATAGAACGTGGCCCCAGTGGGAGTCAAAATCATGGTAGACCAAAATCCAGAAGTAAAAAGAACGTCAAATGCTACCATTGTGGCAAGAAAGGCCATCTGAAGAAGGATTGTTGGGGATTGAAGAAAAGTGCAGAGGACAAACCTCAAGGAAATATTGCAAGCACCTCAGATGATGGTGAAATTTTATACAGCGAGGCAGCAACAGTTGTTAAAAGCAGAAAACGGTTCTCTGATGTATGGCTTATGGATTCTGGAGCTACATGGCACATGACCTCTAAAAGAGAATGGTTCCATCAATATGAACCTATCTCTGGGGGATCTGTATATATGGGGGACGATCATGCTTTGAAAATTGCTGGAGTAGGATCCATCAAGATAAAGATGTACGATGGTACTGTTCGTATTATCCAGGAGGTGCGACATGTGAAAGGCCTCAAGAAGAATCTTTTGTCATTGGGACAATTAGATAACACTGGGTGTAAGACCCAAATTGAAAATGGGATAATGAAAATTCTCAAAGGCGTGCTTGTAGTAATGAAGGCAGAAAAGGTTGCTGCAAATTTGTACATGCTTAATGGAGAAACACTGCAGGAAGGAGATGCATCTGTTGCATCAACTAGTTCAGCAAAAGAGTCAACGATAATGTGGCATCGCAAACTGGACCATATGTCAGAACGAGGTTTGAAGATTCTCTCTGATCAAAATTTACTTCCTGGGCTCAAATCGGTTCATTTACCTTTCTGTGAACACTGTGTCACAAGTAAGCAGCACAGATTAAAGTTCAGCACATCCAGTTCTAGAAGTAAAGAAATTCTAGAATTGATCCACTCTGATGTTTGGCAAGCACCGGTGATGTCCTTAGGAGGAGCGAGATATTTTGTGTCATTCATAGATGATTACTCCAGGAAATGTTAGGTGTATCCAATCAAGAAGAAGTCATATGTGTTTGAAGCTTTCAAAATATTCAGAGCGCGTGTAGAACTTGAATCAGAAAAGAAGATCAAGTGTTTAAGGACAGATAATGGAGGAGAATATACTGGTGAGGATTTTATTGCATTCTGTCAACAAGAAGGCATCAAGCGGCAATTCAGCACAGCTTACACGCCTCAGCAGAATGGAGTAGCAGAGCGGATGAATAGAACCTTGTTGGAGAGAACAAGAGCTATGTTGAGAACTGCAGGTTTAGCCAAGACATTTTGGGCAGAAGCAGTCAAAACCGCCTGTTATGTGGTAAATCGGTCACCATCAACAGCAATCGAGTTAAAGACACCGATGGAGATGTGGACTGGAAAACCAGTTGATTATTCTCACCTTCATACATTTAGAAGTCCTGTGTACGTGATGTATAATCCCCAAGAAACAACGAAGCTGGATCCAAAATCCAGAAAATGCCTTTTCTTGGGATATGCTGATGGAGTCAAGGGGTATCGCCTGTGAGATCCCACTACCCACAAGGTCGTCATCAGCAGAGATGTGATATTTGCAGAAGATAAACTGCAAAGGAATGATAAAGATGATAGCACAGTGAAGGAAAATCCAAAGACTACAACGGTACAAATGGAAAATAATCAAGTACAAGAAGATTCAGATTCTTCTGAAGCAGTACCAGGGCACGAAGAACAAGAACCAGCAGAGTCTGAGGCTACAGATGATCGTCGATCAACTCGTGAGAGACGACCACCAGCGTGGCACTCGGAGTATGTCATGGAGGCTCATGTTGCATACTGCCTTCTAACAGAGGATGGAGAGCCAACAACTTTCCAGGAGGCTTCTAAAAGTCAAGATGTTTCTCTATGGATGACAGCAATGCAAGAAGAGATTGAAGCTTTGCATAAGAATAAAACATGGGAGCTGGTTGCACTGCCACGTGGAAGAAAAGCCATTGGAAACAAATGGGTCTACAAGATCAAACGGGATGGCAATGATCAAGTAGAGCGGTATTGTGCGAGATTGGTCGTGAAAGGTTATGCTCAGAAAGAAGGTATTGACTTTAATGAGATATTTTCCCCTGTGGTTCGACTCACGACAGTCAGAATAGTCCTGGCAATGTGTGCTACATTTGACTTACATTTAGAACAGTTAGATGTGAAGACAGCTTTTCTTCATAGAGAACTTAAAGAAGAAATTTATATGCTCCAACCAGAAGGTTTTAAAGAAGAAGGAAAAGAGAACTTGGTTTGCAGGTTGAACAAATCTCTGTACGGTCTCAAACAGGCGCCGAGGTGTTGGTACAAGAGATTTGATTCCTATATCATCAGCCTTGGATACAACAGACTTAGTTCAGACCATTGTACATACTACAAAAGGTTTGAAGATGATAATGATTTTATTATTTTACTGTTGTACGTGGATGACATGTTGGTGGCAGGCCCCAACAAAGATCGAGTCTAAGAATTGAAGGCACAGTTGGCTAGGGAATTTGATATGAAGGACTTGGGACCAGCAAACAAGATTCTAGGGATGCAAATTCACCGAGATAGAAATAACAGGAAGATTTGGCTTTCTCAGAAGAACTACTTAAAGAAAATCTTGTGGCGCTTCAACATGCAAGATTGTAAGCCAATTAGTACCCTACTCCCTATTAATTTCAAGTTATCCTCTAAGATGTGTCATAGCAAAGAAGCAGAGAGGAACGAGATGTCTCGAGTACCGTATGCATCAGCAGTGGGAAGTTTAATGTTCGCTATGATTTATACCAGACCAGACATTGCACAAGCAGTGAGAGCAGTTAGTAGATACATGGCGAATCCTGGTAGAGAGCATTGGGGTTGTGTCAGGAGGATCCTTAGATACATTAAGGGTACCTCAGATGTTGCTTTATGTTACGGAGGATCAGATTTTATTGTTAAGGGCTATGTGGATTCAGATTTTGCAGGAGATCTTGATAAAAGAAAATCCACTACTGGCTATGTGTTTAAACTTGCAGAAGGAGCTGTAAGCTGGGTTTCGAAACTGCAAACTGTTATGGCATTATCTACTACAGAAGCAGAATACATGGCAGCTACACAAGCTTGTAAGGAAGCAATTTGGATACAAAGATTACTGGAGGAGCTCGGGCACAAGCAAGAGAAAGTTGAATTGTTTTGTGACAGTCAGAGTGCCTTGCACATTGCAAGGAATCCAGCTTTTCATTCAAGAACGAAGCACATAGGTGTTCAATATCACTTTGTTCGTGAAGTGGTAGAAGATGGAAGTGTGGATATGGAAAAAATTCATACAGATGATAACCTTGTAGATGTGATGACCAAGCCCATCAATACCAACAAGTTTGTATGGTGTAGATCCTTGCATGGCCTAGCAGACACGTAGGCAACATGGCATTGGCGAAGAAGAAAGAATGGTGTGGAGAATTGATTGATTCTCAATCAAATCTCCAAGTGGGAGAAATGTTGGTAGCTGGCACACGGTGCCAGCAATTTTCCAGCAAGGTGGACAGCCAATTCTTGGCTGTCCACCATGCTAAACTCTCCCTATAAATGGGAGAGTTTAGCAATTCATTTTCCATTGCAATTTAGAGAGAGTTTCTAAAGTTTTGAGAGAGTTTTTGAGTGATTTGAGAGAATTGGGTGTATTGGGATTTTGGGTTATAAGGCTAAAACACTACAATACTTGTATTCTCCATTTCTGATAATAAAAGATTCTTCTGTTTTCGCCCGTGAACGTAGGCTAAAAGCCGAACCACGTAATCTTGTCTTTATCTTATTTTTATTTTCATTATTTTTTTCAATTTCGCTTTAACTGCGACCCTACATTACCCCTCAATTTCCCAACACAAAAGACAATATATGATATTAAATTACAAAATAAGAGCCATGTAAGCAGGGTACATTTTAGTATTTGATATCACCATTACAATTAATAGCATCCAAGTGAGGATGATAAAGAAATAAAAAGAAATTGTAGAAATGCAATTCAAAGAAGATTGCACACTGTTAATCAAATGCTGTTTGGTGTCACTTGATTCACTTTTTGCAATCCCTACTTTTTCGAAAACAAAAAATGGATGTGTTGTTGGCATTATTTACACTGTACTAGGTCTGTAATATCAGCAAAAACAAAAACATATATTTTGTTGTCATCATCTTTTGTGATCCTGTGATATCAGCAAAAAACAAAAATATATATGATGTTATCATCCATAAGTTTGTAATATCAGCAAAAAAATAACATAAACATATATGTTGCTGTCATTATCTGTTGTGATCCTAACATTGCTAAGGGGCCGGATATGGTCAGCATTGGCATTGATCTATACCCATTGATCCTTCTTTTAAAAGACTTAATTGTATTATTAGTGTTATGATCACATTTGATGGATGTATCAAAAGCATGCTTAAACCAAGGAAGACCTGTGATATTTCAAAATCATGCATAAGCATCTACATTTAATAGTCTATTTAGGGTTGGCAATTTAGCCTCGTTTGAATTTAAATTCGAGCCAAATTCAAAATTTTTTAAAGAAAATTCTTAAATCAATTTAATATATATAAATTTAATAATTATTTTATAAAATAAATACTTTAAAAGTTTAAAATTTAACATAAAAATTAAAATAAGGTAAAAAAATAAATTTAAAATTTTAATAATTATAAGAACATAAAATTTAATAAAATTTAAAATATATTAAATTATAAATACAAATTATAGAATACAAAGTTTATAAATTTATAATTGCTTTACCAAATAAAAACCCAAAAAGTTTAAAATTTACCAAAAAATTGAAAAAAATTGAGTTCAGCCCAGATTCAACTTGACTCAGATGTAAACTTGAATTGACCTGGATCGACTGGAAAAAAATTCAGGATAAACTTGGGTTGACAAAAAAAAAGGATATGGATCCAAGTTGAGCAAAACTCGGATCTGAATTTTGCCATCCTAGTCTCATATGATCCATTACTTTGTTGAAGTCTTCTTGGTTTATGCTATTGGTAACTTTTCAAAATAGAATTTTCAATAACTAACTAGGATATACTGACTTAAAGTTAGTATATATATGCCTTCCACAAAATTTGTTAGTGTCAAAGGGATGTGTTCAATAACACTTTGCATTACTCATTTTTATTTGTTTGACATGAAGTACATCCCCAATTTATTAGCAAATTCCACTTGCTGATAGAGAAGGTGAAGGAGCCAGAACCAGTTGTTATTATTCTCACCTTATAAATAGCAAATGCAATAGGATATACTCCATTGTTTACATCCATGCTTATGATAATTAGTAAAAACACCACCATAAGAAACTTTTAAGTGGGTTCTATTTAGCCCAATAAAGCTCTTATAACCAATTAAAAATTTAACACTTGTAGCCTTAAAGCAAATAAGAATCTTTTGAAGTGGATTTGACCATTAGGACTTGGCTCGTGAGACTTAATAACAACCAATGTTCATCTATTATGTTTTAAAATCAGAATTTCATATTTATTATGGCATAACACAACTTGTGGTCAATCTTCAAGCCATTGAGAGCTTTAGAGTTAGCCTTGTGCAACCTTATTCTTGAACATTGAATCCCATATTTTCTTCTTAACTCAGCAACCATCATTCTAATTGGTATAATTGTTGCCACATTCACCATTGATTGCAATTTTCTTGCAATCCAAGTGAAAGTAACGTTATGTGTATTTTTAGATCTTTGAAATATATGGATGTTGTTATAGGTTTTTACCTTGTAAGTGACTATCAAATGTTAGTGAAGCATAGATCCTTTATGGACATTCAGTTTTAGCACAAACACAAGTGATCATCCTCCTCTCATTTTTTAATCTTTTGAGTTTGAATCCTTCTTGGATTGCATAATCTCTCAGATGATCTTTGAAGTGATGAATATCCACAAATAATTTTCCTTTTGTTAGCCTAACCTTGCCTTCATCAGTTGTTTGTTCTACATCTCATTTTAGAGATCTCATATACCTATTAACATCCCATTACCTGACTTTTCTAACTTAGAATCCTCAATGCTCTTATTGTTCTCATCTATATCCATCTATAACCCAATATTATTTATATCACCATCACTTAATGTTTCAACATCAACCTCATATGTGTGCATCTTTTTTTTTTTCCACAATTGCATTCACTTGAACACCCCATAGTGCACAATTGCATTCACTTGAACACCCCATAGTGCACCATCATCTTCAACCCCCTCACTAAGCACATTACACCCAATTATGTCACTACCACCCACATTGGCAGGTTTTACTTCATAAGCACTTGCAATATCTATATTAGCCCTATTAACATCACATTCAATAGTATCACTTATTACACACTGCCTATGACTCTTAATATAGTCACTAAAGTCATACATATTGTCATTATTAGGGTTAATCCAGAGATTATCAATATTTTAGAATTCTTCTTCATCAATATCAACTTCAAACAGTATAGCTTCTTCACCCAATTCACCATACAATTGAAATATATCTTGTAACTCAGTATTGTTAGCAATCTTTCTCTTACCATACCCATTAGACAATATTACATATAATGTAAAGGCATGGAAGCTGTGTAGTTCAATCTTGTCACAGTTATCCTTCAATATTTGTGTTAAATTATTCAACTTAATGGATTTGGGATCAACAAAACTAAGATCAAACCCACATTTAAGAACAGTAATGATAACTTTGAGTGAAGGCCTAATTGAAGTTGTCAAGTATAAGAAATGAAATAAAATTTATTTACACATCATAATGCATATAAAATAACACGCAACAAAATCATAATAGAGTAATAATCATTAAACTACAACACACTTATCATATTTGGTAAGAATAAGAAAATATTATCTTATCTTAAGTTAAACAAATGACAACAATAATATCATAATCTTTATTTTTTTATTGAAGGCCATTTTCATATACTGTAGCAACATAATATCTAATACTAAAAGTAGATAAACAAGAACAAAGTGTTGCTATCATATGTTAAGAAAGTAAAAAAATCTCACATTAGTAAGAAATGAGGAAGATTATGGATATATAAAGAGTAAAGTATATTTTTATTGGTATGAGACCTTTTGGGTAGAGTTCAAGAGTAAGACTGTAAGGGTTTAGGCCCAAAGTGGACAATATCATACCAATGTGAAGATATATGTAGTTCGTTGGACTCCTAACAGTGGTATCAAGCCATGCCTTGGAGTTAGCCATATGAAGAAAATTTTTAGTGTCGAACAAAAAGGTGGAGAGTCTAGTAAACCCCAATTTACTTGTGATGAGATTAGTGATTAAGCTTTATGGACAGGCAGTGGTGTTTCTAAGCTTTACGTAAGGCATATCCTCTTAACGCAGTGATGCAAAGTTGACCTAATAGAGTAGACTTTTAAGGTAGTGATGTGGTACTCTAATATTTCACATAAAATATGCAACTTCAATGCAATAAAGATGAGTAATGTTAGAAGCGAGGTCTTCTTGTGTGAAAAATAGACAGATAGAATATCGTTTAAAGGGAGACTGTGTGGTCCTTTGTCCGAGAAAAGAATTGTTAAGAAAACGAATAAAAAGCCCTACATTGACAAGAAATAAAAAAGATCATGAGTATATACGGAGTAAACTATATCTCTATTTGTATGAAGTATTTTAAGTAGAGCTCAAGAGCAAAAATATGAGGACTTAAGCCCAAAATGAATAATATTATATTAACGTGAAAATATGTATAATTCGTTAGACTTCTAACATTATATCTTCTACTTCTTCAACTAGCTTGATGATACTTCTCAAAGCAGCACTTCTCAACACACACACAGAACTCTAAACTGCAGCTACCATTTTATAGAGAGCTAATTTGAGGCTTCTCTTTATGTTCCCACCACTAACTCTCACTCATCAATCATCATTATGGAGTCTCAGCCCTGTTTCATTCTCTAAGTTATACAAGATATGTTGATTATTTGATGGGACTCAGTAAGGGTGCACTGCTGACATTTGAGACTAATTTGATTTATTTTCAGTTTTACTTTTTTACTATGTTATTACTAATTGTCCTTCTTGACGTTAAAGATTACTTACTTCCAATTTTCCCATAGTTTGACTCAGGCTGCAAAGGGGGAAAAGTTGTGGGAGCAAACTAACAATTCTCCTTACAAAAACAATTCTCCTTCTTGACGACAATTTTATGTAATGTTATTGTGACATTCTTTTATTTATTTGTATTCATGGAAGTAACTTCTATGAGCAGTACATGGCTATTACTTAGGATTTCATAATTTATATGATAAGTCTTATATTTCTTCAGTTAATAATAAATCTTCCTTGGCTGACCTCATACAAATGTGATTTGCATTGATGAGTTGTTGTCGAAAATACAGTCAATAATATCATCAAACCTTTTGTTGGATAATATTTCTAATCTCATTAGCGGCACGTTTCCAGCAATATATAAAGTGTAAAAGTTAATTCCATGTTCCAAAATAAAGATATAAAGATGTTTGAATCGATATAAAAGTTAAATAAACCCATTAACGCAACCCATAGAAAACGTTTCTTGATTTTGACATCTTCAGTTTGCAAAGTTACAGTGTGTGAACCTGATTATTTTGCTATCTAACTTCAAATGCACCACATTTTCAATTTGAATGCAATCCGCCACCAGATCTTTTTAGATGCCCCAAATGCAATTTGACTCCTCGGAAAATTAAAAAACATATGTATGGCATGTGAAAACGCACGTCGTAGGTAAAATGGTTACAATAAATCTTCGATGGGTGGTTCTTAGAGATTCAATTGGCATCTAAATGAATCTCAATGAATTCGTTCATGTCGCCCAATTTGATAAATCTTGTGACAAAATATGTTTTCATTAGCATGCAAGATATTTGTTTATCATTGACATGACATATATATTGACTTAGCCAAAAATGCACATCCACATATGCCTTCTTCTGGTCAATTAAACACGTTTAATAGTTGTAACTATGACTTAGGTGGGAGTAATATTATATTTCTTAAATATTATTTTAAAATTTTCATCTCAAATTAATGTGTTAAATAATTATTGAGCGGTGAAAATAGTACAATTTTCAAATTCACTTATTACACTAATCAATAGTTATTTAACACATCATTCGAAATAAAAATTTTGAGATAACATTTAAAAAATATAACATTATTTGAAACCGTTATCAAAAAATTACAAGATCAATACACATTCCACCAACATAAATATTGCACCCATCAATCAAGTTTAACTACAACAACTACCCATTGCCATTTATCTCTTTGATAAATTCTCTAACTACCAACCCTCAATGCTATACTTCTTAAATGTTATCTTAAAATTTTTATTTCAAATTATGTGTCAAATAATTATTGGGTGATAAAATAGTATAATAATGATTTTAAAAATTGCACTATTTAATCATTCAATGATTATTTGATACATCAATTTGGATTAAAAAATTTAGAATAATATTTAAGAAGTTTAGCATTATTCTTTTCTAACAGCCAAAAATCTTGTCTTTATAATTGTAATAATAGAAATTAATTTTATAGGGATAAAATTGTCTTTCTAAAAAATGACACTTATAAATTAAAAGCTATATTTGTAAAAAATATGTTTATAAATAATTTTTTTATTGTCATTTATCTTAATTCCTTTATTTTATTCAAATCCTACAAATTATTAGTATTTGTCGTAAGAAGAAGAGTAAAAGAAGTCAAATTTAGGAATAATAATAATTATAATAATAACGACAACAACAATAATAATAGAATTCTAATATTCTTTTAAAAAAATAAATTCTTATATTATTCTTATTAATTAATTGAGAAAAAAATTAATTAATTTGAATTTCATATTCATATAAAAAATTAAAAAGTATATATAAAATATTTAAATTAGTTTTTATTAATTATAATGATTTTATTTATGAAATATATAAATTAATTTTCATCTATAGAAAATTTAAAAGGCAGAAAAAGGTATTATGTTTAATATATATTACGCCCTTTTTTTTGTTACTTTATTTATGAGTATTTTTGTAAATATATAGGTCAAACGTCACTAATTAATTGTTACGTTAATGTGTTTCTAAGGATAAAATTATAACACAACTTGAAAAGTAACTATTTAATGGAGCTGTTATGTTGGCAAGGTTTTTGTTTTTTTAGCTATAATTTAATATTAGGAAGTCTTTGATAGTTAGACAATTTTTTAGGGTGGTAAATGACAATCTCCATTTTGGAAGTCATATTTGGATCAATATGCATGGTTGCTGCCCGCCTGCCCCTCACCCCTAGATTTCGTTTTAACACTGTTCCCTCGGTGAATGGTGAAAAAATCCAATTGGATAAAATTAAATGGTCCAAATATGATCTATAGTTTGTAATATTCCTGATCGGAGAGGGCATAGCAACCCAAACAAAATAATCACCTTCATTTCGATCTTCTAAGATATTGATTCAATCATTAATCATTAATCATTAATCATTAATTAATATATTACTATCGAGTGGAAGAACTTTCATACACATCTCGTCGGTCCAGCCACATTTCAATCCATTTTTTCATACCTAACAATCATTTTCCTACACTTTCTGGGTCAAGAATTACCATTGCTTAATTATGTATTATAATTACTTGAAGGATTTGGAGTTTAACAAGCTAGATATCGTGATATATTGTTACCGTTTAATTTCCTTTAGGTGTTGTCATGTACACTTTTTAAACAAGCATTGAGAAAATAAAATGAACATACAAGTGTCAACAATTCAATATTTGAGAGAGAGTAATGTTCAGAAGCATTCAAAACGTCCGTCTATAAAATATTAATAAACAATTGTAATTTTATTTTGAAAGTTAAATTGAATTTTTTCATAATTATATTTAATTAATAAAAAATATACATATTTACAAATATTCAAAATCATAATCATTTACTTTAAAAATTATATTTGTCAAATATTTATTTATTTTTACTTAAACAATTAGTGTTCTTATTTTGCCATTGTTATATGGTTTTAAAATCGTAATGCCTATATTACAAATGGTGCCTTAAGTCTCTTGTTGCAAATTCTTTTTGCTCTATATACGAGTGTAAGGCCTAGATTAATCATTATTTGGCCACGAGCCACCCATTAATATTTGACTCATCGTCGGAAATAACATTAAACCATCGTATATATTCTCTGTAAATCTCACAAGGTTGAATATGATTTTAATTTAAAGCAAAACAAAATTGACAACTGATAGAATGTTTATTGTAAAAAAGAAAAAATTGTGTAAGATGAAGTCTAAATTGATAATTTTGGCATGCAATTCTGTGTAGTTCTCTTCTTGATGATCGAAATCTTTATCCACCTATATTTTAGTCGTGATATTGAACGAGAGCGCCGTTGACAGTGCTATCAATTACCCTGGGAGCTTTGGAGTGAACTGCCGTCTTTGCAAAAGATGGCAAACAAAATGCAGCAGAATGTACCTGCAATGCAAGTGGAACAAGTTGAAGATTAGGTTAGCAAAAGTGCAATATTTATCAAGATCAATTCCATGGAAGCCAACAGTTAATGTAGTTGAGGAGGATATAGAGGTTGATTACCTCTGAGTTGTAAAACTTCAAGGGGCCTTTTGCCACCCCAAAATTTGGATTTGGGTCAACAGGATTAACAGGATGTTGGAAGTCCACGGATGGCCCCTCAATGGAGCAAAGCATGAAACCAATTACTCCACTGCAATCAGATTCGCTCTCATAGTCAAGCCACTATCGTTTATAATCCCTTGTAATTAACAGAATTGTCTTGGAATTATGTATATTTTCTCTTCAATTTATCAGCATTCTAATATGTGAGATACATATCTACATTGATGACAAATCCTTTCGCCAAAATAATAAATAAATAAACTGATCATAAGGAGGTATATGTATGTGCCTTGGATAAGATGGTACTGTTGTCCATGCATAGCTGGCAGAGCCTCTGAATATACGTTGGCAGCTTGCTACAAGATCTTCAACGTTGAGTGACTGAAACCATAAGCTCTCCGCTTGGATACACATCACTCCACCTGGGCAGAGAGCTTCTGCCACAAGCTCAAAGAATGAACCTTCAAAAAGCTCATGTTCAGGCCCTGCATATATTCATTATTAGGACATATAATTTAGGAAGATTCCTAACCTAGTGGAAATTAAAGATCAGGGGAAAAAAAGAAGAGAAAAACGTACGTAATGGGTCGAATGCGTCAACTATTATTGCATCATACGTCCCACTTGGAACTGACTTCAAAAATGCAGTTCCTGCCAATTTTGCAGAATAATTAGGCAATGTTAGCACTAACCGACCAGTATAAATATATAATTAACAAAAAAGCATACAATTATAACAAGAAGAAGGAAAAGAAGAAAATTGGATTTACCATCACTGACATGAAGTGTTACACGAGGGTCCTCGTATCCAATAGCAATATTAGGGAAGAATTCTTTGTACACCTGAATTGTTATAAGAGTTTATCGTTCAAAATATTTGTTGAATTAAAGAGAAATTTTCTTTTTTCTTTTTTCATTCCATGGATCATAATATCATCATGCATAACTATCCTTTTTTTAGCATGTGATAAAGATTTGGATTTACTTACCCTACAACCATTCTTGATGGATTTATTTTTAATAAATTCTTTATTTGTTTATTTTTTAATTTGATGTGAGCGGTGTTTGAATATCAAAACCTTTTGATTCTACTAAAAAAGTTATAATAATTGATTTGAATTGAACCGACGAATTATACATTGAGGAGTTGTGTATAAGTATAAATATATAAATTTTAATGAATTAATTTAATTTATGTAGGTTGGTAAGCTAAAGTCACTTTAAAGTCAATGCTCCTTAATAATTCTTAATTAAATAAACAAAACGTTAAAGTTGAGGAGTTGAAAACTTGAAATAAGAGTTTAATCATAGATTAGGGTGGAAAATTGAAGAGATATAGTTACCGACATTAACGAGCATAGTATCAATCTCGCATATATCAATCTGCTCAACAGAAGAATGTCGGGAGATTTCACGTAGGATGCCACCATCTCCTCCGCCAATGAGCAGCACCTAGTTAAAAGAAAAACGATGGATGTAGTGTGATTAATAACAACTCAACAATTAATGATTTGAAGTTGGTAATTCATTCTACTTATCCTTCTAAATACAAATAGATACCTTTTTGGGGTTGGGAATAGAGCAAAGAGGAAGATGAGTAATCATTTCTTGATACGCACACTCATCTTTTTCTGTGAGTTGGAGAGCTCCATCCAGAACAAAAACCTTACCGTATGATGATGACTGCAAACAAGAGACAATATATAATAATTATAAGACGTTGCAATGAATTGAACATAGCCCCAGTATGTATAAGTATATATCATATTATGCCAATCGATTTCTTTTACCTAATAATATTATTAAATCATATTGTATGCGTATGTACCTGAAACACCATCATACTTTGGTATTCTGACTTCCCTTGGAATATAATTTTTTCAACCTTTAAGAAGTGTGCTTGGCCTGCAAGAAACATATCAACGAAGTTGATTAGTGTGCCTACAAATGATCATACTGGCTATATCTCAAGAACACAATCATAATCATTTGAAAAAATTCAACAATATTGGGTCTAGTTATCAATATGATTAGGGCATGCACCTTTTGCTTAAATCTGAAATTTGCCAGCTTTACACTTACGAGTTTATGCTTATTTTTTTAAATTAGCATGAGCAATGCGTGCCATGAATGAAATGATAAATTAACATAATACGTTATTGCTTTTAATTTGTGTCGCTCAACGTACGGATGACAATATACCAGCCAAAAAAAAAAGTGTTTCTAGAGTTAACAAATCTCCCTTTTTCTTCTTCTTCTTTTTTATTTTTATAGCAATTTTACATTGAATATGCACGAGGAAGTGGCAAATGAAAACCTAGAAGAAGATGGTTTTCGAACAAAATACTGCAGTTCCAAACTGATCCGATCTGGAGTGATTTACTTGCTCCACAAATAATATGCATACGAATAATGCGTGGCTGAAAAAACTCTTATCGGTTCCCCATTTTTCACAACCAAATAAAATATATGTCTGTAAAGATCATAATACATGCATATTTTATAACAACAGCTTACTGCTCTTAATTAAGGTTTGAACATTACTGACTGTTCTTCGTGTTGACTAAAGCATGCACGTCGAGATAGAGGTTCTTTTGCTATCGAGAAGAAGGATTATATTAAAGGAAAAATTATTAGCATGTGCGGTTCAAGGGCCAAAAGAAATAGAAGATTACTGACAGCTGAAGATGAAATAAGATCAAAATATATGACTAATTAATAAGATCCCTAATATTTCTGAAGAAGAAAGATGATTCAACACTTGGAAGAAAATTCAATCTCACTGACCTGGCCATATTGGGCAATGCTCTGCAAACCATCCTTGAATTGTGGGGTGCTCAAGGTCGTCAAGCTCTTGATCGTCTTCCTTTTCATTTTCAACGGCCATTGATGAAGCAACAACCTCATGAGTACTCTCACCATTTCTGCTCACTCTTTCAAATTTTCTAGGGATATCAACATTCAAATCCTTTGCAAATGCAGCGGAAAGAATGCCATTTGCTTTTGCCATGATCACTACTCTTTTGTCTAGCTATAGCTTCTCTTGTTTTCCTTCTTCATATGTTTTGGCCAGTTAAATAACAAAACAAAAGACAGGAAAAAAAAAAGAAAAGAAAATCTCCCAAAAATGAAAAGAGAGAGAGAAAAAGAAAAGAAAAAAGAAGAATCAAATCAATGAAAAATAAATGTTTTAGTTGGTGTTCACATGTATTTTCACTCGATCAGATATGCCAACATCAACCATTGGGAAATTATTGCCCTGCTACTTTTTGGTCTGACTTAAGATTTGATTCTGTAATAAACACACCTCTCTCCTCTCTTTTTTCCCTTCTTTTTCTTGTCTTTTTTGAAGCCATCTTAAATTTTATTGACTCCATTAAATTGAAACGTGAATAACAAGAAGATTATTAGATCAGATGACACAAATTATACCACTGGAAATGCATTATTCTGACCTCCCATCCTATACCATCCGGAATACATTAATTTTCTTATAATTACAAAACCTACAATTGTTTCTTAGAAGATTTTCTACATATGCATTATATATATATATACTAAAATAGTACAATTACATAAAGTATAATTTTTGTATCTCAATTAACGTCGCATTATATGATCCATCACTAGCATAAATTCATTCCCCTATGTTCAGATGTGGAGCTGGGATTCCTATTTAGGAGGAAACTTTTTAAAATTTTAGATAATCAGTAACTTTTATATTATTATTTCTATAATTTTTTAAAAAGGTGAGGGGCTTTTATGGTAGCTCAAATAAAAAATAAGTCTATATCTATAAAGATAATTGAAAATATTTTAAAGCCTAAAAGAGATCAAGCCTTATGTGATTCCTCATTACCCATTTTCACGTTTTATATAAAATAGAAAATGTATTGATCTTCAATTTTTTTTAATATGAACAGACAACATCACCTAACAAATTAACTTTTAAAATTAGATAATAAGTGTAAAGTTTGTGACTAACAAATTAGCTTTTCGAATTAGATAGTAAGTGTGAAGTTTGTGATGCTATATTAAATAATTCACTTATCATTTTATTTTGACGTGTTAAATTGTATGAAGAACAATATGTGCTCAACTAATTTGGGACATAAAATTTATATCTCAATTATGTAATTATAATACAACTTGTATGTATTTACCCATCCTCTATTAGGAGGAAAGTATATAATTTTGTTAAACTAAGTGGATATCTACATATTTCTTAAGAGTAACCCTCATTAATTTTAAATTAAGTGAAAATTTTCATATTAAGCACCATGGCAATAAATATATATATTAAAAAAAAGTAAGTGACCGTAGAAATTAGCTAAAATGGGTCCTTTGCGTTTACTTTGGAGTCTTTGCTTTTCTCTGTGAGGATTTCCAAGTCAAAAAGAATTGTAGATGTCACGTTTTTTCTTAATGAAAACAGTTTAAAGCCATTGAAAATTTCTTCGACGGCAAAAAATGGGTTCATATTTCTTTCTTGGTTTATTTTTATCTTTCTTTTATCTATCTTTTCCCCCACTTGTGTTATCTTTCTTTATCTGTTTTGACCGTTTAATATAAATAATTCGTATCCCTCTATTTTTACTTTTTTTTAAAAAAATTCTTCACATTTTCTTTCATTTGATCGAAGAACTATTAACTTAACCATTTGATTCACATTAGTACTGTTAGACAAAGCTAGATAGAATGGCAACTTATACGAACATTATTAATGTTAATTATAAAGACCAATTGATAATTATCACTTATATAGAGATTTAAAGAAAAAAATATTATATTACTTGTTATATTCTCATTAATGAATGCTTAATTATTCAGAGTTATAATAAATTAAAATAAAAAAAAGTAAATAAAAAATAAACCAAATAGAAATAAACTAAAACAGAAAAAATAAATATATAGAAATAAATCAAAATAAAAAAAAGATAAACATAAAAAAGAAATAGACCTAATAGATTGAGAAGTGAAAAAAGATAATTCTTAAAATAAATAAATTTAAATTAAACTAAATTTCTTGATTTATTTTATCATGCTCCAATAAAATAAAGCTCCAAGAAGAGAGTTCAATCATGTTCGTCAAGAGGAGAAGTTTGAAGGGGGGAGTCTAATTTTATTTTTCAAGATGAGAAATTAAGTGTAAAAAAGAGGTTTGGTGAAGGCTCTATAGCTGTTGGACTGGGCTATGACGCAAAAAAATAGCGTTGTGGTAGCATTTACATTAAATGTGATAGAGACTATTGAGAAAGATTGAAGTACTTGTTGCTGGAATGAACAAACAGTTGTTGTTGTTTTGACTAAGTGGGTAATAAACTGTAAAAAGATAAATAAGAAATTTGCATCGTTGTGATTCTTTTTCATTGAACAATAGCCCATAAGAAATCATTGAACAATAACCCCTAAAAAAAATTTGAAGATGCGAAAGGAAGTTGGAGACTAGCTCTATTTATTGAGCTTAAAGATTTTGAAATTAGAAGAAGAAGGAAGTAATAAAAGAAAAAGAAATTTTTTGAGAATTCAATAGGGAAGCCCTTAAAATAAAATAGAAAATAAAAAATGAGTTTGGGAATAGAAGTTAGTTAACCCTTAAAATAAAGTAAAAAAATAAAAGACGTGTTTAAGAATAAAATGAAATTAATCTTTAAAATAAAGAAGAAAAATAAAAGATTCGTTTAAAAAATGAAGAAAAATAGAGAGTTTATAAGAGCTTAACCCATAATAGAATAGAAAAGAAGAGAAAAAATTTATAGAAATTTAATCTCATAACAAAATAGAAGATAGAGAAACAGTTTATAGAAGTTTAATCCTATAATATAACTAAAATAATCTATGGAGATGAAGAGATAAGGTATTTTTTTTTAAGAGAGTAATTGATGTTAAAAATAATAAAAAATTAGCTTAATTCCTACGTTTTGTGAAGAATAAGCAGTGGTACTATTCATGACTACTATTTATAAAATATTCGTAATAATTGTTCACACAAATACTGTTAAGGATGTTGTTCGTGCACATTATTTACAAGTATTATTTATATTTATTGTTCACGCACATTATTAAAGAGAAGAAATATATTGATAGAGGGGAATTGAATATAATATTAAAAAATTGACTAATGGTTAAAATTTGAAAAAAAATAAAAAAAAATAAAAAAATTGATCATTAACTTATTTGGTTATTGCGTAACTCCTCTTGCTTGTCCGCATATAGAGTAGCAGTTTCACTTTGCAGTTGCACAACAAGTTGGTAAAGACAAAAATTTAACCCAAGAGACTTTGATACCATGTAGAGATTTAGAGAGAATGAAAAATATTACATTGTTTATTGTATTCTCATTGATGAATGTTTGAATATTTATAAAGTTTACAATAATTAAAAAAATAAATCTAAAAGAGAAATAAACCAAGTATGAATAAATTAAAACAGAAAAAATAAACATATAAAAAAAACCTAAAAAAATAAATAAATCTAATAGGTCGAAAAGGCAAAAATGATCATTCTTAAATTAAATTAAATCTCTTGATTTTCTTTATCAATTTATTTAATAATTATTAATTTTGTACATCTTTATTAATGTGATAATAATATAATACTAATCAATATATAATACATAACTTATCACGCTAATGCAAATATAAATTTTGTATCTCACTTTATAATAATATCCTATTATTTATGTTACATGAAGCTTTTTTTTATATAATATATAACATTATTTGACGTTGTTACATGCACAGCCTAATACTAACCAAACATTTCGACTAAAATTGAGCTCATATGCTTTAATCCCCCTCCATTGAGTAAAATTTAAAGAAAAAGAAAAAGAAAGTAAAAAAAAAATATTTACTGAGTTCCCAATTATTCATATACAAGTTATAAGTGTAGAACCAGAATTTAAAGTATGGGTTATATGTTAAAATTAAAAAATTATATTAAGTTAAAATTTAGTTATATTAAAATTTTAGTATTAAATTTAAAATTTTAAAAGAATCAAATTATAAAAATACTTATTTTAAAAAGTAAAAATTATAAAAATTGATTACTAAGTTTAAAAAAAATAGGGTTTTGGAGGCAGTCCTAAAGAAGCTCCACACCTGACAATATTAATATTCATATCAATTAGATCTATAAATGAATCAACAAAATTTTTAATCGAGTTCAATTCTATATCCATAGAGATGATAGAAAGTAATTGCTCTTTTTACCACCATAGATTTTCAAAATTAAAATTTTATTATACGCCTAAAAATCTTAACTAATCACTTACTTTTAATTTACATGGGAATCATTATCCAACACAAAACCCAAATAAATCAAGTGTCTATTTGTAAGGGGGCTAAGATGTTAAAATTCTAAACTTTTAAGCCAAGTCCTAAATATTCATATTTTGAAGGAATAAAAACCTCTTAGGTGCCCTAATACCGTATATGTTACGGTTGTTTTATTTATTTATTTTTGTTTAATATCTCTCAAAAATATTGAAATTATACGACTATTTTCAATATCTTAATTACATTAGGGAGTTTGTCATTTACTTCTTGATAAATTTAACTATGAAAAACTCCCTTAATATTTTCTAATAGCCAAAAACACTCCTGCTATTATAATTGTAATAGTAAAAATTGATACTTATAAATTAAAACTACATTTAAAAAAAACAATAGTTTATTAATAATTTATAAATACTTATATTTTTTATTATCTTTTATTTTAATTTCTTTATTTTATCAAAATTTACAAATTATTAGTATTGGTGGTAATTAGAAAAAAGTAAAAAGAAGTCAAACTAATAGTAATAATATAAGATCTTTAAAAAAAATAACAATAATTTAAGTCGGATTTTCTTTATAAAAAAATAAAGTTTTATGCTATTTTTATTTATTGTTTGATGAGAAAAAACATTAATTAAATTGAATTTCTAATTCTTATAAAAAAATGAATTTAAAAAAATTTATATGTACAAATATAAAATATTTAAATTAGTTTTTATTAACTATAATAATTTTATTTATGAAATATATAATTAAATTTTATCTATAGAACATTTAAAAAGACAAAAACATGTATTGTTTTTTATAATATATATTATGCCCCTTTTTTAACTTTATTTATGGGTATTTTTTTGTAAATATATAGGTAAAACATCATCAATTATTACATCAAAGTGTTTATAAGGGTAATATTATAAAATAACTTGAAAAGTAACTATTTAATGGAGCTGTTGTGATGGACGAGAGTTTTCGGCTATTATCAAATATTGGGGGTTTTTGGTAGTTAAATAATTTATTAGGGGGGTAAATGGCAATCTCTCTTACACTTATATCTATAAAACGAGATGAATATCGAAAATTCTTCTTCCTGATAGTTGAAGAGGAAGTTAAAAACCTATTATATTGATGTAATTAATCAGAAGCGAGCGAAGTGATAGCTGAATCGTTGGCTCTCCCACAAATCTCTGAATGCCGTTGACACAGTCCACGGTTCCATCCCCAAGATCGTCTCCTTCTGAAACTACTGTAATCACCCACATAGCACGCGCTTCAATTTTCTCCGCCATGGAAGAGGAAGAGAAAGAAGAAGAAGAATAAGAAGAAGATGAATAGACTCCAGGTATACGCGTCGTCTCGGTTCCACAACATCCCAAAGACCTTTTCCATCCATCAGGGAGAGAACGTGGACTCTTGGTGGAATATAGTACTCGATCCTCAGAGCGATTTTGTGATAAGATGGAACCATATATTCCTAGTTGCAATTGCCCTTGCGTTGTTTCTAGACCCTCTCTACTTTTACCTCCCCTTTGCCGGTGGCAACGGATGCATAAGGATCGACGTTGCCTTAGGTGCAACCATCACCGTCTTCAGAACGATCACCGACCTTTTATTTTGCGCCAACATATTGATGAAGTTTAGGATTGCATACGTGGCCCCGAGTTCCAGGGTTTTTGGAAGGGGAGAGCTCGTGAGGGATCCCCATGCCATTGCTAGGCGCTACTTGAGGTCTGATTTTGTTATTGACTTAACAGCCATGCTTCCTCTCCCCCAGGTTCGTATTTATATTCATCCATCCGTCTTATGATTTTGAGAATTTTTTATTTCTCTTTTTTTCTGAAGATTAATTTTAGTGTACAAAATTATAACAGTGTTTGTTTGCGTTGCTTTTAATTGGCTGTTGCATGCAGATTGTCATCTGGTTTGTAATGTCTCAAGAAGTTAGCCACGCAAACCACACTGTTTCTATGATTGTTCTTATTCAACTTATTCCGAGACTTTTCGTTATTTTTCCTCTCAATAGACGGATTATGAAAACTGCTGGGTTTTTGGCCAAGACTGCTTGGTTGGGGTCAGCTTACACTCTCCTTGCCTATTTGCTTTTTAGCCATGTGAGAATTTCTCCTCATTTTTTGTCCATAAATTTTAATTAATGCGAATGTGCTTTTTGGTATCATAATTACATTTTTTTAGAAACACTCTCAATAATGCCTTACATAAATATTGATTCACAAGTGTATTCTTTTAGAAACACTCTCAAATGCACCCGTTATCATCTTATTCACTAACTCAAGAGTAGAAGACGGGGTGACATTGATTATCCAGAGATGAAAATCCTGTCAATCATTTCATTGTGTTAATGATAATTGTCAATGTTATATATGGAGTATGGACTTCAAATTGTCATGCAGATTATTGGGGCTTCATGGTATATAATGGCTCTTGAGCGGCAGAATCACTGCTGGACTACGGAATGTTTGAAAGAGATGAACAATACTAAGTCTCCAACTTGTCATAATGACTATTTTGACTGTTCTACTCTGGATAAACCTGAACGAAATGCTTGGCTGGAGAAGTCTCAAGTCATTAAAGTATGTGATTCTAAAAATGGCAGCTTTGAGTTCGGAATATTTGCCGACGCTTTTACTTCAGAAGTTGCTACTTCAGATTTTTCTCAAAAATATCTCTATTGCTTGTGGTGGGGTTTAAAAAGTTTAAGGTATACATTCGTTAATTTGATATACTATTTGTAATTACCGGCTAAATCTGATACAAAATTGTGCTTTAATTTTATTTAATAGAATCTGTGTTCTGTGTTTGCGTCCTTTGCTAACTTGCATTCGTATTCAGTGGCAGATTGTGTTCAAATATTTTACTCGAGTGTTGTTCTAATTCATTTTTAATCATTTTGTGATGTGATAGTTCATACGGGCAAGGTCTCGAGACAAGTACTTACACCCTCGAAATATACTTCAGCATGGCTATTTGTATCGGCGGTCTAATTCTATTCTCATATCTCATAGGAAAAATGCAGGTACCCTCTTTATTATAGATACCGTATCTATAATTAAGTTGTGCGCTTTCATTGTATCCAATGCTATGTGCTTTAAAGGAAGCTGCTCGTGAAACCATTGTTTCTGGAAAATCCTTGTTATTTATGCAAAAACATCGTCCATTTTTAGTACAATTTTAATGTAAGTTATTGTTTTCAATGTCAATTTCAATGGCGGATTCATTCTCATAGTTTTTCTCACCTGCATAATAGAACAATTTTCAGAGCTGTCTGATCAAGCATGGTGGAATGAAATGCAACATTTTACTATAGTGTTGATATTTCTGGTACTTTAGCTAACTTTTTTTTGTCTTATTGAAGACTTACGTGCAATCCACATCGGCTAAAATTGAAGAGTGGAGGGTTAGAAGGAGAGATACAGAGGAGTGGATGAGGCACCGTCAATTGCCAGAAGAGCTGCGAGAACGTGTACGCCGGTTTGTTCAATACAAGTGGCTCGCGACAAGAGGTGTAGATGAAGACAACATTCTGCAATCGTTACCTTTGGACCTCAGGCGTCAAATACAAAGGCATCTTTGTTTAGGCTTCGTTCGACGCGTAAGTCTTATTGCATAGATCATCATTTACAATTCTGATGACGAGAAGACTTTAGTTATTTGAGCTCTGAAGCCTGCTTTGATTATATAATGTAAATCTGATTGAGATTTGGGAACTTTTTTGGTTTCTGGGTCAGGTTCCTTTTTTCGCACAAATGGATCAGCAGCTCTTAGATGCCATATGCGAACGCCTCTACTCATCCTTGAACACAAAAGACACGTACCTGATTCGAGAAGATGACCCAGTGAACGAAATGCTTTTCATCATTAGAGGTCGAGTTGAGAGCTCCACAACGAATGGAGGAAGAACAGGATTCTTCAATTCTATTACCCTGAAAAGTGGTGACTTTTGCGGCGAAGAATTGTTGACATGGGCTTTGATGCCGGTCTCTTCACTCAACCTTCCATTATCAACAAGAACAGTCAAGTCTCTTACCGAAGTCGAAGCATTTGCACTTCGAGCTGAGGACCTCAAGTTTGTTGCTAGCCAATTTAAGCGCCTTCACAGCAAGAAACTACAGCATGCTTTCAGATACTATTCTCACCAATGGAGAACTTGGGGAGCTTGTTTTATACAAGCTGCATGGCGACGATATGTTAAGAGAAAGAGGGCGATGGATTTGGCAATCCGGGAGGGTTTATATGACATAGTGGAAGAAGAGTATCCCATTGACGATGAATCTACAGCACTAGTACAACTACGTGATGGTAGCGGTGCCGAGGGATCAGCATCAGCAGCGGAAATTGGAAACAGCAATGATGCTCAGAATCCTGGTCTGGTTCCTAAATTTTCTACGAGCTCAAGAAGAGTTAGTCTACGGGTGACGGCATATGACCCCGATGATCCCAGCTTAAAAATGCCCAAGCTCTTTAAGCCTCAGGATCCTGATTTCTCTAATCATTAAGATAGTTGAAGTTGTGCAAGAAACAAGTATATCAGTGAAGAAGAAAAATTCAATGAATGCCCAATGAGACTGGTTAGGATATTAATAGTATGAAATTTGAGAACCGACTGTTTTTGCACTTTGGGCCTGACAGGATGACCAAACAAGGAATAAAATGCGATGCGTAGTTAGGCCCAGCGTATAGCTGGAAATGTTTTGGTTGATTTTGTTGAGGATTTGTATATATTGTATTATAACGGATTTTAGAATTTTCTTTTAAAAATTGGTGTATTAATTTATCACTTAACCCAAAAGTTAAAGTTTATAGATGAAGGTTTAATATTAATATTAAAAACAAGTCTTTAACAGTCAGACTCGAACTTAAAACCTTAACTTTGATACCATATTAATTTACCACTCAACTCAAAAACTTAAATTTATAGGTAAAGACTCAATATTAATATTAAAGACAAGTCTCTAACATAGTGTATTTGCAAAAGAAAAAAAGAATGTGGGAGCATAAGCTTAGAAAAAATGTCGAAGCTCAATAGTTTCTTCACTTGTACATCACCTGATCTATTTGCGTATTTAACGGTGTCTCCTCTCGAAGAATCAAGATATAAATAATTAGAAAGTCCCGAGTAAATTTTTAATTTTTATGTAAGTTGAATTTAAGATATTTGAAGTGGAAGTCAGTTTTACAATCAGGTCAATTATTTTGTTTAGAAAATTTATTTTCATTCCTGCAGTATCTTACCAGTTAATTTATTACTACTTAGCTGTGTTAATGTTGTCGTCTTATCTTAAGATGTAGTCCAATTTCAATTTCCTTACAACCACAATAATCTTCTTGGAAATTGACTGCGTATTCTTCCCTGTAATATTTCTGACTTTATATAGTTATGGTTATAAAGTTTTTCCAGGATTGCTATTACTTCATCCCTTCTTTTTCATTCCTTCATCTTAATTTTACGGTCAGTCTTAACTCGATCATAAAAATTGAAGAATAAATCGTGTATATATACAAAATAAGAAAAAGCATGCATCTCACAAATGTGTCTTCGATTTTTGGGCTAGAATTTATGCGAATCATTTGCTTATAGTTATAGATATTTTGCTTTGCAACACGTATGGAAGTGGAACAAGAGAGCTCATTCCTGTTAGGTCTAAACTCTCCAAATACCGCTTATATATTAACTTTAGTTATAATATTTATATAGTTTTATTTTTTTTACCTATTTTAATATTTCTATGATTGATATTTTAACATTCCAAAACTATCTAACTATTTTATAGAATACTTCATTTATAAGTAATTAAAAATATAAAATATCACACACAATAAAAATAAAAAAATTATTATCATAAAGTATAAAATATAAGTGATTCAGCGACAAACACTTATGTTTATGATAGATTAATTATTTAACTTTTTTTATATTCAATTCACAAAGAATTATATTACAAAGTCCTCCAAGTTACATAGACTTGACACTAGAGATTAATCAAGTAATATAATTAATAGTTAAAATTTTCTTTCAAATGGTCTATCATTATTTTCTTACACACTCAACACTCAAATAATTTTATAATTACACTCTCTAGTGCATTTAACACTTTAATATTTATCTAATTTTTTATTTTTTATTATATTTTTATCTTTAATGATTGTGTACTTTAAAGGATTATAAAAATTTATATAAACTTTAAAAAAAATTAAAAATTTTAAATTTAATTAAAATAAAAATTAATATAAAAAAAATTTAAAATTAACTTAAATTAATTAAGTCATATTAAAATAAAAAATTATCAAAATTGGCCGTGATACTACTGCGATCTTGTACTGTACTGTACCATTACGTTTGTAGTGCCTAATGCCTACACTTGTCCCAATTTGTGTCTTTCTGTCTTTTTGTGCTTTCGGTTTTATGTTTGTCCTTTTCTCATACATTAAACATGAACCGTTGAAACACACGTGCCCAAGTATAAGTCACTTAGCCTTTATTTTTACCATCGTAAGTGTAATAAGGGCACGTGGCTCTTACTTCATGCAGAAAAAACAAGCATGTTATCTCTTCAAATATGCAAAATACGACAGGCAAGTGTTTGCTTCAATTGCACCCTTTGGGCCAAGCTTATGTGGCTTTTTGTGATTGGTTATATGGGTGACAATTTTTGCTATAAATTGAAGCAAATGCTTCATATGTTTAACTCAATAAGAGCAATGCAAAATTAGTTGAGGAAAGAAATAAGAAAGAAAGCCGAGAGGAAGAAAAAGAAAAAAGAGAAAGGAAGAGAAAAAGAATAAGAAAATAGAAAAGAAAGAGAGGTCGAGAGAGAATAGAAATAGGAATAAAAAATTTATAAAAAATAAGTTTGAGTAGTTAGATTAGTACCCAATGATTTAGTGGGTAACAGTTTTATGATATTAAAAATTTTATGTTTCAGTATTTATAATATATATTGATATTAATTATAAATTTTTATACTCTATAATATAGGAAGAGTATCGATAGTTGATAGACTTTAAGATCTAAACTCAACTCATGATTAGCTCACTTTTGTTATATATATTTTTAAATATTTTAAATACAACAATTTATTATTTAATTACACGTTATTAGATTTATTCATAATTTATTTTAGACAGATAAATATTTATGTTGTTTAGTATTGTTGAAATTAGTTCTTACGTGTCATTTCAATATTGTATGAATATTAATTGTTTAATATTTATACAATAAATATTTCATATTAAATCATATATGTTTGTAACGCTACAGACATTATATTATTTGAATGAGTTTAGATCTAGTCTAAAGGAGTTTAGAGCAGCTTTAATAGTTAGCATCACTGACAATTATAAATGCTAAGGAGTTAGCAGGTTATAATGATCAATTAAATTTAAAGAGTTGAAGTCTTATCTGTAATATGACAAAAATCTGATGATGCAATAGGTGTTAGAAAATGTCATTATGTAAATATATTCTTAAATATTATGTTTATGATATATTTTCATCGATGCGGGTCTATCGGTAGATCATTTTATATAGATTAGTATATGTTTATATCTGTATGGTACATATGGTTATTCTTAGTTAACCATAAGCTTAGAGCTTGTATAGGTATACAGGTATTAAATTAGAACTAGATACTAAACTAACTCACGAGCACCTCTAATAGACATTTTATGAAACTGTTAATAAAAGGTCTTCTTGAGTTGAGTAGTATTCGTGGTCCTTTGACTTAAGCGTCACAATTAGCTTATGAGTGATCCACTATACTTTGGTTCAACGCATGTCAGAGACCTTTCATGGTTTGACTGCTGGATATGATTCAATGCTAATAGAGTCTGATATGCGTAGATATAAGATCCGTCAACTCATATGGGTTAGTTGTATATCCTAATGCTCTGATAATTATATTTCAGGAAGTCTTGTGGCCACAAGCATTTAACCCCCAAAAAGAGTTTTCCGTAGGGTTAAACAATATCGTAAAAATATTTGCGTATATTGTTTATCGAAATACAAATTTGGATTTAAGTTCACAGATGAGCACGTAGAGATTTGACTGTGGTGATTTATGTCTCCGTTCATCCAAGATATAGGTGACAGAAAGATTATACGAATATATTATAACCTCAACTTGTATGATCTAACACGTTAATTTGTAATATCCGTGACGTGTGCATGGAGCATCACTTATGAACTCGTGAAACAGTTTTATTTGACAAATCAGGCGTGAACCTAGAGAATCCCACAATATGAAGTGTACTGGTTGTGTACTGGGACAGTGTATCGGATTGAATAATTCAATTCAATAAATTCTAACAAATGAGATATTTGTTTCAAATTCCCTCAAGATATGCACGCGTCAAGACTTAATAGTTAAATATATTAATTGATTAACAATAGTTATTGACCAATGAAATAATGACACTTAGTATATTATAAATTATTTATTATTTGACTTTAAAATTATTAAAATGATGTTACTTGTTAAATAAGCAAAATCATTTATTTATTTATAAAGTTATTTTTTAAATAAATTAATGATATAATTGATATTATTATTTTAGAAGGCACTCACTAATTTTTAATCAAATAGCACGTGTTTCTAATTTGTTAATTTGATTAAATAAATAATAAAGCACATGTGAATGAAAAAGATTGGATTACAAATTATTTGTAACTTTTTAATTGGTAAACATTAGAGACAAGGTATGGCTCATGGTTCGGTGGGGGCGTAGGATGTTTTTAAATGAGGGAAAATTGCATATAAAAGTGAAAATATTCCATTTTGGGAGTGAATTCGGCCATTACCCTTAAATATGGAGACAAAATAGTTTGGTCTTATTTTAATATGTTAAAAGAGAAATAATTGGAAAACATAAAGGTATGGGATGCTTTTTTTTGGCGGGGGGGGGGGGGGGGGCGGGGGGGTTGGGAGAAATAATTGGAAAACATAAAGGTATGGGATGCTTTTTTTTTTGGCGGGGGGAGGAGGGGGGAAGAAAAGTGTTTCAAAACATAAAGGCATGGGATGCTTTTTTTTGGGGGGGCGTTAGATAATGTAAGTTTGCCTATTAAAAGAAAAGTGTTTCATTTATGTAAAAGATGATGAAAAATTCGGCCGTGATACGAGTGAAAGAAGTGAGAGTAATGTTGTTTGTTTTTATTTTTGTTTTTGTTTCAATAGTTGAAACAAAAACTATTCATCTTTTTCTTTGTCAAATTGGCCAGCCTTAAATGGAGTAATGAAAAAATTATTTTGTTTAGTTAATAAACAAAAATAATTTATTTGCTTTAAAATAAAAATAATTTATAAAAGTAGTTAAAGTATTTAACTACAATTTAATTTAAAATTTTTAAATTAAATTAAAAGTGTTTAATAAAAATTTGGTGTTTAAGAGTTAAATATTATTGTTGAAAATTTAGAGTTGTTATTTTAGCGATCCAAATTCATTTCAATTGGATCTTAAAATTGTCGGTGAGTGCATTTTATGATGGACTTCAATTCAAAATTTTCTAAAGGCTTAATAAATAATTCTCAATCCTTAATTTCAATAGAATAATAAAATTTAAATTGTAAATATGTTTGTTGCACTAAAAAATTAAATTTCTAATTCCGTTGCATTATATTTATGTATATGATGCATAAATTAAAATGAAATGAACATATAATACATGCATGCACCTAGTAATTAGCACACTTTCAAATATATTCATAAATATTTTTAGAATATATTATAGTATAGCTTATAATTATGTTTAATATTAAAATATTTATTTTAAAATAATTATGCTTCCATTATATTATACAGTAGTAGTTTTCGAACCATCAGATGTAGTATTCCGTCTGGTTAGACAGTTTAATTTACTTTGCTTGTGCGTGAGTTACTCCGTCAGATTATATCAACTTTTTTTTTAGTATCAATTTGACGTGATTTTCAGTATGTATATAGTATATGTTCCCAAAGCTACATTACATATATTTAGCTTCATAATAAATTTCATGATAGTTACAATTTCAGATTTTCAAATCCCCCAGTATTATATTATGATTTCAATTTTAGCACAAATTTTATGATAACTCATATTTTCAGTACAAGTTAATTGATTACTCAGTTTATAACTTCATAATTATTTTATATTACAAATTTATACATGTACATTACATATTGTATTATTTATTATTAAGAAACTATTATTTATAATACATATAAATTCTATAATATTTTCATCTTATGTTCACTCACTGAGCCACAAACTCACTCATTTTCTTATTTTTTCTACTTTTCTTAAGTTGTTGCAGGAATTTGTGTAATGTGATACAGTTTTTATATTTTGAGGTTGGCTTACAATACGTATAATTACAAGAGTTATAATGTTTTATATATTTATATACATGTATACATTTTGTTGAGACACGTAACTTTATTATATTAGATGTAATGAGTATAAAGCATGTTAGTTCTATTGTGTGTTGATAAAATCATGGGTATATGCATGTGGTGCAAGTGTTCATCATGCAAATATACATATCTCATACATATAAATATACAGCAGAAACTTAAAATTAAACAATGAACACAAATTATACATACTAAATAATTTAATACGAATTGAGAATATAACCCTACAAGTATTTTGAATTAATTTTTTCGAGAAACCACTTGAAGTGAAGCTTATATGCAGTTCTAGTAACCAATTAAGTAGGCTTGATCGTTTAAAACAGCAACTTAAATCCACCAATTAATTTATCTCTTAAATCTAATTCTAAGACAAACTCTTTATCTTATATTTTGTTTATTAAATTTTTGTTCAACACTTCAACAAATAAACAAAAGCTTTGTATTTGCTTTAATGGCTAAGTAAAAGAAAATAAATAATAAAAAATAAAATAATTTTCTCTCATTTTTATCTCTTTGGTGTCCGGCCACTTCTTTAAAGCAAAACTAAAATGAATTTTTGTTTCATTATACTCCTTATAAGTTTAAAAGTATTTAATTTAAATATTTACTTAACCAAAATTAACTATTAAACTTAGTTGAGTTTGTTAAACTTAACACTTAAGTTTAATTAAATATTTTACTAACGTAATTATAGTTAACTTAGATATTTAACTAATTTAATCTTAGTTAATTATTAACTTATGTTAAGTTAAATAATATTTAATTATTAAATAAAATATCTTAATCTTTTAACCTAATCCTGAGGTTAATTATTAATTAAGATTAAGTTAAACTTTATTTAATAATTAAATAATAAAATATATTAATTATTTAAAAATTAAATAATATAAAATAACCTTTAATCACTTATTTAACCTAAAGTGGGTCTCGCATAACCACATATTTAAGTAAACTTAATCAAATGCTCACTATAAGTCATGTGTCAACATTTAATTGGTCAACAATAATTCTTAACTAATTAATGTAATTAACACTTAAATATTGATACGTGTGCATCCCGATAATTTCTGAAACAAATATTTGATTTTGTTGGATTTTACTAGGTTGAACTATTTAATTCAATACGCTAGTGCACAACGAGTACACTTTATGTTGCAGGACTCCTTGAGTCTACGCCTGATTTGTCAAATAAAATTATTCCACAAGTCTGTGAATGATGCCCTAGGCACACATTATGAATATTACAAATCAGTGCATTAGATTATACAAGTTGATATCATTACGCATACGTATAATCCTTCCGTCAATTATACTTTGAATGTGTGGGGATATAGATCTGCACTGTTAAATCTCAATAAGCTCATCTATGAAATTATCTCTAGATTTTTATCTCGATGAATAATACAAGCAAACCCTTTTGCTATATTGTTTAACTTTGTGGAAAACTCATTTCTTGAGTTTATTGCTTATGACCATAAGTCTTTCTGAGATACAATATCGAAGTATCAGATATACAATCCAACTTTGTAAGTTGACAGATTCCATATCTACGCGCACCGAACTCTATGA
This sequence comes from Ailanthus altissimus, assembly GCA_946807835.1. Lineage (NCBI taxonomy): Eukaryota > Viridiplantae > Streptophyta > Magnoliopsida > Sapindales > Simaroubaceae > Ailanthus > Ailanthus altissimus. Next base: position 26,640,214 of record OX327691.1, on the reverse strand, counting down.
ACATCGAATCATACCTAGCGACACGTAGCGATTAGACAATGAAAGATTTTCGACATAAGTGGAATCAAACTATGATAGATCATCCACAAGCCTATCGTGGCGCTCAGGTCAAAAAATCATAAATACTACTTAACTCGAAAATATCTACCATTGACGATTTCATAGGATGTCTATTGAGGTCCTTATGAGTCTGCTTAGTATTCAGTCATAACTGAATACCAGCATATTTATACGAGTTTCCACTAAACTTATGGTTAATTAAGAACAACCATCTATACCATGCAGATATAGACATACATTGATCTATATAATAGTGATTCACCAATATACTCACATTGGTGAACATAGATCAGGAATATGGTGTTTGGGAATATACTTACATAATGAAATTTTTTAGTACTTATTGTAATTCTTTGCAACTATATCATTACTAGTGTATTCTCAGGTTATTGTCCCATTTTAGACAAGACTTCTAACTCTTAGAATTTTTCTAACTCTTATAACTTACTAACTTTTAACAGTGTTAACTCTTACCATTTATAACTTTTAACGTTGTTAACTCTTAATCATAGTCTAAACTCTTTATATCAAATTTGAACTCCATCAAATTATATAATATCTATAACGTTATAAGCATAATATCATTTAATAATAACATTAATAATTTTTATTCAAAATATTTATTATATAAATATTAAAATTTTAATATTTATATAATATTAAAATAAAATATAAGTATCAGTTTCAACAAATTTTATGCTATTATAAGATCCGCCTCGACTTTTAAAAAAGGCTTAGATCGAGTCTTATCACTTGTTCTAATGTCTTACTCTTCGTTAATTTTTATCTCAAAATTAAATTTAAATTTAATTTTAAATTATTAAATTCTAATAATTACTAATCCCAATTGGTTCCGTGAACGTGTTTCTGTATTAACCCATTTCACTCTCAATACTATTATTTAATTTAAAAGTATAATCACAATACTTCTTTAATCTGCTCGTATCCTCTGTTCCTTTCTGCGTACTGGGTCAGTGCTGGTTCTGTGTAAAAATACATTTAGAGATTGGAGCCAAAAAAGATGATGTGTCTCCCGTTTCTAAGGTGTTATCATTGGTCATCATAACTCTTTACCTTTTGCTTTAGAGAAGAGATCAAGTTTCAGTAACTGCTGAATGCATGTGAGGTGAATGCTTTATAATAATTAATATTCGAGTTGATCTTATAGCTAATTATTGTGATCTCAAAAATAAATTCAAGATCATATTTTGACATGTCGTTTTTTAGCTGGAGTGTCTTCTGGTTCTGGGTTGTTTAAACGTAACATTTTATTAAACTTCAAATTCAGAAACATCATTATTTTTAAAATGGACTTTTCTTGATAAACGTTAATCATTGGCACTACTACGACGCGATATTTTTAAGAGTGCTCGTCGTGAAAATGACATTTGGATTGTGTGAAAAAAACAAATAACAAGACTAATTTCTGGACACGGGGTATTGTCACTTACCTCCCCTAAAATTTACTTAAATTTCATTTTGATAGTATAAATGCATAAATAGACAGGAACCTCCCCTTAGTGATGACCCCCCGTTAAGTGGCAAATAACTGAAGTTCCCAAAATTACTTCTATACCCTTCCAAGAGACGAACATTAAAAAAACTTGGTAAATTCTCCTTCCCAAAAAAAAAAAAATTAAATAACTTTCACAAATTCTATGCAACTTCATCGTCAAAAATTGGATTTTTTATTGTTTTAATTATTAAAACTATTATTTTTAATTATGAGGATGCATTCTTCATTTTTTTTGGCTAAAAGAATTGAATTAAATTGTGATTTGTTTTAATATTGGCAACAAGAAATACATGTCACCAAATAATTAGATGGAAAAAAAATAGAATTGAGTTTTTTTTTAAAATTTTGAAGGAGGAAATTAAATTATGATGCTTATCATTTATATTCATATTTCATAAAGTTACCAAATACCCACAAAATTTGCTAAAGGGTAAAGGCATTAACAGTCAGTGACTTAACACCATGGGAGGTATGTGCCTATTAATTAATACTTGTCATTTACGGGAAATGTCAAAAAATCTCAAGGGAGGTAAGTGAGAATACCCCTTCTGCTGCGAACATCTACTGATAACGCACAAAGAATCTACCTTCAGCACATTTTAAGAAGGAGCTTCTTTGGTGGCGAAGCCAATTGTAGGCTATTCACCTGGTTACTCTATTCCACAATCCACATAAATCCTCGATTAAACCAATGTCCAGGAAAAGAAAAACCAAGAGTATCTTATAATTGGGACACTTTGGAGCAATGGAGAATTCGGATGCAGCAGTAGTAGTAAGCAATGAAACGAGATTCCTAAGATTTGTCATTTGTCAGTTGACAATCCCCGGGGTGTGCATGAAATCTGGCTTTTCTTTTAAATTTGGATGGTGGCGGCTCGTGAGAACGATGTTTTCTTTTGAATTTATGATCATCGTTCATCAACAATATTCAACCCCACTTTTATGGAGCCACTGTTTCGTATTTCTTGTATTAACTTTTTCTTTTTTCACGAAATAATAAATAATAGTTGAAAATTGTGAAATATCTTCTGTTCATCAACATCCTTCCTCGTTGAAATGCCATCTTAACTTTTCTCTCTATTTTTCTTTTTATCTTTTAATGTTTACAGAATTTCGACGGCTGAAAAATACCCTTGTTCGGTTGTTCTATTCAAGAATTGGATAGACTAATTAGAGGCTGCGAGGTCATAATTTTTACATTTCAAATTCGAATATTTAAAAAAAGTAATGTTAAACATTTTAAAATTTTATCATAAATTATATTTTAAAATTAATATATTAAAATAAATATTAGATAGTAAAATAATATAAATTTTAAAATTATTTATTATCTCTAATATTTATTTGATCATATTATTTTTAGATATAATTTAAAATAAAATTTTAAAATGTTTAATATTGCTCATTTTGAATTGATTTGTATCTTTCTTTAGATTTAAAAGTAAATAATAATAATAATTTATTTGTATAAAATAAAAGATTTTGGGTGCAGAGAAACCGAGCTTTAATAAAAGTAAATAGGCTCTTATTTGAGAATTTTGCAATAGGCCCTAAAATCCACTAGAATAGTAAATGCTACAGATTATCTATCTACCGACACTAGCTTTTGTCCATAATCCGATAATAATTGAATTGGTATGTAAAATGTGCTCTTCTTGATGCTAACATTTAAGTTTTAACCTAAACCCCTTTCCGTCGTTTTCTTTAAGTATAATAATGTTTGATACCGTCTTTGTTACTCATTTGAAAAAAAAAAAATTACTTAAACTTCTAAATTTTATTTTTTAAAAAAGACATATACTCCAATAATTTTAAGAAAAATATTATTAACTTATATAAATAACAATTTCTATTAATTTAGATAACTTACACCTTTGTAAAAGTAAATAATTTATTTATCTCTTCGAATAAAATTTATTTATAGTTAATAAATATCACATATTTTTATTCACTCATTTTTTAGTATAATTAAAAAATTTTAAAATAAATTAACTAAAATAAAAAATGACTAGCTAACGATTAGTCCCACTAATCCTACTAGTAGCCCCTGTTAATGACCAATTATGGATTGACCATTGTTAATACTATTGCACTCAAAATATTATAATATATGCAATAATCGAATTATTTTCATTAGCAAAGTATGAAAACAATGTTAAACACATGGAGAAGAGCAATATTCATCCTAATGCCTTTATTAAACGGTGGCATTTGGAGATGTCCTACTACCATTTTCAAAGTTGTTAAGACTATTGATATAGTTTATAGAGGTGCACCACACCTCCACTCATTATTAATTGATGGTGATGTTATATTTGTTATCACTCTTTTTTACAAATGTGTCATTCTTTTAGTATTTTATTAATAAAAATAATTTATTATTGTGTATATCATAAAATGTTAAATTAGATAGTGCGTTATGGGTGCTCCATTACTTCATTTTTAAATTTTTTTATATTATCTTTTATTTTAATTTATTTAATTAAAATTTAAAATATAAATTAATTACATAATAAAATTTATTAATGTGTCACATATCTGAACATAAATATGTGTCATATTTTCATTCATAGATACATACACATACATACACATATCTACACATTTGCTATCTCTCTTTATACACATATATAAAGTTATAATTCCCTTTTCAAATAAAAAAAAAAAGGAATAATGTTAGGAACTAGTGATCACACTCACACAGTCTTATCTTTTCAACTTAGTCCAGAGTTGAAATGGACCATTGGCTTAAGTGCTTTGGCAGTTGTTTCATCACCTTCCATAAAAGAAAAAATTAAAAAGAGGTGTCAAAGCAGCGAGGGACACACATAAGTTTTGAGTCGGTCATCACTTTGTGTGTACATTTGTTTTTATATGTGAAAAGCTTAAAGCTTTTGCCTAGTTAGCTAAGCTAGACAAGAGGTACAGATAGTTGCTTGCCTTTCTTCTGTAGCCATGGCAGCTCGCAGAATCTCTTCTCTGCTGTCTCGTTCTTTCTCAACTGGTTCTGCTTCTCTGCTTCGCTCTCTCGGTGACCATCCAATTGTGCTCTTTTCCTTTTTTGTTTTTCCGGATTTAATTCTTTGTGTAGATTTTGAGTTAAAAGATGTTTATATTCCTGATCTGTTTGTTCATGTTTTGATCATTTGGTTTCTGGATATATTCCCTTTAGTTAATATATGCACGATAAATTGGACTATGCCTTTTGTTTGGTAGCCGTGTAAACTTGAAGGTACAAAGGAACCAAAGATGGTACTTGATTCTTTTTTCACTTCCAAGTTTTTTACTGATTTATAAGATAGCTCCGATTATATATGAGAAAATGTAGGAAAAATTAGATTACTTTTTCCTGTTGTCAGGAACTTGGTCAAACAGAGTTCTCCCTGACATTTTTTTTATAAAAAAAAAGAAGATAGCATATCCGAAGTCAAAATTCTTTTATTTATTTTTTAACAGGTGTATATTGATTTAACCTCTGACTTGAGTCTTATGTGATATCTTTTTCTTGTTTTTTATTTTTATTTATTCAGAGAGGAACCATTACTTTCTGCTTAATTATATATATTATATAACAATTGTTTCTTCCCCTTAAATTTTTATTTTAAGACTTTCCCTGTGACCCTCACTGTGTCAATGTATGAGAAGTCCCGGTAAATTTCTAGCCTTTCTACTTTGTTTAAAAAAAAAAGACTCATCCTGCATACAATATGATTTATAGGTAAAAGCTCTAGCAGATTAAGCGGAATCAGCAGGTTTAGCACTGTTGCAGTTGTGGAAGAGCCAATCATTCCAGCTGTTCAAATAAATTACACTAAGAATCTGATTAACGGGCAATTTGTAGATGCAGTATCAGGTTGTCCTTTATTCATCAAGCAAGAATATAACGTTCATTTGGTTATTTTCCCATTAACTCTCATTTAGTTCATCATTTTTGCGGCCCTTTTTCTTACCCATAGGAGAACGGCGTATGTTAGCCAGAGCTAACGTGCGCCGAGAGAAAAAGGCAACACTACCCGTTCTTAAGGATAGTTCATCATTTCTGTTGCCAGTGAATCTTATAATGAGATTAATGCTGGAAACTTGTTGGCCTTAGGAAAAACATTTCCAGCCTATGACCCTCGTACTGGAGAAGTGATTGCTAATGTTGCTGAAAGTGATGCTGAAGATATCAACCGTGCAGTTACTGCTGCTCGCAAGGCATTTGATGAGGGACCATGGCCAAAGATGACACCTTATGTACAAAATATTTTACTCGTTTCATTATGCTGTTGAATTATAATGTGAATGATTTATGATTTCTTTGATATAACCAATTTGATGTCTTCTATTCAGGAGAGGTCAAGGATAATTCTGCGCGCTGCTGATTTGATTGAGAAACACACTGAAGAGCTGGCAGCCCTGGAGACTTGGAACAATGGGAAGCCTTATGAACAAGCTCTCAAATCTGAATTGCCAATGGTGGTTCGCCTCTTCCACTACTATTCTGGTGGGTTTACTCAAATGAATTTCGTTTCAGCTCATTATCTATCATTGAATATCCATTGATTTTCTCCTTTAATATCCAGGTTGGGCTGATAAAATCCATGGACTAACCGTCCCCGCAGATGGAAATTACCATGTTCAAACTTTGCATGAACCAATTGGTGTTGCAGGCCAGATACTTCCATGGAACTTTCCACTTATCTTGTTGGCTTGGAAAGTTGGGCCTGCACTAGCTTGTGGTAATACTATTGTTCTAAAGAGTGCTGAGCAAACCCCTTTAACTGCTCTGTACGTGGCAAAGCTATTTCATGAGGTATAGTTGAAAATTTCTGTTATACTATCTTAATCATGGAATTGAATATCTGAGATCAAGGAATGGTCCAATGCAGATAAGCTAGCAGAATTTACTTTGTGACTGATAGTTGTGCAACGCCAACAATGTCTTAAATAAGATGTTAAATATGTAGTAAATATACTGTCTTAATGCATTTCCTGAAAGTTTAATCTACATTTCATATGTGATTTGTAATTTTTTTTTTTCTGTTTACACCATTTTTCAGAATTTGAGTAGACAGTGGTATTATCTTCTTACCTGATTTGCATACTGTGACAGGCTGGTCTTCCCCCTGGCGTTTTGAATGTAGTTTCTGGTTTTGGTCCAACAGCTGGTGCGGCCATTGCCACCCATATGGATGTGGACAAGGTATTTCTCAAGCACTACTCATTACCTAATATCTTCAGAACATAATTTCTTGGGTAAATCTCGTGCTTTTTGAACTCTGTACAATCTGGTTTATACAGTGGACAAACAAAAATGATTTTACATTGATCCCTAACTTTGCTACCCCACCGGGGCTTAGGAGAAACAAAACTTTGTGATGGACATAGATTTATGCTTGAAAAATTGTGCAATTTACTTGGCATTGTATCAGCTGTGCATTGGATGTATCACTGCTACAATGTAGTCATCTTTATGGCCTTTTCTTACTGGAGCCTCATAAAGTCGTCTTCTTGTCTTGAAATTAGAGATGGGTCATTCCTTTCTGTTTTTAAAGGGTAGTAACCATGCATGATCTGTCAAGCAGAAAATTATCTTGCTGCTTCAGGCTTATTTGTCATATGAAGCTTACTTGAGAATCATTTTGCTTGGTTTCCCTAATATAACTGTTGAAATAAATTTGTTGACGAGTTGATAGCGTAAGCATCATCATGTGGATAGCAGATTGACTGCTTACGGAACCCAATTTAAACTTCTACCCAACCTTTTTTCACTGATTTTTGCTTCCCACTTATTGAGGCTGTACATTACTGTTACAAACCTGCATGTGATTCATCATTGCACTGGCATGCTACGTAATACCAGTGACTACCACTGCTTTTCCAGCTGTCTTTCACAGGATCTACTAACACTGGCAAGATTGTTCAAGAATTGGCTGCAAAAAGCAACCTTAAGCCAGTTACCTTGGAACTTGGGGGGAAATCACCATTTATAATATTTGATGATGCTGATGTTGACAAGGCTGTGGAGCTTGCACACTTTGCTTTGTTCTTTAATCAGGTTTGATTGATATATTTTTCCCATAATGCCCACATGGGATATGAATATACGTCATTTGAAAGTTTGCTTTCTGCAGGGACAATGTTGCTGCGCTGGATCTCGTACATATGTACATGAGCGTGTATATGATGAGTTTGTAGAAAAAGCAAAGGCGCGTGCTATTAGGCGTGTTGTTGGTGATCCCTTCAAGCAGGGTGTTGAACAAGGTCCTCAGGTACTGGCCTCTGCCCTCCCTCTCCCTCTTTGGTATGTGATAGTGGAAAATTAGATCTTATTATCTCCAGATGGACCATATGCTTTATTGTCACAGAAACAGGGCATGACAGAGAGCGTGCATTCATCATTTTATAAATCTAAATTTCACAAATGCAGAAGAATAAAATTTATTATGAAGGGCCCTTGTTTTTTGTTTGTTATATAATGCAGAACAACTGTCAAATTGCCTGCCAAGATCGTTGTGCAGTTATAGAATAGCCTCCTCTTCATTTAACTTGCACATGACTAATTTATATGCAAGTGCTTGAGCTGCAAACTGATACCTTTTATGACAAAATCTCAGATCGACCCTGAGCAATTTGAGAAAGTCCTTAGGTATATAAAGTCTGGCATCGAAAGCAACGCAACCCTTGAATGTGGCGGTGATAGATTGGGCACCAGAGGCTACTTTGTTCAGCCAACTGTTTTCTCAAATGTTAAAGTATAACTCATTTTTCTCCCATAATTTCTTCTACCAATACTTCTTCATACCAGTCTATGTTAGAAAGCTGATTAAATCTTCATAAAATAGGATGACATGTTGATAGCACAGGATGAAATCTTTGGCCCGGTGCAGTCCATCTTGAAGTTCAAGTGAGCAAATAACTTCCGCACCCCATGTTTATTACATTTCTCTGAATAGTTAATTCCTTCTTCCTTATGTCGGTACATATGGAGATCAAACAGAAACAATAAAAAGAGAGTTTAATTGATTGATAAAAGCCATACCCTGTTCAGCGCAATTGCTATGTAATGCAGACCAACTAATTCCATTTTCCTCGTGAAATATGGTTTTGTTCTTTGTCAGGGATATTAATGAAGTAATAAAAAGAGCCAATACAACACGCTATGGTCTAGCTGCTGGAGTTTTCACCAAGAGTGCAGAGACTGCCAACACCATGATGCGGGCGCTGAGAGCTGGGACTATATGGATCAACTGCTTCGATGTCTTTGACGCTGCAATTCCTTTCGGTGGCTTCAAGATGAGTGGCATTGGCCGGGAAAAGGGAATTTATAGCCTTAACAGTTATTTGCAAGTGAAGGCAGTTGTTCAACCTGTGAAGAATCCCGCATGGCTTTAGTTCTGCCTCTCAACTTTTAAAATGTTTGTTAAAAGTTTGTCTTTTAATATTAATATTAAGTATTTACTTATTATTTTAAATTAAGTGATAAATTAATATGATGTTAAAATCAAAATCTTAAGTTGAATTTTTCATACCTTTTTTTTTTGGGTAACTAATAATGTTCCTTCCTCTCTCCTTTAATCTCCGATCTGAATAAGGATAGCGTTAAAAGATCAGTTTGTAATTAATGCACAAAGCGACATTTTCCTTTTAAAGTGAACGAGTTTACTTTCGTTTGCCTGCTGAAAGTTTATATTTGTATGTGTGTTGTTTTGATTGAGATTTTAATTTTTGAGTAAAAACTTCTTCTTTTTTTATATATACTTTACATTTGATATTATATCAATCAATTAATATTACAACGGTTAAATTACACTATTAGTATTATATCATATTCACCACTAATATTTACATTAAATTTTACTGTTAAAATCATTAAAAACACATATAATGATGAGCACACTCTATTCTAATTATAAAACTTTCATGAAATAAGAAAAAAAAATTAGTATTGCAACAATTAAATTATACTATTAATATTATATTAAATTCATTATTGATACTTACATTAGATTATAGTAATAAATGTATAATATTAAGTATATTCCACTTAAATTATAAAATTTATATAAGATAAAAGAAAAACTTGCAACATCTTAATATTCGTTAAAAGTCGAATCCCTTGACCTAAATAAAAAAAGTGTACAAAAAATATCACTGAAACAAGCTCTCAAATGCAAAAAAGAAAAAAAATGTCTTAAATGAACATAATTATATTCTCATTTAATTATTAATTACCTCTAATTATCTTGTATATATTTGTTGTTGTTGTTATTTTTTTTACAAGAGAAATGGGGATTTAAACTTTGAATCTTCACTAAAGTGAAAATAGGCATAATGTCAATCTGTTATTGGGTATTGGACCGTTAATACAAGTACTGTTTTTAATTAATTTAAAATTGCAATAAATACATTGTGTATATGTGATAATACATAACCTTTAATAATAAAATAATAGTCTAATGACATAATAGGATCGACAATATTTAAGCTTTTTTCCTTCAAAAAACTTAAAGACTACATAATAATATAATTATATAATAATGTTAAGACGCGTGTATTTTTTCTGACGACAACCATTAATTTGTCTAAAAAATATTTAATATAAATATTTTACTTAACGATAACTACTGATTAATTTATTTGGCAAATTTTTAACGTAAAAATAAATACCATCAGAACTTAATTAATTATTTACATAAATAACGTTGATAAAAATAATCGACTTTGCCCTAAACGTACACTTCATTCAATTCTTCATGGGCACCAAAACAATTTCAGTCCCTATCAATCGAGTTGTTAGAAATACAATACGGTTGTTTATTTATTTCGTGAACATGGCCTTATTTCATTGGGTTCCAAGAGCTTATTCGTAAAAAGCAAGCAGTCAAAATCGTAATTAGGATGCTGGCAAGGCGAGATTCGTTGATTAATCATGTTAATTGTTCGTTCAACATAATCTTTCAATTATTAGATAAACAAAAAAAAAAAAAAAAATGAAACGAAACGAAACGATGAGCTACTTTATTGGAGCTTCCCGTGTGGCCATTGCCGCGCTTTGACTCGATCTGACCTGTTTTTGTTCAAAACATGAACCCATAAACTATTGACAAACCAAAAGTTCTAAATACGCACGCATTCACAATCAGAACTAAATATATTTTTTTTTGTACTTCGATCCAGACCACTAAATTATTGCAATGTAGATATAAGAAGCGCGTACTATTAGTCATCATGTGATTGGTCCACGTTTAATTGTTTTATATGAAGAAAGAAAGAAAGAAATTAAGCAAGCATTAGGAGAATTTTATGGCTATAAATGCAAGTGTTTACGAAACGTAATCAGATTAATTTGCATGGGATTGGGTATTTGGGACCCTCACTCAAACCACCCATTAACTGATAAGATTTCGATTCTATATCAAACAGCTCATCCATTAGATTCTCCGTGAGAAGAATCACCAAATTTGAAGTCGGAATGGTGTCATATCTACATAATCCCAGCGTCATTAGTTGGATTATTGTTATTCAATTAGCCTTTGCATCATTGGATCTGAAAATTCCCTTCATTTATTTCATTCAAATACTACAAATTTTGACTTATTATGCAACTTGACGTAAAAATCTCATTTATTGTTATCTTTATTATGCAATTGACGTCAAATCTCATTCGTTATTATCTTCATAGACTTCGATCCAATTTCCTGAAGTGCAAAGTGCAACGATAAGCTACATACATTTTTTTTTTTGGCTGAAAATATATGTAATATTCTAATTTATCGATGCCTATCGGCATGTACAATACAATGTTTCCTTCAAATATAATGATTAAAAAAAGGAATTAATGGTAATTAACATGTAATTATCTATTTAATTAACAGGTAAACATAAACAAACCTTTCCTTCTTAATTCAGAAAAAGACGCGTAATTTCCTTAAAAAAAGAATCCGCGTCATTTGCTTAGCTTTTAACAATCTGATATGCCTCTTGCCCGGGTAACATGGCAGTCTTTTATACGACCACGTGTAAAGTCGGTTGCTGGGACACACCGCCACCAGCGTCTGTGGAAAGTAACGACAAATCGGTACGTACAACCCGAAACAGTATCCAAATCGACCTCACCAGGATCCAAGAAGCAACATCTGGCCAACCGCAGCTCCCCACGTGTCATCAGCTTCAGTCGCCATCTCCAGTCCACCCGGACTTCTACGAGTCAACACTGCTGTCCCAGCAGCAAGACACTGCCACGTGTCCTTCGGGATTTATCCAGCTGATCCTCCTTATATATATTTGCAGTAACTAACACTTTCAGTTTTATGTTCAAACCCACAGTAGTTGTGAAAAGAGCTCCCGTGTTTTTTTTTCAAAATATTTCTTCAATGATTAAAAAAACAAATCAAACTGATCGTCGGCTTTTGTCATTTCCGGCGGTTCATCCTTGTGAAGCCATTTCTCCGACGACCCTTATGAATTCCTTAATCACTCTTGCTCACAACATATGCAATTACCAATCGAAATTCTTTGCGAGTCAAAGAAGAAATGCCCGTGAAGCAATTCGTCAAATAGGAATTCTTTTGATATTCTTCGAGGAGATTCGTGACCGTGGATTGAATCTTTCCGACTCGGTTGTTCTTTGCTTCTCCGAGCTTCATCTTACTTTCCAAAAAGTCCAGTTCTTGATGGAAGATAGCACTCGAGAAGGCGCCAGGCTTTGGATTCTAATGAAGTCTCAGTATATTGCAACTCAATTTCGTGTGCTAATACGAGCAATTTCCACGGCTCTCGATGTTTTTCCGTTAAATTTAGTTGATGTTGGTGGTGAGGTGAAGGAATTGGTTGAGTTGGTAACGAAGCAGGCAAGGAAAGCCAAGTTTGAGCTTGACAAAGGGGATGAACGAGCCATGAAACGAGTTCTTTCGATATTGAATCACTTTGAGAAGGGAATAGAGCCCGATTTCGGGTTTATGAAGTGGGTTCTCGATTACCTTGATATTAAAAGCTGGAGCGATTGTAATAAGGAAATCAAGTTCTTAGAAGAAATTATAGCAATGGAGTGCTCCGATAATGGTGAGAGGGAGGTCCCATTTCTAAGCTGTTTAGTTGGGTTTATGAGCTATTGTAGGGTAGTAATTTTTGAAACATTGGATTATCAAAGCAATGATCAAATGGATGTGAGGTGCAATCTGGAGACGCTTAGCTGCTTGAATCCTGAGGATTTTCGATGCCCGATTTCACTTGAGTTAATGACTGATCCAGTGACAGTATCTACCGGACAGACTTATGATCGATCTTCAATTCAAAAATGGCTGAAAGCAGGGAATATGATCTGTCCCAAAACAGGGGAGAAGCTAACAAACACAGAATTGTTACCAAATACAAGTCTCAAAAAGCTTATCCAACAGTTTTGTGCAGATAATGGCATTTCGCTTGCCAAATCCGGTAGGCAAAGTCACGACATAACGAGGACGATTGTCCCGGGCAGTGCTGCAGCTGCGGAGGCCATGAAATTTGTATCAAAATTTCTTGCGAGAAGGCTGTTCTTCGGAACCAATGAAGAGAAACACAAGGCTGCCTATGAAATTCGTTTGCTTGCGAAATCAAACATCTTCAATAGGTCTTGTATTATCGAAGCGGGCACAATTCCGCCTCTCTTGAACCTTCTATCTTCACTGGATCGGCGCGTACAAGAAAATGCAATAGCCGCTTTGCTGAAGCTCGCGAAGCATACGATTGGAAAGAAAGTAATAGTTGAAAGTGGGGGACTAAAACTGATCCTTGGAGTGCTTAAGTCAGGACTAAGTTTGGAAGCAAGGCAGATAGCAGCGGCAACATTGTTTTACCTTTCTTCTGTCGAGGGCAATCGAAAGTTGGTAGGAGAAACACCCGAGGCAATCCCAGCTCTTGTGGAGCTAATCAAGGATGGCACAAATTTTGGGAAAAAGAATGCTGTGGTTGCAATTTTTGGGCTGCTTTTATATCATGGCAATCATCAGAGAGTGCTTTCTGCTGGCACTGTTCCTTTTCTAGTTAATATTTTAGCTTCCTCTTATAAAGAACAACTTACAACCGATTCACTAGCGGTGCTTGCAGCTCTAGCTGAGAATATTGAAGGAACATTCGCAATTCTACAGACTTCAGCTCTGCCTGTAATCTTTGGGCTCCTGCAATCATTATCTTCACGAGCTGGGAAAGAGTATTGTGTCTCAATCTTGCTTTCTTTATGCAGCAATGCCGGTGAAGAAGCGATTGCGGTTTTGGCAAAGCACCCTTCACTGCTGACTTCACTATATTCCCTTACAACGGATGGCACTTCTCATGCAAGGAAAAAGGCACGTTCGCTCATCAAATGTTTACATAAATTCCATGAAACAAGCTCTTCTGGTTTGACTGGTTCGGCGGTTCCACATGAACGACAGGTTCATGTCTGGTAAATTGTTTTAGAAATGACCCCTTTTGTAAATACATACACTCTAGGCTCTTTTGGGTAGATTTACGCTTGATTGTTTACTCCTTTCACTATTTGAATGTGTTCGATATTAGCTCAGTTTTTGAAAGAGCTAATCACGTCAGTCTACTTAGGTTAGATACAAAATATAACCATCTGTATTTTGCAATTTTTGTAATAATAAAAAAGATGATGTGAGCCACTGGTGAGTGAAATAAATTAAATTTAAAGTTACTGACATTGCTGCTGAGTTATTAAACTAAGAAGCAGGGCATGCTCTGATGTGAGATTCTGTTTAATCGATTGCAGCCAGGGCATGCTCTGCTGATAATTTCAACCTTGTGTTCAATGGAATCTCCCATTGATTGATTTCCATGATTGAGGAGTCGTAGGACAAGGTCAAATTCAGCAGAACCACAGGTTTTGTGTCTCTATTTGCACTTGTGCGATTATATTTAGATAGACCATTGCAACTAGTTCTAGTTGTCCGACGAGCATGGATGACTAGTCGTGTTTTATCATTTTACGTGACTGACACGTCGTTTAAAAAGTCAAGGGCTTTGTCATTTTCAATTTCATTGTAAATAAAATTATCATAACCATATAATAATTTTTTTTCTTCAATAATTATCGTCTGAAAAGTAAACTCATTTCTAATGTTACGTAGTTAATTCGCAAATTTATCAACTTTTTTAAAATGTTCACAAATTTTGGATTAATAAGACAATAGTTTAACTTATTGTGCAGTAATGATAAAGGACTTAATTTATGAAGGGTTTATTTTCATTCGTGAAATAGTTGGTATTTATTTATTAATAAAAACAAATTAAAACGAAAAAAAATCCCTTTTTATAGCAAACGACACCGTTTTAGTAATAGCTCTTCTTTGCTTAATCTTGTATAATTTCCCGACTGAGCTGGAACATTTTGTACACTTCTACGATCGTCCTAGTAAACCCTAATCGTGAAAATCACTCTGTAAGTCGATTCTTTATCATCAATTCATCTCGATCAAGCGTCATTTGCTTACAACTTACAATCTATTATCAATACGTTTGGTATTAACTGCAGGTGTTTGCTGTGAGTACTGGAATGGCAACCGAACAGAAGACCTTGACCGAAGATGCGAAGATCGACTTGTTCGAAGATGATGACGAGTTTGAAGAGTTCGACATTAATGAAGGTGCGATTTATTACCGTATTTTAGCGACGATTCAAGGTCGCTCTTAATTTTCTTTTGTTTTAGGGTTCGAAATTCAGTGTATGCGAATTTTAGGATAAATTAATTATTCAGTACTCTCGGATAATGATTACCTTGTTTCTTTTCTGGCAACTATATGAATCTATTACGTAATTTGTTACGCGCTTTATTCGATTCTGATTGTAGCTTCAGGTAGAATGTACGTTTTTAGTTGTTGATCGACGAATATATGGAAGAATTAGAATATTCAATATTGCAACTGTATGGGGCTCCCATTGACTATTGGGAGCAGGTTAGTGATTTATTGACATTTTTCAAGGAGAGACCGAATAGGGGAACAGTGTGCTGGGTCTGATGGGATTTGTCATGCTAGTGTTATTTTTGTGATGGTAATTGTTTGATGTCTGATGATATTTGTTTTTCAAACTTCAATAATACTATAGTTACTCATAATGATCCGTTGCTTATACAAACATCAACATGATCGAAATATACAAGCAACTTGTTCATATATGACTCCTTTATTGACAAGATTTGGGATTTTGGATTTCTCGTTGCTTGTTTCATTCAGCAACTTCTAATTTCATTGCTGATTTCTATTTGTACTTCTTTCTGGTTAACCAAATCGATAAAATATTCCATGAATAGTGGAGTAGTCTGAATTGTTCTTATATCTGATCACAATTAATATGGCAGAGTGGGAGGATAAGGAGGAAGGAAATGAAGTGATGCAGCAGTGGGAAGACGACTGGGATGATGATGACGTCAATGATGATTTCTCACTGCAGCTGAGGAGGGAACTGGAGAATAACACTGAGAAGAACTGAGCTGAGCTTAGTGACATGTCATTGTTGTGTGTCATTCTACCTTTGGATGCTTATGTTGTCGTTTGAACTGAAGATGGCAAGTTTTGCATGTTGTGTATGCAAAAGAATGTATGAACCATCAACTCTTTATGCGTAGAAGCTCAGTACAAACTGTAAGTGCAGAACCCAGATGTGGTTTTGTGAAATAGACTCTCATTCTTAAACTCCTCAGAGTTCAATCTGTGCAAAATTTCTTTACTGCAATTTTTTTCTCATTTCTGACGGGAATTATGTGGGTGTTTTTTTTTTAATGGAATAATTGCAGTTGGTATAAAAAGAGAATAGTCATGGCAATATCTTCGTCTCTATCATGTCCGTGACACAAATCATTCATTTGCACTCCTCTTGACTCGAATGTTGAGGGTATAAAAATCATTTTTCTCTGCGAAGGTCTAAATTAAAATAAGTTATTCGAAAAAAATAGAGCTTAACAAAAAAAAGTGGAAACAGGCCTCGAATGGGCTCACATGCACCCCCATGCCCCTAGCTTGCGCGTGGGCCTTACAACTCGCTGCATGCAGGCCTCCTTGGCAGCGGTAGCTCGTCCCAAGGTGGCGTTGCTGCACCAAAAGATTAAGGTACCCGCTGCAATTGCTTAGAACTCGTCATATTAACCATCACATTTTGAGAATTCAAAATATTGAGGATCTTTGAAGGAATTCTATGAATGCTCTTGCTCTGTGTTTAATAAGTTTTAGAAACTTTTTTTTAAGACAAAGATGTCCACCTATAAAAAAAAATACTCTAATGTTTAAGTTATTTACAGCGAAAGAATATAGTGTTGTGTGTAAAGAGTGTCTATCAATTAAGCAAGTAAGAGGATTTTACTTTTTATGTGTATGCTCTCAATTTCAAGAGTGCTTGGTTCATACTTATGTTGTGTTTTTTAATGTCCATTTGAATGAATGAAAATATATAATGCGTTCCCTTTTATAATACAATGTGATAAAATTTAATTCATATGCGAATAGTCCTTTGATAAGATGAAGTTCAATCTATTTACAAACTAAAGTGATTCAATTTGTTTTAAGATGAATTATCTTCTTTGAAAAAAAGTTCAATTATGATTACTCTTTAAGAAATTTGAGAATGTAGACTTAATTTCAGCCAAACACGTGATATTTTAATTATGCAATATAATCTAGTTAATTATGTAACAATTATAATTGGATAAATAACCATGATAAGAGAAATTAATAAGAGAAGAGATGTTCAAATCTAACTCAAGTTTCTTGTCTGTTTTTTATTGGGAAACGCTAGAAAAGTTTGAGTTCGAATAGAACTCTCTTGCGTGCTTAAACTCGTGCTCTCTTTTGTTGAAGGGCATTTCGATAATTTGCACTCTCAATTTTTTAGGCTTGTCAATTTTTTTTGACTTTGAGCCTTTTAAATGTCTTTAGCCTCTTTTGTGAGTTATTATTAAATTGGGCCTTAAGCCAAGTTGTGTTTTATCAATTACGAGCCCAATAATTAAAAAAATAAGAATTTCATTAAACTTTTATGAATTTACTAGTAGACAAATTGATTTTTATTATTAACTTTTTACTCTTTATTAATCTAATAGTTTTATAATAGTAATTAATAATATAAATTCTGAATTTCATTTATTTACACACAACATTAACACAAAAGTGTTTTTTGAATAAATGTCGGGGCCAACAACGGAAAAACTCTTTGTTGCGTAATGAAAAGACGAACTCAAGATGTTAGAACTCTTGCTTTACTTCTCTACGGCGGGACACAAACCTTGGGCAAGATACTAGCTGTCACCCCTTCAGTGTACACACCATCAAAGTGCAATCATAGGTAAACCCCGCCAAATTCAATTTGAATTGAGGCAGAAGTTCTAGTTAATCCAATTCGTGAATAACAAGGAGATAAAGCAAAGTAAACTTTAACCTGCTACTGCAGACTAACTTCAAATGAACCAAACCGAACTCACCAAAATTTCAGAGAAAACTCATGCAGGGCTTTGCAAGCTGCTGATATCTGCAAAACTGGATCCAACTCAGTACAGTTTATTAAGTGCTTTCCCTATGTCAATTCAATTCTAACATCAACAGAACCATTACTTTCCTCCTTCGGTATCACACCAATCTTCGGAAGACTAACTCTTGTTCGACAGATTGGACAAATGGGTGTCTGCAGCAACCACGAGTCTATGCACGGAGCATGGAAACTGTGCTTGCAATTTGGCAACAACCTGCACTTATCTCCCATCTTGAAATTCTCCAAGCAAACGACACAATCCACAGGGCTACTCCCTCTATCATCTGCTGCTGCCGCTGCCTCCACCTTGTATTCGAAGCAAGGGATTGTCTTCAACTCCTCCTTAGACTTTATTTTGATTCCATTATTATCGTTGACTTGAGGCAAAGCACTCTGTTCATAGCCTCTCCTGAACGCCCTTCCAACGATACAAACATGAATTACTACCAAAGCTACAATCCCCACGAACAGTAGTGTCACAGAGATCAAAATCTCCACTAACATCGTCAATTCTACAGCATCCAGAAAGAGGGAATTTTCTTTACTTAAATCACAACAGACAAAACTTTCTCGCTCTTTTTTCAATCATAGCAATTTTGTGCCAACTTGTCCTGCGCTCATGTTGTTCTCATCAAGAACACACACAAACCGCAGAACTAAAGCTTCTAACAATTGTGAATTGCTCACAAGTCCAGCATCAAAAAAACCATTGAATCTGACGAACTTGTTTACAGGGTGTCGTGAAAGGGCTGAAACAGAAACAATGTCTGAGGAAAAACTTGTACTTGCATGTGTTTTAAAAGAGTTGGAGAGGTTTGGTGGGCAATCAGAATTCAGAAATTGGTGGTGGCAATGCTGTTACAAGCGGGCTGGTCTTGTCCTCCTCATGTTATTTAATGTTATTGAGCATCCAGAACAGGATGTAAAATGTAAAATTACATACTGACCATCGAAAGTAGTGGGGGAGACTGATTTAAGTTGTGTTTATTTTTTTGTATTAAAATAGAAAAATAACTTTCAGTACAACTGCTGGTAACACCACAATCGCAGTTATAATGTCACGAGTCTTAATATGAACAAATTTGTGATTGACAACTTTATATATAAATGGACAAGATTACACGACTTAAAAATGATCAAATGTAATAATTAATGTGATGTCAACTTACGAGTGATAAAGATTTGTGAACCTAGCTTTTGTTTTCGTAACCTCCTATAATTGAGCAGTTTCACCTTTCATTTTATTTAAAGAAAGTTGATCAATTATTTTGTGTTGTTGCCGTTAAACCACTCTAATATATGTTGCTTTAAGAAACAAATATCATCCTTCCAAAGGGATCATATCAAATTATAAGGATATAGCATAACGGGACGGACTATGTACCAAAATTAAAGGTCAAAGATTGCTTGAAGATTACTTTGTCATTGGATTATATTGCTTGAGAATTACTTGTCTGTACTGTAAATTAATTTCATGGGGGTTGTGAATCGATAGGAAATGAAATTTTGATTGTGTTGCTAATTTTCTATTAAGTAATTAGAACTTACTCGCCCAAAGAAAGGGAAGTAACCCGTGGTGCCCATTTGTTTGGTGGTAAGGTAAAGGGTATCAACTTTCTCGTGTTTGGTTATTTTTTTTTACATTCAAGTGTAATATTATTAATTTAATTGATAATATTATAATATAATATTCTTGATATAAAATTAAAAAAATTATTAGGGCGTTATATAAAAATAAAATATAACAATTGTGACTCGTTTTAATTTACTATTCTCCCTGTTAAGATAACAAATCAATCTTGTAAAGAAATTATTTTTTAAAAAAAATTATTATCTCTACTTTATAATGGGGAGATATACTCTCACATAAAAAGGACACCTACTTTACATTGGAGGAATAACCTACCCCCCAAGGAATATTATACCTCAACATAAAAAATATAAAAAAACTAATAATTACATAAAATAAACTACGTGTAACACAAATACCACATTATTAAAATCGTTTGACACTCGTACATACACTATCCAATCAATTTATAAGTAACCTAAAACACAATCATTATTACACAAGTTCAACGCAACAACAATAAAATATAATAATTTGAATTTGGGTTGTAGTGTCAGAATCAATAACTTTTTAAACTGGAGTATATAGTTCAAGTAGCAAAGCTATGCACTCAGTGGTTGCCTTTAACTACAGGCCTCCCGAAGTTGTTGGCGGGGACAAAAGTGATAATTTTAACGGCAGTCTGGCGAGGATACAGCCAGTTTTCGTTCAACACCCAAAAGATAAGAAAAAATCAAGTCAGCACCAAAACTTCTACAGTGGCCCAAACGGATTCCGATTAAGTCAGAATCGAAGGAGAAATTCTACAACGGAGGCGGTCAATAAGAGATTTACGGTTGCCGAGGGATCTGCAGCCAAAGGAACGCTAACCATAGTCGAAAAAATATTACAAGCTGAAAGCCGTCTGGCGTGTGCTAAGGAAACACGAACCTGACCGTGGGGTTTGACCCTTGGTTGTGGGGGCTCGGTAGTGGCCTATGTGCAGCTAGGTCGCAGCCGATGACAGGATCAGTTTAGAAGCAGTTGCCGATGGAGTACAATAGCAAACGATGATAGAGCACGTAGGCTGGTGACAATTGCAAAGAAACTGACCGGCATCAGTGATACAAATCGGAGAAACTGAAGGAAACCCATCGATAGAGAAACAACGCCTAAAGATTAACAAACGGTAAAAAATAAAATAAAACAAAAATAAAAGGCGGTGAAAAGAGAAAAAATTGTGAGAAGAGAGTGAAGGCGCGTTTGGTTACTTAAGTTGGAAAATATCGTTATTCTTCACTAAAAGGTGAAGAATAAGAAGTCAAATATTCATCACTTCAAGCCAAATCTAAAAGTTGAAAACATTTCCATTTTCCAACAAAGAAAAAAGAAAAAAACTAAAAGGTGAAGAATCTCGATTCTTCTTATTTCAGGAAATTTAATTTTGAATATTATTTGTCAATATCATCTTAAATTAATTCCAAATAATTTGGTAAACACTTTTATGATAGTTGGCCTGGCTTTCTTTTCTAAGGAAGAGGATGTTACAATACTTGTAGGCCGTACAAACAATATCTTCTCAATTGTCCTTCGCTTTCGTATTGGTTTAATCTTCACTTGCATAAGAAAAAGGAAGAGAAAGCAATATTTTAGATTGCTACTTGCAGAGATAAAGCCGAATTATGGCATCTTGATTCTCATATTTCGATTGTTATTTCCCCCTGGTATTATCATAAAATCTGTCACCACCCAAAGGCCAGAATGAAAAGTAATTTATGTATACTGCTTGTGAACCCAACAATTCTCAACACTTTTTAATTGAAGGTGACGATTAATTCCAGGTTCAATTCCTGTATATGGTGGGTTAGAGTTTTTTTTTTCTTTTTAAGAAAAAAAGATTAATTTTTGGAAGATATATAGTCACAACCATTTTGAGATATCCTAATCAAGGTTGGTGATCATAGAGCTCATTTTCTTTAGTTCTATTCATTTACAATCAAGAAGAAATCGATCGAGAATCTAATTATTTTCCAAGCCAAAAATACACCTATCTGACGTGCACTTCGGTGGATCAAATCTAGGCATGCATGCAAAATAAAAACAGAGAAAAGAGAAACAATTGAGAATATCGATAAATACGTAGGTCCGTCCAAGCTTTTCTTTGGCAGCATTTCTTTTAATTCCTCAAACTCCACTGTCTTTTAAAGGCTTCCATAGCCAAGCTTTTATAAAATTTCACGGCTTTCAATTATATTCGGCGTACGCCAAGAATTAATTTGCTCAACGAAAGAGAAAGGGTCGGCGCCTCCCCTTTAATTCATCTTAAATGACCCAGAAAGGCACAACACATTGACCTTCTTCCTTTCTTTCTTTCTTTCTTTCTTTCTTTCTTCTTCGTCGTAATTAGAATTTTCTTCCAAAGATAGTAGACATTCGCTTGGTTAGAGCCATTGTCGGTTAGTCTTGCAAACCCTAGCAATAATATTACTTCTAATTATAAGTATGTGAGTTGATTTATTGAATAATATTTTCTTTTTCTTTTCGGATATATATTTTGCACCTGCCAGCAATTATTGTTTTGCTCGCTCCTACTGTACATTTTCTAGTTTCTCCATTTGTTTAACAGAATGATCAGAAGATATTATAAGCTTTTACAACACAATTAATTCCCATAATGTGGGATTCAATGCACTTGGCGAAAGCGAACTCGGAATTTTTACTTTAGTAGAAAAATGCACTATAAACATTTTATTATTGAGCTATTTAAACAAGTGCGACTACTCTTAATTTATTCTCATGTTTCTTTGCAGTATATACCTGATAATATTCCTCTCTTTAGTTATTAGTGTTATCATATATATCTCTATCTCTTGTATTTTATCTTTGATTGCTCTTTATTTTTATTTTTATTTTTTACTTTGGAGAGGTGGAAGTAAATTCGAAACCTTCACTTTAATAGAAAAATGCACTATAAATTCTTTATTATTGAGCCACTTAAATAAGTACGACTACTCTTAATTTATTCTCATGCTTCTTCACAGGAAATGTCATCTCATATATATATATATATATATATATAGAGACCAACAATGGTGCAAATAATAAAGCAAAAGGCAACAGGAGATTTCAAGCCTGATCCGTATTTAGCGACCATTCTCAATTGCATGTTGTGGGCCTTCTACGGTCTCCCCATTATCCATCCCGACAGCACTTTAGCCATCACCATCAACGGTGCTGGCTTCGCTATTGAATCCATATATGTTATCAGCTTCTTAAGCATTTGTCTTGCGTCAACTCGCGTACGTGAAACCCCCTTGCCTTTTTTTTTAAAAAAAAAATCTGTTTCTTTTTGTATCAATATAATTATATATTCTCGTTACTTAATATCCACGACAATAATAAACACTCGTAATTGAAAGATATTGATCGCACTCGTAATTGATTGTGGGCATCGTGGTTTTTTGTCACCTTGTATTTCTTCCATACAACCGAAAAAGGTCTATGGTCGTTGGGATCATTTGCTGCCCCTTTGACAGTCATGACACGTATAAAATTCAAAATCCCTTTGAATTTCTCAATTTATTTATTATGTACGTCATTAGCTAATAATTACAAAATCTACTTGTTGTGCAGAGATTGGCCATCCAGACAAAGAGCGTCAAGTTCATGCCACTTTCTCTGGCACTTGCTGCTAACTTATGCTCAATGGCATCGTTTGGATCCTTTACGAATTGTTTGACTTTGATCCATACATCTTGGTAAGTAGCTAATGAACTGATCTCATCAAGTCAGGAGATGATATTTAATGTACACTCAATAATCATAATACTAATACATGTTAATGACTTGAATATTATTAAATGTTATATTCCAAATGCCTTGGGGACGGTTTCCGGACAAATTCAGCTCGCACGCTAGGCAGTATTTAACAAGACCACCAACTAGAATGAGTATGATAATAATGACGATAACAATAGCAAAAACAACAGCAAGAGAGAGAGAGAGTAAATCAGAGGTTCAACTCTCCAAAGTAGCTTAATCATTATTCAATTACAGCAGCGGGATTCTCACTTCACCAATGTGAAAAAAATTTCAAGTCCTTTTACGTTCGACGTCCATGCATGTTTAAATATTAGGTTAATGAAAGAATATATTCGAGTTATAGAATATAAAAGCAAGAGGGATAGATAGAAAATTATTGTACAGGTACGTAGATACAAATGAAATTGTCTATAAATTAATTTAGTGGGTTTAATTATTCATGTGCTGTTGAATTAAGGAAATTAAGGTCCCTCAATCTGATCATCAAATAAATTATGTGTCAAGAATTTTGTGCATAGTCTTCGTAATGTAATTAAATTTATGTGAATAATGTTGTGCATACACTTTGGCGATACAATACACAGATAAGCGAGAAAACAAGAACCCTAATATATAAATAGAACATTGTTATAACAGGAGATGGATTTAGCTGACTGTCGCATTTCATATGATATAGAGTGTAACAATACAAACTCATCTGAATCATCACAACAATAATTATAAATCTTAAATGGTATATAAAAGGGTATCTTTCATCTTACAAGAAGAGATGGGGAAGGCCAATCCCCCACCAGACTGGCAAGTAAAATGAATACATAACTCTGCAACCCCAAAAAAGAAAATATAAAAATGGAGTAACAAATGAAAGGCTTTACATCATTCAACCCAAGTGAGAAATATCACAACTACTAAGGCTGTAGTACCACCAATCACTACCCTTTTCTGTCGGCTTTGTATATGTAAATTCACTTTTTCTTAGCCAAAATTATCTTTGGATCTCCTCGACATTAGATTGAGAACAGCTTTAAGTGTTCATCTGCTTAGAGGGATTACTAGTCAAGGCCCTCGATACCTTCGGAAGCAGAGACAACCCTGAGGCTGATCACCAGGTATCATACCTCCGCCTTTTGATGTGTCAATGGCCTCCAACATAGAAACTACTTCATCCATCTCAGGCCGCCTATCAGGGTTAGCGTCCCAGCATCGTTTCATTACATTTGATAGGGAACTTGGACAACATCTTGGTATCTCAGGTCTCAGATTCTGTATAAAAATATGATTAAAACTAGGGATCAATTTTGATGTATGAGATTCTTTTTTTATGAAAAATTGTTAAAACTTCTTAATTTGAAAGGAAATGACTTGAATATAAGAGATAATACCTGGCGAACCACAGCTGAGGTGACTTCTGAGAAACTAAGATCAGCATATGGCATGTCACAGCAATATATCTCCCACAAACAGATGCCAAAACTGTACACGTCACATTTCCTATTATATGGGCTGCCATTGAGAACCTGAAACCCACCCATTTTATAAGTCACAGATCATTCACCCAATTAATGAATTTCTTCATTCATTAATAATTATAAGCTAAAAGATTACAAGTTCACATTTGAGTCTGAAAACTCCTACTTACATAGACATTCCATAGCCAACAGTTCCCATCATTACATCAAATAAACCAGAAATTAAGAGGGAAATAATGTCATCAGAGACATCACAACTTCATACTAAATAACCATATATCTATGGTCCATCTCCAAGACCGAATACTCCATCATTTTTCCAAGAAACACAAAAAGACAAAGTAAACAGCCCAAAAATATTTGCAACATCACATTGCAAATAATAAATGATAAACATAATTGACATAAATGAGACAGAAAAATAAATCACATACCTCAGGCGCCATGTAACCAAGTGTTCCTGTCTCCCCAGTCATGTCACTAGGATTTGAAGCTTCTACACGGGCAACTCCAAAATCAGCAATTTTTACAGTGCGTGTCTTGTCCAATAGCATATTCTCAGTCTTCACATCTCTGTGAACAATCTTCTGCGAATGAAGGTAACTCAACCTACAAAATATGATAGTTTACCTTCTTAAGTGTTTAGCTCAACAAGATTTCAACTCACACACCATGCTTAGTTTGCCAAAACACACAACATTAAATAAAAAACAATGAATTAAGAAGAGAAAAGGGGTAAATGTAGGAACCCTCTCGCAAGATCAAGTGCTAGCTGGACAACCACTTTGAAAGCTAGTTTTCTTCTCCTGTTCTTTATGAGGTAACCCTTTAGAGCACCCCCAGGAAGATATTCCACAACAACACAACAGAAGTTACTTGGCATGGCAATTTGACCACTCTCCGTTTGTATATGTAGCTCTGATGAGCCCATTGTTGCACCAATAAACTGGAATCAGTTGTAGCAGAATCAGTAATAGTACAGAACTATCAACTCTGGCTAATTTATCTAAGACAACAACAGTAGCAAGCACAAAATAATTTCCAGGATACATAATAACAATTACAAAGCTCATAGTTACATCTAAAAGGTTTTACAAATATTTGTGGAACTTTGAATGAGCCTTATGAGGTCCAACAAAATGAAATCTATTATTACCAGTCCAACAGCAGTCACAAATATTTTAAAGCAGGAACTTCCTCAACAATTTTGCGCTTGTTGATCACTAAAGTCAATAAAGTAGGATAATTTATAAATGTTATTAAATCACTGAGATGCCAAAATACTTTCTAAATTTAATCATTTTAAAATATGATGAGACAGTACTGAAGTGACAATAAGGAGGAATGGGCAAAAGTGGAGAAGTTAATAAATGAAGCATAATGTATGGAGATGTAACATCTCTTGCAACGAAATATCGTCATCAAGATTTGGCAAACTGTTGCCAAGTAATAGATATGAAACTAAGGCACACCCTTGATATTAGTGTGACATCAAATCCTTCTAAGATGAGATGCAACAAAAATTTTGATAAGTGTGACTAGTCGAAAGTTGTAAAGAGGAAATATGATTGAAAAAAGAGCATTGTCTACTCTTTGAAGGGGAAGGAAGAGGCTGGCAAGCAGATAGCTGCTATCAAAAATTAGCAAAGCAATGCAAAAATAAACCTCTTTGACATAAGGGCACTTTTGAACTGCAATGAAATGAATGTAGAATGATGAATGTGCCTTTCCTCCTCCAAGCATTCAGGCTTTCAATAAATTGGAAATTTTTCAAAAAGAAAGAAGGAATAAAGGAAAAAATATTGTATGTGATGATTACAAAGAAGTATAAGCAGAAAATATGGACTTCAAGTTAAATAAGTAGCCTTGATTTAGGAAAAGTGAAAGTCCTGCAGCAATTCTTTTTTTTTTTAGAATGAATTTAATTAATAATGTAATAAATCTTCCACAACTGCTAAAATATTACAATATTAATAGCTTTGGGAAGTTAACTATTCTGCCCCTGAACACCAGAACTAGTAAAAAGAGAATTAAATATCCACAGATGACAATAAACATAATGCCACAATGACCATCAATACTTGACTGAGCCACTGAGGAAGAGGAGATGACAAACTTACACCTCTGTACTAAATAGAGAACAGCAGGTAACTAAATGTATTTTGTAACTTTCTAAATCATCCACCATGAAAGCTAAAAACAAGTTCTCCAAGCATTTTTTTAGTCATGGACAAGCCGATGCCATTAGAATTACATTTGTATATACCAGAAAAATAAATAAATAAACAAAAATAATAGTTTCGGGAAATTAGAAACTGACCTTGGTAACATTAGGATTATCAAGTTTATGCCACACCACAACTTCTTGTGTAAACGCTGACCTTAATGCAGCAATCTCAGCTTCTGTCCTGTGACCTTCTTCTCCCCAGTCAAGCAACTTAACTGAGAATTAAGTTCAAAAAAGTAACGTGAATGAGATTAAATCTACACATACAGGTACTAACTAAATCAAGAAGTAAAGATTATACATAAACGCGAATGCAGAAAGATGCCACCCTTACCCCCTCCCCAAAAAGAAAATAAATAAATAAAAGAGCGCATCTTAACTGCCATGGATTAAGAAAATCATAACCATCATAATAATTATTATTATATTGAAAATTTCGCATCTTCGTTTCCAGCTACCAGTCTTGCTACCTCTTATTTTTCTACTACTTTATTAACATGATATTAACTGACAGCTGTGGTCACAAGAAAGTTGAGAAATACAACAGCACCATCCAGTTAAGGCTGCAACCAGCAAAATTCAACCCAAACTCGTGCATAAGTCACGGATTTCATAAGACTACAGTTACCATGGCCAATCACATAAACTCAGTAGCAGTCAACAGTAATAAAAATTAGCACACTATAGATGATAAAAAAAGCCAAAATGCAGCAAAAGTAATGACACTATATCCGCTTTCACATTTAATAACAATTGGGCATGAAACCATCAAAGTGATTCTAACAACCATCGTCTAATGTAATATTGAAACAACCAAATTAAACCCAAGTAAAAATATAAATCTCTTTTACACCTTGTTTGGAGTAAAAATATTTTTCCACAAAAGAAAAGCTTAACTTTGCAAAAAAAATAGCCATACTCACTGATGCAAACCAGCTGGGCATCTGTTCGAATAGCAAATCAGTTCAAAAACTGAAGATGGAAAAGAAAAAAAAAGGGACAAAATGTATCTTGAGAAATCCGGAAACATAACTAAGATTATAATTATGATAATACAAATTAACATATTCACAAATTTAAGGGGGGAAAATGGGACTTTACAGGATATCAATTGAAACAGAGAACCCCCACCAAAAAAAAAACTAGAACAAACGAAAAAGATTAAATTTTTATTGAAAAAAAAGGGGAAATTTATGAGCTAAAAGGAGAAGAGGGTAACTGGCCTGCGACATCCAGGCCGTCGTAGACACCCCGGTGGACGGTGCCGAAGGTGCCACGAGCAATGACACTCTTGATGATGAGCTTAGAAGGGTCGATCTCCCAATCCTGCCTCTGTTTCTTAAAAAAATTCGGAACTATAGCAGCAGCAGTGGCGTTGGCGGTGACCAAAATATTGTCATCAGAATTTCTCCTCTTATGCTTCTCCATAGTCAATGCTCTGTTGAGGTGCCTCTCCAGCTGCTCATCCAAGCTTTTCAGATCAATCTGATCCGCTCTCACAAACCCATCACTGCTTTCCTTCATTGTTGAAACTCGAAATCGCCTCTGCAAGAATCACTCCTCGTTCTTGTTTATTGATGTTCACCAGTTTGTTGCTGTTGTTGTTTGTGTTTATGTTAGTATTATGTTATGCCTTTTTTCCACAAGAATTTGCTTGCTAATAGGAAGAGTATGCAATTTTTCTTTTCTTTTCTTTTCTTTCTTATAATTGATTTTTCTCTAATGAAGCATGTGGGCACATGGCATTGCCTCTACACAGCGTGTGTTCATGACCCACTTTCCTCTTCCCCTCCCTTCTTCTACTACTACTACTCTATTATTATTTTCTTTCTTTCTTTTTTGGTATTTATTTCCCTTTTTTTATTTGCTCCTCAGTCCCGTCTTGTTTGCTTATCAAAATTAATATATATTTATTATTTGTTCCCTTTTAGTTTTTGAATTTTCACTTACCTCCCTATATCTTGTGAATGATATCATATAACTCCTTTCAACATGTACCATGTAGGAACTAAAATTTAATGGGAATAAAGGTTAAGATAATATCTATACTTTGTCTCTTTATAAATGTCATTAACTCAATGTTATTGTCAATATATTTCCTGAGAAACAAATCCTTTTTTCAAATGCAATATCTCATGCCGAAATTAATTCAAAATATAACTTTAATAATATATTTCATGAATTTAACCCATAAAATGTTCAATTTCTAATTCACAATTAATTTGTTGATGTTATATTTTGAGTGATACATAAGAAAGATAAATAATATTATAATAATTAATTGATTTAAGTTAATGTAAATCTATTAAAAATTAGGTAGTAATGTCCATTAATCACGCTAATTAGAAATGGTAGTTGATTCCATTGCCTACGTGGAAGAATTTGTGTCACATCTACATTATCTTTTTAATTTGTAACAACTAATAATTATATTTTTAGAAAGATAGTGGGGTAAGAACAACACTCTACAACTAAATGTTATAAGAATCGAGTTAAATTATTTGTGAATTTAAAATGGGTTTCGAATTTTATCTTTTCACCATTTAAATATTCATAAGAAAAATAAGTTCTTCCAAAATAACTATTATGATTTGGGACAAAGATGCCAAATTAGACTTTTCTCTAGAGGGGCTATAGTGTCATAATTCAGAATAAATTGGAGGAACCGATTATAATTGGGAATGTGAAGGGACAAATTGGATATCCAAACCCGAACCAAACATAGAAGAGATGGTAAATACGTAAGATTGCCTTGGGTGCCAATTTGGATTGATTTTGAAATGAATATTTATAAATTTATATATGTATTTATTTTTAAAATAAATTATTAAATTATTTTTAAATTTAGTATCAATTTAGAGTTTCATTATCAATATTAAACCCACTCTAATAAATATGTACTATTTATTAAACTCATAATAGATTATTTGTAAATTTTAAGTGATTATAAATTAATATAATAAAAAATATAATATTATAATATTAATTTTAAAAGAAATTCATAAAATATCACAATAAAAATTAGATCACAAATTAAATTTAATAAAAATATTCCTATCAAAGTTAAACTCATTTTTCTAGTTAAAACTAATAAAAGTAATCCATAAATAGTTAATACAAATTATAAAATATAATTAAAAAGAAATTCAAATAAATAGAAATATTTTTTATTAGGCTTAACTCAAAATTTAAGAACATATTTTATAAATAAATTTATATTGAGATAGTGTAGTTTTAAGACAAGCCAATTTGTAGTGTAATTTTAAAGTAAGTTAATTTGTTAACTAGTTAAGTTAATATTATATTGAACATTAAAAAAGTAAAATAAAATGATTATTAATATCTATCGTGTGGATAAAATAAGAAAGATTTTAAAAAAATTAACCCATCTATCTCAAAATATTTATATTATTTAAATAAACAATATAATGTCAGTGAGATGAGATTAAGAATAAATCAAAATATATCATTTGATAATTAAATAAATACTTAAAGAGCATAAATCAATAGTTATATAAGAATAAAAAATCAGAGATAATAAAGTTGAGAAACGTTTGTATAATGAGTGAGTTAAGAACAATTAATAATTTATAGAAGATATAAAAATTGTTATTTTTTTTATTTAGGGTTATAAATAAAGTAATATCATTTTTTTTTAGTAAATAATAAAATATGTAAATATTTGTGAATACCCTAACAGGTATTTGCAACATATTTTACTAAAATTATACTCGTTTCAAATTCATTACAAATTTTAATTTTATATATTAAATTCGTGCAAAATTTATCAAATATTTATTAATAAATAACATATTCTAGCAAATTTATCAATCATTTTACCATCTTAAATATTAGATGTGTGATCGATGATTTAATCGTTGGGATAATATTAGACCTCTCAAATATTATTTTAAAATTATGTTTTAAATTTACATGGTAAATAATTATTAAATAATAAAACAAAATTACTTTAAAATATATTATATTATTATTTACTACATTATTTAAAGTAAGTCAAAAATTTTAGAATAACGTTACAAAAATATAGCATTACTATTGTTACAGTGAGAGTACCGAAACTTCCTTTTAAATCAATGATCTATATATCCCTGAGGATATTTAATTCTTATAAAAAGTAGAAACAAAAACGTACAAAAGTTTCACACTTCGTTTAAATCCCCCCAAACCAAAAGCCCCCATCTTCTCCCCTGAGGTCAGTCACGAACAGCCATTTTTTTTTTTTCTCACGTCTTTGATTACCAACCGTTGAATATATCAAACTCCTCAATAATTTACATGACCATATTTTTACGTTTTTGACTTTTTTTTAATACGAATATATTCACATACTTTTAAAATACAAACGTAACTTAAAAACGGCGTTATTATTC
This sequence comes from Ailanthus altissimus, assembly GCA_946807835.1. Classification (NCBI taxonomy): domain Eukaryota; kingdom Viridiplantae; phylum Streptophyta; class Magnoliopsida; order Sapindales; family Simaroubaceae; genus Ailanthus; species Ailanthus altissimus. The sequence continues at coordinate 26,608,700 of OX327691.1, read as the reverse complement.
TTTTAAATCGCATTAGTATTTAAAAATCATACGAAATTTATAAAATTGTAGTTATTATTTTAAAAGCGTACCACTATTTTTTTAATTATTAGATATATTTATTAGCCCTTGGTTTCTCATCCAGATGTAACAAAAACTACGAAGGTTCGAAAAAGAAAATGATCATATTATTTATGGTATTTCCAAATCTAAATTTTTGTTAGGCAGAAACAGAAGGCTTGTGGTCCATTTAACATAAAGGGAGACCAAGAACATTATATTAACCACAAAAAAAAAAAAAAATCAAAGAGAGAAATTTCTATTTTAGCTTTTGTATTGTATACGCCTGACGCCTCAATGATGGGGTATCTTCACCGACCACGCTTTTAGTGAAGTAAATTCACGTACCATCTTAATTTCTCTTCATGTACCTCTTTAATTTGCCAGACATTATCTAAACACGATAATTTTTGTGTTATTTAAGGCAAGAATACATCATCAATCTATAGTTTTATAAGTGTTCTTTTTAATCTAATTTGCTTTTTTTGACCAATGATTGTGTTCTAAAACATTTTTATTTAATGGTGTTTGTCCCATCACGGGCTTGTAAAATGTGAACTTTTTTTTTTTTTCGTAAGGAAGTGATTGCGTGATTCGCTTTCTTTGATGACAAAATTAGAAAACCCAATTAATTTGCTAAGGTTCGGCCGAAAATCGTTTGCATTGCACTGCCCGTATCAAACGTGCGTATATTGTAAGCAAAAAACTGCATCAAAAAGCTATGAGAATTCGGAAGAGGAGTTTGATTTGAAAATTCAAACATTTAAGATGCGAAACTTATAAAAATAAACAAACAATCGAGGTTTTTTTCCTGTCAGGATTTATCCTCGGACTTCAAGCCACCTTTGAAAGTTACACAAACAATTAGAAATTAGAATCACGATGAGTTGAAGTTTGACAATAAATAAGTGTTATATTGCGTGTCTGTCAGTTCCCGCAAATGTAGCAGATGTTTTCTGTGGATTGGATAAGCAAGCAACGAGAAGACCAAGCACTTAGAAAATTACAAATGCCTTGCCCTATTACCCAAGTAAACATGCCAAAATATATTCGTCCAACTATATGATATCATATCACTTCATGAATCATGGTCATTAGTCAACATTTGTCCAGAAAAATTATATGAATTTTTATTTATTTTTTTCTGTCCTGTCTTGTCCAGTCAATATCTATGGCCAATATTTTCGATGAAATCATGCGAACTAAGAGGGATTTTTGTTTTTGTTAATAGAAATGAAAAGGTCAAGGTGGGTTTTTTTTGATTATTTCTTGAATAGTTAAAAGCATGAGAACCATCCAGTTTGACTTGACCAAGCCGAACGGAGAGCGTGAAAGCCATCGTTTTTAGACTTAAATCGGCCGGCCCAGGATCAGGAAGGACATTACGGACGACTATTATAATCTCAACATTTTCAACTCTACTAATCACGATGTGATTGATTGTGAATGATGATGTGATTCAAGTTTTGACTTTTCGTTGGGCCACTTCTGTGGCTGAAAATGGGAGATATTCAAATGAATGAGCTGGGCTTTTAGACTCATTCACCAAAACTGGTTCAATATATGCTATCCGGGCCCAATTTGAGTTTGCATACTACCCAGGGTTTGGTTTTAAAAAACTCAATTGAAATGCTATGCTTCCGAAAGTTGTGTTCTATTTAATTCTTAATCTTAAAGATCTCAATCAATCATTGGACTTGCTTTTGCATCCTATTCTTGAACTTTTATATATAATCTTGCGAAACTTGATAGATTTTGTCTGTTGATATTATACAATGTAAACGTGTGGACATCTGTTTCTGCTGGCAATTTGTCAATAAAAGCACTATACCCTCGCGAACCTCTTGCGTCTCCTTGTCGATTCCTCTCCGGGCTCCGACGAAACAGAAAATATGTACCTTCTCAATCCTTTCGCCAGATCTCAAGTCAAGTTACCCCCACCACCACCAAGAACGCAATTCAAAGAAGTAAAAGATTTGAGAGTGATGACAAGGACGAGTCATTTGGATCTTTACCTGCCTAATACTTGCTCAAGGATGTTGAAACTTTCATTTGGACGAACGGTGGTGGTGCCTACAAGTGCATGATTATGTTTGCGGATGATAATGAAATCTCGATAAAGATAAGGTCGATTCTAATGGAAGAAGAATGTTATAGGTTATCGTACGAGAAAAGATACCATGTTTTATGAGGGCAACTTATATTGGTATCAAATTTCGAATAAAATATGATCCTATCCCTACGGCGGAAGTATTGTCTATTAAAGGACCCATATTTTAATATTTCAGCCGGGATCTAACAAACATATGTACTTGGTGGTGGAGTTGATGGGAGATGTTACTATTTCCAAGATTGACAACCACTTTTTAAGGTGTCAAATTTTTTGTGTTCATTTCTGCTGCATGTCTTCAAGTTAGATTGGGCCAGGAAGGAATGGATCGGGTGAAAAACATGGGCAATAATGTAAATCTTATTGGACAGGCATAGCAATTAGCAAAGATCCACTTCATTCCTCAGCTGATAATTATGATTTAGCCATGAGGAATAAGTTTCCTCCATGTGATACGGGCATCTACGACTTGATGAATGAATTAATATACTGTATTTAATATTTGTTTAAAATGTAATTTAAGTCATTAAATATTTATTTATTTAATAATTTAAAAATTATATAAAATATTATGTTAAAAATATAGTGTTAAAAATTTTAATCCAACGGTAAAATAGTGATTACAGATCTATTTTATAGAAATCGAGAAACTGTTCGCTTATTTGAAAAATGTAAAAATAAAAGGGACTCAAATGTCATTATCCTAGTACTTATGCCTCTGTTTATCAAATCCATGGTAATCTATTTATTAAACGAATATAAATAAAAAAAATGAAAAAGAAAAATCATGGTATCTACGTGAAGTTTGCTCTAAAATTATAGTGATTGGAAAAAATATATATATGAATGATATGATAGTAAAAGGTACAACACGCGGGAAGCATGAATATTATTTCTCTAAAAACCCCGTGTCTCAATTTCCTGCCATTTCGGCCCTTTAAAAGCAGCAGTTAAAAAATTTCTTTTCTCTGAAATTTGTAATAATTTGAGTGTCCAAATGTACAAGATGAAGCTGCAGGAGCTTTGCCACCAGAAGCGGTGGAGCTTGCCAATTTACTCCTCCATGAAAGACGGACCTGATCACAATCCTCGCTTCAAGTCCTCCGTTTCCGTCAATGGCCTCCTTTTCCACTCTTCCGTTTCTTGCAGATCCTCTAAAGAGTCCCAGAGTGACGCAGCCAAGCTCGCTTTTCTCCACTTCACTTTGCCGCCACCTCCTCCTCCGTGTAAGCATAAAACAAAAAGCCTCATGCACCTTCAAATTTATCATGCAATTTATTTTAGAATTTTATCATAATGGAAATTCTTGTTTTTTTATAATTATAAATAATTTGAGATTTCTCATCTATTGAAATCGTGTATTTATTATCAATCACTTGGCAATGATCACTTAAATCCAATTTAAAATTCAGAAATTTGATGTCTTCTCTTTATGTTAATTTACTTCAGCGGTGATGGAGAAATCAGAGGCATTTAATATTTTTTTTTTTAAAAGAAGGGTTTTAGGAGTACTTTTGTGATGGTCTGAAAAGCGCTCTCTAAAGTAGGAAAAAAAAAAGGACTCGAAAAGCTTTTGTGCCATTTTGTACTGTTTGACTGAAATAAAAGTATTTAAAATAGCAATGCAATGCATTTTGAAAAGGGGAAAATGCCCGTTAACCCCTTGTAGAATATTGAAATTACCATTTATTCCCTTTTCACTTTTTAATGTTTCATTACCACCTGTTAGTTAGACGTTTAGTTACTTTTTTTTTTTTATCTTTTATGGGAAAGTGACCCATTACCCTATTCCCATTGGTGGGTAATGGGGTATTAATAACAAGTAGGGGATACATAGTAATTTTGATATCGTACAGAGGCTAAGTGGCAATTTACTTTCTTAGAAAGACTTGATGAGTGTATTTTTGAAAGGGATATGTTGAATAAGGAAGGCACATTGATATTTTTTAAAAAGCAATTTTAAAACAGCACTCATGGACACAGTGATGCATGTTTAAGAAGTTTATCATATAGTTAACTGAAAAGTTCTTTGATTCATATGTCTTCCACTAATTAACCAGGTTCTTCAATGAATGAGCCTCTTGTTGATGGGGGATTGGAAATTAAGAAGATACCTCAGAGACTTGACATCAATCACTCAGATACTTCAGAGAGAACGGAAAATGATGGTAAATAATTTAAAAAATCAATGGTATTTGTATGTTTGACAAGTTTGGTGCTCTTGTTTCACTTAGTTGGACATTTTAATTCTAGCACAGAATTCTATCCCTTAACTCCACGCGCTTATTGTCAAAGTTTCTAATTTTTGTTTATTAGAGGGAACCAAGGTTTTGCACATCAAAGATGCCTTATTACAGACAAAACTTCTCAGATAATGCTATTATGAAAAATAAAGGAAAAAGTTGGATACAATATTCATCAAATTGGAATCCTAGTCTGCTGAGCTTATTTCCTAATTCACTCATGATTATGTTTGTGGTCATTCTCATCAGGTTCCTTGGTATCCAGCACAGAACTTACTGCTGAAGGATCGATGGTTGCTGAAATGCATCAAGGTCCTGAGATTCACTCAAAAACTTTGGGAGATGAAAGCGGTGATAAATTTTATGATCGTTGAAGTTTACTTTTTGATACATATTTATGACTGACATGCAATGATATGGATGCAGTCTTCTTTCAAAATCGTTACATCTCAAAATATATAAGTATTTTCAACGGTCCAAAATTATCCAATGTAGTCAACATGAGCTTTGTAGAACGTAGTAATTACATAATCTGTCCTCTTATGCTGTGTTGAAGCATAATCAGAATATGTTTAATTGTTTATGCAATACATGGCCATTCTCTTCTGGCGGGATAAAATTAGCAAGAAGGGGAAAATGAATATGAGAACGATGGAAGAGAAGAATTTTCTTTTAACTATGAGAGCACACCATTACTCCTCTTCAAAAATGATAGTAGTCACACCGAGACATAGCTCATTAGTTCTAGAATTTGTTCTTCATTTACAAAACAGATAAAATAATGCATGCATATTATTGAATAGTTTCATTTCTGATTACTTGTTTCAATCATGGCAAAGTCAATAACTATAGAAGTTTATCTAATAACTATAGAAATTTATCTGAGTAAAATTCTTCTGGTGCTACTATCTTTATAACCTTCATATTTTAGTTGCTACAAGTTTTCTTATATTTTTTAATAATTCATTTTATCTAACTTCCAAGGATAAAACATTTGTAATTTTGATAGTCTGTTCAACAAAAAGTGTAGCATCTAAATATTTCCCATAAATATGTTGTGCTGTGTTTGCTTTCTTTTCATTTTTTTCCTAACCTTGCTATCTGTGTACCCATTTCCTCTTCTTGAAGATTTATAAGTTTACTAGTGCTTGTAGATGTGCAATGCCGATACAAAGGTCTGCTGCAAAACTATGTTCGACACAAACATCTTGACTCACCACAGTATTCCAGCACAAAGAAGGGTCCAGCTCATGCTCCTTGCTTTAAGGCTACAGTTACAGTTGATGGACATACCTTTGAGAGCATAGAGTTCTTCAAAAGCTTAAAGCAAGCAGAGCATGCAGCTGCAAAAGTTGCCTTAATGTCACTGGCATGCGATGACTTTCAAGAGGCAAGTTCTAAAAGCTGAATCCTACTACTAAAACTATTTTCTAGGCACAAAGATGATCAAATACATTAGATGCAGTGATTCATTTATTTAAATTTTCTGTAATTCTTTTTCCAGGATAACTGTGCCTTTTACAAGAGTCTCCTGCATGAATTGACCCAGAAAAAAGAACTTCCTGTGCCATTGTATCAGACAGTTAAATGTGGAGCACCTCACATGCCATCATTTTTTTCCATGGTGGAGGTAGAGGGTGAGGTATTTTATGGCAAGGCAGGAAGATCAAGGAAACAGGCAGAGATGAAAGCTGCTAAAGTTGCTTACATTGCTTTAATGAAACGTAAGTTCAATTTTTTTTGTCTACGTTGTCAAGTCATTGATATTTGTCAAGTTACTTGATCTACTGAATCATTTTTCTGTGTCCTTTTGAGTTCAGAAGTTTTATTTATGCCTCTTTCTTGTTTAATATTCATATGCTCCAGTTTTCTTATTCTTTTTGCCCCTTCTTGCTCTGGACTCGACATTATTAGAATTTCTCATCTTAGAAACAGTTCGCTATTTGGAATGTTTATAATATTACTTGACATAAACCTCTTGTCATTTAACTTCATTTTTTCCCCCAATAACATCTCAGAATGAGTCAAGTTTGGTTATTTTACTAAGATTCAACTTTATTATAAGATTGCTGCATTAGAGAGTTAAACAAGAAATTAAGAGAACACTAAAGTTTTATTTCTTGTTCAGGTGGACAGAGTCACAACACTGGATCCATTTCTCGTCCTGACGAGGCATATGGAACACCCACTGCTCTTAGCTCAGACTTGTTAGTAACATTAGATTCTCAAAAGCTCAATGAGAAATGTATCCCTGTTTCATCTCCAGTCACTAAACATGCAGAAGATAGTCAAGGTAACATCTTGCTTTTCCCATCCATAATTGATTTTACATAATGAGCATTTTCAGGTAAACTTAAAACCACATTGATCTCTCCCTGTGTTTACAACCTCATGTCTATTTCAGCTGAACTAGCGCCAGTCGATATCCAAGTCAGCTCAGATGACTCTGTTCCATCTCCTATAATACCAAGTAATGGTAACTTGATTGCCAACAAAGATATTCTCTCCTCCTTTCATGCGCCTGCTTCACCAGAAGGAGGCTCGTTGTCCTCTGCTCTAATGGCAGAACTCCATGTTTCAGCTCTTTCACTTTCAGACTCCAGCCCAGGAAAGGCTGCAGAAAAAAACAGTTACTTGCTTTGCAATAGGGTAAGAGTTTATTCATACATCCCAAACATTGCTTTCCCCAAAGGTATAACAGTAATGCCAATTAGTGATAACAAGTGGATTGCTGTGAGCTTGGAGTTCCCAAATGAAGGCGGGAACTGACTCTGTGGAGCTGCTTTTACCACCATCTTTGCACAACTAGAAGTACTTTAATTTGGTGACTACTTTTATCTGTTTATTATATTATGACCAAATGTTTTTGCAATGCTGAAAGTCAAACGGAGACTTTCTTATAGCTTCTCTATAAGAGGAAACTAACTTGAAGACTTGCTTATAATTCAAGAAAAATGAGGAAGTTTACATATCGTGTTCCAATTTTTATTAACTGAGGTGGGCATGGAAGATTTTATTGAAATTTGAAACTGTGAGTGATTTTGATCACTTTTATCCAATTTTAATTCTTGATCAACATCACTTTATCCAATTCCGAAGACATGCATGTTATGTTTATACAGCCTTATAGTTACTGAGAATAAAATATATTATTGGACTTAATTCTTGGATTTGTCAATAGACCTGATTGCATTTCTAGCATAAAAGCAAGCTACCAGAACCGGTAAAACCGCCAAAATCAAATTCATAAATTTTCTTTGCTGCTTCAGGTCCTTGACCATGACCTAACCAGCAGCTTGCTTCAAATCTTCTACTCTGAACTTAAAACCCTGCTGCTACTTCCAGCTGCTTCTTTGTTAGCCTTGCAACATAATCAATACTTTTATCCTTTTCCATTGTTGAACTACAAGTCTACAAGTGCTTTTTCTTTCTTCAGACAAGCCCTCTTCGCCAAGTTTTTATGGGAAGCAGCTTTAGCATCATCATCAGCAGAAGCATTTGTCATCCCACCAGCCTTGCTGCTTGGTTGTTGTCAATGCCAGTCTTTGGAGCATCTGCTTCTTGAGTACTTGCTTGTTCTTTTCCACTCTTTTGAGAGCCATTATAATTATTTCCAGCAGTTAAAGGAGGTTCTTGAATAGCAGCTTCTTCTTGTCCTCTCTTTTCAGGTCAAGATGAATAATCACTTTCTGGCCTCTTGAGGCTTTGGGGCAGTTAATTCTGTTGGTGCTTTTGCTTCAGGTTGATCATGACCATCAACTGGAGTAATAATCATCGGATGTTTGATACCAAGTCTGCCATCCTCGAATTTTTCAGAGATTTCATTAACGTCATTAACTTTTAACCCCAAATAATATCTTTTAAATGTCAAAAGTTATTTTTTATGAATTCACTAGATTGGCGTATGAGAATTCTAGAGGCAGTTGTTTATTTCCGACACTGCTTTTCTGAGTTTGTGTTGATATTTTCTTTCAATTGTATTTGGTTATTCTTGTGCTGGGCCCCACGTTCTTCAGGAGAATGTGGAAGGCGTATCCCATCTAGTCTAAATTCTTCAGTGTCGTGGTGCAGTTAGTATAACCTCCTTGCTCAGGAAGATCTCTGAATAAAAGTTGTCTTCAAAGCGTTGATAGTCTTCGATCGTTACGAGGCATAAATGTTCTCAAAGAGTGTGAAGTATTCACATTGGTGAGGCGGACGAGGACGAACACAGTTAGATTAGGAGTAGTGCTTACGGCTCATTAATTGAAATTTGAAAGTAGAATTTTTATGAAAAAATTATTAATTATTTGATTGTTAATTAAATAAAAAAAATTTAAAGTACTGAATTTTGATTATATATTATTAAAATTAATTTTTTATTATTAAATTATAAAAAATATATTTAATATTTTTATATATAAATTTAAATTTATCATGTATTTTTTAAATTTAATTTCTTAAAATACAATAATTAAGTATAATTAATACATAATAATTAATAAATCAATATAAATTATTGTATTTGGTATAAAAATTGAAAATAAAATAATATTTATTTTTTATTTAAAAAATAAAATAATCAACAAAATTTTTTAATAAATTCTTGTAAAAATATGATGATTATAGAGATATAAAAATATTATAATTTTAAATAAAATATTAAAAATATATTAGTTGAATAAATTTTATTTTTATTAAAAGCACATTATGAAAATAAAAAATATTATTATGATATATATGATATTATATAAATATAATAAAAGATTAAAAAATTTTACTACCAAAAGTTCAAAATTTAAACTTTTGCATGTACAATAAAATAGTATTTTTAATTTTTAAATTTTTTTATATAATTATAATTAAATGTTATCAAAAAATTTAAAAATAATTTTTAATATTAAAAAAAACTCTTTTTATCTAATAGAGAAATTCAACTAATCAGACACCTAATCCATTAGGAATGGCGTTCTTTGATCGTGAGTTGAAGTTCTTCGGTCACACAAGACGAGAAAAATTGGTTTAAAGTGAGTGTTGATAGGTTCGTGAGCTTGACGACTGTGAGCTGTCTGATCGAACATAGAGTTAGCTTCGGTTAATCCCGCCCCACTTTAGACATTAGTGGGCTGGGGCTGAGATCTTGAGGACAACAAAAATCCCAACCCCTTCGAGTGACCCAGTGAGAGGAGCTGCTTCCGAGCTTTGTCGAATGGCTGTTGTTGTTGCACAGTAAACTGAAACTGCCACAAGGAATGGTGGCTCATTGGATGCTGCAAAAGATAGATAAAAAAATGACTATGTCATGTAAGATAATTTGTCATCCTATCCTATAGACGAGACTAAACATTCGTAAGGTGCTTTAAGTAATCCATCTGAAGCCAAATTCTCTTGTTTATCTTGATCTCAGAACTATCTCAAAGTCACATCATTCAGTTCTTCTTCTTCTTCTACTCTCCAAGCTTTCAACTCGTGGTTTGCTATCAAGTTAATCTTAAATTGCTTTGAAGGGTGATTGTTTTGCTCTTTCAGACCATTACCTCTAATTTATTTCATATTTGATTAATATGTATCTCAAGAAAATGCATTTAAAAAAAAATTAGATTTTATTTTAAAACATTTATGCTTATAGTTAAGGGACTCTGAAATTTCAGAGCCTTGTATTACCCCTAAAAGAATTTTATTTATTGAATTAATTCGTATCTAAATTTCAAACCAGCTATATTTTGTTTGGTCTAATTAGGAGGGCGTGTCTTAATCAAATCATTAAAGGTTAATACACTATGACCCATATTGAATTTTTAAATCATTCAATTGTATAATATTTTGAATGATTTACATATTAAAAATGAAGTTAAAAGAATATGTATGCACAACGTGGATTAGTCTTAAGAATTTATTGAGAATGAATTTCATTATCTTTGTCACTATGAAATTATCTCTTTTTTTATTAATCATTACTATTTCATTGCGAGAATGATGGACGAGATTTTTGATCATTTTTATCGTGACCAAAGATAATTTTAGAATAATTAAATTAAGTATTTCAAAACTTTTGTACTTATCTTATAAGATAAAGATTTTATTTTCAATCTCATAATCAATAATAAAAGTCGAGGTGATTAGATTAATCATCCCGATACTTTTGCGCTTCTCTTGTAGTATAAAGATTTTGACTCAAATCTCATAATTTTCAAAGGCTTCTTTATTCAATGTCAATTCAAGACTGTAGGCTCAACATGTGTTTTTGGTATTAGGATTATTTTTAATTAAAAAGATCTTAGTTGCCTATTTGTGTTTTAAGCATAGGTACGGAAGAGCTTCTCATAGTTATTATTTTTTGAACAACTTATTTAGAACTTGAGTTTTAGTTTATAATCTCTAAGTATGCTCTTGAACCGCCTCTACCTATTCGAATAATTTCTATCGTATTGGCTTATTATGAAAGATATGAATCTAGATTTGAGCCTTAATTTTGGGCCAATTTCTTTAAAGAGCATATCCTATTCATAAAATTGCTATTTAATAGAACCTCTGAAACATATGAAATTTAGAGGGGCCAATCCAAACACCACCACTCTTCTCAAGAGTCAATATTGGAAATGCCGGATGAAAAGAGAAAACACTAAAATGGCATTGACAGAGACTTGGCTCAAACCTCATTCTACAATAACCCTGGCCTTAGCTTCTCTTTTCAAACCATCTCGGCCTCCTTTTGGTAAAAGCCCAATCTCAACCCTAAAACTAGGATCTAGGTAGTTCTTTCACCCCTGTCCACCTCTGCCCATAGACTTTTGTTTTCATCACGATGATTGATGATAATTGAAAGGTTGAAAGCCATATAAGTCTTGGAGTGTTTTAAATATGAATATTACTACCACCTTTAAATAGTATTTTATTTTTTTAATTTTAAATAACGTGTTAAATAATTATTAAATAATAAAATAAAATAATTAATAATTTTATATTTTATATTATTTTATTACGTAATAATTATTTAATAATTAAATATAAAATATAAAATATTATTTAAAAAAAGTAACATTCATATTTGAATATTAAAGGCAATATTAAAACTATGGCCACAATCAAAAATTGACTTAGATAATATAATTCCAAATGAGGCATAAAGTTGCCAAACTCAATATATTTATAATTTAATTGTTGAAACGGTATTGTATTATTCTGCCCATAGAATTCAATAATACAATTTAATCACCCAAAACCAAAACTAATAGCAAGTAAATTAAAATTTATTAAGTAGTAAAATAGTATAAATTTTAAAGTTACTATTATATCACTTAACTACTTAATAATTACTTGATACTTCATTTGAGATGAAAAAATTTAATATACAAGTATAGCATTATTCATATTTATCTCTATTAGTCTATCACTTGAGTTAAAACATTATAAAATTTGAGTAATGTTGTATTTTTTAAACAATATTTTAAATAATGTGTTTAAATAATCATAATATAATTTTTAAAATCATCGATTATATTATTTTAATATTTAATAATTATTTGACATATTATTTAATATAAAAAATTTAAATATAATATTTAAAAAATATAATATTATTCATAAAAATTTTATTTGAAATTAAAATTTTCAAAACTTTTTATAAATTCACAATTAACAAGATTAGATTGTAGGAGTAGTTAGTAGAAAGTAAGAAACTTTATCTGTTAAATAAGCAAGCAAGCAGAATCGAATTTCCCAAATCCAAATTTCAATCACAAGTCCAAACCAAAACAAATATAATTTTCCCTGGAAAAAAATGGGCAAATGGCCCACATGCGCATGTTGATGATAATGGAAAGAAACTGGCCATCCTCCATCCATCACACGCTTTTGCTTCCAAGTCCAAGATAATTAATCGATTTCTAAGTTGTATTGTTGACTTTGACGAGTCAACAATACTAGTCAGCAGTCACTGACTAGTATTTGGCCTCATTATATTAATTATAGGCCACGTGCGTGCTACTTTTATTATTATTATTATTATTATTTAATATTGTACGAGATTAATTGTACTTGGCATTGCTATTCGATTAATGGAATCAAGTGCATAAAAATAATTTTGTATTGCAATTTGCGTACTCCATCTCCGTGCAAGCCCTCGTTCAGACCAGATTAAAAGACTCGGAGCATCTGAATTCGGTATTATTCGAGATGTCAACGATGTTTTTCATTCAGCTTCTGAATTTGGGCGACGCCGATTCTTGTGTTTGTTTGGAATGTTTGTCTGATGGGAAAAAAAAACAAAAACCTTTCCTAATTCGTTTTGAAAATGAAAATCTGTTTGACTATGAATAATTTTTAAAAAAAAGTCATATATATAATTTATTAAAAAATTAAAATTTTCTTATTTGTTAAAAAATTAAAAAAATTATTTGTTAAAAAAATAAAATTGTTAAAATTAATTAAGTATAATATTTGTACACAATAAATAAAAAAAACATAAATATTAAAAAAATGAGTTAGACAAAAAAAGAAAGAGAAAAATTAATAATAATAATATTATTATGGTGAGGTTTACTAATAGTTTAAATAACTCTTAAAAAAATATAATAATTACACCTTAATTTTTAATTTTAGTCGGTTAATAAAAAATAATCTAATGATTAAAAATTGAATAAAAAAAAAATTATAAATCTTGCTTCTATCAAAATATATGAGTTATTTCTATTATCTAATGTCATAGGTTAAGCTCAAAATATTATGACTTCTCTTAATTAATGTTGATATTTTAATTTTAAATAATTAAATAATTACTTATTACATATTTTATATTAATTTTTTTCAAATAAGCCCAAAATATTATGACTTCTCTTAATTAATGTCGATATTTTAACTTAAAATAATTAAATAATTACTTATTACATATTTTATATTAATGACTTCTCTTAATTAATGTCTTTCATCGACCTAAAATACTATAACATATCTTAATTAATGTTGAGCCCCCAAGATCTATCATTGACCTAAAATATTATGACATATCTTAATTAACGTCAATGTTTCAGCTTATAGATATGTTAAAATATATGAGTTGTTATCATTTAATGTGATACGTCGAATGCACACATAATATGTCCAATTTTCATCTAACCCCGGACCTAATGAATTTTTATATAATGTAAGATATGATATTTTTTCTCACCAAATTATATAATATATTAAGTAATATTATATATTTACTTATGTAAACTTAAGATCTTTTTAATTTTTATCCCCTGGGAGATATAACATTTAACTCCCACTTCATCATGTTATGCCATTGTAATGTTAAACTCATTTTCTATGAGCTAACTTGACTCGTATTTCACATTTTCATTATTATTAAATGATTCACATATTATATGGTAATTTTTTATTAGGGCATTTATATATGATGTGTGAGGTGACACTACTTTAAGAGACTTATATTGTTAGGGTTAGTATTTACGTGTCATCCCCGAATATACATATACTTGTTATTTATACAAGTATATATTTCTATTAAATTGCTAATGTCCATTTATATGATACCATACAATGTAATATTACAAACAGTGTATGATCTGAAAGAGTTTAAATCAGGGCTTCTAATTAGCCACACTATAAATATTAAGAGTTAAAACAGTTAAATGTTAGCTAGTTATAATACTCAACGAAGATCAAAAAGTTGAAGCCTTATCTGTATTATGACATAAATTCAAGAATATACTTGTAATTGTATAGTTGCAAGAATTGCAATCAGGTGCTATAAAATATTAATTGTGTAAGTATGTTCTCGAATATTGTCTCTGATCTATTTCTGTCGATATGGGTCTGTCAGTGGATACTTTTATATAGATTAGCATATATCGTATGTATAGGGTATAGATAGTTATTTATAACTGACCGTGAGCTTGGAGCTTGTATTGACATATGAGTATCTAGTTAGAATTGGATACGAGACGGACTCACTAGTATCTCTGATAGACATCCTATGTAAGTGGTCGACGAAGAGTCCTCTTGAGTTGAGTAGTATATGTGGTCCATTAACTTGAGTGCCACGGTGGGCTTATAAGTGATCCATCGTACTTTAGTTCCACGCATGTCACAGACATTTTATGGTGTGACTGATAGGTGTCACTGGGTATGGTTCGATGTTATGGAGTTCGGTGTGTACAGATATGAGATCTGTTAGCTCAAGACTGTATATAAGAAAGTCTTGTGGCCATAAACATTTATCTCAAAAAAGAGTTTCTGTCAAGGTTGAACAATATAGTAAAGGAGTTTATGCATATTGTTCAGCGAGATACGAATAAGAAGATAGAATATAGATGAGCACATATGAATTTAACAGTGATAATCTATATCCTCACACATCCAGGATATCATGACGGAAGGACTATTCGTATGCGTTGTGACCTCAGTTTAGATGGTCGATGCGCTAATTTATATTTTCGTGACTTGTGCATGGGACAGTATTCACAGACTCATGAAATAGTTCTATTTGACGAATCAAGCGTGGACCTAGAGAGTCCTACGATATGGAGTGTACTGAGACAGTGTGCCAGATTGAATTATTCAGCTCAGTAATATCCAGCATTATCACATAAATGCGCACGTGTCCGTATTTAAGTGTTAAATATAATAATTAGTTAACAATTATTGTTTACTAATTATGTCATGACATATGGTGCATTGTACTCTCTTAGTTGAGTTTATCCAAATGTGTGGTATGGTAGGACCCATTAGAGGTATACTTGGCAACCATTAAAAGAAGGCAAAATGATAATTTTACATATTAATTATTTAATTGTTAAATAATTAAAATATCTCATTATTTTATAATATAATATTTTTGATATAATAATATTATATACATGCTTGGTTGGCAAGTATATGTATATTATATGATTATTTAATATATTGAACGAAAAAAGTGATTCTTCGGGTAATCGAATTTTAAATTTGTTTTGTTAGTGAAAATCAGTACTTGAGCCTCGTTTTGGTTAGGCTTTTTTGTGAGAGCTTGGGTATTCTATTCTTTTATGGCTACGACAAAACTTATAAATCACAAGCAAGACTTGTTGTGATGGTTCCACCGATTAGAAAGGATAGTGGGGCTTGGACCAGGGGGGAGAGGGGTTTACCTCAGCAGGTGACATACCTTAATTATTGGGAGTAGTTTTAAGCGAGGCCGAGGCGGTCTCTAGTGTTAGAGTGGGGGAGGGCAACGACCTAGAAGACCCTGAGAAGGTAGATGGTGTGGAGGTGGTAGGGTTTGAGTTAGAAACCAAATATCGTGCCTTTTGCCTGAACGAGGGCGACCTGGACCTCATGAGGAACTCGTATAACATCATTGAGATGGTCACCCTTAAGTTGCCTACGGAGGAGGATTACTCGAGCAGCCCTATCAATAGTGAAGTGGCTATTCATATAGAATTTTTTAGGCTGAGCCTCAGGCTTCCTATTCAGCGATACTTCACTAGGATGCTGGTCCGCCTCGAAATCGCTTCGCCTTAGCTAGGGCCCAATTCTGAGAAGGTATTAGTGGGTTTGTATGTCTTGTGGGCAAGGGCAAGGGCAGGGTAGTCTTCTCTCCATTTTCAAGAACTGTGTTACCTGTTTCATTTCAATAGTAATGCTAGGAGTCAAATGGGCTTCTACTACTTCTCTTTCCATGGTCTTCAGAACCTAGTCCTTAGTCAACCTACCTCATAGGAAATATTGATCGACCACTACATATTTGGTCATTAATGTTTCTCATAAGGTTTCTGTCCTATGGTGAGGGGCATGGCCACTACCCAGATTTGCATCACACAGCCGTCTTTGAACCCCTGCAGTGGTGTTTAGGTCCCTTCTATGTGCAAGTTCTTAATTTTCAACTCATCTAAGGTCTCCTTAAAGATTATGTCGACCTGGCTACCAAGGTCAACAAATACCCTGTTCATCTTCTCTCCTACTACTAGCACTTCTATCACAAGTGCATTGTTATAAGGATAACTGACTCCCTACATGTCCTCCTCTATGAACATAATCGGCACAGCCTGCTACAACCTTGGTTTTTTGGGCAGAGAAGTGTTGCACATAACTTCGTGCGCCACAATTGAGTATTTGGAGTAATTTTTCCGTTGTTTGATTGATTTTTCTGCTAATGCAGGTCCGCCAAAAATAATTGTAACGGGGTTAGGATTCGATCCACTGGGCTGCTCAGCCATCGTGAGCTTTCGGTCAGCTCAGAACTTTCCTAGGTACCCATTCCTCATTAAGGTGTCAACTTGTTTCCTCAACTCGGAGCATTTGCTCATGGTGTGTCCTGGCCCCTTATTCATGTTGCACCATTTCGCCGAGTCTGTTCACTGCTCTACTCCATTCCCTCTGACATTTATATGTAATAGACCCTGATTTTGAATCACTTCATAGATTTCTTCGAGTGGCACAGTTAAGAGGATAAAATTCTCGACACAAGCCACCCTTATCTCTTAAGCTATGTGTTAATCACGGTTCCTCGAGCTTTAAGGCTACTTGAGAGGGTTACCTAGGCGGAACCTATTTGGCCCATATCTTTGGTTTTTGGACCTATGATTCGACGTAGTATTCTTCTGGTTGTCGGATGCATTATACCAGTTTACAAAATTTATCATCTGTAGAGGACAGTATTCATCGTTCATCTTTCAGTATTTCAGCGGAGGGGGTGGAAGCCCTTCTCTTCCCTTGAATTTGACTTCTTCCCTAGGCCGGGCCTATCCTCGGGGTGGTTCAACAAGAGATTTCTTGGCTTCTTTGCCTTTTTCTATCGATATGTACTTCGGTGCCTTGTTATACGCCGTTGTGTAAATTGTGACACAGCTTTTCGCCAGGTAGTACTAGAATTTATTTAGCCCCAGTCCAGTCGTAAAGGCATTCAGGATAATGGGCTGGTCAAAAGCTCTCAAGGCTATCACCTCATTGTGGAATCTCTGTATAAAATTTCTAAAGCTCTCACCCTTACCCTGTCTGATTCGTTTCAACTGCTCCAGATCTTTGTCAGCCTCGCACGAACCTTGAAAATGTAGCGTAAATTTCTTGGTTAGGTCGTTGTAGAAGGCGATACTACACTGCTTCAAAAAACTATACCAGAGTAGAGCGGGCCTATCTAAGTTCATATGAAAGAGCCTGCACATCTGGTACTGCCTTAGTCCTGCAGTTGACTGTAGGTCGGTAATCGGTCGACATAGTAGTTAGGGTCGCTGACTCTCTTGTAAGTGGGTAGGTTTGGGAGCCGAAATCAGCTCAAGAGCCCCACGTTCCTCAGCTCGTTTGTTAGCGGTAATCTTCTCTCCTTTTTCATCTTCTTTACGGGAGGCTAATCTTTCTTCTCTTTCTCCGCCAAAAGCCTCTCTAACTTCTCATCCAAATCATGGACTTTACTTTCCAAACTTGACTTACCCTGTTGATGCTGTTGTTGTTTGGTAAACAGGTCTTTTCTCACCGCCTGCTCAAAATCTCGAGTCCTTGCCTTTTTTCTCTCGGGGACTGCCTAGCTTGGCCGGTTGCTCCAGCCAAATCATGTAAGGTCCCCGATTTGTTCATCGGTTCCGTCTGTTCTCGACCTCCTCCTGAGATTCCCTCGTGCTGTTATTTCCTGCTTCTCTTCGTTTAGTTCTGATCAATTTAGCCATGAGCTATCTCAGTTCTTCTCTTTCCTCTCTCAGGGTTCTTAGCTCCACTTGTATTTTAGGTGGCAACAAGCCTTTTATTCGAAAGAAAGGCTTGTTTTTATGGCCCCCGTTCCTGTTTAGGTCTGATCCTCTCTCTCCAACAACACAATTTTCTGCTGGTAAACGACTTTTCTGCCATAGCAACTCATCTTCTTGGATAAAGGTTTTCATCTCGACATCCCACAGACGATGTCAAAAACTGTTGACTGAAAAAATTGGTTCTTCAGGCTAACGAGCTTTGAATTTATTTTGTTAGCGAAAATCAGTACTTAGGCCTCGTCCTAGTTGGGCTTATTTGTGAGAGCCTGGGTCTTTTCTTCTTTTGTGGCTACAACAGAACCTGTAAATCATAAGCAAGACTTGTCGTGATGGTTCCGATAGGGTGGGTTCCTGTAAAGACTCTTCAATGCTTAAGTAAAAAAAAAACTATGTGGGCAGGAGGAATTTTAAAAAAAAAGAAAGTAACAAGTATGTCCAAAATAAAAGGAATAAAACCTCTTTTTTCTTTGTTAATTCTTCTAATTTTTTTGGCATCCCTTTACTTTAATGTCCTTTTCTCTTTTTTATAGTACTGATCTTCAAAGAACCTTTTGGGTATTCTACATCTGTTGTACTTCTGACACACGTCAAATATCTTTTTACTATGCATCTGACACACATCAAATATCATTCTATAAATCTTGTTTTGTCATGCTTCTGATTCCACTTCTGTTACATGCCAGGTATCTTTATGATATATATTAAGCATATTCTCGGCATATTCCTTATGCCTATCTAAGTCGATGAATTTGGTTAAGTGTGAGGTTAAGCTTGATTCATTTGGGGGGGAGTCCTGGTAGTCCATTCCTGTTCGGCTCGGTTATAGTTCGAAGCTGTCCCAAAGAGCTAGTCTTCTAGTAATTTTATTGGCTATGCTTGGTTGGCCCGCCTGTTATAAATCCATCTCGCGTTTCCCTCCGATCTGCAAGTTCTGAGATAAACCAACTGGGTTAGTGTGTAGAAGGTGGTGTGGGTCATATTTGGACAGGTTATATCGAACAGATGCTTTGGGCGGCTGATCAAGTTCTTTGAATCCGAGTAGGTACGGCTCTGTCCAACTCTAAAAGAGCATGGCCTGATGGTTCACTATGAGCCTTCCTGCGAGGTAGGCTATTCCACCGAGTGACATCTGATTAAGCCATTAGAGTTCGACTTTTACTTGAGCCTAGATGCCTTAGGCCTAGAGGTCATTTTTTTTAAGAAGAAACATAATATAATAATGATATTACTAAACTTGATGGCCACGTTTAGACATATTTAATATTTTTATATTATATGTATATATATTAGAGATGAATATGTGAAAATTGTAGGAATGAGAAGAAAAAATAAGAAACAAGTTGTTATTTTTGTTTTGCTTTAAGTGTGAAAATTGCGGGGTTAAAAATGAGGAAAGCAATTGTTGTTTTTTTCCTTTGCTTTATTGTTGTTGATATGAAAGTTTGGTGGCCAACTAACATATGGAGAAAGACAAAAGGGATTTGATCCAATTAAAAATTAGTTTTAAATGTTAAAATTAATTCTATTATTTGTCTATTGATAAAAGAGTTGATTGAAAAAAAAAAATTTATAGAGTTTAAGTGTTAAACTCGATGCTAGATAATTGGAGCTGTTGTTTTAGTTTATTAAGTCTATTAAATTAGTGGCTAGAACTGCCAACGAGTTAGTCTCTACGCAAATTCTCAATTACACGTATAAAAATTACATGTTTGGTGAATTTTCAAACTCTATTTAATATATTAATTTAATAAATATGTTATTAATTGTGTTTATTATATGTTTTTATATTCCGCTGCACTATAATATTTATGAGATATATATTTAATACAATGAACACAATTATATATACAAACACTTTAATATAAAAGATCCCAACATATATCTCATGCGGTAATATTTTATTAAAATATTTTATTTGATGTGAAACTTACTATTCTCTCTTATTTAATCACATGACACTCTTATTGTATTAATCTCACATTTAAATATTAATCTAACTCATATTATCTATCTCTATTATCATAACTAGACCTACATCTCATACATGATAATCTTTTATTAAAACTTAAGAGACATAATTTTAAAGTTTAAAATATAAATTAAAATTAAAATTTACACTAAAACCATTTGTCGTGGACTAAAAATTTGCTATCGACAATATATATATATATATAATTTATTAGATAAAATTACCTATCCACATACATAAATGTAAGGCCCACCTAATTTTTACCTAATCACGTAATATGACGCTAAATAGAGAAGAGGATCTTTGACAAATGCTATAAATGTGGCCTACCTGCAAGATTTCATATTAGAATTTTGAAAATGTGAAAATCCATATGGCTGGTACTTTTTGTTGTTACATAACTCAGTGATTCAACTATATATGCAGCGTACAAGATTTCAAATAAGAATTTTGACAAATTGAACTTCGAAATAGATAATGCTTTTTCTGTTTCCAAATGTATAACCGATTGATTCGACAACGGAAGATTCTACAGAATTTTTTTCTTTTTTTTTAATTTATATTTTTATTATTGAGTGAAACTCAAAATATTAGTCTTTTTTTTATTGAAATACTAGATTACATGTATAGCTCTTACAAGCTCCTCCCCCTAAAAGAAAGTAATATCATAGTTAGAATTTAATAGTTGAAATGTGAATATTAGAGTTATTGTTTGAATAAAAAAATTAGTGCGAATCTTTTATTAGTGAAAGTTTTATTTGAGAGAAATTATTGAGTAAGTGGATTATTCTACATTAATTAAAAATTATTTGAGGGAGATTGTTAAATGAACCAATTGTTTTATATTAATTAAAAAAATATTAATACTTAAAAATATTTTTTAAATTTATTTATAAAAAAAATATTAAATAAATTAATTATTCCATAAAAATCACCGCACTCAAAAGACTAATCTTTTTAAATTGAGTTCTCGAATTTTATGCATAACCCTTATAATCACAAGTCTCTCAACATTTATCGTCATGCTCTTATGCATAGACTTTATAATCCCAACGGTCCCCTATATTTATCATCATGCTATCAAGACCACAAAAAGATAAAAAGTTAAAAAAATGAAACTACTCGTCAATTTCGTGTTTGGCTTCACTGTTTTAACCTTGTGGAGCCAGCATACTTAACAGAGAATCAGCAATAATGGGTTGGTTCTGATTGATTTTCCTGAGCTAGAGTGAGGAGGAGGAAATTAAGCAAATGGTCAATGTTGTTTAAATTAGCAATTTTTTTTTGAGAAATTTCAATTAGCAATTTTGACAACTAAGTGTCCGATATTTATTCCCATTTAGCTTATAATTTGAGTAAAACTGAAATTATTGAGCCTCAAATAATGTATTTTGAATATAGATAATTAATGCTCAAAGGAAAACTACATTTATCGAGGAAGAAAATACATAATTTCACTTGTGACATTGTAACCACATCACTGGCTTTGTTATATATCTTTTGTTTTTTATTTCACCGTCCAATGAGCGGCACATTACTAAAAATATAGCTTAATAAGTGTAATTATTACTCTTACAATATATATATATATATATATAGCATACTCGTAGCGTTATTATAAATTTGTACAAGAACTAGACTCTCTTACAAACTATTTTTTAACTCCAAAAGTACTGGCTGCATTGGCACCCACATAAAATACCATGTCCACGTTCATGTATCAACTTCTTCATCATCCAATACCCAAGCCTGCCAAATTTGAAATCAACATTTAGTTTCTACTAATGAAGTTGTTTGTCTCTCCATTAAGCAGGCGCTGAATTAATTCTGAGTGATCTTCTGAAATGACTTCAGTAACCAAATCTTGCAATCTCTGGCAAACCCTCGAAGTATCTACTCCAACCCTAGAAATTTTAACCTGAAGTTCGAATTAATTACAGAAAATTAAACCCAGTAAAAATTTTGATAAACATGTAAAGCATTGAAGCCAAGACAATAGAGAAAACAATAAAAATAGAGGAACTGACAATTACTTTATTAATTACCTGGGCGTGGACTGAGTGAAAAATTTTGTCAGCCACAGTAGAAAAGCTAGCACTGACAACTTCAGCTCCTTCTTCCTGAAGGATACTAATAACTTCATATAACGTGAAGTTTCTTTGCAAACCACTTATCAGGAGCACTTCGATACTAGAACCCAGGTCTCTTAACTCAACCAGAGGCAACCTTAATCCAATATTATTCATTTCATCCATCATGTTACTGCTTGTTTTTGTTATTGACTTCATTGCTTGTTCTTTCTTTCGCTTTAGTTTCTCTATTCTTTCTCTCAGCTGCTTTATGTAGGAGGCAGCTAGATCCAGCTGATCTTGTTGCGATATGATATCCTGAAAAAGAAAACGGTAGTCATTGTGTTAGTATCTAGGGGCCGGGATGGTCAAGTACTAATCTCTATATTGATATATTAGACACAGTATACGAGATACTGGTCTACAAATATTTACCTGCCCGCATTAAATTCACATGTAATGGAAGTCATAATGATAATGAAGGAAAGGATCTAATTATGTTGAAGGAAAACGATATCTTCTTGAATCTCATCCATTAACCAAGATAACGTTACAACAATATCTTTAATAGTAGTCATATATATATATATATATATATAAATAACTTAGTGATAACATAAGAACCACATTTATTATTTCGTCTACCGTTTCTCTAATAGCTGGCAACAACGATAGGGTCTATATTACTGCCCCGTTTGTTATTAAACATTTCTGCTAAACTTTAGAAGCAGAACAGTAGAGTATTTGATAAACACTCCCTCGACTTCACAGATAAGTTCCACTGAATAACTAGTCACATTCCATAAAATTTATGATTGTAAAATTATAGCATCTCTGCATCAAACAAACCTCATATGATAACGTTATTACACATCGAGTTTTACACTTTTTCTCAAGTTTTCTTAGAGTTTCTATTTGATTCTTCATATATTTGCTATATTTTAATTTTTTTAAAAAAACTAGAGGTGTATGTATTTATATTAACAGCCTAATAATAAAGGGTTAATAGTATATTGTTATCTTTATTAAAGTGGAGATCCCAACATATAAAAAGAAAAGAGATAGTATATTTTAGAATTTAATTAAAAAAAATTTAAAAATATAATAAAAAAACTTGGTGGGCTTAAACCTTACAACTGGAACTGATAAAGTAGTTTTATCCTTATGATAGAGGAGAGGAGAGGATGAAGAAAATGTCTCACAAGTACGAGTATCGAACCAAAAAAGGAAAACAGAGAGAAGTGCAACGTTGAACGCCAACGTTTGGTAAAAATATCGTTTCAGAATAAGGGCAGTGCTTTCTTTGGAGCTTAGAGGGAATGAACTGAAATACCTTAGAGGTTTTGAAGTGTTGAGAAGGAATAAGAGAACCAAGCTTGAAGCATAAAGCTTTCATGTGATTTCTCCTATTCCTTTCAATAGTCTTTCGATCAAGTTTGGACGACTGATCATCACTTCTTTTCTTCATCTTTCCACTCAATTTTTTCAGTTATTTCCTCTCAGCAAAACACAAAAACCAGAAAGACAGAGACTTAGAATTCAAGATAAGAGAGTATTACTGTCTAAAGGCTTTTGCATTCAAGCCGGTAATGATTCTCTGTATATGTAGGCAAGAAGAAGAAGAAGGGAAATAACACACGAAACTTCTCTAATTTTGGGTTGTGGGTCCTGTAAATTAAAACCTATGAAGATTAATCAATATTTTTTTCAATGCAGTGATTATGCCTCGTAGAAGATAGCTTTTTGACCTGCCAATTAGTATTTTGCGTTCCATGTTACAAAGCCATTGGTCAGAAAGAGAAATGTATTAATAAGAGTATTTTTTCTTGCGGCCGAGGCTATTTACCCGATTCGTGACCTTGACTTTTCTTCACAAAATTTTAAATTATTACACGACCCGCGTTTCACCGACCACTCTTTTTTTGTATCAGAGTTTCTGCTGCGTGCTTTTAATTATGTTTACATCCAACCAAACCAGCTGTTATTTTACAACATTAAAATTATTCAAGCACGAGGAAGACTAATTTAGTATATACAACCACTTATATTTTCACTAAAAAACATTCGCTACATAGGGAAGTAAACAAATTCAATTTGATCATTTAGGACGAAGAAATTACACAATAACTTTTCAAATTATGCAACCTGGCGTCATAATTATACCCTTAATTTGTGATCAATGGTCTTCTATCAGATAGCTAATAGCCAGTTCATTTGTTACCACATGTCCATGTCTATCTTCTCCATACAGTTCATTAATTCTACGAGTTTTTGTTTCTGGTGTGAAAGAGATAATTATATATATATATATATATATAGAGAGAGAGAGAGAGAGAGATGTGTGTGTATGTACATTGATTTTCAGGACTTTTCCTATCGTTATTTATATTTAAATATTATAAACATAAATTAACTTCATTAAAATTCGCAATCACAATTTTTTTTTTGTGGTTTACAACTGTAGCTAATAAATATTACACTACTATAAATCAATAAATAATACAAAAAAAGATGATTGATTATAGGGAACGAAGATTATTATAATGTGTTAATTTAGTGATATAAAATTGAGTTTGATTTTTATTTTGAGTAAGTGATCAATACAAAGTTAATACAAGGTTAAATACGTGTTGTACGTACGAAAAAGAGACCAAAACAGAGAGTTAAAAGTGAGGAAGGACACAAAACACATTAAGAGACTTGTTTCCTGGTCTTAGCACCGTGGCATCGGCCCAACGCTACATTGGCACCGCAGCACACACTTTCAAGAAAGTGCATTTTTAGGTTGACTTGATTTATTTGGGTCGATTTTAGACTTCTCTTTTGCGTGGACTCTCATTTCAATAAAAAAATAAGGTTTCTAGTTTTTGGAGCCTATATAAACCTTTATAAACCTCTTAAATTGTGAAATATCAAAAAACATGTAAAAAAAGTGCCGAATAGAGAGTTTAGACAGCTCTAGCGCGATAAGTGTACAAAAAAGTGCCATGGGAGCACTTGAGTATTGTATTGACAAGAGAGTGTTAATAAATCCTTTGGAGAGTTCGTCTATTGATGTATTCATTATCTCTTATTTAAGATCTTTGTGATTTTGAGTAGGAATGAACAGAAAATTCAGACTCGACCATGGGAATGTTCGAGTCCCTCAATAAAGAACCCGTATATCCTGATTAGGTCTAGGATGAGAATTAAATTAACCTGGAAAATGTTTCAAACCCGAAATTTTTTATAAAAAATAAAAATGATTAGAAAGGCGTCATTTTGTGTCTTACCAAACGACGCCATTTTAGCAAAGTACAAAACCAAAAAAAAAAAAAATCTCTAATCTCCATGTTATCTTTGCGATTGCATCAGTCTCACCACTCTTAAATTGTCGAGAATTACAGATTTCTCTCTGTTGTCTTGTCATCGTGCCTCACCGTCGCCTCGCCATTTGCCTCATCATCACAACATCTCGTCGGTGATTTGGTGTGGTGATTTTTATGGTATCTAAATTCAACACCTACTTTTTTTTTACTTTTTAATTAATTAATGCTAATTTAAACACTTATTTTTCTTTTATTTCACATTTTTTTTAATCATAATTGTATACTTTCACCTTAAAGTCATAATAATTTTATACTAAAAAAACTCTAAGAATAAAATTTTAGATTTTCAATCTTTTTATTTACTGATGCATGCTTCTGAAATTGTTGATTGCATTGTTGTATTATTGAAATTATTAATTTTAGAGCTAATTAGTATTGACTTAGCATATTTTAAGAGCACAATAAGAAGTATGAAGTTAACATATGTTTTTAAAGAGTTAAAATCTTGAAATTATTGAGTATTGTCACTCAAAATCCATTGTTTTATGTAAATTGAATAGGTTGTGAGGGAACAATTTGAGTTGTGCTAACTCTTGAGATTTTTGTAATTTAAGAGTTCTTTATGAATTTAGTAATAAAAGAAATTAAGATCTCGTGATTCACTGTGCATGTAGGCATTTGTTGTCAAACCAAGTATATTCTTATATTTTTGTGATCTACTGTGTTTAAATCTTTTCTATTCTTGTTTTAATTATGGATGAAGCCTTTCACATGCACTTAGGGTTTTAGGGTGCTAAATACCAGTCTATGAGATATGAGAGCAAGTAAAAACTCCAACTAGTGATGTCAGTGCTCTAACTAAGGTGATACCTAAGTGGTATCAGATTTGAGAGTCTCCTAATTTCCTAACAAGTGGTATTAGAGTTAGGTTGAGGTTCAAATTGTAGAGTATATGTTACAAAGCTATATTATATAGTATATGTTACAAAGCTAGATTATAGAGTATAGGTTACAGAGCTAGGTTGCATAGCATAGATTGCAAAACTAGATTGTAGAGCATAGGTTGTTCAATTATGGCGACTTGCAAGTATAAAGACAATTTTTTTAAAAAAAAAGATTAAAAGCCTAGTAGTACAATTGGATTGTGACTATAAGAGAAAGAGCTAAAAATAGAGAATGAAAAATAGTTAAAAAGAAAGGTAAAGATGGGTAGATATCCTATAATAGTTTGTGTGTGGAGGACTTGAAGTTGCAAAATCCTTGGAAAGCTTTGAAATAATACTAAAAGTGTTAAGGGGGTCTATTGTAAGAAGTATAGTAAAAGTTGTGTATTTAATAAGAATGTTGTGAGGGCTTAACATAGGTTATTGATGGGATATATACCAAGAGGCAGCATTAGATATTATCTCATTATAGTGTCAGGAGTCGGAAAAAAATGTATGGTAAGGATGCTGTTGGCAGGAATAAGATTCAACCACCGAGGTATTATGGTAGAGTCGAGAGTAACTATTGAGATCACATTACAAAGGCTACCTAAGATAAGATACATTCAAACATTTTGGAGATCAAAGTCACGAGTCTTAGTGGAGTTATGTCGATGCAATGATTTAAATGAATCAATGCTAAAGTATTTGAGTATTTGTTATGGTGTGGATGAATCTTAGTTTTAATACTTTAACTCTTTTTATTAATCCTTTTTAAAAAGATAAAAACAGGTGAATCGAAAATAATTAATTAAGAATAAAAAATTATTATTAGTTTATGGAATATACATATTAATATTCCTGGATCATACATTTCGTTCCACTTTTAGTCCTTATATTAATAGGAGTGGGACTTCTACGTATTTTTGATGGCAACAAAAAATATTCGTCGCATATGGGTTTGAAAAGATTTTTGAAGAGATTTTGAATTAATAAGGGTTTTGTTAAAATTTGGTGATTTAAAATCAAGTTTGAACTTGATTTTGAGTTGGAGACTAATAAAGAGTCGACATAAAGTTAAGTACGCAATAGACATACGAGAAAATGATGAAAAGGGGAAGCTGAAAGAGATAAAGGGGAGCAAAACACGCGAGGAGGCTTGTTTCTAGGTCATGGCACTGTGGTGCCAGCCTAACACCGTGGCGCCCACTTTTATGAAAGTGCATTTTTAGGTCGACTTAATTTGTTTGAATCAGTTTTGGAATTTCATTTTGCGTAGACTCTTATTTCAACAAAAAAAAAGGATTCTAATGATGTTTTAGAGCCTATATAAACAATTGTAAACCCCTTAAATTATGAAGCATCAAAAGACATATAAGAGAGTGCCAAATAGAAAACTTAGGCAGCTCTAAGGCTCTGAGTATGTAGAAGAGTGCCATGAGAGTATTTGAGTACTGTGTATAAAATAGTGCTAATTAATCTTTTAAAGAGTTCGTCTATTGATGTATTTTTTGTCTTTTATTTAAGATCTTTGAGATTTTGAGATCTTTATAATTTAGGAGTTTTTTGTGAACTAAAATATAAAAGAAGTTAGGATTTTGTGATCCACCGTAAACGTAGGCATTTGTTAACGAATTATGTATATTATTGTTCCTCATGTAATTCATTGTTTATCTTTATTGTGTATTTAAATATTTTCTAATCTTATTTTACTTGTAGGTAAAGTCTTCCCATACACTGAGGGTTTTAAGGTGCTAAATACTAGCCTATGAGATGTTATGGCTCATAAAAATCCTAACAAATAATGTACGTGCTATGGTTAATGTTAATATATAAGTGGTATCAAATTTGAGAGCCTAGCTTAATTTTCTAAATAATGAAAATTTTGATACATAAAAATTTAAGCAAAAAATCATGCAAAGACTAATTGTTATTATTTTTATTTTTAACATAGGAAAGAAGGATTTGAATTCGAGAAATGAAGATAATACAATATCAGCATTTATTATTGGGTTGTTAATACAAATATCAATAGCCCAATAATATTGGTATCATATTTTATAATATAATATAATATTATTATTTTATTATTGAAATTTTGAACCCCCTTTCATTTATTGTAATATGAATTTTTATTGTTGTTTAATTCTATCATAGTTACTATTGCTTCATTATTGAGCCCATTGTCTAATGATCCAATCAGCCCGTGCTTGATCCAATATTTTATAGAGACAACTTATATTAAATGAAGCCTAAAATTCATGAAACAAAAGAACTCAGCCTATATTTTAAGATCCAATTTAAAAGGTAACTCGACCTGCGATTTATGAATTTTATAAATTGATTGTATAAATCATAGCGAGATAAAAAATAAATTAAATGTCTAATTTTATTTAAATTTTAATTAATTAATCAGAATATTATACGAAGAATAATTTTTCACAAATAAGTGAATCCCACATAAATTATTCTTCTTAATTAGAGACTTAATAACATATTTAAACTCTCTTTAATACAAAATTAATTAAATATGCATGCTTTGAAAGGGATTAGAGCTCATATATTGTAAATAAAGACAGTTATTTTTTTATACATTCACACTCATCATTGATTCACACAATGCAATATTTATCAGACACAACAAATATTGTAATTCTACTTATTTTTACGAATACTCCCCACATACTAACACAACAAATGTTTTGAAAAGGAGTTTTTTTTTTTGGCAGAAGAATGGTACAATTCCGGTAATTGACCGAGTACGCAAGAGCAATAATGTAATTAATGTAGAGGTTCCAAACTCAAAAAAAATTTCACAATATTATAATTATTTATGCTAATACTAATTTGTATTGTTGTATTTATTAAGAGTGGGTAAAAAAAGATCAAAAATTAGATCGTATCAAACTGGTTAGTTTGGTCTAATTTTTTTTATTTAAAAAATTCGTTCAATTTTTTTTAATTAGAATAACAAAAAAAAGGGGCTGGTTTCGATCCAGTTATACACATAATCAAATTGAACCAAAAAAATTGGTTTGTTGAATATATATATAAGCGGAATGTAATTTAATGTGGAAAGTTACCTTAGCCCGGTTGGTTAAGTACTTAAATTTGATTTTCAAAATCCTGTTCGAGTCTTAATTTGGTTATGTTTCTAATTGTTAATATTTTTTAATTGAAATATATTTAACTGAAAAATAATTAATTCTAAAATGAGCTTGTTAAGTTTGAGTGTTTGACTCAACTTGCTGCAGGTCTAAGGCTCTAATCTAATAAGTGACATTTTTTTAATGAATTATTAGTGTGTTATAGACTAAAAGAAAAAAAAGAATGCTCATTATCTTCTCTAGCCTTATCCCAATTGGTGAATTAAAGGCAATTGCTTATATAAGTCCCAGTTCAAGTCCTAGATGGTATTTTTTTTAGTTATTAATATTTTAAATATAAAATAAAGTAAATAAAATTTGTTAATCAATAACGAGCTTCAACTCAGTTGAGCGAAAATAAAATTAATATCACGTGACATGTTCAAACCAGCTTTTTGCATTTTTTTTGTTCATATTTTTATTTTAAAATTATATATAAGAAATTAAAATTTATTTTGAATTCAAAGCAAACAGCAGTTTATTAGGTATTCTGAGTTTATTCAGATAGGTGAGGTTTGAGGCTTCAGCCTTATAAATACTTAAGTGTTTTATAATTTTTTTTTAAAAAAATTGAGCCATAAAAAATTAAAAAATAAACTGGATTGATCTCCTAACTTAAACAAATACAATCGGTTTTCTCATAAGAGCAAACCGAAAATAAATGGGCAGGTTCGGTTTCGGCCAAAATCAGACCGAACTGAAAAGTGCCTAACCCTACTTATAGGCCGAAAACAAATTTTAATGTGATTATTTGACCAAGAAATTATATATAGGATAAATTTCCAATACCGCAACCCTCTTTTGCTACTGATCTAATGCTTTGTACCTGCAGTTACCCTTCTTTTGTTCTTATCTGCTAAATGGTCGTCTATCCGATAGTTCATTTGTTACCACAAATTGATATCAAAATTCTATCTTGTACGCACGGTTCAATAATTCAATGGCTTTCCAATTGATAGAGACATACACATACTCATATTCATATACAAATAAAAATTGGCTTTGCCCCCACAGCTTATGGTTGAGTGGAAAAGGATCTCTCTCTGCCGGATGCTGAGTGAACTTGTCCCAGTTTCTTGAGAATAATCCTCACCTTTGTTGGGAGTAGACAAGACAATCCAAATAGTTTTAGTAGTGGACAAGTTAAATCTTAGAAAGTGTAGTTATTCATTTCTCTTTTTTTTCTCACCTATAACCGTGGCTTAATTTTCTCTTCATTATTACAAATCGTACAAATGGTTTGAATTCGATATGAATCCTCTCTGGTTGCGGGTCATAATTCAATTTCCTGGAATGGCAGAAATCCAGCAGTCGCAGGGTCCCTCCCTCTCCAATATGAAGAGTACATCAATCCATCTTCACACTCGTAACAGCAAAAACTTAGTATGAAGAGGCATTGGAGGTAAAAACTCCAAAAGCTGCAGTGATGATGAGCTCGGGGTTTGAGACTTTCAAGTTGGAATCCCCAACGATGACCGTGAGACGAAGATATTCAAAGCCTAAAATGTTGAAATGCCCGGATGCATGACGCAAGCACAGCTGTAACTTTGGCATGATGTAGTATTTAAAACGTGCGAAACCCTATACTCCAGCAAAGGTGACGTAGGACAAAATATGCATAGAACATCAAAAACTTCCTGCAAGTATTTGACAGCCTTTCATGAGAGTTTGAGACTCTATCCGCCAGCAAAGATGACGCAGGGCCAACTACGCTTAGAATATCAAAAGGGATATTAACACTATCACCACCCCCCCTCCCTCCTGAGGTTTGTACAAATTACACTGTGAAATCAGCTTTGATTTAAATTATACTGTTATCCCCTTTAAATAATTTAAAGGACTAATTTCATCTGTATCAAACTATCAATGGTATGACGAAGATATAACGTCAGTTACAGTTTGGTGGAATTTTAAACATTTATATACAGTAGATGGCTAGAAAGTTCCCAATTAAACCAGCTTGGAGTATTGTCAAATTGTCAGAATCTGGCGAGACAGTAACTGTAGTGTTTTGGGAGCACTGAATCTCGAGAATTCCCATGAGTTGTGTTGTGTAACACGAACGAATACATTGGGCCCACTATAACTTGGATATTTAATTTTATCTTTCTTTTTTTTTTGTTTACCAAAATTTCAAATTCAGAAAACCGCATTATGAAGTCGCGATCCATGCTTTAACTTTTACGATCCATTTCTAGGACTAGGAGTTGACAAAATGCAGGATTGGAGTAACGTGAATTGTGGCCCAATGAGAAACAAAACGTAGGTCCAATTGCTTAACACAATACGCAAGTTGACTTGATATCGGAGACTTTTCTTTCATGTATTTACACCAAACCATGAATACTTGTGTTAATATTTTAGTGATAATATATTTATGGAAAACTATATATGATTTCTTATTGTTTTAAACATTATTTACTTACTTTATTAATATTTTATATTATATAAAAAATCTCATATTATTATTTTACCCACTAATTTTTATTATCGTTTTACTAATCTACTATTATATTAATATTTTACATAAATTATTAATATAATTTTTTTTAAAAAATAAAAAAATAATTAAAATAATAAAAACTATAACATATTTATATTACCATAAAATAATGAATATTTTAATTCTTTTATTTTATATTTTAAAATTTTATTCATTAATTAATTTTTTAAAATATATTAATATTTAATACTTTTAAAAAAGAATAAATATATTATAATTTTTATTATTTTATTGTTTTTTAATAATTTTATTTAAAAAAAAAAAAAAATTATAACGTATTCATTCTTTCTAATTAAATATCAATACATGAAAAAAATATTATATATTAATACAAATATAAAACAAAAAAATGAATTAATCAAAATATTCATCATTCTATTATCACATAAATATGTTATGATTTTTTATTTAAATTATTTTAGTATTATTTTTTTTAAAATTACATTAATAATTTATAAAAAAAGAATAATGTAATGATATATCAGTAAAAATATAATAAAAATTAGTGAGTAATGTAACAATAATTTTTTTTTAATAATATAAATAAGAAAAAGTGAATAATACTCGAAACAGAAGAGAGAAACGATCACCGTGCTATATTTATCTTCGTTTTAATGGAGAATCCCTCTCTTCTACGTCAATAAAAAATCAGTAGAAAAAAAAATGGGCCAAACCATGACTACATTTATTCACAATATGTAACAGCATGGACACGGTACTCTAGCTTTCATTATGATTTGATTGAATTCTGATGGAATTGAAATATGCCCAGGACGCTTGAAGAGAGATGGAATTGAATTTGAACCAACCAGGACTAAGGCTAGGGGCCCCATCGTTACTTCATTTGTTTTCCGATGGAATTGAAATATGCAACCCCGCCTCCCCCCACCCCACGCCGGTTTTGTTATGTATTATATTAACATACCAAATCTTCTCCCGGCGAAACCTTACACTCTGGCCCCACCAATCACATTATTCTCCTAATTTATTTTTTTTTTAATTAAAAAAGGGTGAATCTATTCAATCCTTACTTTTTATCCTGTCACACTCTATTTTTTTTATTACATACTAATTAAAAAACTTAATATTATTTAGTATTCTTAATATACCGGGTTTAGTTTGAAAGTTGTCTTAATTATTATTTATTTTTCTACAATTCATCTCTCAAACTGTAATATTTGAATCAAACTGATCTCTCTCTGTTTCTGTTGTTGTTGTTGTTATTAATATAGATTTATTGTTGTTTTTTTTTTCATTTTATTTTGCTAAAGAAATTAGTTTCCTTAAGTACCATTGAAGAGTAGAGGTCTCGAAGATAAATTACAAGCATATGATGGAGTTGAAATGAAGTTTTTTTTATTTTTATGTGATTTTTTAGTTTTCAAAATCTACATAGTCACCAAAATGATTTCTTGTTCAACAAAAAACTTGAACTTCAGAATTGCTCTCATTATTCATTTCTTAACTTAGAACAAAGTTTTAGATTCAAGGGGGCAGGCTTTATATGTCCCTTTAAGCAATGTTCATTCATAAAATTGTATTTATAAAAATAATAAAAATAGGGTTTAATAAAATAAATTTGAGAGTTAAATAGATCCACTCTCATTAAAATATTTAAACAAATTTTGCCATGCATATATTGAGATGTGATAGTGTATGGTTAACATTTAATCATTTTTATATTAGGCCCAAATTTATATTTTTTGTTTGAGAAAAATTAAGATAAGGAGATGATCTTACCGACATCTTACTCCTTTTCCGTTCCAAATGATTTACCTGAAATACTAGTAAATTCTCCTCTGAAACTTCATTTACCGTAGAATGATTTAATTTTCGAGAATATTTGCAATCTAGAAGAAAGAATCATGTGATTACGAGGGAACGTTTTAGCTATACATTTGAGTAGCTGGTTGAGCTTCATTCAAGAGTAAAATGCATAAAATCATTGAGTGTGATGTGAATACTAGTGTGCAAATATATAATCATGAATCATGGTAAGGGAATTATTCGAAAATAGATATTTTTTTTAGCAAAAATTTATTTTAATCACAAAATAAATTTAGAAACTTTATTAGCTACACACTTAATTTTTGGACCATTTTATCTTTTTAGTATTTTATATCTCTTTCTACAAGTTATTTAAAATTTTAATCAAAAACACACTTTGAAATTAATTAAAACTAATATATTTGAACTAGAATATGTTAAAAATTGATAAATTTAATTATAAATAACTGAAAAATTGAGCAAAATTGAGCAAAAAATATCGAAGAAAAAAATTAAAGTACAAACCTCGCACTCTTCCCACACCCAACTTGCACCACACCTTGAGCAAATTGGGATCGCGAGTTGGACGTGGCTCGAGTTGGGGTCTTGTGAACAATGCACGACGTGAGACCCCATCCTGCACCTCTTGCAATTTTGAGTTTCTTCTACTAATTTTGTCATTCATTTCTTTATTTTTCATACTTTTTTATAAATTAATTTATAAAATTCTTTATTATCAATCTATATAGTATTTTTGTTTTCAGATTTATCTGGATAATAATAACATTTTAACAAAATATCAATAAATTCACATAAGAATTCGATCTACTACATAAACAATATTTTTCATCATTTTTTACTTCTCAAATTTTAATTTTTAGCTTCAATCTTTAAATATCATAACATAAATATTCGATCTACTACTTTTAGAGATAAGATTTGAGAGCGATGATAGTTTTGAGATTCTAGAGATGACAATTTTATAGAGAAAAACGAATGATTTGAGAATTTTGAGAAAAATATGGTCTCAAAAATTTTCTTGTGGTTAATAATTTTTTTTTTATTATTCGTTGACAATAAAAGTATATTCATTACAAAAAAAAGGCTATTTTTAAACAATTCCCTCATGGTAATAGGTGCTGATAGGAATGATAACGAACCAGGTTTGAGATGGATATCTCTAAACCCGCATTCATATTTACTAAAAAAATAAAATATTAAAATTTTCTTAAATCTGTTGTGAGTTTAGAGTTTTAATATTAAACTAGCTCTAATAGGTGTGTACTAATTATCAAACCAACAACAAATTATTCACAAATTTTAAGCGAATTAGTAATAAATACATAATACGTGTGTTAAGAGTAAATGTTAAAAGTGTACAACATTAAAAGTGTACAACATGTCTAACGTGCTTAACATGTGTGCTAGGAGCACATATTAAGAGCGTAATATTATGCGCCTAGCGGTTAGCACACACAATGTATTATTATTATTATTTTTTAAATAATATAATAAATTATAAATACTTTTTATTAATATTTATAAATTTTTTATTAAATTCGTATCTATTTTAATTTTATTATAAATTTTAATTTTATAACTTTAAACCTTACAAAAATTTTACTGATGCAAATAAAATTTAGCAAATTTATGAATAATTTTGCCGTCTCCAAACACTAAAAACTTAAGCTCTGGTGACAATCGGGAACATTGCTTATTTCTGTAAGTGAAGTGACAGGCACGCATGTGCTGACTATATTGAGCAAATCCATGAAACAAAAATGCTAGAGCCAGGTGTTCCACAATAAACAGTCGCAGTGGAGTTTACTGTACACCATTAATGGTGGGGGTCCAACAACTTTGCCTAAATTTAATATTTATGTCTGTACAATTCTGTTCGAGATATTGCGATGTCATCGAGTACAAGAACTAAGCCAGCACTTTGAAGATGAATTTCTTGGAATTCACTCAAAGCCTGCTCATATTTCATGCTTTCTACTCTCACTTTTGACTGCACATGGAGTTACAAAACTCGCGCACTTTTAAGTCTTTTTATTCTATAGCAACTTGATTACTTTTAATATAACAAACTAGTCACATCCAGTTTGCAGTGCTCGGACAGTAAAAATTGTATACTTTTCAATTTTAGGTAAGGGATTTGTGTTCGGTTGAGGAATTATATATATTTTTCTTCTTTAATAAAAGTGCGTTGTCCTCCTTTTTATAAAAATATGATCCGAGTATCCATAAATGTAACGTATAATCTCAATTAATATAATATATACCTAATGTAATATCAATATTTAATATATATATATATATAACTACTAGTGGATTCTGTGGCCAATTTTTGGCTATAATCCGTGACTATTGAAAACAGAAGAAACCAAACCATACCCAATATGGAATTGGTTCCTTCCAAATCGAACCTTCACCTTTTATCCTTTTGCTTTGGAATCTCTTCTTTTTCATTTTTGGGACATAACTTGTTTAACTTTTATCACTTGCACTTCACTTAGCTAGCTTTGCTGCACGTCTTCATCATAGCTAAATATGGTCCGGTATATTTTTGCTACAAGTACAAAAGTCTACAACATTATAAGGATGTATGTATCACGATTCTGAAGACGTATTCTGAAAATCAGCTGATCCCGAATGATTGGAGACGCTTGTATTTCGTAACTAATTATGAAGTTTGCTTGAGCATACTGCACCGATAATGAACAAGACACATAATTAAGGCATGGCAGTTGCTAGCTATATATTTCGGTTCATCCTCCATTGAACACAATCCAATTTCATAAAGTTTTGTTTTAAAAAATTCCTCGCTAACAAAGAAGACATCACTATCATTGAGGCTGAGGCAATGCAGTGATCATGAAGTGTGTACTTCACTTTCTAAAAGAGATCGAGGTCTTAGCTGAAGTTAGTGTATATATGCTATTGGTTGGAATATTGATGAAGAGTTGAAAGAATAATATTATATTAATAAGAGTAATATAAGTGATCGGAAACTACATAAACAAAACAAACCAATAAACACCCGAAACTAGGATTTCAAATCACTCTCTCAATGACAATAATTAATCATACAATATTAAATAGTGACAATCCTCAATCGGCAATTGTCCATGTCATATCATTCTCGAATATCCAGTGGCAGACTTCAATTTGTCCGGGGCCGGATCCGAGTGCCACAAAGGCTCCATGGCTAGGGCTCCAAGCTGACGTGTCAATATGACAAATGGCAACACCATGATTGATCTTTGCTTTGCTCCCCACGTCAATAATATCAGCCTCGTAAACCCTAACTTTAGGCACAGAGTGACAATAATACAGAAGGTAGGGGTACAAACTCTGGTGACACGACACTGATTTAGTCATTATCCCGCTGTTGATTCCTTTGACTGACCCTATCATCACTCTTTGCTTTGACCCGCTCACATTCTGGGTCGTCCTAGCCACGACATTGTGACCTAACACTGACGTGGCGAAGTCGATCATGTCCTCGACTGACCCCACGCACCGCTTGGTTTCTCCCGGGCTCGGTGCTCTCTCGCACTCGGTCAGCGCGTTAACCATCACGCACTCCATGCTCGAGTTGTCTCGGACATGAAATATTTCCTTCAACTGGGATAACTGGGAGGTTGAAAAAGGCAATTTTGATGAAATTGGACGGGGCAAAAATGACCTTCCGGGCATCTTATCCCTGATGTCAGGCATGACCATGACGTTCCCCTGCTTTAACATGGACTCCCTAAAGAATTTACCCGGTTCCGCCCATCCATTTACAGAATTATCACTGTTCCGTGAATTTGTATCGCTTAAATTTGTGTAACCGGCAAATGTGACCCCTTCGATATATTCTTTAAACGAACGACCCATATCATAGCTTTTGAATTCGATCGAAGTCCGACCCACGGATCCTTTGCCATATTCTTTGAACGTATCATTTCCTAAGTTAAATGTTCTTCCATAAGTTGCAAAATTCACTTTTCCTGAATTTGCATTCTTGGCATAAGATTGAAATGAATCATCACCGACATTGGCTCCATTCCTGTAACTTGAAAAGCTAGCAATGGCCGAGTTTCCACCTAAGCCGTAGCTTTTAAAGTTGTTATGTGGGTTGTTCCCTGAGTCACCATAAGCTTTAAACGAGTCATTTGCTGCATTACCTGACTCGGCATAACCAGTAAAACTCGAGCCAATAGTGTTCCCATTGTCTGCATAGCTAGTGAACTCAGTTGGGCCAGAATTTCCATTCTTTCCGTAGTTTATAAACCCTTCAGAACCTGAATTTGTATCATCGCTATAGCTTGAAAAACTGAGTTCGTGGTTGTTACCCGCTGAGTCGTAGCTGGCAAAACGGAGAGTGGGTACATTGACTCGGTCTCCATAGTTCTTGAAGTCACCTGAGCCACCGTTGGCGTTTCCTCCATAACTGGTGAAATTTTCATTGACAACATTGCCATCTTTAGCATAGCTAGTGAAATCTTCGCCGTGACTAGTTGATTGTCCACTGTATTTCTTGAACGAATCATTGGGAGTGTTTAGTCCTTCTGAGTAGTTCTTGAAGGAGTCAACTCCGCCTAGTCGCGAATCGCCGTAGTTTGCAAAGTTTTTGCTTGAATAAACTGCAAAGTTAGCATCTGGGCTATGTCTGTCCATATCTTGTTTGGAGTCAAACGAGCATATTAAGTTTGCCAGGGAACAAAAGGCGTCAAGATGTGAAGAGAGTGAGCTTTGGCTAGCTAGTTTGGTGAGTTTCGCCAAGTGAATGGCGTTTAGTGGAGAGGCTTTGGAGAGAAGAAATGGTGGCTTGGGGAGATTGTTGGAGATGTGTTTGTTCCAGTAACGTATCAGTGAAGCTTTAGCTGTAAAGGGGTTGTTTCTAGATGAAACATCTTCTATTGTTTCATTTGTTCCTTCACAAGAAACCTGCAAGCAAAAAACAGTATAGGTATAATAAATATTGAGAAAAAGAGCATATAATGACAACAGAAAATCATGCAGTTTAGAAAAAAAAAAAGATGAATAGTCCTTACATTGAAAGGTGAGATCGATAAGAACAAGAAGATGAAGAAGAAAACAGTAGTCATGGTCATTTGTTGTCTATCCAGCCAGAGAGAGAGGATTTGGACAGTTGGCCTCTCTGGGGAATAAATAAGCCGTGTCGGCACTCTCCGAAAATTATTTACTCGCTCTTTTGGCAAAGCTGTGCTTACAAAACAATATTCAAGCTGGCCCGCCAACAAATTCATCTCCTTGGTCGTTGAATCATAATACCCAATTTTATGATTCTACATTAATATATATTTTGAATTTGAAGAGTTATATATGTACGAGAATATTGATTGAAATTTATTGAAATATAATTTAGGAAATAAATTAAGTGTATAGGATATGTATAGATTGAAGATGGATATGAAAAAAGGTAAAAAAAATAATAAAATGGGGCACTAGACGCTAACGTTGCAATGCCTAATTCAGTAATTGAGTGTCGTGGTGTCAGGCGATGAGTGCCGTAGCGCTCAGATATGCGCCAGCGCTGCGGCGATGAGAGCCCAACGCCGCGGCGCTGGATAGGGGAATAATATCCTGAAATAAGAAAACTTCCTTATTTTGTCACCTACTTATTTCAGGACTCCCTATTACGACTCCCATACGTATAAGGTAAACTTAGGTCATCCCAAAGGCTATCAATTGGCTTGTAAACACATATTTGTGATCAAAGTATAACTTTTTGTGAGAGGTTGAGAAATTTTAGTGATCATCAACAATCTTTGTGGTTCTTTGTGAAATAAAATCCCTAGAGTGAGAGAGAGAGAGTTTTTCTTTGTGGTCTTTCTTGTAATAGGCATACTTTGTGAGTGCCCTGTGATTCAAAATAAGAGAAGAGTGTGATCTTGATCCGCCGTGAACGTAGGCAAGTTGTCGAACCACGTAATTCTTTGTGTGTTCTTCTTTCTACCCCTTTTTCTCTTTATTTCTTAATAACTTGTTCTACATTATTATTTGCTTATGAGATTTTGCTTGTTTGTGTGCTTCCGCTTCAACAAACTAGTATCAAAGTCAGGTTCTAAGTAGACATGACCACACCCAAGTATGAGATAGAAAAATTCAACGGTACGAATGACTTCAATCTATGGAAGATGAAGGTTAAGGCGTTGTTAGTGAGTCAAAGGCTTGGTTCGGTATTAGAGGAGACTACAGCTCCATCTAGTGATGAAGAGAAGACGTCAGTATCATCTAGAGCTGAAGTAGAAAGAAGGGACATTCAAGAAAGAGTTCATAGCACAATTGTTCTATCATTGAGCGATGAAGTACTAAAGGAAGCAACAGGTGAGACGACGGTAATAGGTCTTTGAAAGAAGTTTGACTCTCTTTATATGAGAAAATCGTTGGCCAACAAATTACATATAAAGAAGAAGTTGTATCAGTTGTCCACGTCAGAGGGGACGCCGATGAAAGATCATATAGACGCCTTCAATAAGATCATCCTTGATCTTAAGTTTATCAACATCAAGATAGAAGATGAAGATAGAACAATTATCATATTGAGTTCACTCCCCAAGAGCTATGAGAGTTTTGTTGATACGCTACTTTATGGCAGAGAGAGTTTAGTGATGAGTGATGTGAAATCATCATTAAACTCTAAGTTATTAGTGTTAGGGTTGGTGCTTACGTGTCATCCCTGAATGTACATATACTTGTGTATTTATACAAGTATACATTTTCATTAAATCGCTAATACCCAATTTATATGGTATTATGCATGTAACATTACAGACATTATAAATCTGAAGGAGTTCGGATCAGACCTAAAGGATTTAGATAAGGGCTCATAGTCAGCCACACTGAGAGATATATTTGTTAAATATTAGCATAGTTAAGTGTTAGTTGGTTATAATACTCAGCATATCCAAGAGTTGGAGTCTTGTCTGTAATGAGACATAGACATGGGAAGATATTAGTAACTGCATAGTTGCAAGAGTTGCAATCGGGTGCCAGAAAATGTAAGTTGCGCAAGTATGTTCTCGAATAATAGTCTCTGATCTATTTTTACCGATGCGGGTTTGTCGATGGATACCTTTATATATAGATCAGCATATGTCGTATCTGTCGGGTATAGATGGTCGTTCTTGACCGACCATGAGCTTGGAGCTCGTATTGACATATGAGTATCTAGTTAGGACTAGATATGGGACAGACTCACGAGGGCCTCCGATAGACATTCAATGTAAGCCATCAACGGAGGGTCCTCTCGAGTTGAGTAGTATACGTGGTCTTTTGACCTGAGTGCCACGGTGGGCTTGTAAGTGATCCACCATACTTTGGTTCCACACATGTCACAGACCTTTTATGGTGTGACTACTGGGTGTCGTTGGGTATGTTCCGATGCTTATAGAGTCCAGTGCGTACAGATATGGGATCCGTCAGCTCCTATATGAAGTTTGATATCCAGATGCTTCGAGACTGTATCTCAGAAAGTCTTATGGCCACAAGCAATTATCTTGGGAAAGAGTTCTACCAAGGTGGAACAATATAATAAAGGAGTTTGTGCATATTGTTCATTGAGATACAAGTCTGGAGATAGGACATGGATGAGCACATGGAGATTTGACGGTGATAATCTATATCTCCGTACATCTAGGATATCATGACGGAAGGACTATACGTATGCGTTATAACCTCAGCTTGTATGGTTCAACGCTCTGATTTATATATCCATAACGTGTGCGTGGGGCATTGCTCACGGACACGTGAAATAGTTTTATTTGACGAATCGGGCGTAGGACATAGGGACTCCCACGATATGGAGTGTATTCGTTGTGCACTAGGGCAGCGTGCCGAATTAAATTGTTTAATCCAGCAATATTCAGCACTTCCACGGGAATACGTGCGTGTCTGTATTTAAGTGTTAAATACAATAATTAGTTAATAATTGTTATTTACTAATTGGATTAGGACACGTAACGTATTGTGGACACTCAGTTGAGTTTACCTAAGTGTGAAATTTGGTGGGATCCACTAGGAGGTAAACTTGGTAACTATTCATAAGGGGCAAAATAGTCATGACACATTATGATTATTTAATTATTAAATAATCATTCTTTCTCTCTCTCTCTCATTTTTTATATTATATAATATATATTATTATATAATTATGTTATATTATATTATATTTATATATATATATATAAAGAAAGCAAAAAGTAGGAGAAGAAAGAAGGTCATTTCGGCCGAGAGAGGGAGAAGAGAGAAATGGAGAAAAAAGAAAAAAGAAAGAAGAGAAAAGAAAAAAAGAAGAAAAAAAAAAGGAGGAGAGGAAAAATGAAATTGTATCATTTTCCTCTATGCTTCCAATTGGAGTAATTATGAATTGCTCCAAATTCTCTATTTTTTTATCCTTTTGAAGAAAATGATGTAAATTCACTCCTGGCCATTTTGGGATTAAGAGTTAATCTCAGGCT
Source organism: Ailanthus altissimus (assembly GCA_946807835.1). Lineage (NCBI taxonomy): Eukaryota > Viridiplantae > Streptophyta > Magnoliopsida > Sapindales > Simaroubaceae > Ailanthus > Ailanthus altissimus. Next base: position 26,566,452 of record OX327691.1, on the reverse strand, counting down.
GAATATGAAGCTGCTGTTCTAGCTCACCAAACCCATTGAGTTGGTGACTAGAACTGAACGCGAGTTGGTCTCTATGCAGACTCTAGGAAAAACATGTGTATAACCTTATACATTTGGTGAGTTCTGTAACTGTATAAATATACTAATGTGATTAATATATTTATTTATTGTGCTTATTACAAAATTTATATTTTCACTGCGTTAGGTAATAAACACAATTGCACATGCATACACCTACATGTTTATGATCCGACTGCTCCAACAATTAGCAAAGCAGACCAAGGGCAATGCAGAAGCTTATTTGTAAGAGGAAGATCCTCATATAGAGATGGGAAGAAAAAAGGCTCAAGGTCGAAGTTTAGGACTCCTAGGAAGTACTATTGCTGCAAAAAAGAGGGGCACTTCAAAAAGGACTGTCCTGAGAAGAGAGCACAAGACAAGAAGAAAGCGGATGCTGCGCTTACCTATGATGATAGCTATGACAGCACAGAGACACTCGTCGCTACTGATGGTATGAACTCTGAACAATGTGTTTTAGATTCTGGTTGTAGTTTTCACATGTGCCTGCACAAATCTTAGTTTACAAATTTTTAACCCATTAGTGGTGGTAAGGTCTTAATGGGTAATGACGTTGCATGTCAGATGATAGGAATTGGTGGTGTTAAGCTTAAGCTGCATGATGGGCAAGTGAGAGAGTTGACAAATGTTAGGTATGTTCCTAACTTGAAGAGAAACTTGATCTCACTAGGGATTTTAGACCAGAATAAATGTTCCATCAGGATCGACGGAGGGATTTCAAGAGTTTTGAAGGGTTTTATGGTGGTAATGAAAGGAGAAAAGTGCAAAGGTGTTTATGTGCTTAAAGATGAAGTCATAAGTGGTTCTACATTATTCTCTATAGATGATGAGAGTATGCAAACCAAGTTGTGGCATCTTAGACTGGCACACCTAGGCGAGAGAAACCTAAAGGAGTTATTCAGTCAAAAGACATTTGAAGAAGATAAGTTCTAGCCCTTAGAATTTTGTGAGCATTTTGTACTTGAAAAAGCATATAGGGTAAGGTTTAGTACCGACGAACACAAGACTAAGGGGACTATTGACTACATACACTCGGATCTTTAGGGACCAGCTCAAACAGCTACTTGTAGTGGTGCCAAGTATTTTCTTAGCTTGATTGATGACTATTCGAGGAAGCTGTGGGTATATGTGTTGAATAGTAAGGATCAAGTGTTTGAAGTATTCAAGACTTGAAAGGTTCTTGTTGAGAATTAGACTGACAAAAGGGTAAAGAGGCTAAGGACTGACAATGGCCTCGAATTTTACAACAGAGAGTTTGATGGGTTTTGTGCCAAGTATGGGATTGCAAAGCATAGAACAGTAAGATCAACACCACAGCAAAATGGCGTAGCTGAAAGGATAAATAAGATCCTACTTGAAAGGGTTAGATGCATGCTTACTAATGCAAAGATGTCCAAGACATTCTGGGGAGAAGCTGTAATGACTGAAGCTTACTTGATTAATAGAAGTCCCTCCTCAGCAATTGACTTCAAGACGTTAGAAGAGAAATGGTTTAGCAATCCTTCGAAGTATGATCACCTCAGAATATTTGGTTGCCCTGCCTTTGTACATGTTAAGGAGAGGAAGTTGAAACCTAGAGCTATCAAAGGGGTATTCATAAGATATCCCGAATGAGTGAAAGGATACAAGGTGTGGTGTAAAGACTTTACACCGTCAAGGAGTATCACAAGCCGTGATGTGACGTTCAATGAAATGATGATGCTGAAAACCTCTTAAGAAGATGAGAAAGAAGAACATGTGCCCAATGAAGACTCAACACCCGAGTCAATAAAAGTTAAAGTGGAGCCTGAACATGGATCAGATATGCCCCTAGATCAACACTTCAACGGGGAGATCCTTGAAGATGAACCAAGAACACCGGCGAGTTCCTTCAAGTCCACCCAAAGAAAGATTAGGGCTCTTGAGATGAAACTTGAAAAGTACTAGTTAGTCAGAGATAGGCTAAGGAGAATAATTAACCTATTATTCAGGTATACACAAGCAGACTTAGTTGCTCATACTTTTAATTCTACTTACAGTCTTGAGTATGATGAGTTTAGGACATATGGTAAGGCTATGAAGAGTAAAAACAAGAAAAGATGGTAGTAGGCCATGGAAGAAGAAATTAGTTCTTTTAAGAAGAACAATACTTGGAAGTTGGTGGAGAGACCTCAAAAGAAGCTAGTCGGGTGCAAGTGGGTGTATAAGGTGAAGTAGGGGATACCAGGGATTGAGCCTATAAGATTCAATGCTAGGTTAGTAGCACAAAGTTTTACTTAGAGAGATGGAGTCGATTTTCATGAGATATTATCTCCAGTTGTCAAGCACACATCTATTAGGATTTTGTTAGACATGTGTGCAAACCTTGATTTACATCTAGAGCAGATGGATGTAAAGGCAGTTTTTCTATATGGAGAGCTTGAAGAAACGATATACATGACACAGTCGCAAGGGTCCAAGGAGCCTGAAAAAGAAGATCATGCTTATTTGCTAAAAAAGTCATTATATAGGTTAAAGCAATCACCTAGACAGAGGTATAGGAGATTTGATGAGTTTATGATGGCTTGTGGCGTTAGTAAGAGCAAGTATGACGAATACGTGTACTTCAAGAACATAAGTTATGGGATAATGTATTTGCTTCTATACGTCGATGATATATTGATCGCATGCAAGAATATGGAAGAAATACAAAAGCTAAAGAAGCAGTTAAGTGGCGAGTTTGAAATGAAGGATTTGGGAGCAGTGAAGAGAATTTTGGGTATCGATATTGTGAGAGAAAGAAGAGATGTTATCTTCTTGTCTCAACAGCTATATATAGTCAAAAATCTAGAGAAGTTTGGTATGTCCAACGCGAAGGTTATCTCTACTCCTTTGACCATGCATTTTAGACTTTCAGTAGCACAGTCGCCGACATTCGATGAGAAAAAACTGCAGATGAGCAAATTACCGTATGCAAACGCTGTGGGGAGCATCATGTATGCAATAGTTTGCACAAGACCAGACATGGCACAAACGGTGAGTGTGGTGAGTAGATACATGGTAAATCCGGGTAAAGATCACTGGCTTGTAATAAAGTGGATCCTGAGATATCTCAAGGGGACGTCAAATTACGGGTTGATATATAAGAGGGATGAGGACAACAATGAAATAGTAAGAGGGTACGTAGACTCAGATTATACAGGTGATCTAGACAAGAGAAGAACGTTGACGGGCTATGTATTTACAGAGTTTGGGTGTAGTGTGTGTTGGAGATCAGTTTTACAACATGTAGTTGCACTCTCTACCACAGAGGCAGAGTACATAGCTGTTGGTGAAGCTATCAAGGAGGCCGTGTGGTTAAAAGGCATATGTGCGGAGGTATTGGCTAGTAAGGATGTAAACATTGGTGTATATTGTGACAGCCAGAGTGTCATACACCTAAACAAGCATTAAGTGTTCCACGAGAGGTCGAAACACATTAATGTGAGGCTCCATTACATTCGTGAGATTGTCTAAAGTGGTGAAGTTAGTCTAAAAAAGATAGCGTCATCTAAAAACCCTGCTGATATGTTGACTAACACACTGCCCTCGGTTAAGTTCGTCCTATGCAAAGACTTAACCGAAGTCACTACTTTGTGAGGGTGACCGAAGATGCGAAAATGAGATATCGAGTTGCTTTATGGATGATTTTGAATTAAGGAGGGAATTTGTGAGAATATTGATTAAAAATCATCGGGATATGATTTGGAGAGCAAGCTAAATGCGTATGGTACGCACGGATCGAAGACGGACGCGAAATGAGGCAAAAAAAAATGAAGAAGCGGCACCAGGCGCCAGCGTTGCGGAGACCAGGCGTGAGCGTCTCGGCGCCCAATGCAGTAACTGAGCAGCGCTCAGACGGGAGCACCAGTGCCGCTGGAGACGGGAACAGTATCCCAAAATAACGAAACTTCCTTATTTCATCTCCCACTTACTTCGGGACTCCCTATTACGACTCCCATACATATAGAGTAAACCTAGGTTGTCCCAAAGCCTATATAAAGGTTATTAATTGGTTTGTAAATACATCTTTGTGATCAATGTATAATCTTTTTGAGAGGTTGAAAAATCTTAGTGATCATCAACAATTTTTGTGATTCTTTGTGAGATAAAATCCCTAGAATGAGAGAGAGATTTTTTTTTGTGATTTTGTTTGTAATAGGCATACTTTGTAAATAATTTGTGATTCATAATAAGAGAAGAGTGTGATCTTGATTTGTCATAGACATAAGTAAATTGTCGAATTACGTAATTCATTGTATGTTATTCTTTCTATTATTTTCTCTCTTTATTTTTTAATAACTTATTATGTATTTTTTATTTTTTAATAATTTATTTTATATTATTATTTATTTAAAATTTTTTACTTATTTCTATCCTTCCACTTCAACATTAACTTTATTAGTAAAGTGAAATCGCAATAACCCTATTAATTAAAATACTTAACGAAACAGAATATTGACAAAAAGTGTAAAATAGTAGACAATTTAAACTTGGGGTTACCGAAATCAGTCGGTGCATAATATTGAAAATTAATGGTCGCTTAAGCAAAGGTTCAAAGGTTTAGGGTTATGAAATCTAGATTATCGTAACTGAGTGGATTGGGATGGGAAGTGGTCCTTCAACATGGAATCAACAGCATAACATCGTGTCTCAAAAACAATGGTGAATAACAGCAAAGTTTGGATGTTCTCCAAACAGAACACGAATGTAGAAAGCCTTAGCTCAGGAAGTAATACTACCACCACTGCAACTCTTTTGACCTGGAAACCCATACGGGGTGTGTCTTATTCAAACTAGTGCAGTGTGCAACTCCAACTCGGTTAGGACTCTCTGTTATCTACTAGGCCCACGTGTAGGGCAAGATCAATTTTCACCTAACCCCGACTTCATTTTCATCCAGTGTTCATGATTGGTACTTGCTTTGGATTATTAACTAACGTGTTTAATTAATTCTTATGGGTCATGATTTTATCATTATGCCCACTTGCAAAAAGATATTTGGGTCTTGATTTTCTAAACATAAATGGGCAATTTTAGACACCCATTTTTGAGTTCTGATATACATGTGTTTTATTACAGTTAATTTATAAGCAAGCTGGAAAGATATAGGGGAAATGTCGAAATACCCCAATTTGTAAGTATACAATTTATTTTAATTTAACGCTAAAATGATGATATTTGTTAATTAAATAAAATATTTTTGAACCACTTGACCCTTAATATAAAAATTTATTTTTTCTTAAAATATTATAGAGAAAACCATTAAAATATCAATAAATTGATCCGAAAACAAGTAGATTGGTATTTTTTTTAAATAAAATTGTAAATATTAAAAGTTAAAAGTCAATTTGATCAATAAAAATTTTAAAAATAGGTTAAAATTGGTGATTTTTTTATTTTTTTAATTTATAGATATTTTTATTAGAATATTATTATTGTTCAAATAAATCTAAAAACTTGTATTATTTTATTATTCAATATTTTTATTAAAAAATAAATAATTTTATGAATTAATTTATAAAAAAAATGAAAAAATCAAAGATAAATAGTATAAAAAAAACTCAAAACAGGGTGAGATTTAGCCCCGCACGCGAGGTCTTACGAGAGACCCCAACTCGTGTCATTTTAATTAATTTCAAAATATGTTTTAGATTAAAATTTTAAATAACTTGTAAGAAAAAAATACAAAATACTTCAAGGTAAAATGATCTAAAAATTAAACATGTAACTAATAAATTTTATAAATTTATTTTTTTGGTTAAATATAAATTTTTACTTTAAATTTTTTTGCTAGTTCTAAATATTTCTAAAATGTATTAATGGACTAAATCTAGGGAAGAAAAATAAAAGAAGAAACTAATAATGCCCACCCGTCTGCATTAATGCGTTCATATTGTACACTGTCTTTATCAAAGTTTCGGACCAATATTTATATGCCAACAAGCACTTTAACAAAGTCGGTTTCTAAGCAACAAACTGTAAACTAGCCAATCAATTTGGTGATTTTGGATAAAATAGTCCTAATATAGGTTAAAAATAATATTATATTTTTTAAATAATATTTAATTTTTTTATTTCAAATAATACATTAAATAACTATTAAATGATGAAGTTATATAATGTATAAATTTAAAATTTATATTATTTTATTATTTAATAATTATTTGATACATAATAAAAAATTTAAAATATTATTTAAAAAATATAATATTACTTTATAGTTAAATAATATATTCATAATTACATATTTGAATGTAACTAATATGATATGCAAATAGTTGTAGATAATTATTTGGTAGAGACAAAAGAAAAAAGTATGTAATTTGTTTTTAACAAAAATTCAAACGATATAACGTTAATGTTCGATGAAGCTTGGTAAAAGAGGTTTAGTTTTTCCTTTTTTTTTTTGGCAAATTTCTGTAAATAGCTAATTTTTTAATTTAACTAACTATGAAACTTTTTAACATTTGTAGGCAAATGCCTAGTAAATTAATAAAAATACCACTATCTTGTATAAAACTCATTATTTTAAAATTCAAATTTTAACTTCATAATATTTATAAAAAAGTACATACACATACACTTGAGACTTAAAGAAATGGAATTAATTCGTTCAACAAGAATATATTATATTTTTACAATAAAAGTGAGATTGTTACGTCTTTTTTCTATTGTAAATTATTTTTATTATGTTTTGTATTAATTTAAATTATGTTGATATTATATATATATATGAAATTTCTTTTATATATATAAATATAGTGTCTATAAATCTTTCAAAATAAATGCATTGTATAATATGGACTAAATTAACTAGTTATTGTGTATAAAACAATAAATAAAAAAATTTAAAATGCCCCACAAGATGGACAATAAACCGTGCATTGCGTCGAATAACCGATTTATTATTTTTATTATTTATATTTTTTTTAATATAAGTATTATGGAGGGTGAGCCATTTCTTATATGTTTTAGAGAAATATGAGAGGACTCTAGTAATAGTTAAGAGATATATGTTGGATACCAAAGTATTTATATTTCAATTTTTAAGAATATTAATTACTAACAATATTGTAACATTGTTTGTTGCGAAATTGGAGTTAATTATGATCATTGTAGTGTTATTACGAGAATTTCAATGTTCATAATGATAATAGTTATATATTATTGGTGTGCTTCCATCTCATGGTCTTGTGAAGGCAATTGTAGTTTCATATCCAACTCCTACATATTAAGTAGCAAATTAAATGAACATTTGAAAACTTTAAAAACTAATCTTAGTCTTTTATTGCTGTTAAACAAATTTATTTATTGTCGAAATAACTTACAACATTCTTACTAAAACATTTGACTTCAAATTATCTTGTGTTACATTTTTTGAAGACCTTTACTTTAGTAAATAAGGGACAATGAGTAGAGTTTCCCAGACATATATTATTAGAGTTGGTGCTTATACATCATTCTAATATTGTATGAATATTAATTGTTTAATATTTATACAATAAATATTTTGAATAAAATCGTTAATATTAAAAATATATGATACAATGCTTATAATATTACAAACATTGTATGGATTTAAAAGAGTTCAGATCTGATCTAAAGGAGTTTAGATCGGTGCTAAAAGTTAGCAGCGCTGAGAATTATAAATGCTAAGAGTTAGCCGCTAAAAATTAGTAGATTATAAAAGTCAGAGATATCTAAGGAGTTAGAGCCTTATCTGAAACGGGACAAAGACCCGAGAGTATAATAATAATGACATAATTATAAAGAGTTGCAATATGTATTATAAAATATCATTATGCAAGTATGTTCTCAAACACTATGTTCCTGATCTATTTTTATCGAGGTGAATCTGTCAGTGAATCCCTTTTATATAGATTTGTGTATGTCTATATCTACATGGTACAGATGGTTATTTTTCGCTGACCATGAGTTTAGTGAAAGTTCATATAGGCATGCTGGTATTTAGTCAGGACTGAATACTAAACAGACTCACGAGGATCTCAATAGACATCATTTAAAGCCGTCAATAGTAAATCCTCTCGAGTTGAGTAGTATTCATCATCTTTTGACCTGGGCGCCATAGTGAACTTGTGAGTGATCCACCATACTTTTGTTTCATAGATATCATAGAACTTTCATGGTCTGATCGATACATGTCTCTAGATATGGTTCGATACTCACGGAGTTCGATGTGTGCAGATATGGGATCTGTCAGCTTACATAGGTAAGTTGTATATCCTGATGCTCTAAGATTTGTATTTCAGTAAGTCCTTTGGCTAAAAGCAGAAATCCTAAAAAATAGTTTTTTATTGTGTTAAACAATATCACAAATGAGTTTGCGGATATTATTTTACAAAAATACAAATTTAAAGATAAGTTCACGGTTAAGCACATAGAGATTTGACTGTTATAATATATATCTTTGCTATTTTAGGATATAGATAACGAAAAGATTATACGTATGCGTTGTGATCTCAATTTGTATGGTCTAACGCACTGATTTGTAATATTTGTTACGTATGCGTGAGGCATCAATCACAGACTCATGGAATAGTTTCATTTGGTGAATTGGACGTGGACCTAGGGAGTCCTATAATATGAAGTGTACTCGTGTGTGCACTGGGACAACGTACTGTATTGAATTGTTAAATTTAGTAAATTTCAAAAAAACTGAATATTTATTTTAGGATCTCTCGAGATGTGCACGTGTCAAGACTTAAGAGTTAAGTACATAAAAAAATTAACAAAAGTTATTGACCAATTAGATGTTGACACGTGACACATTATGAGCCATTGATTATTTGGCAATGACTAATTACTAAAATGCCATTGGTTTGTTGGACAAGCTTTACATTATTGTTACTTAAGTGTTAAGTATTACAAAATTATATAATAATTAACCATGGTTAAATTGACTTAAGTATGTAATTAGGTGGGATCTACTTAAATTAACTTAGTAGCTAAGTAAGGGTTTAAGGGTAATTTTACTTTAATTAATTAATTAGTTATTAAATAATCTAGATATTTATTTTATTTAAGAGTTAAGTAAAAGTTAACTTAATATTTGTTAAATGTTAACCTAAGGTATATTAAAATGGATTAATTAATTCATTTATGAGATATAAAAAAGAAGAAAATGAAAAAAAAAAACAAAACAAAACAAGTTGTTGTTTTTGCAACAAGGTGGCCGGCCATGAGATGGAGAGAAAGATGAAGTTTTTGTTTTATATTTTAAGTGTTAAAACTATAAAATAAAAGCTTAAATACTATTTATCGTATTCTCTAAAATAAGGCTACCATTAAAGTTTTGAATATGAACAATTTTGTTATTCAATTATTGGAAAATAAAAATTAAATTCATTTTTTGATAAAGTTGCTTAAGTGTTAAGTATTAGATTAAAAGTTAATCTAAAAGGTTTAAGAGTTAAACTATTACTGCAAAATTAAAGCTTCCATTCTAGCCAATCAAGACCATCTCCGTTGATAGCTAAATTTGACAACGGATTTATTTCAAGTGGAACTCTAGTTTATTTCGTTCCAAAGGCCTCCGAGTGAATTCTCAATATTTAATGTTCATTATTGTAATTAGGAAAAAAATTAACGTGTTCATTATTTTAGAAAATTACATTTTTAATTTTTGTTGCATATATTATGTACGAGATGCATATATATTAAATGATAGACATGCATACCACATATATGCACCCTGGTGTTTTTTGATAGTTTCATATATAAACTTAGATAAAAGGATCGCTTCATAGATCCATATATGTAATAAAAAAAATTATAATAAAAATTTAAGATTAATGAATGTAAAATTAATTACATAATTGAAAGGCACAATAAAATCTCTATAAATTATATTTTTCTTCCTTATGTTTGACTTTTCTATTAAAGAGATTTTGTATTTTGTGGTCTTTTCATTCAATACCCTTCTTAATGAATTACGAGTAGATTCCCATGAAATATTACCCTATAAATATTTATTGAATTATTTTAAATTATCCACCATTTGAAAAAAAAAATTTATCTATACAACTTTTGTTTGAATTAGTACTTATGTGTCATTTTAATATTGTACGAATATTAATTGTTTAATATTTATACAATAAATATTTTATATTAAATTATTAATACTATAGTATATGGTATCATGCTTGTAACGCTACAGACATTGTATGATCTGAAAGAGTTCAAATCTAGTTTAAAAGAGTTTAGATCAGCGCTAAGAGTTAGCATTACTAAGAATTATAAATGCTAAAGAGTTAAGCAAGTTATAATAATTAGCGACATTTAAAGAATTAAAACCTTATCTGTAACAGAATAAAGACTTGAGCATATACCAGTAATGACATAATTGTAAAGAGTTACAATAGGTGATAGAAAATATAATTATGCAAGTATGTTCTTAAACGTTATGTTCCTGATCTATTTTCACCGATGCGGGTCTATCGGTGAATCCCTTTAATATAGATTAATGTATGCTATATTTATATGGTATATATGGTTGTTCTTAACTAACCATGAGCTTAATGAAGGCTCGTATAGGCATACGAATATTCAGTTATGACTGGATACTGAATAGACTTACGATGACCTCCAATAGATATTTCATGAAGCTGTCAATGGTAGTCTCCTCAAGTTGAGTAGTATTCATAGTCCTTTGACCTAAGCGTCATGGTGGACTTGTGAGTGATTCACTATACTTTGGTTCCATGCATATCAGAAACCTTTCATAGTATGACCGCTGAATGTCACTAGGTATGATCCGATGCTCATAGAGTTCAGTGTACGTAGATATGAGATCCATCAACTCACATGGATGAGTTGTATATCTTAATGTTCTGAGATTGTATTTTAAAAAATCTGGTGGCCACATGTATAAAACTCTGAAAAAGAGTTTTTCGTAAGGTTAAATAATATCGCAAAAATATTTGCGTATATTGTTTATCAAAATACGAATTTGGAGATAAGTTTACGGATAAACATGTGAAGATCATCCAAGATATAGGTGACGAAAGGATTAAACGAATATGTTATGATCTCAACTTGTATGGTCCAACGCGCTGATTTGTAATATTCATGACATGTACGTAGGGCATCAATCACGGACTCAGAGAATAGTTCTATTTGAAAAATTGAGCGTGAACATAGAGAGTCATACAATATGAAGTGTACTCGTTGTACATTGTGGCAACATACAGGATTGAATAGTTTAATTTAGTAAATTATAACAAACCGAGATATTTGTTTTTAATTCTCTCAAGATGTGCACGTATCAAGACTTAAGAATTAAGTACATTAATTGATTAACAATAGTTATTAACCAATGAAATTATAACACGTGGTATATTGTAAGTCATTTACTATTTAATTTTAAAATTATCAAAATATCTTTACTTGTTGGACAAGTAATGTATATTAAATAAATAAAAATTATTTTTATTTTATTTAATTTTTTATTATATCAAATAAATATTATAATAATAAATGGCACATGTTTATTTGTTATTAAACAAATAAAAGAGAAAAAAAAAACACAAAGACATGGTGTATTGGAGCCTAATATTTTTGACTAATCAAGAAAAATGGTTGAAATGAAAAATGAATTTTTTATTTACACAAAAACATGGTCGGCCATTGTTTTTTAACAAGAAAATAAAAATTATTTTTCAAACAATAAAGTCCACAAATTCTTTTACATTTAAATTAGCACATGTTTCGTAATTGATTACAAAAAAAACAAACAAAATGCAATATACCGGGGTTTAGTGGGGCCGTGGGATGTCTTCAGAAAGAAAGATATTGCTTTAAAATGAAAACTTTAGTTTTCATTTGGTGAATCTTCCATTCGGCCATGTCTTGCCCATTTTACGTGGGCCTTGTGTTGTTGACAAAGCGAGGGGAAAATGTGTATAAAAATAAAAATAAAAAGAGTTTTCATTTTATGCTGGCTTTTAGTTCGACATTCCAAGTGATGAGAAAGAGATAGAAGAGTTTTGGAGAACGGGAGTAAAAGTTGCTCTCAAGGAGATTTTTTTTTCTTCTTCTTCATATACTATGGCCGATAAATGACTAAGTAAATTGAAAAAGAAATATTGTTTTATTAAAGAGTTGAATAAAATAATATTTTATTAAAATTTATTTTCAAGTGTTGTGCAAAAATTACATACTCAAAACACCATTTTTAAAACAAATGTAATTAGTAAAATTATTTAATTAATGATTAAAGCTTAAAAGAGTTTAAACAATAATTAAAAATTAATTAAATTTAGTGTTTAAGAGTTAAACACTATTACTAAAAATTAGAATTATTATTCTAACGATTCAAATCCACAAAAAATTAAATTATAGAATTATTGATAAGTGTGCTTCGTGGTAGACTCCGGTTTAGAAATTTCCAAAGGCTTGTATGGTAATTCTCATTTTTAATTTCATTAATGTAATGAAACTTAATTTTTAAATGTGTTTGTTAGACTAAAAATTTGAAGTTCCAGTTCTGCTGTGCTTAATTTATGTATGAGATATATAAATTATATTGTGACGAACACATACCACATACATACATCTTAGTAATTAGCACACTTTCAAATTTTGTTATCCAGCAACACACGATGAATGAAATACATTAATGATATTTTTACTACATCTTTATTATCCATTTTTTCGAAGTCATACTCTACAAACAACCCATCGAAGTCCTTCAATATTATATCCCACGCTTGTAAATATTATATTAGCAAACGATGACTAAGTTTGTTGGATAATTAATTCATCGATGGATATTCTCTAATTTTATATCTGTCATTAATACAAACTCATGCTAAGTGAAACGTATACGCTTATTGTTCACGAGATACCAAAATTTATCATCAAAATCATTAGTTTTTACTTCTGTAAATAGCAAATGATAGGCCAAAATTTATGAAAATTTTATTTTTTGCATATCTAAGAAATGATTCATAAAAGTGGCTTTAAATATTTATTTTTGATGTTGCGTCAACTTTGATATTATAATATCTAATGCCCATATTTTTAAATAACACTAGATTCTCGTAGAAAAAGTTCAATTGCTATTTTTAATCTCTTACAAATTGCAATTTTCCTTTTAAAAAATTGTCACGTAAAATTAGCTTGAGCACCAATTCTACTTTAAGTTGTTGCACTCCTCGACTTTTGATTTTTTTTTTCATTCTTTCGTCTTTATATTTGTGAATCCCTATTGTTAAAAAATTTATGTTCAGCCATTGACCGCAACTATAATTCTGATACTAGTTTATTGTAATAAATTATCCTTAACACTAATCTCGCTTAGTAATTAATATTAGTACTAATCTCATTCGTATAGGTATACATATTTTAGTACCTCTTGGCCTAGTATTTAGTACTATAAAATCTTATGCGCTTTGTGAAAGACTTTCCTCATAGATAAAATAAAAATAAATAAAAGCAATTACACAATAGAGATAACAATCAATCACACAAGGCACACAAATATACATACTTTGATAATAAAATACGTCTATAGTGGATTACCAGATCCTTGTCTTTTTATTTGGTTATTTAGATTACAAATAACTCATTCAAGAGAAACACAATGAATATGATAATAGGCCAGTTACTAAAGGATCTACTCAGACTATCTTGCTCTTATGCCTAGCGCTTAAGCTCCTTATGGCACTCTTTCGCGCTCATGTCCAACACCAAAGCTGCCACAATCCTCAATTATCTCTTTTGTTGATGCATTGTCTCTTTCAAGGAATTGCAAGGCTTTATATTACGTTAAAGTTGACTCTAAAAATCTTAAACTTAATTGAAATAAGAGTTCACGTGCTTTAAAATTTTAAAACTGATTTAAACACGCAATTAGAACTAATATACAATTGTTTTTCTAAATAGGTAACACTGCAACATTCAAGATCCAACGCTGCAGCATTGATATGACTAACAAATGTTACAATATTTTAAAGCTATTATTGCAACGTTCAGCTTCTTAAAATTAGCGTCGCGGCGTTGAGCAGCCAACGTCGTGACGCTCACATTTGAGAATGTTATACTTGTGTTTTCACACTCATCTTTGCATTCAACTTTTCGTTTTACACCTCTTTTGTCAAATCATTGTATTTTTAACCACGTGCTGACTTTTAATTGATCTCTAACTCAAAATTAAATTTATCATTAATTTTAGATCACCAAATTTCAAAATATGTGCAAATTTTATTCTTTACATATCTAGAAAATGACAACTTTGATATTATAATATCAAATACCCATAACTTTAAATAACATGATATTCTTGCAGAAAAATGTTCTAACTGTAAATTTTAATCTCTTAAAAATGACGTTTTTCTTTTAAAAAACAATTAGTTTTAAGTATAATTATAAATTTTAAGGATGCAAAATAATAATAATATAAAATACAATCAAATTACATAAAAAATTAACAAAATATCTAAAATAAATAAATAAGTATTATTATTGTTAATAAATGTTAAAATAATAATAAAACTAATATTTCAGAAAAATATTCAATAAAATTACATAATTGAATATTTAGATTAAATTAAATAATTAATAATTAATTTATATAATAGCAAATAAATTAATAATAATTATTAATTTCTAATTACGATTCCCTGCCTATCATAAGATTCTCATTTTTAAAAATTCGTACTTTTTCAAATATAGAAAACAGAGGGAGTTTTAGGCTTAAATCCTAAAGATAAATAAAAGAGTAAATGTATAAGACAATTAACAAGTGAAATGAATATTAAAAATAAATTAAATAAAATTATATTTAAAAAAACAATTATGATCACGCGCTACGCATGGCGTGTGTGATCCTCGTGCTTGGACTCGACGCAATAAACTTATCGCATAAGGAAAATACAGGACGAATCCCATCGCGATAATAATCTTATTAACCCTGGAATTGCCCAAGCAGCTCCTAGTGCGAGCTCACTGGTAAATGCTAAGTGTGGGCAATGTACGACAAGGGCGACCTTTAGAGCCGCATGGTGTGTGTAATTCTCGTGCTTGGACTCAACGCGATAAACTTATCGCATTAGGAAATTACAGGGAGAATCCCAACGCGATAATAACCTTGGAATTGCCCAGGCAGCACCTAGTGCTAGCTCACTAGTAAATGCTAAGTGTAAACAGTGTATGGCAAGGGCTACCTTTGGAGCCGAACATTACCGAGGGCCCATGTCGACTATATTTCTGTTGCTCTTCATGTCTTCGTAATCTTAACGAGGCCCAATTAAATTGGGCTCTACAATAATGTTCTAGGCCTGTATATAATTGGGCTCTGGAAACAACTTACGATCACATTCTACATAGGGCCACACCCTATGTCAGAGCTAAATGCTAGTTCATATTTGTTTATAAACAACGTCAATCAACCAAATATAAACTAAAATATTATTTCATTATAACGAGGTTATCGCTGGCCTTTATTATCAATTACTAATGGTTGCTAATAAGGATGGCAGCCGGTGTATCCTTTTAAGGAAATTGAGGACTGCCAATAGGTGTCATTTAATCTCAACAATCATAACATTTGTCCATGTGCAATTATGTGGTGATGACAATTGACAATCTTCTCCTGTCCAAATTGACCCGCTCACTGCAACTGAACTAACAATACCACACACTGCGTGGTGGAAGTGTCAAAAGAAGTCATGATACTCGTCAATAATGTTGGATCCTTTTTACTACAAATATCGGCATTTTGCACAACATGTCTCACTTCTAGCAGAGATCGATGTTGGCCATTCATCGCTCACCGACGCTGTAATGTAATGTGCAAGTTGTTTCAATTTGTGGATCATCGGCTGCTGCTTCCTGCCTGCCTCAATTTAAATATTGTTTTAGTTACGTCAGCGAACGCAAATCAGCACACGTGGCAACTACAAATCTCAGCCGTCCCATCCCATATAATACGTGCACAGGCATCACAGCGTAAACATTAGATCCGCGACGTAAAGTAAAATTATAAAACCACATCCACTAACGCCGTCAATTAACGGCACAAACCCCCGTCTCTCACAACCCCCCTCTTTCGCTTTACCACTAAGTTCAGTTCACTTAATTCTTCAATAAAAGCTTCGCATTTTGATGAACCGAATCGAACAGAAGTTTCTTTTACGAGAAACAACCAGCGATCTTTATTTTGGTGAAATGAGGATTAGATTTCAATCGCAAGCTGTCTCATTCTATTTCTAGGGTTTCGGCTGAGCAAAAGCTATGGCCATCAGAGGCGTTGATTTTAAGTGGTCAGTTTTAATTTTTTTTTCTTTATAATTACTTAATAAGATGAAATTTTTTGTTCTATTTAAAGATGATGAAATGTGAAGATTTGTTATTGCAGGTATGATGGGTTTTTCTTGTCGATGCTTGCGACAAGTGTGTATCCTTTTTTGAGGTTAAGTTTTTTCACTATGGCTCTGTTTGGTTGCCAAGAAAGCGTAGGAAAATGAAAGAAATTAAAATTTTCAGTTTATATGTATTTATTTATTTATTTTCTATTGGAGTAAGAGTTAAAAAGCTTAAGTGGGTTTTTCCTTAATGATATCGTTACATATAGAATCATTGTTGCGATCAACTGGAAGCGTTATCATCTTTGTACATATCCATTGCACATATGGATCGTGGTGGGTTTTTGTGTTTTTTTTATTTGTTAAGTTTAGATTTATAATGAGAAATTTTGTTAATAATTTGTGGCTTACTGTTGTTTCTTCAGGTCGATTACTCTACCGTGTTTGTTTTTCGCTTGTTGATGTTTGTAGATAATGGACTAGCTTCTGGAATGGGATTGTAAGTGCTCTATCTTACACTTTTGAGTTTGCATGTTTTGCGGTTATATTTTGCCTCCTTGGAACAAAATGTCTGCCAACAGTATGGTTTTGATTTGAAATGAGATGACATTTAGTTACATACGGTCTCAACTGTATCATAGGAGCATTTAGCAATAGATTATAGACTTTTTGTTATTCCATTGCTTAAGGTTTATCATGTGGTTCACATCTTAGATGCTTAGATTCAAACGTTCTTAGTTCAGTTTCTTAATTGGATAGTATTCCAAACATTGTTTAGAAGTTCATTTCTATTTTAATTGCATTCTTCTAATGTAGCAGAACTTAGTGCAATAAATCCTTTGGTTTTCTTTGACTTTGCATGCTTTTAGGGATTTTGGGTGGCAGCAGAGATATGCTCGTTTTTGTGGAAGAGTAGTGGTTCTTTCAGTTCTATCATTGCTACTTTATCCATTTCTTTGGGTTTGGACTATAACTGGCACCTTGTGGTTCACATCTGCTAGAAACTGCGTGAGTGTTCTATTTTCCAATTTTTTGGGGGATTTTTGATTGGAAAAACATTTTAATGCTTGAAACAATGTGGTTAAATGCTTGTAGTTACCAGAAGAGGGTCAGAAATGGGGTTTCCTTATTTGGTTGCTTTTCAGCTACTGTGGACTTCTTTGCATTGCTTGTATGTCTATGGGAAAGGTGCGTTGCACCACTGCACCTTGTGATTTTCATTATGCTCATCCATAAGACTAATACCTAGTGTATGCTTTAATAACAGTTCTTTTTTCATTCTTTCTATACTTCTGCTATCATATGTTCTAAGTACCTCATATATCCCTTAAGAATCCAAAAGATACCAGTCATCGTTTCATTTGAAAACATGTGTTTTCATCCTTGTTTCCTGAATTATGCTTGCAGTGGTTGACACGTAGACAAGCTCATCTATTACGTGCTCAGCAGGGGATCCCTGTGTCAGAATATGGGGTAAGCTTGAATATTCTTGCATCTTGAGTTTGCAGTGGATGCGGAGAAGTTTGTTATGTTTAATCTTTTTCTACTGGCCTCTAATAGCTCACTGATACTGAGTAGCGAGTGTTTTTGAACTGTTAATCAAAGTAGGATGTAACATGTGATGTTTCAGTGTTTGCTAATTGCTTCATGTAATTTGTAGATGCATGGTTTTTTTTGGCTTCATGTTGATTGATCACCATTTTAGTCCTTTTCTTTTTAGTGGAGCATCTATAGTAATAAAATATTTTCACCATGTATCCCACCTGCTCAAATAATTACCTTTAGATGTAAATGTAGTGTTTAGTGCAAATGAAGTTTTTTAATTTTACATTATTCTTGTTTGACATCCCTCATTAAATGACCTTTTTAATTCAGGTTTTAGTTGACATGATACGCGTACCGG
Source organism: Ailanthus altissimus (assembly GCA_946807835.1). Lineage (NCBI taxonomy): Eukaryota > Viridiplantae > Streptophyta > Magnoliopsida > Sapindales > Simaroubaceae > Ailanthus > Ailanthus altissimus. The sequence goes on along the minus strand of OX327691.1, from coordinate 26,548,146 downwards.
ATTGGGCATTTGAAGCTGCAGGTCAAGAGATGAGAGGCTTCGGCCAAGATACTGCTTCATACCATCCTGGACTTTATTTGACTACTGCTCAGGTAAATACAGCATCATCAAGAGCTAGAATTGACCCTTTTTCTTGTATTTCAGTTTTTTTATTGCTATACTCATTTCTTTTTGCTACAGTTTCTTTTTAGAAGTCTTGATGCATTTTTCAACGTCATTATATTTTTAATCCCATTTAGATTCTAATGGCTGGAGATTTTGTTTTGGTCTTGAATAGCGAGAAGCTGTGGAAGCACTCATTCAGGAACTTCCAAAGTTTAGGTTAAAGGCCGTTCCAACTGATTGCAGTGAATGCCCCATCTGCTTGGAAGAGTTCCATGTTGGGAATGAGGTAAAGTTTCTTTTTTCCAATTCTTCTCTGTTCAAGTAAATGAACTGGATCCCAACTATTTGGAGTTGTTTAGGTTTATCCTTCGATGCCTTTTGGCTCTTTATGGAATCATTGATGGAGATTTTCTTGCTGGAATTCTAATTCCTCAGTTGTTTTTTTTTTAATTATTGGGTCAGAAGATGTCCTCATTTAAGATTTTTGGAATGTTCACACTAGTTCTGTAGCTGTAGTAAAAATTAGACATTAGATTGTACTGCTAGTAGGTTCAGCTATTAACCTCTGAGCATAGGTTTGTTCTATTATGATAAAACTGCAAGTCAGATGTAAAATATATTTATCATGGATTTTCAGCCCACTTGCCTTTTGTGCAAACTCTCACATACACAGTGATATTTTTTAAATGGCACATGAGCATAAGTTTCTTGCTGGAAGTGGTGCAGGTTCGTGGATTGCCTTGTGCTCACAATTTCCACATAGAATGCATTGATGAGTGGCTTCGACTGAACGTGAAGTGTCCTAGGTGCCGATGCTCTGTCTTCCCAAACCTTGACCTCAGTGCTCTATCCAATCTCCGTACTGCTGATTCTGAACGGTCATCTGGCAGTGTAGTGACAGCTGCTCGATATGTTAGAACCCAGCCTTCTAGCCAGAGCTATCTGGTGAGAATGCAAGGTCCGCTTCGCCCAGTTGATACTGAGAATGCAGGATCACCCAGTGATGCAGATATTGCTCTTGAAACTGTCAAGAATGTAGAAACGTTTATACCAACAGAAAATCCAACAGGCCCAGAGCCATTTCCTTCTGCTAGGCCTGGATGTGCGCTTCTTGTTCATTCCACCCCACCTCAACACTGAACCACGTCTTAAGATCATCACTGACAATTTTTGCAACATGTTCTTCTAACCTTGTGCTGCAAGAAGCTATACAAATATTTGTCACTCACCAAACATAGTGTTCGGAATGGTTACTCAATTGTAAAAAAAAAAAAGAACAGATAACATCAGTTGATGCATTGGTGTATGGAGTTATTAAGAATTGTTTATGAGCTTTTCAGTTCTTCTGATAAGCAAATGGAGATTAGCTTTTCACTCTCTCGAGTAATCGTGGGTCACCCTCGTTGTTTCACTATACTCCTTGTTGATTGGGGGGGTTACTCCAACGAGAATATACTCCAAGGCCTGAAGCTGGAATGGCGCTCTGTTTCTTAGTTGTCGTAGATGATGATTGTTTGAAGCGGCTTGGTTGTGGAATGTACATAGAAAATCTAGAGGGCCATAAATCATAATAGGTATAGTAGCTTAAACGGCCCAGTAGCAGCATCATCATCAAGATTTAAACATGGTTAACTCAACCTTCTCAATGTCATCAAAATGATGTTGTCCTCTCTTTGTAATTTTTTCTCGCCGCTCAATACTCGTTGGAGTATTGTCAAAGACAGCATGATGGATGGCCTCTGCACTTCCTTTCCTCCTTTTAAGCTAAACTTATACCCTAATAAACAAAGGCTGTCCCATATTCATAACTTGTTATTGTTTTCTTATAATTATATTATTAACTACTGATTCAAAATTATTTATGAATACCTTTTTTTTTTGTGATAACACTCACAAGTTTGAAAATGTAACTAACATTGATTTCATGAAAATTTGTTTTTTCTTGGAACTTTTTTTTTGTAAAATTTATTTTCTATTATTATTGTTATTATTTTTTAAAAGTGTTTTTCAGATTTTAAAAATACTAATGTCTACTTCAATTTATAAACAATTTTTTTTAAAATTTTTAAAAAAATAAATGGGCTGTCAGCATTCAGCAATTAAACCCTCCCACTAGGGCCAGTATATATCAAGTCTGATTTTGTTTTGTTTTTGTATTTTTTTTTAATTGCGCTAATGACTAAACCAAAACGGGTCCAGGTTATAACAATTGAAACTCCCCAAATTATCCAGCGATTCTATCCACATACCAAAACCAAAAGCACTCCCTCAATAAACAAACTCAACAGAAAATTGAAACAAACACTATCAGAGACATTGAGAGAGAGAGAGAGTCAAAGAGATGATAATAACAAATAATGTATGGGGCATAACGCATGCAATTTCAGCGCCTCCTCAACTGAGGCCGCTTCACTGTATTAATTTCTCCGCCAAGAAGTCAACCAGTTTGAACTTTGTATTGGGTTGTTGGACTTCCCCTTCTTCTTCTTCTTCTTCTTCTTCTTCTTACAAAAACCAGAATCGCAAGTACCCAAAACCTTTGTGTTGCCTTTGCAGCAGCGACAGTAACGATAACAATAACAATAACAATAACTATAGCACTTCTTCTTCTTGTTTGGATTGGGATTGGACTCGATGGACTCGCCACTTCATGGAAATTGAACAAGCTGAGAACTATGCATCTGTTCTCAAGGTACCCTTTGTTTTAGTGTTTATATATATATATATATATATATATATATATATATATATTCTTTCTTATAAAGAGATTGTTGGGTTTTGTTTGTTTAACTTGGTTTGTTATTGAAGTTTTTTTATTGATCATCCAAGTTAAATTAATGCGCGGTAACTAGATATGGGAAGCATGGCAATGGCAATGATTAATTGTTGGATAGCATAGCAACTGAGAACTTGAATTTGAAATAAGCTCACAAGAAGTAGTTATATTTATGTGTGATTTTCTAGTTTCAACTTGAGGATGCAATTGAGAGGGAAGACTTTGAAGAAGCTGCCAAATTGAAAAAGGCTATTGCTGAAGCTACTTCAAAGGACACTGTAGCAGAAATAATGTCTCAGTTGAAGGTTTAATCTTATATTGTGGCCCTAGAGTAGGTTCCTGCATGTTCTTTTGTTTAATTTGGTTTTGTGGTTATGTGCAGAGTGCAATTGATGAAGAGCGGTATCATGATGCTTCAAGGTTGTGTAGGTATACAGGAAGTGGACTGGTAATTTTTTCAGTCTCTATTGCTTATTGTCTTAACAATGCTTATATGGTGGCAATTAACATAAAATTTTGTTCACAGCCTTTGAGAAATTTGTTAAACTGATTCTTGCTCCATGCATCTTGAGATACTTTATTGTGATGGCTGTACCGGGATTCCATTTGTTGTTTGTTTACTGGATTGGGTTTACTATTACTGTACGATGTAGCTTCTCAAACCAGACCTGAAGGTGAAGCTAGTATACTGTTGACTAATGTTATTTTCTGTCTTTGCAGGTAGGCTGGTGGGTGGGCTACTCTAAGGACTCGGATGATCCCTTTGGTAGACTAATACATATAAAACCTGGTGTAGGCAGATTTGTTGCCAGGAATTACAGTCCCGGGTAAGAAATCTTTCTGAGCTTAGCTAATATTTCATATTATCTGGTGAGTGTTAGTAATTGTTGTTTGTTACAGACAGTTGGTGACTGCATCACCAGGAGCTCCGCTGTTTGAAATTTTCGTTGTCAAAGATAATGAGGATTCATATGTGATGCAGGTGAAGTAGTTAGCTCTTTGGAAGTATTAAAAATGTTTTCAAATTCATGTTAACCGGATTACCAATATTATTTCGTGCTGGTTTAATTGAGTTATTCGATAACTGACCAGACAAGAATAGGGTTTTATGCATTCTCATTATGAGAAGGGGTCATTCGAACATATTTAAATAGATATTATGTTTACATATGAATCCCTACATCATGACAATCCATTTAGGATTGGTAATAGGGCCATTAGTGTGTTTGCCTGGTTTAAGCTGTATGAGATTTGAGTAATGGAAGTTAAGCAAATCCCATAAAGTGACGGACATCCTCTGTCATTCTTCATTAGGAAAGTACAAATTGCCCCAGCATGTGTCTTCATACTATTGGGCTCTGAGGCTTGGTGCCAAGTTTTCCTGCTTTAAAACTGATTTCGGTTATTAGAATTTTAGATTTTATGTTAATGCTGAGTTCCAGTAGAGTATTTATAGGTATCATATCTAACTAGACAATTTTGTAGATGTGGATTTGCTCTGAGGAGTTATTCTAATTTATTGGGCCACACATCATGAAAGCCTTAATTTGCATATTGTACATATTTTGGCTGGAATCAACTTAAGCACATCTACCACTAATCGGTTGTCCTGTTGGGTCTTGAATTTTGGGTTACAGAAACTTGACTGGTGGGGACTTGACCTGATTAATTTTGTTTGGGATATTTAAGTTCTACACCAGATTTTTTCAATGTCAAGAATGGCATTTAATGTTTGACTCTTGCACTGTATTGGTTGCAGGTAGTATATTTGCAGCGAGCCAAAGGAAGTTCAACAAACTCTGCAAATTCGCCTTCCAAGTCTACTAAAAGCCAATCGACTTCTGAAGCTGAGAATGCATCTGTGGTGGATGTTCAAGGAACTGAAGTTAAGACTGAGAAAAGTGATGCCAAGGGCATCAATATTGAGGGAGCAACCGAGGAAGGGATAAAAAGTGTAATAAATTTTCTTAAAGAAAAAATTCCAGGATTGAAAGTAAAAGTTATGGACATTGATATTACTGGGGAAGTGATAGATGACACGGATTCTGTGAAGCAGTTGATGCAAGATAGTGAGGACACAGGGTCTAGCAATTCTGAAGGTGAGACTGATGATGTAGAAGAGATTCAGCCTGAACGGGTTGCTCTTGATGGAGCTAGTGATGCCTCAGAAGATGAAAAGGACTTGGATACAAAGCTTTTTATTGGTGGGGTTGTACATAATAATGAGGATACTCCTACCAAGGACGAGTATGTACGTATGCCAGCGGATGTTAAAGATATGGAGAGAGATTCATTTGTGCTACATGTTACAGGGAGAAGTCTTGATTATGACACTGGAGAAAGTAAAATGTCTAAGCTCAAAATAGCTGCCATAGCAGCTCAAGGTGTTTCTGAGCTTATGCCTTCTGATGTTGCCAAGGCATTTTGGAGTTCTGACAAGGCCTCTTCAAAGGTGAGATATAGATTTACCTGATAAAATTCAGGAAGCTGAGATCTGGACATTGTTCATGTCTTCATGATTCAATTTTGGCATCTTTTACCTCCAACTGCTGGTATTGGTAAGGCTGAAGGAGTACAGTTATAAAGAAGGCTTTGTTGAAGCATAAGCAGGCTTGTGATTCTCATAATCTTATTATCTTTGTATAAAAATATATAAAAAAAATTAAGTTTATGCTGTTTATTGATTTCTTGTCAAGATTTTGACTAAATGTTAAAGCATAGGAATTGTTCAACTCAGTAATAAATGGAAAACTGAAATACTATCTTAATTTCATAAATCTTGGAAAAGAAAAAATTTCCATAATGGGTTGATATTCAATAATTATTCTTGAATCTTTGTGAAGTTATAGATCATGGTTATGGTCCCCATTGGGAGTAATTTTTCCACTTTTGATTGCCATAATCGGCTATTCTTGACAGTAAGTTGATTAGTTGTCAACATTATTCTTTAGGTTTCTAGAGATGTACGTGAGATTGTGAAACTTGCAGTCAGTCAGGCACAGAAACAGAGCAGACTATCCGAGTATACAACGTTTAGTCGAATTAACACTTCTGAAGGCAATTTAGATCCATTTGATGGTAAGTATGCACATGTTTTCATGCATTCTTGGATTTATGTGTTTATAGATGTGCTTTCTTTTTCAATATGGAGAACTGAATGTGTTGTGTTGATATGTAGGGTTGTATGTTGGTGCATTTGGTCCTTATGGCACTGAAATTGTACAATTGAGGCGCAAATATGGTCATTGGAATGGTGAGGGCGACAAATCTTCAGATGTGGAGTTTTTTGAATATGTGGAGGCGGTAAAACTAACTGGGGATCTTAATGTTCCTGCTGGTCAGGTTTGTATCTTTTTAATATCTTGATGTCTGTCCTGGTTACCGACTGTAGGCATTAATGCCTTGGTTTAATGCTAACATAATAAGTTTGTACTAATCAATAAATCCGGATCCTTAGGTTACATTTCGTGCCAAAATTGGGAAAGGGAGTCGCCTTTCCAACCGTGGGAAGTATCCAGATGAATTGGGTGTGGTAATACTCTCTCTTTGTCATCTCTTTTTTAGTTTTTTGATATTCTTTTGCATGTTATGAGCTTACCTCATGATTGCAGTTTTATGAGTTTCAAAGTACAGGTTAGTTATTTACCTTTAGAAATGTAAATCTATTGATTGAGGCTTCTTAGTTAAGAATCTCAATCCATTTTCTCGTACATGTCTTAAAATGAATTGCTTAGAATTAGAGTGTCAAGCTCATGTGCTGAGTATCTTAATGAATATAGTGTGCTTAGTAGCATAAATTTGGTTGATTTAGACTATCCAGAACCTCAATTATTTGTATACTCTCTTCTCCAGGTTGCGAGTTACAATGGTCAAGGAAGAATAGCAGAATTTGGGTTTCGGAATCCAAAATGGGTTGATGGTGAACTTCTTCAACTCAATGGCAAGGTACATAACAAGATCTATGGGGATGTTTGGTTGCCGTTCTTCTCTATACTAGTATGATGATGGATACATAAATATGGCGTCTTGTCTTTTAATTTCCTGTTTATGGTTTTCTGACTTCTGTAGGGCTTGGGACCATATGTGAAAGGTGCGGATCTTGGTTTCCTTTACATTGTCCCTGAGCAAAGTTTCCTTGTGTTGTTCAACCGGCTAAAGCTACCAGAGTGAGCCTTCCAGTTAATACTTCATTAACCACTACACCTTTGCTACCGCTAATGCAACACACGAGTTATTTCCTATACGGTGACTGATAATGAGAGTTCTTTTTTACGCCTTTCATAGTTGTGCTTTTTTGCCTTTCCTTTGCCCCGTTCTTTTTATAACATTTTTGTTAACTTATATATTATTGACATCCCTAGCATTTTTCTTTTTTTTTTCTTTGGTCTTAGTAATTATTCAATGCTTTTGGAGGTTGTCTTGGGATTTGAATAGCATCTTTTTCTGTGGTTCTCGTGATTAATTATGTTTTGATGGGATGATTTTTGGGCTAAATGGTCCCCAGATTTTGTTCCATATGCCCATGCATATGTATCTTTCGATTGCTTGGAAGCATTAGCAAATCAATGATAAATGCATGGGGTTGTCAATGGGACAATACAAGGTTAAAGTGGTCGACTTAGAATGAAAAAGTAATAAACATCAAGTGTTTCTTTGGGTTCTAAAAAGTAGAAAAAGCAAAAACTAATGGGCATTTCCTCTTGTTAGTCAAGGCATTAAAGTCACTTTGTTTCTTTTAGATATATACTTTTGGAACCTATAAGCCACTAGAACGTCAGGAGGGCAGGACAAAGGTCCATTATTTGTCATTGATTTCTTCATATAATTGTCTTCATGTAATACATGATTAGCACTGATAATAGTACTGAAAAAAGAGAGATTTTTTTTTTTAAAGAAAAAAAAGTTAGGGATGATGAATACTTTATTTTTTGAAAGGATATTATGATAGCCCACCTTTAAAGAAATGTAAAAGCACTTTTAACTGTTGGATGGTGGCCACATTATAAAAAAGTTCTCCCAATGAAAGCTTGCAACGATTGTTATAGAATAGAATCAAATCCACTTTCATTTATTGTTTCACTTTCATAAATACAAAATAAATAAATATCTACTGTACTTCCACGGTTTCTAGTCTTTATTTCACTTACATTTTTGGTTGTAAATCGGTTTTCCCCACCTAGGTTAGTGTCTTAGATTCTCTGTTGAAATTCACTCAACCTACCCTTTTACTGCACCGAATGACTAACTGCCACGTCAAGAATATTGTGACGTGGTGACTAATTATTGGTTGTTGTATCATTGTGCATCTATGAACTGTTTCACGTAAGAGTGGACTCCGTGGGGCCACAAGCCAAGCATGAAGTTGAAGCTTTTAGAGTCCCCCGTTTTTCACTTCCTTGGTTTCTTTCTTTTTCTCACTTCCCAAACAAACTTTTTCCCTCCCAATAAATAAATTCCCGAGAAAACGATGGACATCAAAGCACAATCTCAAACTCATACTCAAAAATATCGGAAGACAAACAGCACTAACAACAACATGAAACGATCGACATCGTCAAACTCCGACTCACACCATAACATGGACTCACCTCACTCCCCTCTGCGTTTCCACTCTCCGCTACGATCCGACCAGGGCGATCCGGAGCCACCAGATTCCCCTCCCTACTCTTCGCCGGTCGCCTCGCTTCAAAAGTCGCCTAAGCATCCGGATGAGAAGTCGAACTCGAAGGCGATAGTCACCATCACGGACAAGTATAGGCCTTGCTCACCGGCGCCGGAGAAGAAGACGGAGGCGGCGCATGCGATGACGCTGAACAAGGCGGTGAAAGAGGATGGTGCGCCGTCGGTGACGAAGATGGAGGGAGGGAAATCGGATGCGGTGGCGCCGATACTGAAGAGGCCAAGGACGGAGGAGATGTTGAAGTTGGCGAATTTGGGGTTTAGGTTAAGCGAAGTCGTTTTGTGCTTAATTTCGTTCTCTGTTATGGCTGCGGATAAGACTCAGGGGTGGAGCGGTGATTCATTTGATCGTTACAGAGAGTACAGGTAATACTAATTATTATTTTATACTAATTTTTTGTTTGTAATTTTACTACGACTTTAACTGTTTTGCAGTATTGAGGTTCAAAACTGTTATGGAATTCAAGCCATTAACGGAGTTAATCAGTTGGCATTTAAGAGGGATATTTAAAATATGCGAGATTGTGGGCCTTTTGTGTTTTCATATTGATTTATGTTTATGCAGTTTCTCCCTCAGTTAACTTGAAATTAACTCTTACTAAAATTAGTAAAGACTTCCTCTTCCATTTCATCATTCTAAATTTTCTTAAAATGACAAACCTTAAGATGGGAGCTAGATAAATGGTTGGTGCAATATCCACAACACTATATCCATGTTTTTTGGTAAATAGATCTTGATGTATCTAAACTAGTGTCCTTATGGAACCTTGTATAAGGGTGAGGTAATGGGTAATCCTCTCTTGTTGTTCCAAAAAAAAAAAATTAGTGTTTTGTGTTTTCTCTTTGTTGTTCATAGCATCCTATAGGTATGTAATTACGCCTTTGATGACAGGTATTGCTTATCCGTGAATGTTATTGCGTTTGTATATTCTGGATTTCAAGCATATGATCTAGCCTACTATTTGGCCACCGGAAAACATGTGATCCGTCACCATCTCAGGCGACCTTTTGATTTCTTTATGGATCAGGCAAGTTTTTCAATCTTGTTACTCTGTATTTATCTCCATGTATATGTTGATTGTGATGCTTATATAATTAAACATGTATTATGCCTATTCATCTTTGCTAGATTGCATGTAGTTTTATGTGTTTCCTGGGTTTAGGTTCGAAGTCTTGTTGTTGTTGCAGCATGCTGTGAATGTGATCGCTTAATTAAGAGCTGGTGAAGAACCTTAGCAAAATTTTCTTTTACTCAAAATACTTGATTTTGTTGTACCACTTAACATTTTTGTCACACTAGAGCTGCAATCTGTAAATTGAAGTCCAGATGATAATATAATTCAGTCATTGGCATCTATGCTGAAGCTTTTTACATTCTACTAGTTTAACAACTGACTTAAGACAATGGTATTGTAATGGAGTTGATGTTATGCCACATTAAAGGAAACACACACAGAGAACAAGTCTGCATCAATTAACATACACATTGACAAGGGGTTTACATATCTGGGTCTGAAAGGAATGTTTTCCTCTGTTTGTTGAAATAACAGATACTGGCGTATCTTCTTATCTCGGCATCATCAGCAGCAGCCACTCGAGTGGATGACTGGCAATCAAATTGGGGCAAGGATGAGTTCACAGAGATGGCTACTGCTTCTGTTGCCATGTCCTTCCTGGCTTTTATTGCCTTTGCCTTCAGCTCCGTCATCTCTGGTTACAACCTATGTAGTCATGACGCCACGTGATTTCAGAAGCTCCCGCACATCAAATTTCAATCTTTTCAAGTAATGAAAGGAGGAGGTTAAGAGTGTTAGCTCGAGATTTTCTTGTCGTACAGAGACAAGTTTTTCTTCTCAAGGGTATATATATTTTTCTTCAAAAGTAAAAAATAATAATGGAAAAGTTTTTAAGGGTTTTATTTTCTATTCAATATGAATTTACTTGCCAAAATTGGACTGTCAATCGGCTCAATTTACAAAGCTTTCGAGGGTCTATTCCCATTACTGCTTACGCGTTGGGGTTTGTTCTCATTTCCAAGAAGTGCGCGAACAGCCCTTCTCAAATAAGGGATCTCCCACCAAATTGACAATTCAATTGCTCGGGGACTGATCAATAAAATCAATTCAGTTGCAGTTCCAGTATTATCTTCATCATTGTCATTCCTAGTTATTGATCAGTAAATACAAGATATTTTTCTTACATTATGGTGGTATAAATAATAAAACTGGCGTCTTACAAACCCGAGACTACATCAAGATTTTTGAACCGTATTATCAGAGTACCATATAAATAAGTCAGTACTTAATCCCAAAGTTTAGTTCATATCTAAAAGGAAAAATCATTGAAATTATTGTTTTGCTATAAAGCCAAGTGCTGGGCTAACCTTAACTCTTAAGTTAATATATTTTGTCCTCTCCGAAGAAAAATAAGAAGGCTAAGTGTGCCTTGTGGACTAAACTTAACACTTAAGCAAGTGTCAGTATACTTAGTCCGGAACTGATGCCCTTTCTAATGCCTCCACTTGATATCCAACACAAACACTGCCTTGTTCTCCATGAAAATCTGAGGGGTGCAACTATTCAAAATCAAATCCCTCTTTTATTTCGCGAGACCTCTTATTATTATTATTTTTACTTTTAAATATAATTGTTATCTGATGTGAAATCAAAGTCAACTTCATATAATAGATTTAGTTAAATGAAGATTAAATTTATTGTTAAGCTAAAATTTTATCTTTTACTACTGAACAAAGACCATCATCAAGTTTATTTTTGGAGGGAATAGGTATGAATTTATTACTTGAAAATAGTGTATTGTGTAGGTCATAATATTAATGTGATGAATTGTTACTTGTAAAAACAAAGATGAAGCTAGTATGATAATTTATTTTAAAAGTAAGGGACGGCCTTTTAGGTGTAGTTTGAGTAAAAATTAAAAAAAAAGATAAGTATTAATATTTAATAATTGAGATTTATCATTTAGATTAAAATTTTAAAAAAAATAATAATAATAATAATAAAAGCTAGAGATAGTGATATACATGACCTTCCAAATTGTAAAAGCCTTTCACCGTTATTTTTTTTAATTTTTTTTTGGTTCTACGTTACTAAAAAAAGGAAAAGGATGAGGGGGAATAAGTAGATTAACTTTCTTTTGCAATTTATTGAACATAAGTTTTTCTTTCATGAGATTTAAATAGCACAAGTTATTTTGATATAAATCTTGCAGATATATACATATATATATATATATATATATATATTGATAGATGCTGTTAGTAGTGATTTACAGAAGACTGAAAAATCTGTTGAAGGAGTTGCAACTATAATAAGGGCAAATTTAGAACTGAAAAAAAATAAAAAGTACTTTATATTTATAAAAATGTCGCTTGATGAGATCACTTATGGGGTTGAATAGCTTTAGTGCATATTTGATTGAGTTTTTGTATTGGTCAAAAGAATTTTTTTAATATCTAAAGTTTTTTAAAATTTTTTGTTGATGATGTTTAATTACAATTATAAAAAGAGTTTTTGAAAACTTAAAATTTTTTTTTTTGCCTCGACTTGCAAAAACTCAAATTTTGGGTTTTTAAAAGTAGAATATTTTAATATTTGTGTAATATCATATATATCTTAATAATATTTTCTTATTTCTATAGTGTTTTTTAATAAAAATAAATCATATTTAATTAACATATTCTCAAAAAAAAATTAAAAATCATCGTATCTCTAATTTTTAATATTTCTAGAACCATCATATTTTTTTATAAGAATTTACCAAATTTTTTATTATTTTATTTTTTAATAAAAATAAATATTATTTTATTTTTAATTTTTATACCAAACACAATAATTTTTATTGATTTGTTGATTACTATGTATTAATTTTACTTAATTTTTATGTTTTTAAAAATTAAATTTGAAAAAATTCATGATAAATTTAAATTTATATATAAAAAATAAAAAATTATTTAAAATTTAAATATAATTTTTACTAAGTTTTATTTTTAATAATCTAATCGCAAATAAATATTTTTAATAATATATAATCAAATAATTTAATATTTAAATTTTTTTTATAATTAACAGTTAAACGATCGATACATTTAAAAAAAAAATATTCTACTTTTAAAATTTTTATTTAAAAAATTCAATCAAAGAGCACTTAGTCAAATGCGAACCGACTGAGGCAAACAAACTTCAGCAATTTACTTCACATTATTTCTCGAGCATTGGTATAAGCAACCCATCAATTTCTTGATCAAACCCCGTTTCTCAATAATTAAGGTGCCAATCTTTCATTTCCAAGAAATAGGTTTTGTCGAGGAATACAAGGGGCAAGGGGGGCAATGAAGATTGTTCTAGTTGTAAATGAAATGAAATCAAGCCACTTAATAATGAGATCTAGTCAGCCTCTAATTTCGCTTTCAAATTACGTGTTAAAGCACCAAGTCTAATTAAAAGCATGAGAGTGAGGGGCCATCTGCCATCCTTAGATTCTCGCCAATTGCCCAAAAGAAAATACGAAACTAACAAAATAGTCCGCATGACACTTGCGCAGTAACTCGTAATCGCGCTGCGGCCAATAGATACGCTGGCGTGAGAGACTTGGCTTATTATTATTAGAATCATCCATCTTTCTCTCTGGTCTAAATCTAATTCATCCCAATGCCTATTGTGGTGGTGGTGGTGGTGGTGGTGGTGGTGGTGGTGGGTTCTTACCTCAGAGATTTACTCAAACCCTGATGAATGAATATGACGGTGACAATGATAATGAAGATTAAGACGGATCATGTCTCAATCCAACAACCATGATGTTTGTGTTGCTATTGATGGTGCTTTCTGGGGTGTACTCAGCAGAGGAGTCCATACAACAACTAGCAGCATTAGGTAATTACATCGAGATCCCTGATTTTTTCATGGTTCCATTTGCTGTTGGATTGCGATGGTCAAAATCAATATTGTTTGTAACACTACTTTGATCGTTTCGATTAATGTTAAGGACTTATTTGATACAAATGTATAAGCTAGCTACGTCCTTATTTAAGAAAATGTAAAATCAGGGGCCTAGGTGTTATTATACCAGAATTAAGTCATTAACACAAAAATCCACGAATTTATTATTGTTACCCAATACGACAACTTGTCGCGTGTAGTATCCAAACAATATCTTGAATGATCTACTTTCCTCAATTCAGCTATATATATATATATATATATATATATATCTGTCTATTATAACTCATAATTTTAGATTCGACAGATTTTTAAAGTCTGCAATTAAATCCCTCACGAATTTTGATCAAATTGGATTCATAAATCTTACTTGATCACGATCAAATGAGCTATCTCAATCTATGTCTTCATCCCATACCATAAACAACAGCATGCAGCCTGATTGCTTACACGACAATATCTGTTATTTTCTCTCATTTAGACACAGAGTTTTGTCGTGTTTTTTTTTTTTTTTTGGTCCTTTTGGTTTTGGAAATTCGATTAAAAATGAAGCCATAGAAACAGAAAAGAGTTCACGTGGTTATCCTCCATCAGCCATGTTCAAATCTCGACTACATGACAAATATTCCCCATCACATACCACCTTTTCCAGACTCAACCACCGTCTATCTTTCTATCGTTTTCTTTCTGTATGAAATTGCGCTTCGTATTTAATTTTTACATCAAATTTGAGCCGACCGATTGAAAAGAAACCCGCCCATCCATCGATCACAATTCACAAAAAGTCGCGTCGTTTTCTTTTGTTGTAATATGAATATTATATCTCATATGTGATTAAAAAAAATGCCAATTACCAGACAATTAGGCTTATAATAATATTAGATCAGACTTGTAGCAACATGATGCCAGCTTACACCTGAACTATTGGGATTAAGAATTAATTATATATATTTATTAAGGACTAAAGGAATTGGTGTCCACCCGCCAAGAGATTTAAGTACGGATTAGGGATTAATCCTGTACTCTTTAAGTTTTCGTTTTAAATAATAATTTCTCAGCTCATTTAACGGAGGACACGTAGCATGTCGTCCAGTTCATTCATAACGTATCCATGCACATGCATGCCCCTTAAATTATGGAGTAATATTAGAATCAAATTAATAAATAAGATTAAGATTATGATCATATATTTATATTCATACATCAAACAAAGTGTGTTATAAGCATGCCGTTTTGATTCATACAACTATTATGCAGATTCAAGGGTTTCAACAGCTTAAAAGAATGTCGTCTTTTGATAATTATAATTAATTAATAAGACGGAAAGTAATTGATGGATCGATAACATCCCTTTGGATTTTGGAAGGTAGGCTTTAATTGACAAGGACTCACCACCTATTGGCTACATATAAGTACAAAGCTAAAAGAATCTCTAGTTTTACGTAGCTTTCATTTGGTTTTAACAAGTGTATATACGTATCAATTAAGATACGGCTTGCCCTTTTTGAGGATTTAATTAGAATCTGAATACTTTAGTAGAAAGATCACGATCAACCTTCATTCAGGTTATAGTATAGCTGGGCTAGATTGTTACTCGTTAATTAATTGGTTGACTAAAAGATTCCAAAGACAATGTCCTACAATGTTACAGCAGCGGTTATTAGTCTGGCGATAATAACAATCAGAAACTGCCATGCTGCTGCGCTTTTATCGAGGCTCATATGGGAGCCCAGGTAGGTGCTGAACAAAACAAACCCCGTTAACAATACTATGGGGTAAAGCTTCCTCACTGATCTGGAATCATAATATGCTTTTGAAAAAAGCTTTTAACTTTGAATATTATTGGGTATTCAAGAATCAAGATGATGTGTGCAGTGACTGTTCATCCAAAAATGAGAGAAGATGATGATGTTGATGTAGCTATTGGTTTCTGAAAAATAGTCAACCATTAGAGCATTACCAATACCTCATCTTACATCACTACACCAGCTTATACATTTATTTTATGTTAAATGCAAAGGCAAAGCAAAGGCTGGATCGATGAGCCCCAGTTAAAAAATTGTCCCAGCTTTTGCCGGCTCTTGAGTTTCAGTAAGGTGACACTGCCAACCTACAACCAGCCAGTCATTGGGCAAATGGCACCCACCCAAGACCTAAACAAGTCCCTGGTGGAGCGTGTGCCACGCGTTTTCCAACAGCGGGTGGGCCTAAATCTAATAGCTTTATTATTTTGCATGCAAGTTATCAGTTATGTTTGGCTTTTGCTTTGTTATGTGAATGATTAAAATGGAATACAATGATGCAAATAATTTTTAAAAAAAGAAAAGGGCTCGGTTATCGAGAATAGTAAAGAGAAAAGAACGACCGTATACGGAAGAGGACCATACCATACGGCTTTGTCCGACACTCCCACGGATACCAACCTGTTCTTGTGGCCCCCTTCCCCCACAGCACCCCCTTTCCGCTGTTTTTGTAGTAACGCCTCCCTCTCTCAAATTACCAAGTTGCCCTCCTCCTACCCTCCATTCACTGATCATTCCATCTTGAAATTAGCTGGGGTAAAATGGAGAATAAGATTGGGTACTGAAACACAAGTCACTATCAAAAAGGACCCGGTTTGTCTCCTCCGAAGTGGATCTTCGCACGTTATGAGTTTTAAGAGAAGATAAAAAGAGTTTATTGTAAAACACAAGCAGAGTCTTTAAGAGATTGTGTATGTTTGTGTGAGAGAGAGTGTGTGAACAAATAAACCGCCAGCTCCTTTGCATATGCTTTCACTTCACATCAGTAATACCAACAACAACAACAAAATCAATCAACCATCACCCAACCGTCTCTCTCTCTCTCTCTCTCTTTGAGCTTCATTCTCGTAGAAGCTCTTGCTTGCTTCATCTCTTTTCTCTGTGAAAACAAACTTCAAAGCCCACTTTTTTTGAACTGATTTTTCACAAAGTTTCAACTTCGGTTTATCGAATAAACAAATACTGTCGTATGTCCTGAGAGATTCTTCTTGTTATCAAAATGTTTTTTTTTTCCTCCCCTCTTTTTGTGTGATTTCCGGCTAAAGTTTTGAGATTTGGAGAATAAGTTGCTCGCTTTTTCGAAATGAAGGCTTGATTTTTGCTATAAGTAGCTCAGTTTAGATTTCATTTTTATATTTTTAAGAACAAGCTGCTTTAGTTCTTAAGGTCTGATTTAACGTATACTCGGGATAGTAAATGATTGAGTCAATAGAGGAAGTGTTAGGCGGAGGGGATATCTATCAGGGATTCAGTACATGCAAAATTTCAATTTTCGAAATGTAGTTGAATGAGTAAACATTTTCAAGCAATCAAGTTCAATTTTTTCAGCTATGGGTCACATTTAAATTCATCATTTTTACACAAGATTTAGGTCTTTTTTCAGTCTATATATTGGGTTGAAGACCCTTTGGAAAAGGGATAACATTTGATGGGTTTTTTTTAAAATCAAAATTTACTACAAACCCATGAAGAATTTTCGCTGGTTTAAGCAAATTTCCATCAATGCCAAGCCCGAGAGACGACTCTCTCTTGGTGAGTACAGGAGAGCCGTTTCTTGGTCAAAGTATTTAGTCTCTTCTGGCGCTGAGATAAAAGGAGAAGGAGAAGAAGAATGGAGTGCAGATATGTCACAGCTGTTTATTGGATGCAAATTTGCTTCAGGAAGGCACAGTAGGATCTACAGAGGAATTTATAAACAGAGAGATGTGGCAATCAAGCTTGTAAGCCAGCCAGAGGAAGATGAAAGCTTGGCTGCTATGCTTGAGAAGCAATTCATTTCAGAGGTGGCTCTCTTGTTCCGGTTAAGCCATCCTAATATCATCACTGTAAGCTCCTCTGCTTTTGCTTAACAAAGAAAATATGCTGCCATTTCAACTTGACAACTTGTAATTTTTTTTACATTTTTAGAAATATTTTCGTTTCTCATTAATGGTGGTACTGATCTACAGAACAGTAGCAACCACTATTCTGTGCGTTATCAATGCCTGCTTATTTATTGTGGGCTAAGGTTTTCCTAGCTTTGTGCATCGAACAAGTTCAGTAAGCATTTATTGATCCATGTTTATCATGACTGTCTGTTACATATTACCCATGTGCATATTATTTAATACTGTTGCTCTTTCTCCTTTGGGCTGATAAGGATGGGATAGAGGCCCTGCCACTGGCCTTGAATTATATGGTTTGAGCTGTAAATGAAATTAGAATTGCTTGACTTTTCTTCTCTTCTCTATAAATTAATATCTTGGTAAGTCGTTCATCGGTGGTAATAATGTAGAGCTGGAGCAATGTTTCCCTTAATCATTGCTCATAATCATAGAGAAACCATGATGTAAGGAAAATAGGAAAATGAGAAATTTTAAAAATAGTCAAATTTGAGGGTCTTAACTTTTTTAATCATTATTTTAATTTTTTAAATTAAATAAATTATTTTTAAACTAAAATACTATTCTTCTATTTTAATAGTACCCACTATAGTTAATAGTGTCGTTGCAATATAGAGTTCCATTACAGTACTTTTTGTTTATTTAAAATTAAAATTTTTATTTGTTTATTAAAATTATGTTTATTTTATTTATTTATATTATTTTTAAATAATTATTTAATGTAGTTAAATTTAAATAAATAATATAACTTAAATTTAAATAAATACAAATATAATTTTTAATAAATAATATAAATTAATTATATTATACATAATAAAATATATATTAAAAGGTTTAAAAATAAATATAAATTTAATTTTTAGTAAATAATATAAATTTATTATATTATATATAATAAAATATTTATTAAAATTAAATAATATATATTTATATAATTATAAATAAAATAATAAATAATTTAATTATATTTTAAATAAATAAAACAATAATAATAAAATTAAAAAAAATTAAGTGGGGGGCAATTTGCCCCGCGCTCAAATATGGGCGTGATAGGTTATATTGCACCCAAATATAGGTGTGATAGTCCATGCATAAATTGCTTTGCATGCGCAAGATGCTTCGCACGAACCAAGTAGCGCAAGGCTTATTGTGTGCGAGATGCTTTGCTTGAAATGATTGTTTTAAAATTTATTTTATTTGTGATATACTTTTATCGTGCTCATGTTTGACTTTGCACCTAAATTTGGGTGCAAAGTGGATGGTAATTTGCTCCCATCCTATCGCATTCAAATATGGGCGCAATAGGTTATATTGCGCCCAAATATAGGTGTGATAGGTTCTATTGCGCCTATATGGGAGTGATATGTTTTATCATGATAAAGTTTTTATTATAATTTTTAATTTATTTCAACTCAATATTTTAATTTATTTTTTTATAATTTTATTTTATTATATATGGCATGATTAATTTATATAATTCATAAATAAATTAATATAATTATTTTAATATTTATTTATTTTATTTAATTATCAATAAATATAATTTTAACAAAAAAAAATACAAATTAAGTTTGTATTTGTTTATGAAAATTAATTAAATTTAGTTAACATTAAATAATTATATTATTTATGTAAATTTTGTAGTAATATGATTAAAAAAATATTATAAAATAAATATAATTTTAATAAAAATATTTATTTTTGAATAAACAAGTTATTGTAACGAGATATTATTTATTGTAACGATACTGTTTATTATAATGGGGGGAGGGGGGTACTGTTTAAATAGTATAAGGGTATTTTTGTCTGTTCATTAAATCTTTAGCTAAAAAAGTTATAAAATTAAAATGGTGGTTAAAAAAGTTAAAACTCTCTCTCAATTTTGACTATTTTTGAAAAAATTTCAAAGAAAATTAGATTTAATCAGAGCTTAAAATGACAAGTGTCATTCTTGCTAATTTAAGTAGAAGGGTTAAAAGAGGGGAGACAATTTGAGATAATGTCATGTGAATTATTGAAAGGTTATGGGTGGAGGGAGTCTATGCCCTAGGTGACATGGACCACAGATGCCTAGTACACCATGACAACATAATAATTGGTCTTTTTCCTCTGCTTTATACTTTGGCTCTGGTGTATTCAATTTTAGATCAAGCATGAAGTAGTCTTCTTAATCTTTTTAGTTTGGGTTGTTTTGGGAGAGACGGTTATTTGTATTTGATGCTATTGGAGTCCATCGATGCCGATGGTGGAAGCATATGAAATGTCACACATCATTTAATTTTCTTGCTTCTAAACAATTATTTTCTGAATGTGTCAACAAGTGTGGATGAAACCAATCATTTCATTGTTCACACTTATCATTTGTACTTTCTCCATGCAGTTTGTTGCAGCATGTAAAAAACCTCCTGTGTTTTGTATAATCACTGAATATCTTGCTGGCGGTTCATTGAGAACATACCTCCATCAGCAGGAGCCATATTCAGTTCCACTTGTCCTTGTTCTGAAGTTAGCCCTTGATATTGCACGAGGGATGCAATATCTTCATTCCCAAGGGATACTTCATAGGGATCTAAAATCAGAAAATTTGCTGCTTGGGGAAGATATGCGTGTGAAGGTAGCAGATTTTGGTATCTCATGCTTAGAATCTCAATGTGGTAGTGCTAAGGGATTTACAGGCACTTACCGATGGATGGCACCTGAGATGATCAAAGAAAAACACCATACAAAGAAAGTTGATGTCTACAGTTTTGGCATAGTTCTTTGGGAGCTTTTAACAGCACTGACACCATTCGACAACTTGACTCCAGAACAAGCTGCATTTGCAGTCTGCCAGAAGGTAAAGTTTCCTGATGCAATAGGGGAGTGATGCATATTCATGACATTCCAATTTTAGTGCAACCACAATATTGCATGTTTTATCACATAATATAGTATAACAAATACTAGAAAAGATTGTACTTAAGCTATTTTGAGGTTGAAAGAAGCTAAGATTGACTTGCAAGTGATA
Organism: Ailanthus altissimus; assembly: GCA_946807835.1. NCBI lineage: Eukaryota > Viridiplantae > Streptophyta > Magnoliopsida > Sapindales > Simaroubaceae > Ailanthus > Ailanthus altissimus. The sequence goes on along the minus strand of OX327691.1, from coordinate 26,527,720 downwards.
GGTGTAAAGGAAGACTGTATCCAATACGCTTGGAAATTGAAAGAAGGAAAATACCTCGCCTGTTTGGTAAAATAATCAAGACGTGATTTTGATAAATTTTTTCAATGAAGTTTTTACTTCAAAATCAATTTTTTAAGTTTAGAGGAGATCATGTCAAAAAAAAAAATTCATATACAGAATTTTGTGCTTGCTTGTATCTTTGACAAGTGAAGCTATTGAGACTGGTGTTTTTTGTTTGTGAAAAATCATTTGATCAAAGGAGAAGAATGGCTCAGGGAAAATTCTGATTGGAAATGGTATTTGACCAGAAAATATCATTGATAGATGACAAGGTATGAGAAAGTTGAAGCTTCTTACTTCTCAAGATATGGTTCAAATGTATGTTTTTATGCATTGAATGTCTGTGAGCACTTTCGCTTTGGAATTAGTTAAGGTTTTTTATTTACTTGCAGCAGTTAAGACTTATATTTTATCTATTACTATATTGCAATAAAATTGAATTTATCAATAAAGGAAACTCCAAAAACCTAAAATAGAAACATCATTTGGATTCCAAATGCTTTTGTCTCACCCTTCAGCTTGCTAGATGAGTCAGAGTGCGGATATTTGTCCACCCCAGCACCTGGCTTCCAGTGACTTAAAATGCGGTTTTGTTGGGTTTATTGCATCAGTAACTGCTTTAACAGTCTTCTTTTGTTTATGCTTAGATGTCTTATTTTCTTTATCTCAAGGTAATGTATGTGTTTTTGTTTCCCACATGACAATATATGCTATGACAGTTCAATAATATCTGCACTAATTCCTGACTTTGCTCATGGGATTATGCATTCAGCATCTTGAGAAATCGATTGCATATTTCAACTATGATGTGGTCCCTTTTATGGAATGAAAATTTCAATAAGTCTTACGCATCTTGTATATTTTGAGTTTTGGTGCAGAATGCAAGACCGCCATTACCCCCAACATGCCCCAAGGCATTCAGTCATCTAATCAACCGTTGCTGGTCAAGCAGTCCAGAGAAACGGCCACATTTTGATGAAATAGTTTTGATTTTGGAAAGATATTCAGAGTCCTTCGAGCAGGATCCAGAGTTTTTCTCATCCTATGTACCTTCTCCAGATCATACTATTTTGCGATGCCTACCAAATTGCGTTGCTAGGCATCGTTCTGCTGGTTCAAAAGCCTAGGAGCTCTTCTTAAATTAAGTGTGATGCAAAATGTATCATATTCCTACTTTTAATAGGTCTAGGAAGAAACATTTAGACGTCCAAAATTATAATTATTTTCATGTTTATGTTTTTTTTTTTTTCCCGCTTTCCTCTGTGTTAAATATTGTGGGGATGAAAGCAGTTCCTGTTATTGCCTTCTTCATTCATATGTACCACATTCTCATATAATTGAAATGGAAACTGAAGGTGAAAGTTGGTGGAAAATTCTTGTGTTTGAATTTTTTCTTTGGACACCATTAAATGCCTGTAAGGATGGGTTGACATGCGAGTCTAAAGTGAGCCCACAATTTAACGCGTAAAATTCTTTAGTCCTTTAACATAAAGCTAAAGGCAGCCCACAGTACCGTGGCTAAGCTGAAACATTGAGCTCTCAATTAAGAGAGCCAGTTGATCAACTTGCCCATGCTTATTCCGATCCCTTTCTGGTTTTTAATCAGGGTGAGGCAACATGAACAAAGGCAAGACTTGTTGCGACTTGCAGAAAGGAAATGTGTTAAAAGATATATATTAAATTATTTTGAGGGTTTGTAAGCATCTGACAGTTTGGCCGAGTGGTCTAAGGCGCCAGATTTAGGCTCTGGTCCGAAAGGGCGTGGGTTCAAATCCCACAGCTGTCAGTTTTCTCATTTTTCATTTTTTTAGGCTGTTTGCATCATCTTCTTAAACTCAACAAACATCATCTTCTTAAATTAACTGTTCATATGATGATCGCCAAACCATTGGTTTTCTTTAATCCATTGGTTTCATAATCAAATTTAATATAAGATTTACAGTTTAACAATAATAATCTCCATTTCTTGAATCTACAATTTCTTCTAAAAACTCGAAAGGAATAAATATGAATCTATATGTCGTGGGTGGTGCAATAGTGACTGGAAAGTCCAACAGAAGTTGCCATTGTCTCATGTAATGACCAACTAAGACTTGTCTGTAAATCAATATCATTTGGATATGGCCAAAAAAAAAGGGATATTGAAGAGATTCAGTCACCAAATGTAGTTCAAATAATTGAATTAAGTCTTTGACTGTTCTTCAAATAATTGTAGAAGGGACCGTACGTGGGGGGCATTATCTTACTCCCACTTAGGGGAAGACTAATGATCCTTAATTCTTCAATATCTTATTTTTTAAGTTCCCGTTATCATTGGATGCCAAATCCATCCAACCCTTGAGCATTCTAATCCTCACTCATTCGTTCACTCACTCACCCCAATAATTATTCAAAAAAGATGTGCACTCTAAAATAATTATCTAACTTTGGCATCTAAAAAATCCTAAAAGCCAACATGTACTTATGGTAATCATAACTCGGACATACCCTTTGATTTGATTAGAATAAAAAAAAAAAAGAGAAATTAAAGACCCACCATGTTCATCAATTTCATGTATTTGAAAAGCAATCAGAATCAGTTGTTGCTTCGAATCAGATTTCATTATTTTGGCTTGGTATATGAATGGCCCATAACTGAATGAAATATATGTGCATGGACATTGGAGTATTGCAGGAAGCAGTGCTACTTATTGCTTCATGTGCTCCTGCTGAATTTCAGTAAATGAAGTATGCAGAACTGGAGCAGTATATATATATACACTGCTGCTACAAGGAAGTAACTAAAATATGACAGTTGAAGCAGTTATGACTTGTGAAACGAAGTAAATAAACTGGGTTTCTCAGAGAAATTGCTTTGCAGAGTTGTTTGCGCGGCCAATCCTAGAAAGTCACATAAACTTTGTGAAAGTTTTTTTAAAAAAAAAAAAATTAAATGACCATATATGTTAATTTTCTATTACGACAACAACTCAAATTGAATTTGTAAGGCATATATTTTTTTCATTTATTATCAGTATTATTTTGTGGATGATGTACGATGAATGATGATGCCAGTGATGTACTGTAATCTCTATGATCTTTCCCACCTTAGAAACCAAGTATGAAAGAAGGCAAGTAATCTTCATGACTCTGACTCCCCATCCATAAAATATTACTATTCCACCCAAAATGATCATCAAAGGTCAAAACAACCCTCAATTTCACAAATGACCCTAAGATCAAACCGACCCTGATGCCAAATAATGAAATATCAAAATTTTCAGAAGGGCATATTCGTCTTCCAGGTTCGGACATAAGACAATGTCAAAGTGCCACGTGGCGAGTTGTGATGAAAATTGAATAAACAGACAGGAAACAGATCGGCAGAGCAGTTGCAGGCCGCGCGCTTAGGTTTGGGGAGAAGTCGTGTTCTCTTTTTCCTTTCTGACATTCCAGCTGTGTGTATTTACAATCATACCCTTTTATCTGTCATTCACAAAAATCCTCTACCCTGACTTCTTCTTCACCTCAAGCTCGTGTATATATATAAGATATGTATAGCAACAGCTAAAGGTACGATTTTTATTTGTGTTTATTTATTTTGAGTGTGTATATATTTACCGAAACATATCTCCGTATCTATATATAGGAACAAGATATTTATGGCCTTGGTGTGTCTCTTTAATGGCTTGTTTGTGAGGTATTATTTGCTTTCACAGCTTTCTTTTTAATCTTTTTAGACGTATCTTCTTCTTTCTGTTGAAACCATCAATTTTTTGTTGGCCTTGTAATATAGCTGTGTGCTTGGGAGGTCAGCACTGCGTGTATTTATTTTCCCTTATGATTTCTTCTCATATGAAGTCAAATTATTGCATGCTTTAGTTGTTGATGAGTTGATGACATCTCGACTGATTTTATCTTTGAAGATCTAATTGACGAGCATTAATTATTATTATGACATGATATATTCGTATTTGCTTCTTTAATTTGTTATCAATCATTAGAAAGTTTTATCAGCAATTTAGTTGTCAAGTTTAAAATTGAACTTTTGATGGTATGATGACATTGTTTTGTTTTCATTTGACTTGTCTTTGGATTTGAAATTAAATCCACAGACAAGTCAAAATATGTTAATCTCTATAGTTCGTATGTAAATTGGATTTTAGCTGAAAAGTAAAAACATACAATGCTTCTTTTGTTTGGATCTGTTGTGGCCATTTTTTGATAGATTGTGCATCGTATTTGGAATGTTTGTTGCAGATAAGTTGTTGGATTCTAGAGTTTTTGTTGATTTGAAGGTGGAAAGATGCCTGGAATTATTATGGACGGCATCCATGAAGAAGGGATAGTGAGTGAATTGAATGGAAATTCTACTCCTATTAAAGAAAATTCAGTTTCAAATGAGTCACCCGAAAGTCCTTCGAGTCCACATGGGCATTCTCGTGTTGGCCCTGATCACCCTATTGATGGGGTGGTTGACACATCAATCGAGCAGCTTTTTGAGAATGTGTGTGATATGCAGAGCTCTGATCAGTCACCCTCTAGGCATAGCTTTGGATCTGATGGGGAAGAGTCAAGAATTGATTTGGAGTTGCGCCATCTTGTAGGAGGAGAGATGAGGGAGGTTGAGATAATGGAAGAAGAGGTGGAGAAACTGGACGATCAATCTCATAGTAACTCTTCTTTGAAGAACAATAGTTTATCTGCTAGTAAGAAGTCAGGGAAGCTGGACAAGACCCAATCTGCTAATACTAAATCCATTTCTTCAGGTCGCTCAGAGAAAGCTTCTCGCTTACAGTTGGACTCTGAAGTATCATCGAAATCAAGTCCTAAGGGAAAAAGTACTCCTGAGAAACCCCCCATTGATAAGAAGAATGAAAAGAGTGTTAAAAAATCTAATGCAGGAACTACTTCTGTGAAAAAACGGAGAGGGAAGTTACAAAATGGAAGCGATGATGCATCTGACTTAGATAACCCAGGTCTTGGACCATTTTTGCTCAAGCAAGCTAGGGAGTTGATTGCTTCAGGAGATAATCCCCACAAAGCTCTTGAGTTGGCTCTTCGAGCAGCAAAATCATTTGAAATACATGCAAATGGGAAGCCCAGTTTGGAACTGATCATGTGTTTGCATGTTATGGCAGCAATTCACTGCAGTTTAGGCCAGTATAATGAGGCAATTCCAGTTCTTGAGCAATCAATTGAGATTCCAGTGATTGAGGAAGGCCAAGATCATGCCCTTGCTAAATTTGCCGGTCATATGCAGTTGGGTGATACTTATGCAATGCTGGGCCAACTGGAGAATTCATTAATGTGTTATGCAAAAGGTTTGGAGGTCCAGAAACAAGTCCTGGGCGAAACAGACCCAAGAGTTGGTGAGACATGTAGGTATTTGGCTGAAGCTCATGTTCAAGCACTTCAATTTGATGATGCCAAGAGGCTTTGCCAGATGGCTCTTGACATTCATAGGGATAATGGTTCTCCTGCTACTCTTGAAGAGGCAGCAGATAGGAGGCTCATGGGTCTTATATGTGAAACAAAGGGAGATCACGAAGCTGCTCTTGAGCATTTTGTTTTAGCCAGCATGGCCATGGTGGCAAACAGCCTGGAAGAAGAGGTCGCTTCAGTTGATTGCAACATTGGAGATACATACTTATCTTTGTCTCGATATGATGAGGCTGATTTTGCATATCAGAAAGCACTCAAAGCCTTTAAGACCACCAAAGGAGAGAATCATCCGGCTGTTGCTTCAGTCTTAGTCCGTTTGGCTGATATGTATAACAGGACAGGGAAATTAAGGGAGTCAAAATTGTACTGTGAAAATGCGCTTCAGATTTATGAGAAGCCAATACCTGGTGTTCCCCCAGAAGACATTGCGAGTGGTCTTACCGATGTTTCTGCAATCTATGAATCAATGAATGAGCTTGAGCAGGCAATCAAGTTGCTACAGAAGGCATTAAAGATATATAATGATGCCCCTGGTCGGCAAAGCACAATTGCTGGAGTTGAAGCCCAGATGGGAGTCATGTACTATATGTTGGGAAACTATTCTGACTCCTACAACTCCTTCAAGAATGCGATTTCAAAGCTCCGAGCAAGTGGCGAGAAAAAATCAATCTTCTTTGGCGTTGCTCTTAACCAAATGGGGCTTGCTTGTGTGCAGCGTTATGCCATAAATGAGGCTGTAGAATTATTTGAAGAAGCAAGGTCCATTTTAGAAGAACAGTGTGGACCGTATCATCCTGACACACTCGGTGTATATAGCAATCTTGCTGGCACATATGATGCAGTTGGCAGGTACTTTTCTTTATTATTCTGTTATTTGTTACAATCAGCATGCAATTGTCAATGGATTAATTTTCATTTTTATACTTTAAAAAGTGTTCTCTTACTTTAATTAACGTATTTATATTACTTTCTTTCCCTTGGCCACATTATGTAGTACTGATACAATAATAAATAAGAGGCTGAGATATGCTTTAGTTCCTACTGATGCTAAAAGTTGTAACAGGAAATGGTAAAGCTGCAAGGCTTGGGATATATGTTTCCTCTTTTTGCGACTCCTTTCCCCTTACCCTATTCTACAATTGCCTGTCATTGGGACAAACAACTACTCCAAGCAATGTGTATTTTTAACCATTTTCATGCTATGTTTAGGTTGGACGATGCAATTGATATTTTGGAGTTTGTTGTTGGGATAAGGGAGGAAAAGCTTGGGACAGCGAATCCTGACGTGGATGACGAGAAGAAGAGGTTGGATGAGTTGTTGAAAGAAGCAGGGAGAGTTCGTAGCAGAAAGGGTAGATCATTGGAGACCCTTCTTGAAGTTAACTCTCATGTAAACAATGAGGGTATCAAGGTATGACAATGATGTGAATGTGTATTTTAGAATGACTATCATGTAATATAGGATATTTTTTCAAAAGATGACATTGAAAAGAAAAGAAAGAAAGGAATAGGTTCATGCCTTCATGGTGTTTTGGTCAAATTCATGGATTTGAGGGTGACTCGAATAAGTGCTTGCTGTGTTTTTGCTGTATTATCAATTTATATCCATTGTTGAAGGTTGCTCTACCTTGTATTATATACCTTTAAATTATTGTGGTGAATTATCAATGACATTTGTCCTGTATAAATTGTTGAGGAATTATAGATTCACTCTACTCTTGTAACAAAGAAAGTTATTTGTATTATTTTATGCAAACAGATTACATCTTTCCAAAACAGGAAATTGTGTTTATATGCTTTAGAACTTAGATAGGTTGTACCTTAGAAAGGTTGATGGCAATTAGATAAAGTTAATAAAATCATTTCAGTCTGACGAATCCTTAGATAGGTTGTACCTTTACTGCAAGAATATGAATGACACTATTCACTCACGGTTTCTGGGTCATAATCATAAGATTATGTAGGAGAGATGGAGTTGTTCAAGGCGTAGCGTTGGATGCTGCAGTTCTAGTCTGCAGGGTATGTAACACCCCACAAGTTGAGTAGAGCTGAGCCAGGGGATCTTCCTTTGGATCATTAGAATGCTCGTTGAACGGTTCAAGTAAAATTAAATAGGTAAGAAGTGGAAACCCTCCATATCAATCCATCTCCATAGGAGACAAGATGAGCAAAAGACAGGAGTCCCTTCATGATGAGCTGTGTTTGATGGGTCATGGTAGTTGAAATGTGTTCAAGATCTATAATTTAATTAAATTTATGAGATTCCTGTTGCATACCGTTCAATAAATTATCATTGAATTGGTTAATGTCGTTTACATAGTTGCTATTGATTCTCAATTTCAATTTGTAATGATGAAAAAAATTATTGTACTTCAAACGCAACTTTTTCTTAGACATTGTCACGCACTCACTCTACCTCAATGATCACCATCAAACTAGGATCCCAAGTATTAATCACTACTTATGCCGACCCTTTTCTTTTCCTGGTTTTTCCCAAATTAAAGCGGACTTTTGTCCCAGAATCTCGACAACCATAAACAACAAAAAGCACCCACACTTGTGGGATTGATGAGGTTGGTTTTTAAGATTCATTTGTAATTGAATGCTTGTTTTGTAATCTGGAGAATGCTACTAGAGCCATTTATTATGGTAGCTCAAGTGTTATAAATTCCTTGACATTGTCATGGAATTTGGTGTGAGTGGGCACAAGGAAAGGATGAGGGGTTTAGACTTTTTTTTAAAGGAGGGGTTTTAGACTTTTAGTCACCACTAGGCATTTCGAAGCGTTAATTTTTCAGTTCCTTCTTTTCTCCGTAAAAGTTGAAACAAACATTTTAAATCTCGTACTTAGGATGGAATGAGGTGAACACATGTCAAAAAGAAAGTGAAGGGGGGCCATCTCGAGTGCGCAAAGAAGCACCGAACAAAAGCAAAAATAAACAAAACGGATCCCTAATGAGATTGATGAATCTAAATCAAATCTTATCATATTTGTGGAAGAAGAAGAGATGACTCGAGGAAAGCAGAAGATTGAAGGGCAGAGGAAAAATGCAGAGAGGAACCAAAAGCTAAAGGGATCTCAGCTTGAGGCTAGAGCTGTTGGCCTCAAAATTATCTGCCCCATCTGTAACGTACACAACTAGCAAATCAGAATCAACTTGGTGATCATTATGCTTCCAAACATCCCAAGGAAAAGTCTCCTACTGTATGCAGTTGATGGATTTCCTGTTGATTTAACATATGCAAAACATTAAAATGGAAAAATATGGAAGAAAGAGCTGCTTGTGTCTGTTTTCTGAATTTTTAATGTCTGCCAACCTTTTGTTATCTCAATAAAGTAATTTACTTAACAGTGATTTAGTTTTCAAATGTCAACTGAATATGGACAATACAGGTGAGCTATCTATTTTTACCTTATTTTTCAAAAAAAAAAAAAAAATTAATCTTGTACTTTCGAGGTTGCATCAGGCATCCAGACAAACACATTGTGTTTCTCAACCTAAGAAATAAATTTGTACTCAATTTTTGGACACAATATGGTTTCGACATACAATGTTTTAAACGGATAGCTGGTCTTATTCTCCAGTCACCTATGACCTATGTGTCGCATAGAAGCAGGCGATTTGCGTTTCTTCTTTCACTTCTCCCTCAGCCCTCACGAGGCACGCAAACCACCTTTACATCTGCACAAAAGACGGCCTTCAAGATTTGCTCTGTTTTTTTCAGACAAATAAAGGTAAGTATTGAAGCTACTAGCCTCTGATCCAGGGTTCTGAACCAACTTATATATCAAAGTTCCCATCAATAAGAATTACCTGAACACAGAAGTAGGTTCCACGAATTGATTTACCCTTTTTTCCCTTTTGCTAATGTTTCCTGTCTATTAATGACTGCCTACCTGCAGTAGTAAAAGCCTCGTATACAAAATCAATTGCTATTTTAGCTGGTAGCATCCCACATCCAAGATCCACAAGTTCTTGCTTTTTAAAATTGAAAAACACAGTCCGCATGTAATCAGAAAGTAATCAGATGATGTTGTAATGTATCATCAATAACCTCTCTGATAGATAAGTTTCACCAGCCACTCCTGGATCGGTTGAGCCACTTATCATACAAGAACATTAGAGGAGAACGCTTCCAAACTCCAGTCAACTGAAACATGTGTTCTTAGTTGCTACTAGACTTACTTACTGGTACTTTGTGAACTGCTGGTCTGGATAAACAGATAATTCATAATGCACATAAAGCAGGATGACTATTGGTGCCGCCAATTTGTGGCTTGGAAGAGGTAAAAGTGATCAGGATAAATATCATAACTTACACATATACCAATATAAATGTGTATAGAGCTGATACTCAAAATTACAGGCACAACGCCTTTTTAGGTACTGTAGATGAGAAATGAGGCAATTTATCCATAGGTCTTGTATCCAGCTTCTTAGTGCTTACTGCAGTAGGCCTACAAGTAGCAAAACTTAATTCTGTAGATGACACAAAGGTATGCCATCGGCAAAAGAGAAGCATCTGAGCTGACCATAATCTGTTTACCTACTTGAGTAATGGGCACCACCTACCTTTTAAATGAAAATGGCATGGGAATAAGGTCACATTTTCTCATTTCATTGTTACAGCCGATGATAGTAAGCAATTGTCTTTACTTAAAAGGAGACCTGTATCATTAATCTCCCTAGGCATGACGTTTCCTGATTGTAATTGTGGAACATACCCCTCCCTTTTCATCTCCACAGCTAAATTTTCTATTGCAGAATATATTTCATCTGACTGATGGTGTGACTGATCACCAACAGTAAATATGTGAACATTGTTATTAACTGTAATTCCAACTGCATCCAGGCTGCTTCTTAAGTCCCATATCCGTAATTTCTGATCTAACTCTAAGATATTCATTCATTCTCCCAAAATCTTCATATAAACTTGCAAGGAGGACACGATAACCAGTGCTCATGGAAGCAAGTTCAAATATGTGATTAGTGATAAGTTCTGCCAGCCTTTTGTTACCATGAGTTCTGCATGATCCAAGCAATGAACACCGTATCCGATCATCCGGGACGCATGGCATGGCCTTGATCAAATCATACGCTTTATTTAAATGGCCAGCTCGGCCCAGAAGATCAACCATGCAAGTATAATGTTCAACTTGAGGCTGGATTTTATAGTTCTCTTTCATGCTCTTGAAATATTTCCATCCCATATCAATCCTTCCAGCACGGCTGCATGCAGAAAGAAGGGCTATGAAAGTTGCATGATCAGGCTTCTTATCAGTTTCTTTCATTTTTTTCAAATAAAACAAACATTTCTTCTATATGCCCGTGCATTCCTAACCCCCAATATGATTGAATTCCATGACACTTCATCTCTGTCAGTCATTTTCTTGAAAATCGTCAAAGAGCTCTTTATGTCTCCACATTTTGCATCGGTAGCTATCAGAGAATTACTCGCAAGAAGATTGATTTCAAGCTCTTGCCGCAATAAATAGCAATGAACCTCCTTACACAGGATCATTATTGACAAGAGAGTACGGACAGAGAGAATAGTTGCAGCTGTTACAGTATTAGGTATAACTTTTTCAAATTGCATATCATGGAAAGCCTTTAAAGCTTCATCACCACACTCATTTTGAGCATATCCAGATATTAGGGCATTCCATGTAATCAAGTCCCTGGCAGGTAAGCTTTTTGAGCGGACTCCATATCTCTGCATTATCCATACATATCAACTAGGACACCACCAATAAATATATCTGAATCAAATGCCAATTTTAGCACTAAACCATGGATTTCCAACCCTGTAGACTTAAGAGCCAAGGACGAACATGCTTGCAACACAGCCAAAAGTATGAAAGAATCTGGAAATCCATACTCGAACATAAAATCATGCAATAATTCCAATGCCTTAGTAGGATAACCATTCTGAGCATAATTAGAGATTACTGAACTCCATATGACCATGCTGCGATTTTGAGACTGACTGAATATTTTCAAACCAGCTTCAGGATCACCACATTTAAAGTACATCTCTATGATTGCTGTTTCTAGTCCTACATCATTTTGCAATCCAGGACTGAAAACCAATCCACGTATTTGCTCTTCAACCTCTAAATTTAATGATTGACAGCATAAAACTAAACACAGGCACCAATGTTGAAGAATCTGGTCTTATCCCAAATTCAACATCTCTATAAACAATTTCAGTGCCAGAAAAAAAAAATCATTGGAGACATAGCCCGTAAGCATAACATTCCATATTATCACATTTCATCTGACTGACTCTTTATCAAGAATATTCTTAAAAACATGTTGAGCATTCCTTATATCCGTGCATTTCATGTACATTTCAATCAATCCGCTAACCAAAAACTCATCAACATCCAACCCACTTTTCACAAGAAAGGAGAAACCCGTGAATCTCTCTCCCGTGAATCAAAGCATCAATTGATCGACATGATGAAAGAGCAGAAAGACAGCTAACCCTATTTGGATACACACAATGTTCATCAATCATTCTTCTAAAAATCATCAATGAACCCAAGTAATCCCAAAATTGGCAAAACCCTGATATCATTGTATTCTAAGAAATCAAATCTCTCTCACACATTTTCTCAAACAATTGAATTGCAACTTCAACGCTTCCACGTTTCCCATGCATACGCAAAATTGAAATTTGAACACAAACATCGTCACAAAATCCAGGCATTAACGCATGCCCGTGAATCTGCCTAGCCTTCTCTACATCACAAAGCCCACCAAATGCCTTAATCAAACAAGGAAAGAATCTAAATTCATCCATCAAATAACCAATTCAAGCATATTAACATAAACCCTGATAGCATCTTCAAATAAACCGCTATCTGTAAATTCCCTGATCGCGTTACCAAATGCTGAAACATCCGCTTCGGGCTTATCGCGTAAAAACCCACGTTCAGTTTTTAATTTCTGAGAAGGGTTGTGTAAAATTTAAATTAGGAAGAGAATTGTTCTGAAAAGTGCAAGAAATAACAGTAGCATTTCTTGTCCTACGAACAGAAAAGTAACATTGAGTTAACTGGTGGCATAAATAAATTGTGTTGATCCAGGCGGTGACCATACATCTGAATTGGATGTGAGTTCAATAATCCCAATGCTTCCATTTTTTTCTCTCTGTTTTGTACGTTCAACTTTCTAGAGCTCCAACTCAACTTTGAAATGCCGTTGAACAACTACTAATGAGAACTACCGACAAGAAACGGTGTTTTAGAAGTGTATGTATGGGGATGGAAGCTTGTCATTGATATAAAAACCAGTTTGGTAGGGAACGTCGTCTATTTGCATCTACTAAATTTTTATTGATACGAGACGCGATATTTTTTCTTATCTAATATTGTGACATTCTCGTTATATTTAGTTTATATTACATACTTTTTAAAATATAGAGTTCAATTATCTATTAGGCATCATATTACTTATCATTGGAATATAGAGATTTATTGTCGTACGATAATTTTTATTAAAATTTAAGGTATAAAATTTTTAATAGTGATTTAATCTGTTATGTTTTTAAAATTTATAAAATTTTATTTATTATAAAATGAAATATTCTCTTTATCTAATTATATGATACTTTTATTACAATTTAACTCATATTATTTATCTTTTAAAACTCAAGAATTGACTACCCATATGACACCTTATAGGATTTTTATGCTCATTTGGTTTGTGACACACATTTTCATTATTTCTTTTACTTATATTTTATATAATAATTTTATTAAAGTAATTTTGAGATTTATATACTAATAAGATTTGAAATTTATTTTGATATTATTTGTCATGAATTTATATTTATTATTAATTTAAAAAATTTATTTATTTAATAATATTAACTACTTATTCATATTTATTAAAAATTTACGTAATTTTTATCCGATAAAAAATTAGCTCTCATATTTAAAAAAAAAAGACAATATCAAAATAAAATCTGTTTACAAAACTATCCCAAATTTGTTATAATTGTTAATAATATCCTAACATCATACTAAAAGGTCACAGATGACCCCAGGAAAAGTTGTGAATATTTGCTTCGTTTCGAACTCTATACCTATTTTTCAGTCGCCTCAAAAGCTCCCTCCAATTTTATCAATAATGGAAGCCAAAGCATCGGGTTCAACGGGGAGCTTCGTCGATAAGATAGTGGTGAGTTCTTTCTTCTTGTCTACTCTTCGATTTTCCTCTGTGCCTTCGGTTCTCGCCTTATTTCTTTTCTTTTATGCATTTCTTATCTTATGATACGATAGTTTTTTTTTTAAACAAAAAAATTATTAATTTTTGGGTTATTTTTGCTGTTTTAGGTTCCAGGAGACGTGGTGCTCGATCTCTCTCGCATGACTAATCAGACCATCAAGCTCGGCGGCGGCCTCCGTCAGGTCTTTACATTTCGTTGAATTTCAGCTGTTTGTATTTAAACTGTAGTGAATTAGCTTCTTTTTTTTGTTCCCCACTTGAAATTATAATGCCTCTCAATTTACATTGACGCAATTTATACTGTAGTGAATTGGCCTCTTATTAATTCATTGATTGTATTGGTTGAGTTTTGTTTGTGTTTGCTCTTATTGGATAGTTGGGTACTTGTTTACCATCTATATTGTGTAAATATTAGTTTTGGGCTTCTTCTTTTTTTCCCTTATAATATGAATATGGTTTGTCAAATCGTGAATAATCTTATTGAAGTTGTCAACTATTAATACGAGAGTCCTTGGACAAAAATTCTTGTGTGGTTATCTTCATGTCTTGCCATGCAGCTTATTGGAAACCATGTCTTGTTTTTCTTGAAGTACCTCCGTTTCTCTTCTGAATCTGTTAAAGTTATGAAGAAAGCTTATGAAGAAAACATGCCAGCTGGAATTCTTTACTGTTATGTTCAATATTTGTTTTTTTTCCCATCAGTTGTGGCGGCTCTTAGTTTCAATTCTCTAATTAATAACTGATAAAAGTTTGAGTGCTTATTTATTCTTCCTTATTTATCTAAACTATGTTATACATTGCTTTCTATGACTAAGTTTCAAAAAGCACTAAAGTTTGAGGTGTATAGATTTTTATTTTTGGCCTGCAGCAACTAGTAATAAAAAATTAATTAAATAAAAAAATAGAAGAACACAGTTAAATTGCTTTCATAATCTGTATTATACATTTTGCTCTCATATGAGGATGATTGATATTCATTTTGATAATCTTCAGGATTGTGATTCTATTTCTGTCATGAAAGCTGGAAAACTGAGGTTCTCAATGCCAAACAAATACTGGGTTGAAAGCTCTCAGAAAAGGGTGTGTATGTTTGTTTTTGTTTAGTTGAGTTCATCTCCTTTTATTATCATTTGGCTCATATTATAATTTAGCTCTAGCTCTTCAAGTCATGATATAGTAATTCTGTTGTTTATGCAGTATGTACCTAGCGTGGAGGATACTGTTCTTGGGGTCGTTGTAGACTGTAAAGCAGATGTAAGCACTCTTGACATAGTTTAATGTACTATTATATTTGGTGTTTTTGACTATTTTTTCTTTTTGTCACATTTTAATTTTGAGAAAGTTTAAGGAAAATCACAAGAGCAATGTGTTATTGCAAGTCAGAATAGCAATTTCTCTTGTATCTTGAGGGATTGACTAGTTTATGCAAGTACATGGGAAAATCACCCTGTATCCCCTTTAGGTCATGCATATTAAGATTGTTTGTGTTTTCAGTAATTGTTCAAAAATCTAGAGGCAAAATTGGATAGATCACAATGGGATACTGTGAAGAACCCTAATCATTTCCCCTTATGGACAAGAAAAATATATTCCAAGTCAAAGGAAAGAAGGGGCAATGATCAAAGATTGTGTGAATTGAAGTAGTTATAAGGGGAGAAAAAAATTTGAGTTTTAAGCATATTATGGATATGTTGAATATGACAAACAATCATAAGTTGGCTCTGTTGCTTTCTGTAAGCAACTGTGATGAATTGGCCCAAATGATGGCTGAGTTGTTTTTTTTAAATGAATTTACCACAATCCATCACAAGTTGGCTCTTTTACTTTCTTCTCTTTTTACGTTGGCACCTTATTTTTCAAATAGAAATCATGAGTCCATACTCTCCTAGTTGCAGCATAATGCAACTTCATGTGTAATGCTAATGTTTACATCAGCATTGTACACAATTATACTGTTCACATGTTACTTTTGTCAACTCAAAAGAATACCTTTTGCCTGGTTGACTAAATACATTTTAAATACAGAACTTCCTCGTGGACATTAAAGGACCTACAGTAGCATTTTTACCTGTGCTTGCATTTGAAGGAGGAACCAGGAGAAACATACCAAAGTTTGAGGTGTGTAAAATTCTGATATAATATGTATTCATTAGCTGTAAAGACAAAATGGTGCATGTTACGTTTGTTTCATTAGTTGTAAAGACAATGTAGTCCATTCTTTACTTTTGTCAACATTAACAATGGAGATTCATCTGATATTGCCTTATTAACTTCTGCATTAAACATGGGAGGCTATTTCAATGACCATGCATCATTTCTACTCCATGGTTTGGATCTTCTGCTGCATGAAAATAAACAATATATCTTCATATAATCATGAAGATAAAATTAAGATAAGAACTTTCTTATAAGGGGTAAACTAATTCCGAGTGACCCTTGAAGCATAATATCTTTCCTAGATGTGCACAGTGATATCAATTATTAATGCATGTTTTGAAGCACCATTTCGATTTATTGCTTCCTACTTTTGGAATATGCACTCCCAAATTTCTTTCTTTTTGTTTGTCTTTATTTTTCTCCTCTTACGTTATGTTTGTGGAGGGAATTACACATTTTAACCTCCTTGGTACAGATAGGTTCTCTGATTTATGTTCGGGTCGTGAAGGCAAATCCTGGCATGAATCCCGAGCTGTCATGCACTGATGGTTAGTAATCAAAGTGCCTTATATTTTCATCTGGAGGTTCTACTTATCAGTTTCCTGTAAAAATATTGTCTTTGTTTTCTGTGGATTATGTCTTGACCTTTCTGTAGATTTGTCCTGTGTTTTATAGCCAGTGGAAAAGCAGCAGAATTTGGCCTCCTTAAAGATGGTTACATGTTTGAAACTTCAACGGGTCTATCAAGAATGTGAGATTTTTGTTTCCTTTTTCTAACCCGTTGAGATGGTTGAGATATATTTTTCAACACAAACTAACACTGTCACTGTTGCAACAATTATTAGGTTGTACGTTTTTCATTATGTTCCTTGAATATGATTAACCTTTTATTTTCTTAGGCTGCTAAGCTCACCACCATGTGCAGTTCTTGAGGATCTTGGGAAGCAACTCTCCTTCGAGATAGCTGTTGGCTTGAATGGCAGGGTTTGGGTATGTTTTTCATACTCTGAATTGGGTGGAGTACATACTTAGTTGAGATGTTTTCTACTTGCAATTCTCAGAACTTACTAACCTTTGATACAACACCTGCTAATACTCCTATTTCCTTCTAAATTGCTTATTTGATAGGTAAATGCCGAATCTCCATCCACAGTAGTTGTTGTTAGTAATGCAATCATGAATTCAGAATCTTTGAGTGCTGTGCAGCAGAAAATTATGGTGGAGAAACTGCTTCAAAGAATTAAGTGATCAAGTATCTGGTCTATATTTATTCCCAATACTGTGTTTTTGGTCAATCTTGAACATTTTCTTTTGGCTTCCATTTTATGAATATGAACAAAAGTCTTCAATGTTTTTGTGCAGCTTGCAACTTATAATAGAACACTCTTGTTTCGTTTGGATCTTGAGAATGTCATTGCATTGGGGGAGACAGACAAAAATCCATGGCCTTGTGAGCATGAGGAGGAGCTTCCCATGTCAGTTTTGCCCTTCTGTCTTAGAATCACATGTTAGTCTTAGACGAGTTATTAAAGCCTTCACTAGAAATATTTTCTGATAACGAGGTATCAGAACTTCAATGTTGTGCAGTAAAGCTTGAGCTCTGAGTATATCAACTGCTATGTAAGAAAATGCCCAATCCTACCCATTTCCTTTGGATAGACTTGATTAACTTGTAACTAAGTGATCTTAATTGATAAAAATGCATCAAAAACAGATCTTGCTCTTTCCCCCATTTTATTTATTTTTTTAAAAAAAATTGTTTGTGGTGAAAGGAAGTGCGTATGATGGGTCGATTTCCCTTCCACAAGATCAAGGGCAATTGTTGATCATAATTCTTCTATCCAATCAAGAATTCCCCACTTCTCTATTTGATGGAGTATCGTGTTGCTCAAGTTTAGTTATAGCAATTTAATTTAGTTTAAACTTTAAACACAAAAATCTTTATTTAAAAAGAAAACACGTTAATTATCTAGAGGCTCTTTAACAGAACTGAAGCACATTTGAGTTTGAGAATCTAAAACTACAGGTCAGGGAATTTAATCATGGGAAATTCAGATGTGTCACCTATTGATTAAACTGCAACTTTAAAATTTCAGAATTTTAGATCAGTTTCACAAATATTTATTTCATTTTGGGTGATTTAACCAAACAACCTAACACGAGTTTATTTTCGGACTTCATTTCTGAAAGGTCTAATTCTTCTTCCTTCTTCTTTATTCCGATTTCTGTTCTCTCTCGGGGTGAGCACGCCGGTCCTGGCCCGGGCCCCAGTTCCGGCATACGACTACTGACTACTCTTGAGCAACGTTTGAACTGTTCTTTTGCTTTAGACAAAATCAAAGTTCCAACTATCACTGTTTCAAAATAAAAATAAAAATAAACTACTCTCGTTATCTCTGAGCCAATCGTCGTTGGACGCCTGTCAAAAGCTCGCATTAATTGCCTCTGGTCTTGTTTTGTCCAGCCCAGAAGCAAAAGCCAGAAAGTAACAGAACCCTCTCTCCCTTATCTTTTTGGACTACGCCAAACTACAGCCTTTGGGTACTCAGTTTTCTAACATGTATTAATTTTGTAAACAACACACATTTTTTCTTCTTCTTATTTTTAGGTGAACAGAGAAACGAAGTACAAACTCTTATGTCCCTTT
This sequence comes from Ailanthus altissimus, assembly GCA_946807835.1. Taxonomy (NCBI): domain Eukaryota; kingdom Viridiplantae; phylum Streptophyta; class Magnoliopsida; order Sapindales; family Simaroubaceae; genus Ailanthus; species Ailanthus altissimus. The sequence continues at coordinate 26,509,195 of OX327691.1, read as the reverse complement.
ACATTGATCATTTTCTCAGAATCAGGGAGCTTCTCCTTCTGATTTGAAGTCCTCAATAAGTAGTAAATTACTCACGGTGTTACGCCAAGAAGCGTTCAAACAACAATTAGCATTATTACCAATTGTTATGCGGACAATCAATAATGCTAGTTATACCATAACGAGGCAACCAAACATCCAACAATATGCAAAAAAGGAAAGAACACCAAGTTTAACGAGGTTCGGTAATGTTACCTACGTCCTCGGGCGCCGCTAGAACAAATCCACTATCTTCAAGAGAAGTTACAAAGTTTTTGGGCCACAATACAAATTTTCTAACTATTGGGTCAAACTGCAAATACCCAAATAGTAGGACTAATACTGTAATTACCCAAACAATAGGGTATTACTACAAATGCCCAAAAATAAAGGGAAAAAATGAATTCTTACAACTTTCAAGGATTTAAATGTAAAATCCTTGAACTATGAGGTTCTCATAAAGAAATCCTACAAATAGAGGGGAGAAGAGAAATATTCTCAAAAGTATATAAAATCTCAAGGAGAGCCTTGCCTTATATAGGCCTACCAAAGCATCTCCATGCCATCTCCCACCAATGTGGGATTGGCTCAATTTGGCATATAAGCCAATTTTCAACAAATCTCCACCTTGGCGAATATGCCAATCTTCCACAAAGCTTCATTTTTCCAAAAAATTCTCTATCCAAAAGCAGCGCCTCTAAATTTGCGCCCAATGGCGCTATCAAACTCGAACTATATTGATCAAGTCCAAACAATGATTGAACTTGATCGCTGTCACCACTTTAGTCAACATATCTGCGGGATTCTCGGCAGTCCCAATCTTCTGAAGTAAGATTCTTCCTTCACTAATGATCTCCCGCACGAAATGATGCCGAACATCAATATGCTTCGTTCGAACATGGTATACTGGATTCTTCGCTAAATGAATAGCACTTTGACTGTCAGAATAAACATTAATTTTCTTCTGACCAATTCCCAATTCATCCAGCAATCCCTGTAACCAAATAGCTTCCTTCACAGCCTCTGTAACTGCCATGTACTCTGCCTCTGTAGTAGACAAAGCAACTGTAGACTGTAAAGTAGACTTCCAACTCACAGGTGCTCTCGCAAGAGTAAACACATAACCGGTTGTTGATCGACGTTTATCCAAATCACCAGCATAATCAGAATCAACAAAACCAACAGCATAGTGATCACATGTTTCATCTCTCTCAAAGACTAAGCCAACACCTACGGTTTTCAATAAATACCGCATAATCCATTTCACAGCTTGCCAATGACCTTTACCGGGATTATGCATGTATCTGCTCACTACTCCAACTGCATGTGAAATATCAGGTCTCGTACACACCATAGCATACATTAGGCTACCAACTGCATTAGCATATGGAACTCGAGACATATACTCTCGTTCCTCATCTGAACTAGGAGATAAAGATGCACTGATCTTCATATGAGCAGCAAGTGGGGTACTTACAGGTTTTGATTCCTCTGAAATGCCAAAACGCTGTAATACCTTCTTCAGATATTGCTTTTGAGTCAAACAAATTTTGCCTCTTTCTTTGTCCCTGCTAATCTCCATGCCTAGTATCTTTCTACCTTCACCCAAATCTTTCATCTCAAACTCTCTATTCAATTGAATCTTCAATTTTTCAATTTCTTCGACATTCGTTGAAGCTATCAACATGTCATCGACATACAAGAGTAGATAAATGAAAGAACCATCATGTAGCCTCTGAAAATACACACAATGGTCAAATTTGCTTCTTGTGTACCTCTGACCCATCATAAACCGATCAAATCGCTTATACCACTGCCTCGGCGATTGTTTCAAACCATAAAGCGATCTTTTCAGTTTGCAAACCAATTTTTCCTTACCAGCAACTTTGAATCCCTCTGGCTGAGTCATATAGATTTCCTCTTCCAAGTCACCATGTAAAAATGCAGTTTTTACATCGAGTTGAACTAGTTCCATATTTAACTGAGCTACTAAGGCCAATAAAATTCTAATGGAAGAATGTTTCACAACTGGAGAAAATACCTCATTGTAGTCAATTCCTTCCTTCTGTGCATAGCCTTTAGCCACCAACCTTGCCTTGTAGCGAACATCTTTCTTATCAGGAAATCCATCTTTCTTTGCATATACCCATTTGCACCCAATTGCCTTCTTACCCTTTGGTAGTTGAGCTAGCTCCCAAGTTTCATTTTTCTGAAGAGACTGCATCTCTTCCTTCATAGCTGTCTTCCACTGATCAACTTCAGAATAGCTGACTGCCTCTCTATAAGTGGAAGGAACATCATCATCTACAACTGGAAGTGCGTAGGCCACCATATCAACAAATCGAGCAGGTCTCCGAATCTCACGTCTTGGCCTATTTACTGCAATAGTTTCTTGTTGCTGTTGAGGTTCATGAGTAGAACCTTCTCCATCATCTCCCAAAATCACCTCTGTCATAGGAGTATCATTATCTGTCTCTACAGATCTAACCGGGTTCAATGTAGTTGTTTCCAACTCCACCTGCTGCTGAGTACGCTCCACCTGTTGCGGAGTACTATTCACTGTTGTCTGGTTTTCTGATTTCTTCAACATAGAAGACTCATCAAATGTTACATCTCTACTTGATACAATCTTCCTCGAACTCGGACACCAAAGACGATATCCTTTTACACCTGAAGAAAATCCCAAGAAAATTGCTTTCTTGGCTCTGGAATCTAGCTTTGATTCTTTCACATGATAATATGCAATGGAACCAAATACATGTAAAGAATCATAATCAGAAACAGGTTTTCCAGACCAAACCTCCAATGGAGTTCTATCACCAATAGCAGCTGACGGTAGACGATTAATGAGATGACACGCATAAATCACAGCCTCAGCCCAAAACTCTTTACCCAATTTTGCATTGGACAACATACACCGAACTTTCTCCAGCAATGTCCGGTTCATGCGTTCTGCCACCCCATTCTGCTGCGGTGTACCTCTTACAGTAAAATGACGTACAATACCCTCATCTTGACACAATTTCAAGAACTGATCACTGCAATACTCACCACCATTGTCTGTTCTGAGATGCCTGATTTTCCTGCCTGTTTGTGTCTCAACCATCTTTTTCCATTTAAGGAAAGCACTAAGTACATCATCTTTGGATTTCAAAACGTACACCCAAGTTCTTCTGGAAAAGTCATCAACAAAAATAACATAGTAGCGCAAACCTCCCATAGATGTAGTCTGAGAAGGTCCCCATACATCTGAGTGAACATAATCAAGAATACCCTCGGTATTATGAATAGCGGTGCCAAACTTCACTCTCTTCTGCTTTCCCAGAACACAATGCTCACAAAATTCTAGCTTGCAAGTCTTCGCACCTTTCAATAAGCCTCTTTTCACTAAACTGAATAAGGCTTTCTCACCTGCATGCCCCAACCGCATATGCCATAATCTAATGATCTCTGAATCTGCATCATTATCAGAAACCATAGCCGCTGATCCAATCACTGTACTACCATTGTAATAATACAAGTTGTTCCTCCTAGTGCCTTTCAATGTCACAAGAGCACCTGAAGTAACCCTCAGAATTCCATTTCGTATAGATACAGTACAGCCTTTAGATTCCAAGGCTCCCAATGAGATGAGATTCTTCCTCAACTTCGGTATATACCGAACGTCTGTCAGAACTCTAGTTGATCCATCATCATTTTTCAACCGGATTGAACCTATCCCAGCAGTATGACAACTATCATTATTGCCCATATACACAACTCCACCATTAAGCTCTTCAAAATTAAAGAACCATTCCCGATGTGGACACATATGATAAGTACAACCCGAATCCATAATCCATTCATCAGAACGAGACGTGGATGAATGACCACTTAAACAAAAATCTGACAAACTATCATCGCTTACGCTCTCAACAACATATGCATCAGAAATAGACATATTTTTTTCTTTCTTTTTCAACTTTGGACAATCTTTCTTCCAATGCCCTTTCTCCCGACAAAAGGCACACTCATCTTTTCCTACTCTACCCCTCGACTTAGATTTTCCCCTTTTTCCCGGTTTTCTACTCTGGCTACGCCCTCTCACTGTCAATGCTTCTACTGACTCATCTCTATGTTCTCTCTGATCCTTTCTACGGATTTCATAGTTTGTCAAAGAAGAACAAACTTCTTCAAATGACAATTTATCCTTTCCATGAATGAGAGTAATACATAAATGATCTAATTCATCCGGAAGAGAACCAATCAACAGCATAGCCTTTATTTCATCTTTGAAGGTTTCCTCTAAATTTAATAAATCAGCAATTAACTTATTAAATTCATCAATATGAGAACTGATACTCGTACCTTGTCTCAACTGAAGACGAAATAATCTTTTCAATAGATACAACCGGTTCTCATTACTTTTCTTCATATATTTGTTCTCCAGCGCTTTCCATAATGCATTGGCAGACTTTTCTCTGATGAACGGATACTTCTGCTCTCTACACAGACAAGAACGAATCAACCCACAAGCTTTTATATTAAGCCTGTCCCAGTCTATCTCCTTGATATCTTCTGGTTTTGTTTCTTCCAGAACTATATCTAAGTCTTGTTGACACAATCCATCCAACACCTCACTCTGCCATAAGCCGAAATTATTCCGACCATCAAATTTTTCCACATCTATTTTTGCACTAGACACTGTCACTGTCCTCATCGATGTAGATGATGATGATGCCATAGCCACCTCGCACAAATGAGCTCGATACACAATATCACAAATAACCAAGCTCCACCAAATAATTATATCCAACAACTAGCAATTCAAAAATTCACCAACCCAGAATAGTAGTAAGTGCTAAAAAAATAGCCACTCACTGTCCTAAACCTGGGGCTCTGATACCACTTGTTACGCCAAGAAGCGTTCAAACAACAATTAGCATTATTACCAATTGTTATGCGGACAATCAATAATGCTAGTTATACCATAACGAGGCAACCAAACATCCAACAATATGCAAAAAAGGAAAGAACACCAAGTTTAACGAGGTTCGGTAATGTTACCTACGTCCTCGGGCGCCGCTAGAACAAATCCACTATCTTCAAGAGAAGTTACAAAGTTTTTGGGCCACAATACAAATTTTCTAACTATTGGGTCAAACTGCAAATACCCAAATAGTAGGACTAATACTGTAATTACCCAAACAATAGGGTATTACTACAAATGCCCAAAAATAAAGGAAAAAAATGAATTCTTACAACTTTCAAGGATTTAAATGTAAAATCCTTGAACTATGAGGTTCTCATAAAGAGATCCTACAAATAGAGGGGAGAAGAGAAATATTCTCAAAAGTATATAAAATCTCAAGGAGAGCCTTGCCTTATATAGGCCTACCAAAGCACCTCCATGCCATCTCCCACCAATAGCCAATTTTCAACACACGAGTCCACCACGCTGAGTTTTTTACATCTTGCATGTGAAGCTCTCAGATAAAAGCATTGTTTACCAGAAATGGAGAAGCTCAAGCCCTTTTCCTCAGATAGCTTTGAGCTACCTTCTTTGCGAAAAGTTTTGTACACAAAAATTTGTGGTGTATTGATTTAATTGCGTACGTCTTATCCCAGAAAGCAAATGTATTCATGAAGCCTTTTTCAGAAAGACTATTGAATGAAGTGATACTTTGAGTTAGAAATTTTTTGCCAATTGATGTGATCATCGATAGTCAATATTATACAATAAAAATTATTCCTCTTGGTTTATGTTACGAATTAGATCTTGTATAAAATGGATATCAAATGGGCAAGGAGAGCCTTTGACCATGCTCCTTGAATGGACAAAATTATCATAAGTGATTGACTCTTTCCTCTTGCCTCCATGGTCATTTCCAAATGCGAACTAAGAAATGGGATCTGAAAACTATTATAGCGACTAGATCACATCAGAGAACTACTCCGAATCCTTAACTTACAACTGAAAAGTGGAATCCTTACGCATCTTTGGAGCTCCCACAAAGGCTCTGTTGTATTTGAATTTGCCACCATTGGCTGCCTGTGCATGGAGATCGATTTGTGCGTGCATGGACCTACTTGGGAAATGTTACTGTTACGTATTAATTAACAATTACTGCAGGCACAGGAGTGCAAGGTGATCATCCCATGCATTACGTAACACTCGTAACACTGTAAGCTAAGGAGAGAGATCGTCGATTTTTGGCCGTTTTGAACGTACAGTCATTTCAGTTTCATTTCATGGAGTATAAGCTAAATTTATTTCTTGAACATATATAATATAATGCAGCTTGGTCTTACAGTGGATATATATAAAATTGTTGAAGGAAATCTTTATTTAGTCATATGTTAATTGCACCAAAGCTGGCTAATTGATAAACTCAAACACGCAATGTCAGTTGTCAAGCTTTTCTTTTATTTTTCTTATAAAAAAAATAAGTATGATATATTTCAAATCTCAATATTACAATATTATAAATTAATAAAAATTTTAATATTATAATGTTATAAATTGATACAAAAAAACCTTACAATGAGAAAAATAAATAACACTCCTAAAAGGTTGGAAATACTTTGACTCCATTCATACCCAACACTTCAACAAATCTCATTTTCGTGATTGTATGAATTAATTTGACGACAAATTTTGATAATGATATAGCCTTTTCAGTTCTACTCTTCTCTTTTTTTTTTTAAATAAAATTCAGTACTCTCGTAACTCTGCACTTCTTTTATTAAAATTTTATTTAATGCATAGTTGATTGAAGAGATATTCAACTAAAATTTAATAAAGTAATATAAAAAACTAACAATAGCCGAAATTGTTAATTTTTTTCAACGTCTAAACAAACTTCTATTCTACCCATCCTTCTCTCTGTCAAAAGCTTTCAATAACAATAAAATTAAAATAGTGCCATATTTATATAACTGAGATACAAAATATATGTTTTAACTTATGTGTTATTAATTAGTAATAACTACTTATCAAGTAGTTGTTAACTTTTTATTTATTATTAATATGGTATTGTATAATATGGTATTTATACAATACCAATCAATAATAGACATATTAAATACCATATCAACTGAGATACAAAATATTTAAATTATAACATTATTAATATATTATATATCAAATTAAAAACTAATTGTATAGCATTTTTTTATAATGAAGATGCAATTTCAAAAGGAAAAAGAAAAGACCAAAAATAATTAAATGTGCTAAAATAGCTATATATATGGGTATTAATATTGTCACCTCAAAGTTTGATGTGATTTGTGTAAACTTCAGGATTGACAATGTTATTAGTCTAATATAATGAAATAACAGTTTGATAATGCTTTGATTTTAATTATATTGTCATCCTTTCCACTTAATTTGAAGGATAAAAATATTGTCGTGTTCTTTACTTTTTTATGACTCTCAAAATTTTACTCCCCTCTTTCTTTTATTTTTTAGTCATATCTTTCATCCACAAATCATTTTTTTATTTATTTATTTGCTCAAAACTTAAAATTAATAATGTTGTGTTTATTATTGTGTTATTTTGAGAGATATATACGATTTCTTAACTTAAATTTTTTAACTTGAAATTGACTTAAATTTTCATCCATTGATAGCTTGCAATCTAATTATATAAAATTAATAATAAAAGATATTACTATTAACTTTTATATACACTATTAGATTGCATAAAATTAATAAATAAAAGTTTAAAGTGTTTTTCTTTTTCTCTCTTTGTATCTTTGAGTTTTATAAAAGAAAAAAAATTAATTAATTAATATAAGCCAAAGCATTGTTGGCATGCTCGATTGTTGGCTATGCTCCGACATAATGGAAGCATCCAAAATATGGTGCATGATTATAATTATATGAGTTCATCAAATTGTAATAACTTTATATCTATAAATTTATGCCTCTCTTATCTCTTTGTTTTCACATTTGACTTTCTTGTAGTGGTGTCTGACAAGTAAACTCATTCATTAGATCTAATAACAATGACATTCTTTTCTTATAATAATTTTGATATTTGCATATCTATATTTTAATTCAATAAATATGCTTTAATATTTATTGATTATTTTATTTTAATACTTATTTTAATTTTTTATTTTTGTATATTGTGTCACTCATATTTAGATATGAGTGGGCCGTTAATTTTATTTTTAAATACATGTATACTTTAGGCAAGATAGAATAAGTTCATATATAATCTAGTATATTGTGAAAAGTCTATTGTTTGTGTTATAATTTTTTATAATTTACTTATTATAATATTGATTAAAAAAATTAACTGTTAAGATAAAAAATTAAAAAAACACTAAAGATGAATGCGTTCAAAGTATGTGCATGTATATAGGTAATATCCTTTATATGGATCTAATTATGATAATAAGGGGTAGTTATAGTTGAAAATAGATCAATTTTTGTATTAGTTTATTCTATTAATAAATATTTTTATCATAAAAAAGATAAAAATTTAAATCACAATTTTAAGTTAAATTAAATTATAACTAATAAAATTTTCATTTATTAACTTTCTATAATTTAATGGTATAAAGTTGATAATATTAAATGTTACTTTTAACTTTGAATTTTAAATTGCTGAATAACATTTAGGTCGGAATTTTAAGTAAAAATTTTAAATAAAGAGATTTCCACTGTATATATATATATATATATATATATATTTGTAAGTACAATATTGATATTCAAATTTAGATATTCCAGAAAATGTTTTTAGAAAACCCCATCATAGGTTAACTATATATTTCAGTCGTGTGGGCCCAGTCACATGGAAACCAGACATTGGACATATGCCCTTTTGTAGCCAGAAATGAACCGTGCCGTTTGACTATGATTCCTGGACGGCCCAAATTTACCGAAATTGACCGACTTTTAATAGAGACCGCGACTTTAGTTTTAATTATATTATTATTTCTTTTACTTAAATTCAAAGAAAAAAATATTATTATTTTTAATAATAATTTTAATAATTTATGTGATAAAAAATATAACTCTTAAAATATTTTTATATTTTAAATTAAATAAAAGAAATAACAGTATAATTAAAATTAAAATTATTATTAAAATATAATTTATATAAACTAAGGTAATGACATTATTAATATTTAAGAATAAATAAAATAAAATAATAATATTATATATTTTAAATTAAATTTTAAATAATTATTATAAAATAAAATAATAAATAATTTTAAAATTAATATTATTTTATTACTTAATAATTATTTAATATATTATATTTAAATACTAAATAGCATCAGAGATTCGGACTACTCACACTCCTACAAAGTAAAATGAAATCTGTACGTCTCTCTTTTGCGTCTGGCCCTCTGAAAAGAATCTACCGCCACCCATTTCCTGTCATGTGCCATCGACATTTGTGCTACGCAGCTTTCATGGTAAATGTGATACTGTATACTATGTTCACTGAATGCGAAAAGACCAAACAAAATTATAACAAGGTTAAGCCCCATGCAACGGTAAAAACTGAGAGTAAGCCCAAGTCCGGTGCTTTTGTCCTACTCCTTCCCAATGCCGAAAATGACCTGTTATTGTATATTGGGGAAAAGAAAATTGCCCTTCAGTTTCGTCCAGAAAATAGCTAATTGTTTTAAAAGTTTAAACCAAAGATATTTCCATGCTCGTGTGTCACATTGGTAATTATTCTTTGTTCAATGATTAATCACGCACTTTAAAGCTGTTATTTATCTCCCACCATTGAACTAATAAATTGCATATAGACTTTTAGTGATTTGGTGATGTTGTGGCACTGGGGTCACCAAAATTGGCGACATGCACTAAGATTTTATTGGCACAAAACCAACACATGTTCCTCGTTTACATGAATATTTTGCAAGGCAAAAGCATGGAGTTTTATTCATATTTGACGCTAATCAGACATCACCACCAAAACGACAGAATTTTGAAGCCTGACAATAATTTAAAGGCGCGGACAGTAATGATACGTAAGTGTTTAGGTAACAAACAACAAATCCCCCCTGCTTGCTCGAAGGTCGAAGCCAGCTTTTAATGTCACTTGCAACACCACTATGATGTCACTTATAACACTATCTATCTCTTTTATATGAGAGTCTCAAATGCTCTCTGTGTATTTTTTCTTCGTTTTAAAGGATTTTTGAAAATTTTAAAATAAAACTTTTGACTAATGGCGATAATGTTTAAGTCTAACACTTAATAAAAATTAAATAAATATTAAATATATATAAACGAATAAGTAACATTATTTAATATGTTAATTTTTTAGGATAATAACAAACATTCAATTCATGATAAGTAGTGTCAAAGTAGACATGAATTTTCATTCACACGTGAGTTCTTAAAATCGCCTAAATAAAAAATGTCACATGAGATGTAGGTTTCAAATTTTTTTAAAAAATTGGTAATATAGGCCAAGTGGGCTATAAAAATCATATGTCTTGAGTCTTAATATAAACTATCACGTTAGTAGTAGGTCTCTAACCCCAGAGGGATGGGCAGTATGGATTATGTTGGCTTCTAAACAATACGGGCCAAATTAAACACTAAAAAACCTATGTCTTGAGCTCTAATAGAAATTATCATGTGAGTAGTATGTCCATAACTTCAGAGGAATGGATGATTCGAATTAAGTTGACACCTAAATTTAAGCTAAACCGTGATTGGGTTGAGGAGAATATCACATTCCACATCGAATAAAAATTAAGTGGATTTAAAATATATATGAACGAGTAAACAATATACTTAACAAAAATTAAGAAAATTTTGAATATATAGGTGAGTAAGTTGTATTATTTAATAAGTTAATTTTTTGAGTCAATAATAAATGATTGACCATGACAATAGGCCCTCTCTCTTTGTCAACTATAAGTCTTTTACAAATGTTAAACACTCTTGACTACTACTTTATCTCTCCAAGGCTCTATAACTGTTTTACAACTTCAAACACTCCGACTACTTCTTTATCTCTATCTCTCTGAAAGGCTCTATAGCTACTTTACAACAGCCATGGAAGGAGGAAAAACTGAATACAAAAAAGGGTTATGGACGGTGGAGGAAGACAAAATTCTAACGGATTACATAAAGGCGCATGGCAAAGGCAAGTGGAATCGTGTGGCTAAAGTGACAGGTCCGATATTCATACTTACCAGTGTTCTTTCGATGAAAGGAATTTGGTCTTATATATTCTTGTGAACTCGTATAACTTCTTTGCTAATTTTTTTATCAAATACTTTGCGTGGTTTAGGCTTGAAGAGGTGTGGCAAAAGTTGCAGATTGAGATGGATAAATTATCTAAGTCCTGATATTAAGCGGGGTGATTTCACCGAGGAAGAAGACGACCTCATCATTCGCCTACACAATCTCCTTGGCAATAGGTTCATCATCTTTTTACTCCATTCAAATTGATCTTCCAGCCTGTTTCCAGAGTCTTAATATCAAAATCTTTCACAATAATACACCAAGCTTAATTTCCACCAATTCAATGGCAGATAAAGTAGTTCATATTTTAAGATGAAAAGAATGCATATATGTACACACTATGCATATACATTAAATTTGATTGCATGTGTGACGTCGATAAAACATTATCATCTAGCCAGTTGTGAGTATGTTTTCAATGATGGTTTTTCTTCCTATACCGATCCAGCATCATGTTATGAAATCCAATTTCATTGATAATCAGACTCACCTAATTCATTCAATAATCTTTCTAGAATTATTAAATCATGATTCGCATTATTGCAAGTACTATACTATATAGTAACTGCAGCTTTGGGTCTAGCGCTACCACTATGCAGCTTTTATTTTTAGCTCAGTATCCCAAGTACTTAACAGTAAATGAATTTGATGATATCCACTAAGGTGGTCCTTGATCGCTGGCCGCGTTCCTGGAAGGACAGACAATCAGGTGAAGAACCATTGGCACGCTCGGTTGAGCAAAAGGCTTGGGGTTAAAAAGGAAAAAAGCAAAGCTGGCACTTCTCCACATACACGGTCTATAGGATCCGGGGAAAATATGAGTACCCGCTTGGCGTCCTATTTTACGCCACCTTCCGATTACAATGCTGGAGCTGTGGGCAAGGAGCTTACGGCAAATGACGCTCAAGGCGCTGTTGGATTCACTAGTGTACAAGAGCTGAAGATTGATGATAATTATGAGAATTCCTTTTGGTTTTCTAATGATGATCTAGATTTCCAAGTTCCTAACTTAACGGAATTTCTAGATAAATCTTTTGATTTTGCTTGGTATGACTTGTAAAGCTTCCCCTCCTCAATAAAAGGAACTCTCAATTAATAAGAAGAATAATAATGATGATGATGATGATAATGTGAATGTTATCCGCTTTAGTTCTTGAAGCTTTTGGGATTAATTAGCTAGCTTTACATTAATGTTGAATGAGTAATAGCTTGCTTATATTCAAAGAGAAATCTCTAGAAAATAATCAAACAAAGAGCGAGTCAAGAAGGCTAGAAGCTGTAATTTTTACTTCAATGACAATGATATAAAGATCTGTCAATTTATCCTTGTAAAGACTAAAGCAAGTAAAGATGATATATCGTGAAAATTCACGAGTAAATCCAAACAGACAAGTATGCGAAAGAATAATGTCAATCTTTGCCAAGTTGCCAACTAAATTGACTGTCTTGGAGACGCCATTGTGTTATCTCGATCTCAAGATGTGTTGCCGAGATGCTATTATATTATTTCGGGTCCGAGATGCATTACTAAGATACTATAGTTGAGATGTGTTAGACACAAACAACGATCGGTCGTTACTTCAATTGTTGTTTAAGTTTGGTAAATTTTTTCAAATAAGCTATTTTTTGTCAAATTAATTTTTTTTTATGATTTTAAAGCATATAATTCATTTATATAATTTTAATTAAGAGAATTTTAAATTCGAAATTATTTTTTTGGACAAATAGAGAATATTTTTTTGTTTAAGGGTATACGAATTCGAATAATATATATATATATATATTTACTACTAAAAAATATAAAATTTAAATGTGACTAAAATAGTATATTTATAGAATTTTGAGCTAATTTTACAAATTTTCCTTATTGTTCTCATTTGTTTGCAAAGACATTTCCTTTCCGGAATCTTATCCATGCTATGTTATAACTGTTATATATGAAATAGAACAATTAGTTAGAAATCAAGTGCACAATATTGGGTCCTTGAGGAAAAAAGAAAAAGAAAAAAGTCCCAAGAATATATCAAGAGGTTATCGACATCATTCATTCATCCAAGTAAACAGTGAAAGCTGTGCCCCATATTCATTTTTGGAGCTTTGAGAATGGTTCTGTGAATCTGAGCTGACATAAAATTGTCACGAGTTTTCTAATAAATATGGCTTCAGAAAGGAACCTTAATCAATTACAGATGAATTCTTTACCGGAATATTCTATCTTCACGTACCCAGTTTGGCAGAAAGGCTGGCAATTTTTCAGAAAAATTCTCATGAGCAAGGACGACTATTATTTGTGCAGACGATTTGATTTGTAGCCACTACCCAGTACCCCCTCCAGTGTCGGAGTCTCGTCTTTGAATGACAATTTTTGACACGACAAGCGAATATGATACCAACACGTGAAATTTTAGTATATGCAAGTTTTTCTTTTTAATTTTACATTACATTTACTAATTACAATCAGACATCTACTTAGTCCTTTCTATCTTATTATACATTTTTTTATCATCATAATTTATAATTCTACACTCCAATTATAAGTTTTATCTTTATCTTTTTTGGATTTAAATGTACCTGCATACAATAGGGAGTTTAAACCTCACACCTCGAAAAATAAAGGGTGCTAGATACCCACCACCTCACTGATAATGTAAATTGGATTAATATTTATAAATTTGATGTTATTATAATTATGTCAAAATTGTATTACTTGATCACCAAGAGTTTTATCTATCTCTGATATAATTACGTCAAGAATGTGTTGAATTGATTGTAATTGATTTGTAACTAACGCGCTAAGAATTTAAGTCCCAAAAATGGGTGTGAGTAAAATTTTCTTTCTATTTTTTTTAATTGGTGTAGAAATTGCTCTTTTTGGAGAAATAATTTCTAAGTTTCAAAATAGATTCCATGCAAACAAATTCACAACAACCCCTTACTATCAATGCCAATATTGAGGGGAAAAAAAAAAGATTGAATATCCGGAATATAATGTGTTCAGATTATTTAAATTGTCATACTATGATAAAATTTTAACTTAATTTTTATGATTGTTATCATTGAATATATCATTCAATATCCTCACAATGACACAATAAACTGACATGAATTATTACTTCACTTACTTTAAATGTTAATCACTGGTGGCTTTGTTAACAAACACTCCACGTTAATTTTGCTTTCTCGCTATGTCTTATTTACAAACTCTTGATTAATTCCGAAATTTTAGGGTACATTCTGTCCCGATGCGATCATGCTATTTCTGAATTTCTATGCAGCAATAATGTCTCAGTGTTGTCATTCTCTAGATTAATACGTTGAAACACTCACATAAAAGAAGAAGAAAGAAAATTGATCTCCATTGGCCAGGAAGAGATTAGAGATTCTTTTTGTGAGAGTCCTGGTCTGTGTACAAAACTTAACACATTTCTTAGATAGCACAAAACCCAAAAAAAAAAAAGTTGTAAGATCCATCAAGCTCAGGCGTTAAAAAATTTCGATGACAGAGACAAGGGCCACTTAATTACTTTACAGTAAGGAAAAAAGCTTCGACGTTGTCATTCAATCCATCGCAAAGACTAGGCAAATTTTGGAAGTTTGTCTTTGAACTTTTGAGTGCGTTACCCTACTAATAAAATAATTGCTCTTTTTGAGTAGTTTAAAGTTCCCTTTTCTCTAGTCATGCGTCTATATCCTCTTGAATCTTTGTTTCTCCGTCAATAATTTGATTCATCGTTGCCAAGAAAGGTGGGTAGAATCGAATAAATTGCTTTGTTTCTGTTTTCCTGCTGCAAATACTCCCCACTATTCATAAAAGTGTCAGTTGTGCCTTCATAATTACGTAGGATGATGAGCAATAATGATAGGCAAGCGCATTCAAGCCTGCTCTACGTGTTTTGTGTTCCCATGTGCTATTCAGATCAAGAGATCAGATAGACCAGTAGCGGCTTAGCCCATAGGCAATTGTCTTGGCTCTAATCTTAATCATTTTAAATTATATTAAAAAAATAATGTGTTAGGTAAATATTTAATAATAAAATAATATAAATTTAAAAATTATTTATTATATTTAATATATTATTTTTTAAATATACTTTAAAATACTTAATAATACTTCTCTAAAATTAAGGCTCTATATTAATTCTATTAAAATTTTATCACTTAAAATTAAAACTTCATCGTAATTGTGCGATAAAATTTTATCACACTATAATTAAGGTCTTATTTTAATTATAATCTTATTAAAACTTTTTATATGATAAAGTATTAAATATTTCTTATTTGTAATAATAATTGGCTTAAATTAATTATTTATTAAAATTTATCTAATTATCATTTTCATAGTTTAGAAATTAAAATTTTATTATTTTTAATATGCACTTTAAAAAACTTTGAAAGATTTTCATTTACAAGCAATCAATAATAATAAAGATTACACAATCAATGAAATAAATAATCAAGCAACCAAAGAAAGCACATAATCAATGTACATAGTTTGGTAAACCGCCTATGTTCATGATAGATCTTAGGATTCTAACCCTTTTTTTTTTAATTTCATTCTTTTATACATTAAGAACTCCTACAAGAGATACATAGAGTACTCAAATAGCTCGAAACTTTCAATGATCTATGTCACATTATCTTGTACACTCAAAGTATTTGGATGTGACGTAAGTTTTCTATTCTCTTTCTTAATAATGATTTGATGCTTAATAAATTATAAAGGGTTGCAAGAGTTTATATAATGTTAATACTGATCCTATAAACCTTAAACTTAATTGAAATAAAAATCTATATACTTAGAAAGTCAAAAACTAACTTAAACATGTAATTATAATAAAATATAATTTTGTTTCAACAAGCAATATTTGTAATGTTTAGTGTCCATCGTTGGGGCGACAATGCATCTTCAAGCCAACAACGTTGTATTCAATGGCCATCATTGCAGCATTGAGCATATTAGAATTATTATCGCAACATTGATATCCTATCACCGCGGCATTCATGTATGTCAAACCCCTCCTTGCGCTTTCGCTTTTCTTTTTGTATTCAGCTTCTGTGTTGACTCTTTCTTAATCTTATACTTAATAATTAATTCTTAATTTAAATTTCAACATTTATAATGATAACTTTATTTTATAACATCTTCAACAAATATTTTATTTTCTCAACTACGTCATTCATTAGCGTAGTTTTGTAAATTACTAATTTTTATTAATAGTAATACAAATTTAAAATATAACTAAGTAAAAATTAAATATACAAATCTAACTAATATTTTACATATAAGAAAAGGAATAAATTAATATTAAAATATTTATTATAAAACGTTTATTAGTTTTTTAAAAAAAATTATAAATAAAAAAATTATCATTTTAATCCTTATAATTTTTATTGAATTACTCATTAAATCCTAATATTTTAAAAATTATTAACTGCATTCCTTAAAGAGGAAAATAGTTATATTTTAGAGATGAAAATAATAATAAAAAATTATATTTCACAGATGAAAATGATAATGAAAATACTCTAAAAAAAACTTAATTGATAATTTTTTAAATATTAAAAATTAAATAAATAATTCAACAAAAATACTAAACTAAACTATTAATTTCCCTTATAAATATATAAAAAAAAGACTTGGTTTTTTATTTTTGACTGTTGCCTCCGCGTACACTGAGAAAGACTATCCATTTCTTGATTTATATATATAGCTAGCTTCCATGTGCTGGTTTGCATAGGGGCGAGTTTGTTCAGTTTTAGTATGATAGTCTGGGTGCAAGTTTTGCAATGACAATATGATCGATCTTTTTTCCATTACCAACGCAATATCACATCGACATTAATCTCATATTACTAAAATTTATAATATCATAGGGGAATTATATATAATCATTGTTGTTTTGAGTATTACCAATTTATTCTTATGCTATTTTATATTACTTAAACTTTTTTATTGTTACAAAATTTTTGTTAAATCTTAATTTTTATTATCTTTTTATTAATTTATTCTTATATTGATGACACTATTTTTTTATTTTTTTTTCATAAATTATTATTGTAATTTTTTTATAAAAATAATATTAAAATAACAAAAATCATAACATATTTATTTTATGATAGAAGGATAAATATTTTAGTTGTTTTATTTTTAATTTTTATTTTAGTTTATATTTTAGAATTTTATTCATTAATTAATTTTTTTAATATATTAATATTTAATACTTTAAAAAAATAAATATATTACGGTTTTATTATTTTCATTATTTTTTAATAATTTTTTTTAAAAAATAATTAATAACTATAACATATTTATTATTTATAATGAGCATTAAATATTAATGTATTAAAAAAATAATAAATATAAAATTAAAAATTAAAATGTTCATCCTTCTATCATAATATATATATTGTTAACGAAGTAAATAAAATTTCATATTAATAAAAAATGGAGAAGATCATAGGTATATAAAGAGTGAACTATATCTCTATGGTATTAGACATTTTTGGTAGAGTTCAAGAGTAAAATTATGAGGGGTTAAGTTTAAAGTGGACAATATCATACTCCTGTAGAGATATGTATAGTTCCTGGACTTCTTACAAATGATATCAAAACCATGCCCAAAAGTTAGCAATGTAAAAAAAAATTATCGGTACCGAACGAGAAGATAGTGAGCCCGGTAAACCTCGGTTTGCGATGAGATCCGTAGTAAGCTTTATAGACAGGTGGTGGTATGCTCTCGAGCATCATATAAGGCGTATTCTCTCAATGCAGTGATGCAGGCTTTAGGTAAGGTGTGTCTCTCAACGCAGTGATAAGAAGTTGACCTGATAAAGCGGGCTCTCGAGATAGGCGGTACTCTGAGCTTCACGTAAGGTGTGCTCCCACGACGCAATGAAGATAAATAGAAGATGAGTACCAAAAAGAGAGTGAGATCTTCCTATGTGGAAGATAGACGGATGAAATATTATTTAAGGGAAGGCTTAGTGGTCCTTTGTTCGAGGAGAGAATTGTTAATGAAGTAAATAAAATCCCATATTGAAGAGAAATTAGGAAGATCATAAATATATAAGGAATGAACTATATCTCTATTAGTATGATGTATTTTGGGTAGAGCCTAAGAGCACAAACACGAAGGCTTAAGCCCAAAATAAATAATATCATACTAATATAAAAATATGTGTGGTTCGTAAACTTCTTATATATATATATATTATGATTTTTATTATTATAGTACTTTAGCCAATTGTTTAGTGTTCTTTTAAATAATAATAAAAATTATAATATATTTATTATTTTTAATAAACATTAAATATTAATATGTTTAAAAATATTAAATATTAATAAAAATTTAAAATTTAAAATAAAATAATTAGAGGTTAATCTTTTCATTTTTATTATAATTTTTGTTATTTTAGTATTACTTTTATAAAAAATATATTATTAATTTCTATAAAAAAAAATAAAAGAATGATAACGACAACGATGTTATTAATATAAAGGTAAATTAATAAAAAGATAATAAAAATAAAAATTTAACAAAAATTTTGTAACAATAATAAATTTTTTTAAATAATATAAAATATCAAAGATAATGGCATTAGAGAAATTTGATCCGTCAAGTTAGCTTGTACATACTTTTATAACTTCGTAGTGACGAGACCTCAGCAAGCCAAAAAGTAATTAAACAATACAACGTGAATATGGTCTAACAATAGCTGAACTGGGTAATCTTATATGAAATTAAATAAAGAAAGAATTGTTTATATCATAATCTTATGAAGCCAAAAGTCGTCCATTCCATTAATTTATGAAAATTTGTCATTAATTTTTATGTTACCTTTAATTATGAACCACGAGTTATGCATACATGTAGAGAACCAAAGCTATAACTGAAACTTTGATAAGTGGCTAAATTGCTAAAATTAAAAAGTTGTGAAGATAAAATAAAGTCTGAAACTTATAACGCGAGGGATAAGGCATAAAGATGTGGTCGGTTCATCAAAAATGGAACATATTGGCTTTAAGGAGAAGAACTGAATTAAACTAGTTCAGCTTTGGTTTGATTTTTATTTTTATTTTAATTTCTTTTTTAAATTTTACACTAAATCAGAATCAAGCTGATTGGTTCTAATTAAATAGAACAATCCAAAAACTAACCTATAAATCACTTTGAAGTAAACCAATTCAAGTTCGATTTAATTAATTTAATTAGTTCGGTTTATATTTACCCATCCCTAAATAATTTTCAAGTGATGACCGTAAGACCTGCAACTCCTAGGGTTTTGCTTATTAGCAAAAATTATGGTTCTCTTGAGTTAAACATAAATATATATATATATATAGTGAAAAAAATTAAAATTATTTGTTCTTTTTATTTAAAAGATTTTCCCAAAAAAATAATATTAAAAATTGACTATTTACTCTTTTTATAAAAGTAATAAATCATTTAAAATATTTTTAAAATAGTATATATAAAAAAAATTTAGAAGCCAATAATTTACATATTTATTATTTGCCATCACCTGTTTTCTCTCATATTATTAATTATGTATAAAGACGAAGTAGAGGTGTTCGTCGGGTTAGATTATATGGATTTGACCAATAATTTGTTCAATTCATTATTAAACAAAATTTTAATTCAATCTAATTCATCAAAATATAAAATTCAATTCGATCCAATTCATTAAAAACTTTGTAAATTAATATCCAATTCAATCTAAAATTACAATAAAAAATATTAGTTATATTAAAAAAAGTTAATTGGTTGAACTGTTCAAATTCGAAATGAGTTCAGTCTATTATGTTATGTCTTAACTAGCCTAATTTATATTGTTGGTGGGTGAACAAGGTTTAAACTTTAAGCTCACTAATCCTATAAAAACTTTGACACCAAAATAGTTTAGCAACAAAAAGTAATGTAAATACAACAAAAATAATTATTTATTTTATACAAAATTTTAACTTAATTAATTTTTTTTGGATTAGATTGAATTTTAGTGAATTTATTAAAATAAATCCATTAATTCCGGATTTAAATTTTTTTTCATCCAATTGGATCCATCAATTTATTAAATTTGATGAAAAGCAGATTAGTTTAAATCGAACTAAATAAATTAAACGAATTGAATTGCATCAAGAACACTCTTAAGACGAAGTCGAAGTTGCATGCTTCAAGCGTTTCTAAAGAAAACGATATCAACAACTAAGCACTAGGAGGAAAATTCTCCAACGAGAGTCTAAAAACATGAACACACAAAAACAAACGCGTACAAGGACCTGCTTTGCTCCACTAATTAATTTGCAAATAATTATATATTGATAATGTGAAAAGGTGTATACCATAATTAAAGCAGCAAAGGCTCGTTGGCATCATCACCCACAATTATCAAAGAGATGATATAATCACATGGTGATAACAGGTGTCCTGTGAAGCTTGAGTTCCAAGCTCAAATTTCTCATTAACAAAATCGTAGCTTCTACCCCTTAATGCTAGACTGCCCTTCGCTAAAGCCCTTCGAACATAATCATATGGATAAGTTAAACAGATTGACCAATGATAAATTCATAGAGACGAAGAAGTTGCTTCATAGACACATATTCAAGAAATACATACTAATCATTAAAAAAGAAAATAAACGCGATGAAGAAATACATGGTAACAAACAAGCATTTATTGAATTAATAAATTTGTTACAATAACCAGAAGGAAAAATCTCCAACTAGGAAATGTGCACACACAAAAGCAAATGCCCCACAAGGATCTGCCCTACTTTATTCATTTGCAAAACATTATTCATCATGGCGAAAGCCATTATCTAAAACTAAAGCAACCAAGGACGATGGGCATCATAACTGATAAGCCCTAATGACCACGATATGATATTGGGCATCATGACCCCTAATGACCACGATATGATATCATTGTATGATGATATAAGGTGTGATCTCAGGCTTAAGCTCCCAAAGCTCAAATTTTCCATTAACAAAATCGTAATGTCCACCTCTCAATGCCAGGGCGCCCTTCGCAAAAGCCCTTTGAACATATGGATACTTCAAAAGGTTGAACAAGGACAAATTCACTGCCTCCTGCACAATAATTTCCCAGGAAAATGTGTGTCAAAATCAAATTCATCATAGATCATGTCATGCTTTGAGATTAACTTCAACGCATGGTTTTTCCATCTCAATTTTCTTAATTGTTGTTAAGATTTGTGATTGGTTTTTACCCTTTCACATATTGCAGTTTGTTCTTCGAGGTTTAAGTCGCCGTGCTCCTTTTTGACCTTGTCCTTAGCAGGTAACCCGACTTTCACCCAATCATCAATGAAATCACTGCACATCTCAATTGGAACATACGGATCATATTAGTGATAATTATGAGAAACTAACAATGCATGTTTAATATATAATTAACTGATTAATATTGGTTAGCTAGCTAAATTCATGAGATTCTTGTTTAC
Source organism: Ailanthus altissimus (assembly GCA_946807835.1). Classification (NCBI taxonomy): domain Eukaryota; kingdom Viridiplantae; phylum Streptophyta; class Magnoliopsida; order Sapindales; family Simaroubaceae; genus Ailanthus; species Ailanthus altissimus. The sequence goes on along the minus strand of OX327691.1, from coordinate 26,487,501 downwards.
GAATGAATGTGATACATATAATGCATTACTTGTTTGTAGAACCGTCATCTGGAAGAGACATAAGCCTCTTTATCCCACCGCAGCAGCTATGTCCAATCACTAAGATGTTCTTGACCTGTAAAAGTTAACAAAATCCAAATGAAAAAAATGAAACATAAACGAAAATGAGAATAGAACTGTGAATTTACCTCGAGAGTTAGAATGGCATATTCAATGGTTGCGCCAACACACGAGTATCTCAACTGAGTACACCAACAACGTACATAATTACTAACTAGTTAGTTAATGTATGACTAAATGAAAAGATAATTTACATTGACATTTAAAAAATCAAAAACAAAAAGAGATTTTATTATATATATAATATTAGTGTATTCTTAATTAATAAAGGAAATTACTGGTTGAACCTGGTTAAATTTGGGAACCAAGCTAGCGATGTTGCGGACCATGAAGGCTCCCCCTAGTTGAAAATCTAAGACATGAGATGGGCTTACTCTTGAGTCTGAACACGCGAATACTAGAAACTGCAGCCAGGCTCAACATGAATTAATTATACCTTAATAATGTTTATGGAGACAGAAAGATTGATATAATCACATTCGTTTAGACCCCATAAAAATTTATAATCTTTACAGTACGAGAAATTATCAGTTTAGTCCCTCCTTTTTTTTATATATATATATTATCATAGTCTCTAATATTTTTTTTTTAAAAAAATCACAATAATATCTTATGTCAAAAAATTATGTTGAATATTTACTTTTTAATGAGTACAATTATCTTCAACACATCACTAAATATATATTCAATGAAATGCCATAATCGCAGCCATTTATTTAACTTAAAAGTATATTAAAAATTACAATATATTTTAAATACAAAAAAACATAAATAAATTTCACACTCTAAATAATGTGCTTTTTTTTTTCTTCTTATTCATTCATTTAATATAATATGTATTAAAAATATTTTAATATATCATTAAAAAAATTAATAAAATAAAATAAAATAAAACTAAAAAAATGCACAACTGCCTTTGACTGCAACAACTCGTAGTTGACCACTATTAATCGCCCATCAGGCAAAGCAATGATAATGGTCACTCACCATGATAATTTTTATATTTTAAATTTTGTGAACTATTCAATGATGAGACTACCGTTGACAAAAAAACATCGAAGAAGAATAAAAGTTGACAAAAAATAAGTCAAATATTGTAATGTTGCTATCACACCAAAGCACATTATGATGCATCGCCATCCCATCAAAATCAGCAACCATCGATCTCACTAATGGACGTGGTAGTTCATCGTAATGTGCTACTATATGACAACAAATTTATAGTGATTGTCTTAATTTTTATCAACTTTGGCCCACCAATTATGTTTATTTGTGAAAAAAAAATTTCATTACCATATAGATCATGAAATTTGAGATCTGATAATGGTGACAATAAGTCAATATGTTATCATTAGTGAAATAATGATGACAATAAGTCAATATGTTATCACTGGTTTCACCAACGGCCAATGCACTTTCTTAATTTTATTTTATTTATTTTTTATTATACTTTATACTACTATTTATTATATATTTAAGTGTTAAGTAAATATTGAGTGTAATAAATAATTTTAGACTTTATATTATTTCACCATTTAATATTTTTTTGACACATTATTTTTTAAAATATATTTAAAATACCTAATACTACTTTATTTAAATGGTAGTTTAATAACTCGGATATTATATCCTATCTGATTAGATGAGCCAAGGTTTAATGGGCTGTCACATTAAGTGCATATCAATAAAAAGCCTTTAATTTTTTTGCATTAGAATTAATACGGATAGCAATCTTTTAAAATATGAGAGATTAAATTAATAGATTAAATAAAAATAAAGAATTAAAGTGACAATTTTTTTTAAAAGTAAATTATTGGCTAAAGATTAAGCATACATAATACCTTAGGATGCTGGTCTTCGGCAAGTTGAGCGAAATATTCCGGATATTTGCTATAAAAAAGGTAATTAACTTAATGGTCATCTCAATAAATGAAGAAAGCTTGCGTTATATGTTAAACTTTTACAAATTTTCAACCAAAAAAAACTTTTGTTCTATGAACCAAAAGCTAAAGGTTTAACCAACCCAACTAATTTTATGTGTTGATGAAAGAATTGTTTTGGAAAGGAAGAAAATTACGTAAACAAGACCATATTTATGAGTAAGTGAGGAGCAGAGAATTTTATTGTATATATAAACTATCATACTCAAATTTGCAGGTCTTGAAACGATGGAACCCCTTTTTAATCCTTTCTGTTATTGGGTCACAAGGAGGAAGGGGATTTGTCCCATCCAACTCAGCGTTTAGCTTCTGGCTTTCTCCCTCTGCTGCATCGTCCAAGTCTTCTTTCTCACTGCCAATTAACAAATATAATAAAAATTTAATTCCATGCACATCCAATATCACCATGGCAAGAAGGCAGTTCAGAATTAGGATATTCTTCTCTTAACGTGAATCAAGCTGAGTTTTACAAAACGTTCGACCACGTTTATGCATGATTAAAATCTATTCTGTTGTTGTTTTATTATTATTTTTATTAACTGCTAATCATGTCCAGTGTCATAAATATATATATGAAAAATTATTGAGAAACAGTAAAATCAGACGTGAGAAGCTTCTTCATTTCCGTAACGAGAGTCTCTGATGACTGACTAGCCATATGTATGCCTTCGTTCTGCATAAAATAAAAATGGGAAAAAATTTGAATTGAAAGTGTAAAGAAAAAAATATTAACAAATATTTTGTTAACCTTTATGCGTAGGACTTTATGCTTTAGAAAATAAATAAACAAAAAGCATAATCTTGTTATATATTGGAAATAAAACATTAACCAACCTGTTCTAGGGAAATAGAGAGGTTGAAGTCTAACGACAATTAGCTTCCAAATAATGGAGGGATTTAACGGACGAAACACGAACACATATTGCACCAGGAGCAAAGTAATCCTATTTATAGATGCTGAGTCTTTGGTCTTTTTCCAAAAATTATTTCGAAAACACATTCCAAACGAGGAAGTTAAGAAAAAAAAAAGATTATATCTGTTGAGTGAATTAGTTCTTCTATATTATTTAAAAAATGATTAATACTTAAATTTATAAATAGTGTAGTTTCTCCACCTATTAGGTTAATCTTTTATGTTAGACTCACCTAAACCTTGATAGTTAGATGGGCTCACCCATAGCTAGTTGGATTTAGGAATGGCAAACAAATCTATAAACCTGCAAATCTATTAAAATTCGTTTGTATTGAGAATGATTTGGTAAGATTTAAAGTGAATTTGATACGAGTTTAGTATACAAAATTAAAACCAACAACCAATTTAGTACAAGTATGAATTTGATGAAAAATTCACGAATACTCATAGTGAATATCCGCACATACTATATTTTTTTTAAAAACATTATAGAAAAATAAAATATGATTTGATTTTTTTGCATTTATTTTTAACTAAAATAAAAAAGTCTAGATTTAGTTTGATGTCACTCATACCATTCAATAAAAAATAAATAAAATTAATTCAAAAAAACTAATGATTGTAATGAAATTGAAAATAAAATTATTGCATTTAATGTAATAGAAATTAGAATTACAATATTTAATATTTAACGTAATTAAAATTAGATTTAGAATTATAACATTTAACGTAATTGAAATTAAAATTGGAATTGAAATTAAACATTTAACGCAACTGAAATTGAATTTGAAATTATAACATTTAACGTAATTGAAATTGTAATTATAATTGGAATTAAACATTTAACGCAATTGAAGTTGAAAATAAAATTGGATTGAAAATGATAATATTTAATGTAATTGAAATTGAACTTGGATTTGAAATTATAAAATTTAACATAATTAAAATTGAATTTAGAATTATAACATTTAATGAAAATAAAATTAGAATTAAAATATTTAACATAATTGAAATTGGATTTGAATTAGGAATTATAACATTTAACTATCTAAATTAGAATTAGAATTATAACATTTAATGTAATTAAAATGAAAATTAGATTTAGAGTTATGATATTTAACGTAATTGAAATCGAAATTAGATTTGACATCATGACATTTAACATAATTGAAATTGAAATTGGAATTAGAATTACGACATTTAACGTAACTGAAATTGAAATTAGAATTAGAATTAGAATTATAGTATTTAATGTAATTGAAATAAAAATTAGATTTAGAATTATAATATTTAATATAATTAAAATTAAAATTTAATTTAAAATTATAACACTTAGCATAATTGAATTCAATATTAGAATCAAAATTATAATATTTAGCGTAATTGGAATTGAAATTATAACAGTTAACGTAATTAAAATTAAATTTAAATATTGAATTATAATATTTAACGTAATTAAAAATAAAAATTATAATTGAAATTATAAAATTTAATATCATTAAAATCAAAATTCAATTTAGAATTATAACATTTAATATAAGTGAAATCAAAATTGGAATTAAAATTATAATATTTTAACGTAATTGAAATCAAAATTATAATAAGAATTATAATATTTAACGTAATTGAAATCAAAATTATAATAAGAATTATAATATTTAACGTATTTGATATTGAAATAGAAATTATAATTATAACATTAACATAATTAAAATCGAAGTTGAATTTAGATTTATAATATTTAACGTAATTAAAATTGAAATTGGATTTGAAATTATAACATTTAACGTAATTGAAATTAAAATTAAAATATTTAATGTAATTGAAATTATAACATTTAACGTAATTAAAATCAAAATTGAATTTAAAATTATAACATTGAATGTAATTAAAATTAAAATTGAAACTAAAATTATAATATTTAATGTAAATAAAATTAGAATTAGAATTAATATTGTTTTAATTGGTATATTTTATAAAAAAATTAATTAAATTAAGGTTATAATTATATTTTTTATTATATTAATTTAAAATTCACTTAAAATTTACAAATAACCCGTTGCAGGTTCTATAATAAGTACATACGTACAAGAGCGAGTTTGATAATAATAATTAAAACTCGCAACGAATTTAAAAAAATTTGACATTTTTTTTTAAATGGATGTAAATATGAATTTAGCGATATCTATCTCAAACTTAATCTGCTGTTATTCCTAATTGGATTAACCGTCTCACAAAATAAACACCTAAATTTTAAGTTTCTTTCTTATAAATCCAAAATCCCCCATATCCCATTTAAAAATTTTCAAGTTTCTTCCTTATAAGTCGAAAATCCCACATACCTCATTTAGAAATTTTCAGGTTCCTTCCTTTTAAGTCCAAAATCTCCCGCACTCCATTTAGAATTTTCTCCGGAATTTAAAAAAAAAAATAGAAATGTATATTAATTTGATTAAAATCAGCTTCGAATAATTAGAACTTGAATCACTGCATGCTCATTTCCATGTTATTATCCCCTTTGAAAAAACGCCGTGACTCCCATATAATTGTCCAGCCAACATGAAGAAATTAATTAGTGTCTTAAGTAAATTATTTATTTGTCAATGAAATTTAGATTAAATTATAAGAAAAACTACAATGAAATTTAGATTAAATTACAAGAAAAACTTTAGAACGGGTTAAAAATACACCTAGTAAATTTTTAATATATGTTTTAATTAGAACTTGAATCATTGCATTCTCATTTCTATATTATTATCCCCTTTGAAAAATAGGCCGTCACTCCCATATAATTTTCTAGCCAACATGAAGAAAATAATTAGTATCTTAAGTAATTTATTTATTTGTGACAATGAAGTTTAGATTAAATTATAAGAAAAACTTTTAGAACGCGTTAGTAGTACACTTAGTAAAATATTTACATATGTTTCAACATTTTAATATGATTAAATTATTTTAAAACAAATGAATATGGAACAAAAAATTTATCACATAGGTACACGAAATGACGTGGTATGTTCATCGAAGTTTAGATTAAATTATAAGAAAAACTTTTAGAACGTGTTAATATTACACCTAGTAAAATATTAACATATGTTTCAATATTTTAATATGATTAAATTATTTTAAAATAAATGAATATGGGACAAAAATTTTATCACATAGGTACAAGAAATGACGTGGTATGTTCATAATCTCATCCAAGTCTTTTGTTTTTTTTTTAAAAAAAAAATTATTTATAAATAATTACATGATTGACTGCTAACAGGTATCAATAATTCTGAATTGTTAAATAAATATTTACTTGATTGGCTGGTAACGGGTATCAATAATTGTGAATTATCTTATGAAATGTTATCTAGTTCTAAATCGCGACTTGAGAAAAAACAAAGGAAAAGCCAAATGAGAACTGAGAAGTAATTGCGAAAGCAGGGACCAGCTCTTTGTTCGGTTGAAATGAATCTGGTCGTTGATGAGCATTTTTCTGTTCTTCCACTCCACGTTGACCCCCATGCAAATGAAATGTACATATGTCTTTCTTTCTGTATTTTCTTTTCTCCCTTCATTTTAGATGCACTTACCTTGCATATATATTAATGGTGTGGATATCTCAAATCTGCGTGTGAATACAGAGATAGAGCCAAAAAAAATTTCTCAAACCGGAGTCAATTAGACATGAGTCACCGGTGAATTATGGATGCTTCAAATTCTTGATTTAGATTACTAAATCAAAATGGTTTAACCTAAAAAAAATATTAGAAATTTAAAATTTTCCTGTAAAGAACCCACAAGAAATGTTCAGTGCACACAGCAATTTATAATGTTAACCACCGTGAGGGTGAGGTTGGTTATTATATGCAAGAATTCTCACTAATTTATAATTAAGTAAATTTAAAATTATGCTTGGTATCAATACTATATTTCAGAATATGATTACAAACTTTTATGTGTACATGATTTAAATCATATCTTTGAGACTCTGACCACACTTGTATCAATACTATATTTCATAACTGACTTCATTTAACAAGATGAAAATGACACTAATATTTCATACTAGGAGTTAGTAATCCGTAACTAATATTATTGATGACTTTGCACTAAGTACCCGATAGTGCATAATTTCTCTTGTCAGATCTTATATAATTTATCTTTCAAATACCTTAGAACGGACTTCACATTTAAAAGAATTATTATAAATGATATTTTTGTGGGTATCCTGAGGTTTGAAAAATAGATTTTAATATCTCTATTATTATTGAGAGATATTATAGAATATTTTAAAATTTTTATAAATTAACTATTATACCCTTATTTATTATATTCTTAATTTATTTTGGGTTATTTTGGTATTCTATTTTTTTTATTTGAGTACTAAAATAAAAATATTTTTTTTTATTTTTATCATTTATTTAAAATATATATTTTTTCAATTTTGGTACTCTATTTTTTCTTGAGTACTAAAATAAAAAAAATTAAACAAAATATTTTTATTTCTATTTTTTAACATTTGTTTAAAATTTTAAATATTTTAATCTTAATTGAACTTTACAATGAAAATAAAATTTTAAATAAGTTTTAAAAATTATAAATAATAAATATTTTATAAAAAAAAATTATTTATTTTAGTAGTCAATTCAAAAATGAAATAAAAACAATCCATCCTCTTCAATTTCAAGACATAAGCTATGTAAGAATTATCCAATGATTTGATCATCCATCTCATATAAATGTATAATTAATTTGGGTAGTCAAGTAAAAAAAAATAAAATGAAATTTTATACATTTGCTTAATAGATAATGAAATCTATTAATTTAAATAGTTAAAAGGATAATTTTATATATTTATTCATAAAAATCACGTCCCACAATATAATTAGTTGTACTTATTTCAAAATTTAACTTATAATTATACATTTGTTAAATTTTTTTTTTAGTACTCAAGTAAAAAAGAAACAATAGAGTACCAAAATTGAAAAAAAAATTTAAATAAATGATAAAAATAAAATAAAAAAATATTTTATATTTTAGTACTCAAGTAAAAAAAAAGTATCAAAATAACCAAAATAAATTAAGAAGATAATGAATAAGGATATAATAGTTATTTTATAAAAAATTTAAAATATTTTATAACATCTCTCAATGATAAGAACATTAGAAACTATTTCTCAAACCTTACGGGTATTCCTAATTTTAAGCCAAGTCTCATGAGTATCCATAAAAATATCCCGTATTATAATTCTTGTTACTTTGTTGGTGCACACTGTATTTGACCAATACAATTTATTAATATTTCTACTTAATAGAGTTGTATTCATTATTTATTTTGAGCATCTTTAAAATTCTTATTATAATTAATAATAAACATGTTACATACCACAACAATTAGGATATAAAATTTAAATTAATGCTATACTTTGTTGGATACAAAGTTTGTATCCAACTAATGTGTCATGGTGACTATTACTTGTTAGTTAATTGTTAACTGTTAACTTTTTATTTATATAGTGATTATATTAATAATAATATTAATAAATAATAAACACAATAGATATCACATTAATTGAGATACAAATTTTGTATCTGAACTATGTAGACATAATATTACTCTAACATTTATATCTTAATTTTATAACTCTAGCATTTTTCTATAAAATAAGTATAAAAGTAATTAAATATTAATCATATTGTTCTTGCTAATAGAGTACACGCGTGCCATAAAATCCTTAAAAAACTCATGAAAAATTCAAATAAAGGGAGAATTCCTAATTCTCCATTTGAACCTTTTATTCAAAAAATTTCTCTAAATTTTCCGGTTAGTTTTGGGTGCGGCACATATCATCTCTTTTAATTTTGGTAATTTGTTAATTGTTATATCGGTCCTCACCTTATCCATTAATTTGACCTCTTTTGGTGTTTCTTTATCTATAAAATATCTCTGTTAATTTGATTTCATTTTATAGTTTTTATCTATAAAATAGTCTTATTATTACCTAAATTAAAAAATATTAAATTTTGTCAATTTTGAGTTGATCTGCCACTATTACTATAGCCAGTGATGATAGCAATTGTGGTCACTTTTTTTTTTTAAAAAAAAAAATTAATTACTTTTAAATTTTATTAAATATTTATAAGATTTTTTAATTAAAAATATATATAAAAAAAAACCAATAATGTGCCCTTTTAAAGTAAAGTATCGTATTCCCGTTATTAGCTCCAAACTAAGAAGATGGAGAGTTTTTTTAGTACTTTTCAAATAAAAAGGATCTTTTTATTTTGTAAGTCAGACTTTGGAATTTTTCTTTAAAAAAATATCTTGCCTTTGTTTCCGGTGGAAAAAAATTTAAGAAAAATATGGTTTTTATGCTCTCTATATTCATGCCTTTTATGTGTGGAGACATTCATATAGAGTAGTTGATATTTGAAAGAAAATTATCAACCTCAGAATTACTAATGCATCATTATTCATACTCATAAATGGTGAGGTTTCAGACTCTTCCTTGCATTGCTCTCTCGAGCAGTTAATAGGAGACTTATTCGTGGAGTTTCCTTTATAAATCACTTATCAGTATTACATCTCTGGTTTGAAGATGACTCTTTGTATTCTCTAGAGACAGTCCTACCGAATGATCACCACCTCAAGACAATATTTGACTGCTGTCTCGGGCCAACTATTTAATTTGGAAAAGTGTTCTATCCTTTTCACTCCAAACGTGCAGGCCGGTACAATGCGAAGAGATAAAGCAAATCGTTAATCTGGAAAGGACCTCCTGCCATGTGAAATTTCTGGGTTTACCTTCAGTGGTCGAGAGAAACAACAGATCCTATTTCAGTTTGATTCATTCCTGCAGCTTGAGCTGACTTTAGGGCTGGAAAGCAAGTTTTTTTTCTTCTGGGGGAAAAGATCAAGTCTCCTCGAAGTTGTTATTATTTAGGTTATTCCTACTTAAGCTATGTGTGCAGGATTTTAAAAGGCTTGTTGAGAATAACGGAGTATAAATAAAATACTTTTAGTAATATATTAAATAAAAAATTTATAATATAAATTTAAAATTTTTTATTTTTTTTTTACTTATAAAATAATACTTATAATTCAATACTCACACATTCTTTATTGAATTTATTATTGTTCAACTTTCTAACACTCTTAATTCTCAACAATTAATCAAAAATTTAATCAATTATTTATTCTTAACTTGATTATACCAAATGAGAGAGGGGGTATTTATAGTATAAATCTTGTAATATAAATTACAAAATAAAATATTCTAAAAATTATGTTTTTCACAAATTAATTCAACTCCCATCTCCCAACTAACTTCTTAATTCTCTAACTAATTTCTTCCAACCACCAACTTTCATCCATCTTTTTTTTTGTTTGATGTAATTGAGTTGGTGTTGATTTCTTTAACAGGGCTCTACGAGGCTATTCAGAGGTCAATATCTCAATTTCAATGTGGGCGGTAATGGCAACTCTTGTACTGGTCTCGTTGGGAAAATCTTTGCACTGAGGGGCGTTCAGCTTCTGTGATTTGATTTCTTTCAATTAGGCTCTGTTGGCTCCGCTGGGTTGGAGAATCAATCGTGCGTGCATGCTATTAACTTTCTAATATTTTTCTATCGGCTAACCTGATCATTGAAGGAAAAAAATTCGGCATGTCATAGCTTTATATTATTAACGGCAAAACTAGCAGGCTACAAGTAGCTTGATTTTCCCACCGATTCAGTTTTGCTTTATCATTTGCGCTTGTCTATTGGCTCTCACATAGTCATATATATTGTAACTCAATTATGCATAGGGAGAAAACAACGAAGTTGCTTCAAGCCTTTTAAAAGAAATTAATAGTGACTCGAAGCATATTGAATCAATAAATCTCTTACAGTAGGAATGTTACCACACAAAAGCAAAAAGTAATTAGTCAGCAAAATTAAAAAATATATCTAAATTATAGTAACTAAAAGAAAGCATACAAGAACCCTCTTGTTTATTCATTTGCAAATCATTATTCATAATGCCAAATACAAGGCGTATTCAAGTAAATTTATTAAAATAAATCCACAAATCAGTTCACCTATTGCAGATCTTCAATTTTTTTTATCCAATTGGATCCATCAATTTATTCAATTTAATTAAAAGTATATTGTTGAAGCGGAAGCACATAAATAAGCAAAAAATTTATCTAAATAATATAATAATACAGAACAAGTTACTTAAAAAATAAATAGAGAAAGGAGTAGAAGAAGAACACACAAAGAATTACGTGGTTCGGTAACTTACCTACGTCCACGGTGGATCAAGATCACACTCTTTTCTTATTATAAATTACAAGGCACTCACAAAGTATGCCTTTTATAAGAAAAATCACAAAGAAAGTTCTTTCTCTTTCTCTAAGAATTTTCTCTCACAAAGAACCACTAAAATTATCACTAAGATTGTTGTTGATCACAAAGATCTCTAACTTGATCACAAAGATCTATATTTTGATCACAAAGATATGTTTACAAGCCAATTGGTAGCTTTTATATAAGCCTTGGGACGTCCTAGGTTTTTCCTATACGTGTGGGAATCATATTAAGGAGTCCTGAAGCAAGTGGGAGACGAAATAAAGAAGTTTTCTTATTTTGGGATACTATTTCCGTCACCAGCGCTGCGGCGCTTAGGTTCTGTTCTGGGCACCGCGGCGTCCGCGCCTGGTGCGCCTTTCTTCGTTTTGCGCCTCCTTTCGTGTCCGTCTTCGATCCTTGCGCACCCTACGCACTTGGCTTGAATCCCAAATCATATTCCGATGATTTTTAATCAATATTCTCATAAATTCCCTCCTTGATTCAAAATCATCCACAAAGTAACTCGATCTTTCATTTCTGTGTCTTCGGTCACCCTCACAAAGTAGTAACTCCGGTTAAGTCCTTGCATAGGACGAACTTAACAGAGAGTAGTGGCTTAGTCAACATATCAGCAAGGTTTTTAGATGACGCTATCTTTGTTAGACTAACTTCACCACTTTAGACAATCTCACGAATGTAATAGAGCCTTACATCAATGTGTTTCGACCTCTCGTGGAACACTTGATGCTTGCTTAGGTGTATGGCACTTTAGCTATCACAATACACACTGGTGTTCACATTTTCACTAGCCAATACCTCCGCGCATATGCCTTTTAACCACACGGCCACTTTGATAGCTTCTCCAACAACTATGTACTCTGCCTCTGTGGTAGTTAGTGCAACCACATGTTGTAGAACTGATCTCCAACATACACTACACCCAAACACTGTGAATACGTAGCCCGTTAACGATCTTCTCTTGTCAAGATCACCTGTATAATCTGAGTCTACGTACCCTCTTACCATTTCATTGCTGTCCTCATCCCTCTTATACACTAACCCGTGATTCGACGTTCCCTTAAGATATCTCAGAATCCACTTTACTGCAAGCCAGTGATCTTTTCCCGGATTCACCATGTATCTACTCGCCACACTCACAGCCTGTGCTATGTCTGGTTTTGTGTAAACCATTGCATACATGATGCTCCCCACAACGCTTGCATACGGTACTTTGCTCATCTGCAGTTTCTCTTCATCGGATGTCGACAACTGTGCTACTGAAAGTCTGAAATGCATGGCCAAAGGAGTAGAGACAGCCTTCACGTTTGACATACCAAACTTCTCCAAAATTTTGACTATATATCGCTGTTGGGACAAGAAGATAACATCTCTTCTTTCCCTCATAATGTCCATACCCAAAATTCTCTTCGCTGCTCCCAAATCCTTCATTTCAAACTCGCCACTCAACTGCTTCTTGAGCTTCTGTATTTCTTCCATATTCTTGCATGCGATCAACTTATCATCGACGTGTAGAAGCAAATACATCATCCCACAACTCATGTTCTTGAAGTCCACACATCCATCATACTTGTTCCTACTAAAGCCACAAGCCATTATAAACTCATCAAATCTCCTATACCATTGTCTAGGTGATTGCTTTAACCCGTACAACGACTTCTTTAGCAAACAAGCATGATCTTCTTTTTTGGGGTCCTCAAACCCTTGCGGCTGTGCCATGTATATCGTTTCTTCAAGCTCTCCATGTAGAAAAGCTGTCTTTACATCCATCTGCTCTAGATGTAAATCAAGGTTTGCACACATGACTAACAAAATCCTAATAGATATGTGCTTGACAATTGGAGAGAATATCTCATGAAAATCGACTCCCTCTCTCTGAGTAAAACCTTGTGCTACTAACCTAGCCTTGAATCTCGTAGGCTTAACTCTTGGTATCCCCTCCTTCGCCTTATACACCCACTTGCACCCTACTAGCTTCTTTTGAGGTCTCTCCACCAACTTCCAGGTATTATTCTTCCTAAGAGAACAAATTTCTTCTTCCATGGCCTGCTGCCATTCTTTCTTGTTTTCACTCTTTATAACCTCACCATATGTCTTTGGCTCATCATACTCAAGAGTGTAAGCAGAGTTAAAAGCATGAGCAACTAAGTCTACTTGTGCATACCTGACTGGTGGGTTAATCGTTCTCCTTAGCCTATCTCTAGCAAGCTGGTACTCTTCAAGTTCCAACTCAGGAGTTCTAGTCTTTTTTTGGGTGGACTTGAAGGAACTCGCCAGTGTTCTTGGTTCATCTTCAAGGATCTCCTTGTTGAAGTGTTGATCTAGAGGCATATCAGATCCATTTTTAGGCGCTACTTCAACTTCTATTGACTCGGGTGTTGAGTCTTTCTTGGTCACAGGTTCTCCTTTCTCATCTTCTTGGGAGGTTTTCAGCATTGTCATCTCATCGAACATCACATCACGACTTATGATACTCCTTGGTGGTGTTAAGTATTTACACCACACCTTGTATCATTTTACTCCTTCGGGATATCCTATGAATACCCCTTTGATAGCTCTAGGTTCCAACTTCCCCTCCTTAACATGTACAAAGGCAGGGCAACCAAATATTCTGAGGTGGTCATACTTTGGAGGATTGTTAGACCATTTCTCTTCTGGCGTCTTGAAGTCAATTGCTGAGGAAGGACTTCTATTAATCAAGTAAGCTGCAGTCACTACAGCTTCTCCTCAGAATGTCTTGGACATCTTTGCATTGGTAAGCATGCATCTAACCCTTTCAAGTATGGTCCTGTTCATCCTCTCAGCTACCCCATTCTACTGCGGTGTTGATCTTACCGTTCTATGCCTTGCAATCCTATGCTTGGCACAAAACCCATCAAACTCTCTGTTGCAAAATTCGAGGCCGTTGTCAGTTCTCAACTTCTTCACTCTTTTGCCAGTCTGATTCTCAACAAGAGCCTTTCAAGTCTTGAACACATCAAATACTTGATCCCTGCTCTTCAACACATAGACCCACAGCTTCTTTGAATAGTCATCAATCAAACTGAGAAAATACCTGGCACCACCACGAGTAGCTGTCTGAGCTGGTCCCCAAAGATCCGAGTGTATGTAGTCAAGAGTTCCCTTAGTCTTGTGCTCGCCGGTAACCTCACTCTATGTGCTTTCCCTAGCATACAATGCTCACAAAACTCTAAGGGCTGGAACTTATCCTCTCCAAACGCCTTTTGACTATATAACTCCTTTAGGTTTCTCTCGCCTAGGTATACCAGTCTAAGATGCCACAACTTGATTTACATACTCTCATCATCTACAGAGAATAGTGCAGAACCACTCACGACTTCACCCTTAAGCATATAAACACCTTTGTGCTTCTCTCCTCTCATCATCACCATGGAACCTTTTAAAACTCTTAAAATCCCTCCGTCGATCCTGATGGAACACCCATTCTGGTCTAAAGTTCCCAGTGAGATCAAGTTTCTCTTCAAGTCAGGAACATACCTAACATCTGTCAACTCTCTCACTCGCCCATCATGCAGCCTAAGCTTAACACTACCAATTCCCATCATCTGACATGCAACGTCATTACCCATTAGCACCTTACCACCACTAATGGGCTGGAAATTTATAAACCAAGACTTGTGCGGGCACATGTGAAAAGTACAACCGGAATCTAAAACCCATTGTTCAAAGTTCATACCATTAGTAGTAACGAGTGTCTCTGCGCTGGCATAGCTATCATCATAGGCAAGCCAGCATCCGCTTTCTTCTTGTCTTGTGCTCTCTTCTCAGGACAGTCCTTTATGAAGTGCCCCTCTTTCTTGTAGCAATAGCACTTCCTATGAGTCCTAGACTTTGACCTTGAGCCCTTTTTCTTTCCATCTCTATATGAGGGCCTTCCTCTTATAGATAAACTTTCTGCATTGCCCTCGGTCTACTTTTCTAATAACTTTGAGTTTAATGATGATTTCACATCACTCATCGTTAAACTCTCTCTGCCGTAGAGTAGCGTATCAACAAAACTCTCATAGCTCTTGGGGAGTGAACTCAGCAGGATAATTGCTCTATCTTCATCTTCTATCTTGATGTTGATAGACTCAAGATCAAGGATGATCTTATTGAAGGCGTCTATATGATCTTTCATCGGCGTCCCCTCTGACATGGACAGCTGATACAGCTTCTCCTTTATATGTAATCTGTTGGCCAACGATTTTCTCATATAAAGAGAGTCAAGCTTCCTCCAAAGACCTATTGCCATCGTCTCACTTGCTACTTCTCTTAATACTTCATCGCTCAATGACAGAATGATTGTGCTATGAGCTCTTTCTTGAATGTCCCTTCTTTCTGCTTCTGCTCTAGATGACTCTGACGTTTTCTCTTCATCACTAGATAGAGCTGCAGTCTCCTCTAATGCCGAACCAAGACTTTGGCTCACCAATAACGCCATAACCTTCATCTTCCACAGATTGAAGTCATTTGTACCATTGAATTTCTCTACCTCATACTTGGGTATGGCTATGTCTGCTTAAAACCAAAGCTCTGATACCAGTTTGTTGAAGCGGAAGCACACAAACAAGCAAAAAATTCACCTAAGCAATATAATAATGTAGAACAAGTTACTTAAGAAATAAATAGAGAAAGGGTTAGAAGAAGAACACACAAAAAATTACGTGGATCGGTAACTTGCCTACATCCACGGCGGATCAAGATCACACTCTTCTCTTATTATGAATCACAAGGCACTCACAAAGTATGCCTTTTACAAGAAAGATCACAAAGAAAATTCTTTCTCTTTCTCTAGGGATTTTCTCTCACAAAGAACCACTAAGATTATCACTAAGATTGTTGTTGATCACAAAGATTGTCAAGATCACAAAGATCTCTAACTTGATCACAAAGATCTATATTTTGATCACAAAGATATGTTTACAAGCCAATTGATAGCCTTTATATAGGCCTTGGGACGTCCTAGGTTTTTCTTATACGTGTGGGAATCGTATTAGGGAGTTCTGAAGCAAGTGGGAGACGAAATAAGGAAGTTTCCTTATTTTGGGATACTGTTCCCGTCACCAACGCTGCGGCGCTGGGCTCTCGTCGCCGAGGCGCTGGCGCGCTTCTGCTCAGCGCTGCGGCGCTGGCATCCTGGCGCTACGGCGCTCAGGTTCTGTTCTGGGCACCGCGACGCCCGCACCTGGTGCGCCCTTCTTTATTTTTCGCATCCTTTTACGTCCGTCTTCGATCCTTGCGCACTCTATACACTTAGCTTGAACCCTAAATTATATTTTAATTATTTTTAATCAATATTTTTACACATATTAATTTAAATTAAATTGAATAAATTAAATGAATTGAATTGCATCGTGAACACTCGTAAGACGAAGTCGAAGTTGCATGCTTCAAGCGTTTTTAAAGAAAACAATAGCAACAACTAAGTATTTATAACAACTAGGAGGAAAAATCTTTGACGAGAGTCTAACAATGTGAACACACAAAAGCAAACGCGTACAGGGACTTGCTTTGCTCCACTAATTAATTTGCAAATCATTATATATTGATAATGCCAAAAGGCGTATACTATAACTAAAGCAGCAAAAGCTCATTGGAATCATCACCTACAATTACCGAGAGATTATCATAATTACATGATGATAGCAGGTGTTCTGTCAGGCTTGAGTTCACAAACTCAAATTTCCCATTAACAAAATCGTAGCGTCCACCCCTCAATGCTCGACAGCCCTTCGCCAAAGCCTCTCGAACATAATTGCATGGATGAGTTAAACAGATTGACCAATGACAAGTTCATAGAGATGAAGAAGCTGCTTCAAACCTTTTTAAAGAAATACGTACTAATCATTAAAAAGAAAATAAACACGAAGAAGAAATACATAGTAACGGACAAGCATTTATTGAATTAATAAATTTGTTACAATAACTAGAAGGAAAAATCTCCAACTAGGAAATGTGCACACACAAAAGCAAATGCCCCACAAGGATCTGCTCTACTTTATTCATTTGCAAAACATTATTCGTCAAGGCAAACGCCATTAGCTAGAACTAAAGCAACAAAGGATGATAGGCATCATGACCCCTAATGACCAGGAGATGATATCATTGTATGATGATAGGAGGTGTGATCTCAGACTTGAGCTCCCAAAGCTTAAATTTTCCATTAACAAAATCGTAATGTCCACCTCTCAGTGCCAGAGTGCCCTTCGCCAAAGCACATTGAACATATGGATACGTCAAAAGGTTGACCAAGGACAAATTCACTGCTTCCTGCACAATAATTTCCCAGGCAAATGTGTGTCAAAATCAAATTCACCATTGATCATGTCATGCTTTGAAATTAACTTCAACGCACAGTTTTTCCATTTCAATTTTCTTAATTGCTTTTAAGATTTGTGATTGGTTTTTACCCTCTCACATATTGCAGTTTGTTCTTCGATTGGTAAGTCGCCGTGCTCCTTTTTGACCTTGGCCTTAGCAGGTAACCCGACTTTCACCCAATCATCAATGAAATCACTGCACATCTCAATTGGAATATACGGATCATATTAGTAATAATTATCAGAAACTAACAGTGTAGTATCAATCTTTTCCAAATGCATGTGTAATATATAATTAACTAATTAATAGTGGTTAGCTAGCTAAATTCATGAGATTCTTGTTTACGAATGAATGAGATATATATAATGCATTACTTGTTAGTAGAACAATCATCTGGAAGAGACATAAGCCTCTCTATCCCACCGCAGCGGCTATGTCCAATCACTAAGATGTTCTTGACCTGTAAAAGTTAACAAAATCCAAATGAAGAAAATGAAACATAAACAAAAATGAGAATAGAACTGTGAATTTACCTCAAGATTTACAATGGCATATTCAATGGTTGCGCCAACACATGAGTATCTCAACTGAGTACACCAACAACGTACGCAATGAGCTAGTTAATATATGACTAAATGAAAAGATAATTCCCATTGACATTTATAAAATCGAAGGAAATTAGTGGTTCAGCAATCAACCTGGTTAAATGCGGGTACCAAGTTAGCGATGTTGCGGACCATGAAGGCTTCCCCTAGTTGAAAATCTAAGACATGAGATGGGCTTACTCTTGAGTCTGAACACGCGAATACTAGAAACTGCAACCAGGCTCAACATGAAATTAATTATATCTTAATAATGTTTATGGAGAGATAACAATTGGTATAATCACATTTGTTTAGACTCGGTAAAAATTTATAATCTTCAAGGTATGAGAAATTATTAGTTTAGTCCCTCATTTTCTTATATATTATTTTAGTCTCCAATATTTACAAAATAGTCACACTAATCTCTTACATCAAAAAATTCTGTTGAATATTTATTTTTTGAAAAAATGACATTTTAGTCTTTTATTTTAGAGGTATATACTAATATAGTCTCTTATGTTATAATAATTATTATCTTAATCTCTACTACTAGAAACTTGCTATTAAATGGGTTCTTTCTAAGAGTAAAATAGTATTTTTACTATTTTTAAAATAAAATTTTAAAAAAATGACACGTGTCATTATATGATAAGTTAATGTTGATACATGTTATTATGTGATTGGTTAATATTTGTAATAAATAAATTTTCTTAAAAGAATAAATATTTTAAAGTAAATTAATAAATATATATTTAATAAATAAAGAACATGTGTCATAATATAATTAGTTACAAATAATACATGTAATTAGTTTATATGTTTAATAAATATATATTTTTTAAGGAATAAATATTTTTTAAAGTAAATTAATAAATATATAATTAATAAATAAAGTACTTGTGTCATACTATGATTAGTTACAAATGACAAATGTCATCATGTAATTAGTTTATATGTTTAATAAATATTTTTTTTAAATAATAAATATTTTAAAATTAAATTGATAAATATATTTAATAAATAAAGGACACTTGTCATCATGTAATTAGTTTATATATTTAATATAAAAAAATTTAAAGAATAAATATTTTAAAATTAAATTGATAAATATATATTTAATAAATAAAAGACATGTCATGATATGATTAGTTACAAATGACACGTGTCATCATGTGATTGATTTATATGTCTAATAAATATTTTAAAATTAACTTAATAAATATATATTTAATAAATAAAGGACACGTGTCATAATATGTTTAGTTACAAATGACACATGTGGTTATGTAATTAGTTTAAATTTTTAATAAATATTTTTTAAAATAAATTATATTAAATAAAAAATAAAAAGAAATTAAAATAAAATTGCCACCATCGCCGGATAACTAAAGCCAACCGGTTGCTGACCACCATTTTTCGGTGATATTCTGACTATAAAATTTATCAAATTTTACATCATTGGACTCTATTTTTTTTAATCTACACAATTTATTTTTAAAGTAAATCATTGGCTAAAGATCAAACATAAATAATACCTTAGGATGCTGAGCTTTGGCAAGATCAGCGAAATATTCCGGATATTTGCTAACAAAAAAAAAGAAGTAATTAACTTACTGGTAATCTCAATAAATCAAGAAAGCTTGCGTTATATGTTAAACTTTCATAAATTTTTAACCAACAAAATTTTATTAGGTGAACCAAAAGCTAAACGTTTAACCAACCCAACCAATTTTATGTGTTGATGAAAGAATTTGTTTTGGAAAGGAAGAAAATTACGTTTTCGATGGGGAAAAAAAACCATGTTTATGAGTAAGTGAGAAGAGAATTTTGTTGTATATATCAACTATCATACTCAAATTTGCAGGTCTTGAAACGATGGAATCCATTTTTAATCCTTTCTATTGGGTCGCAAGGCCTTTCTCCCTCTGCTGCATCGTCCAAGTCTTCCTTCTCACTGCCAATTAACAAAGATAATAAAAATTTAATCCCATGCACATGTATTTCCGGTCTTGAAATTAATGTTGAGAACTCTTTATCTTTTCAGCAAAAATTCTGCCCGATAATACTTAGCATATGTTCCGCGAATTTGGTTAATTATGTATAGTAATTATATGGACCTTGTATTCATTAAGGGCTCTATCTTAGTTTCTTTTTACTTTTTTAAGGTTAAATTTTATTGATGATTTAGGTAGCCAAATGCGATTAAGCTGCCAAAGTTAAAAGAATAACTCAAAATTGACAAAACTTTCTAGGAAATTATGCAAGTTACTTAATTTACTGCATGAATATCCTAAAATTTTTCTTTTTTCTTTGGTTTTCGAAGTAGTCCCCAGGATATTTTGCAAGGATTCAGCTTAATTATATACATGTAAAGAACCAGCTTGTGTTATTGAAAATATACGCTTATCAACATCCAATATCACCATGGCAAGAAGGCAGATGATGTTAGAAACGCGGGAAAAAGCTCTCTCTCTCTCTCTCTCTCTCTCTCTCTCTCTCTCTCTCTCTCTCTCTATATATATATATATATATATATATATGTATTATATGTTCAGAATTAGGATATTCTTCTCTTAACGTGAATCAAGCTGAGTTTTACAAAACGTTCTACCACGTTTATGCATGATTAAAATATATTCTGTTGTTGTTTTATTATTTTTTTTTATTAACTGCTAATCATGTCCAGTATCATAAATATATATATGAAAAATTATTGAGAAGCAGTAAAATCAGACGTGAGAAGCTTCTTCATTTCCATAACGAGAGTCTCTGATGACTGACTAGCCATATGTATGCCTTCGTTCTCCATAAAATAAAAATGGGAAAATTTTGAATTGAAAGTGTAAAGAAAAAAAATATTAACAAATATTTTGTTAACCTTTATGCGTAGGACTTTATGCTTTAGAAAATAAATAAACAAAAAGCATAATCTTGTTATATATTGGAAATAAAACATTAACCAACCTGTTCTAGGGAAATAGAGAGGTTGAAGTCTAACGACAATTAGCTTCCAAATAATGGAGGGATTTAACGGACGAAACACGAACACATATTGCACCAGGAGCAAAGTAATCCTATTTATAGGTGCTGAGTCTTTGGTCTTTTTCCAAAAATTATTTCGTTTAAAAATTCGCATTTTCCACGAGAAAAATGCCTAAAACACATTCCAGATGAGGACGCCAAAGAAAAAAAAACTATCACGTCTCTTCCGTATTGATAGTCATAACAGCTGAAAGAAATTACTCCATCTTGAACTTTCTCCAGAATTTTAAAAAATAAATAGAAATTATTGAAATGGATTAGGTTTAGCATTAATCTCTCTTTAAAATTAACCTTTCGCTCTAATACTCTTTTGTTGTAGAAGCAATAATCACAAACAAATATAAGTGTTGACCTGAAGAAATGGTTCTTTAGATCAATGAATTTTAAATTTGTTGAGAAGAAATTGAACTTTGGGCTTCGTTTGAACCAGATCAATGAGTACTAGCTTGAATTTTCTATTACTCACAAACTGTGGAGAGGGGCCTGCAATGACAACACACACGCAAGCTCAAAGGTGGTCTTATCGAAGTGGGTTCCGACAAAGACTTTCAGGAATATTTCATCATCCTCTTTGTCCTGTGGGGATATTTCATCATCCTCTCCATGTTTCTCTCTTTTTTCTTTTATAGTGATGGTCTTTCAGGGATTTTTTTGAGTTTTCTTCTGCAGTTTTTTTGTCTTGCGTTAGATATTTCTTGTTGTACTTCTGATACACGCTAAATACTTTCGTACCCCCTGATATACGCTGAATATATTTTCACAAATTTTCTATCTCCGTTCTTACTCCATATCAGATGTCACTTTTGATGTGTTAAGCATATTCTTTGAATTTGTCTCCGCCGACTTTTTTGATTCAGGTGAGGCTTGTTTTAGCGAGCTTGGGTCGATACCTACTTGTCTGTAGTCACAGTAAGGCCAATATATGCCGAACAAATTTTATTATTTAACGGACCAGACTCCCTGCATCTAAATTGGTTTTGTTGTACCGGTCAGGCTTAGGCCGGGGGGGTGGGGGGAGAATTATTTTTTATTCAATTTATATCTTTATATTTTATTTGAATTATAATTTTATCACATTATCACATTATGATAAGGTTATCTCATTATAATAAAAACTCATTTTATCATGTTAATTCTATTTGCATATAAACTAAACTCTATTACTATAGACAAATTATAATTAAAACTCTACCACTTTGCAAGCATGCATTATATTTTTACGTTCATTGAATACTCATTAAAAAATATCATAAGTTAATATATTGTACAATTATATTATATAGAGCATAATCTTTTTAATTAAGAGTACTTTCACACACTACATATTTGTATTGATATGATTTGAGCATGTTTGTTTTGATCATATACTAATTTAAGTGTCGAAATATTTTTTTTTTTCGCAAAAGGACGGTGCTTCTCTTTATGATAATTCGAGATAATTAAAAGGGGTGCTTCTCTTTATGAAAAATCGAGATAATTAAAAGGAGTAAGACGTAATTTTTAGAGAATTCTAGATTTGAAACTTACTATTTGTTAGATTAAATTATAAGAAAAACTTTAGAATGGATTAATAGTACATATACTATAATTTTAACATATGTCTAATAAGATCAAATTATTTTAAAATAAATGTATATGGGACCAAAGTTTATCACATACTTACACGAAATGGCGTGGTATGTTAATAATTTCATCCAAGACTTTTGTTTTTTTAATAAATTATTCATGAAATAGTATCAATAATTGTGAATTATTTCATGAAATGTTATCTAGGTCTAAACCATGACTCGAGAAAACGAAGGAAAAGCCAATGAGAATTGAGAAGTAATTGCCAAGGGAGGGCCCAGCTCTTTGTCGGGTTGAAATGAATCTGGTCGTTGATCAATTAGGTTTGAGCATTTTTCTGTTCCTCCACTCCACGTTTATCTCATGGAAATGTACATATGTCGCCCTCTCTGTACGTATTTTCTTTTCTCCCTTCCTTTTAGATGCACTTGTCATCTCTAAATCATTTGAACTCTTTATTTTGAAATTTTGCCCTAAATCCGCCTATTGGTTTGGATGCATGTATCATCTCTAACAATATATATTCGTAATGTGTTGTGTATTTTAATACTTACATTACATATATAATGACGTGGATATCCCATATTTGCCTATGAATTTAGTGATGGAGCCAAAAACACTTCTCAGACAGGAGTCAGGACATGAGTCACCGGTGAATTCCTGTCTGGACATGAGTCACTGGTGAATTGTGGATGCTTCAAAATCTTGATTTAGTAATCTAAACCAAAATGGTTTAGCCTAAAAAAATATTAGAATTTTAAATTTTCCCTATAAAGAACCCGCAAGAAATGTGCAGTGCACACCGCTATCTGTTAAACAAGTTAATTCAAAGATGTAAAACATCATTTTTATTACATTTATTCTATTACGCATTGTTAGTTATGTAATAGAAAGGCGAAAATCTTTAAAACATAAACAAAATATCTTCCAAAACTATGACACGTTGAATTCTGAAACAAATATTAACTATTGTGAGGTTGGTTATTGTATGCCAGAATTCTCACCGACTTGTAATAAAGTAAATTTGATATTATGCTTTGATATGTCTTTGAGGGATGTTTAGGGTCCTATTTATAGACAGTCAAACATTAGCAATCAAGTGTTATGTCCCTGGAAGTAACATAACTCTTAATTGGATTGTGCTTCTTATAAAGGATGCATTTCTTGCAAGGGACGCAACTCTTGAATAATCCACACTATATTATATTTATAATATATGTGTGAAATTATATTTTTTGCATGTTACCATACATATGATCATATTTTAACATCTCCCACTTGATCAAATACATATATCTATTTGCTCAAATTCTTAACAAATTAAACTATCATCATAATATGATTATAAACTTTATGTGTACATGATTCAAATCATATCATTGACCACACAATTGTATCAATACTTTATTTAACAAGATGAAATGACACCAATTTTTTATAATAGCAGCTAATAATCCGTACCTAATATTATTGATGATTTTGCACTAAGTACCCGGTATTATATAATTTCTCTTTTCGGATCTTATATAATTTCTCTTTTAAATACCTTAGAACGGACTTCAATTTTAAAATAACTATTATAATCTTTGTTACCATGCTAATGCACTCTATCATCTGACTAATATAATTTATTATTATTTCGATATAATAGAGTTGTTGTCATTATCTATTTTGAGCATCTTTAAGATTCTTATAATAATACTCGCATATTTGTTTGTATGTTTCGACTACACATCCAGATGATTTCATCTCTTGTCATAAAACAAATTGCTGAGTTCATGCGCACAGGAGGCAAATACGAATATAATCTCATTCTTTAGCCACGCATTGCTCGAGTCCTTGACTGCGTCCGTCTCTTTTTACTACGCAAAAATAATAGACTGAATGATGAGATGGATTTGGTCGGGAGACTAATTTCGGAGGTAATTTTTTTTAGATAAACGAGAAACACGTGAAAGGCCTACCATTGACACCAAGCCGGTTCATGATCTAATATATGTTTATTTTTTAGCTTTTATCTTCTTACCCACGTTAACCTCATGCAACTCCGTGCTTTTCGTATTTTTTTGGCTTTCCATCCCCTTTTTTTTGTTAACCTCAATTATGTATAGGAAGAAAACAACGAAGTTGCTTCAAGCCCTTTAAAAGAAATTAATAATAACACCAAAGCATATTGAATCAATAAATCTCTTAAAGTAGGAATGTGACCACACAAAAGCAAAAAGTAAATTGTCAACAAAATTATATATATTATATTAAAATTGGTGATTCAAAATTAATGATAAATTTAATTATGAGTTCGAGACTAAAGAAATATCGACATATGATCAAGAAAATAATGATCGGACAAAAAAAGTGCGAAACGGAAAACTAAATGTGAAGAGAGACATAAACACACAAGTAGGGATATTCACAAATATAAACACCACAGCGTTAGCTAGTTAACACCACAACGACATTTTTAGAAAGCCTAACATTGCAGCGATGGCTTTGGAATGCTATAAGTTTGGGTTGAAGTCGCATTAACACCCCAGTAGTAGACCTTGATGTTGCAGTGTTACTTGTTCAGAAAAAATCTTATTTTAGTTATAATTGTGTGTTTAAATCAATTTTGAACTTTGTAAACATGTGAACTCTTATTCCAACTAATTTTAAAATTTATAAGGTCAATATTAACATTATATAAATTCTTGTAACCCTGTGTAATTCATAAAGTATCAGATCATCAACAAAAGAGAAAATACAAAGCTTAAGTTACACTTGAATGTTTTAAGTGCACAAAATAGTATGATATAGATCTTTTAAAAGCTTTTGATTATTTGGATATTTTTTATATCTCTTATGTGTGTTTGTTATGTAAAAAAAATAGAATAAAAAAAATTAGAATTTTGAGATCCCCCATAAATATAAACGGTTATTGTGAAAACACGTATATATTGTTTGTATTCTTTTTTTGGTGTATGAGTGTATATTTATTTAATTATGTGATTTTTATTATTCTTGATTATTTATGAGTAAAAAAATTATACAAAACGTTAAAGATTTATTAGAATGCACAATAAAAAAAACTCTAATATATTATAATAATTAAAAAAATACATACAAAGACCCACTTATTTATTCATTTGTAAATCATTATTCAATAATGAAATATACGAGCCACGCTAAGTACAACTAAAGCAACAAAGAATCACTGGCATCATGACCTAGAGTGACCAAGAGATGATATTCATATGATGATAGGAGATTTGATGTCTGTCATAAACTCCCAAAGCTCAATTTTTCCATTAAAAAATCGTTGTATCCACACCCCCATGCTAAAATGCCACCCGCCAAAGCCCTTTGAACATATGGATAAGTTAAAAGCTTCAGTAATATGACAAATTTACTGCTTCCTGCATAATAATAATTTCCCAGGCCCAAATGTATCAAATTTAATTCATCGTACATAAGTGTTAAATAACAAGTCTAAGATTTATGATTGGCGTTTACCCTTTCACATATTGCATGTTGTTCTTCAACTGGTAACAGGCCATACTCCTTTTTCACCTTGGCCTTAGCAGCTAAGGCGATTTTCACCAAATCATATACGAAATCACTGCTCAAGTCAAATGGATGGATAAAATTAGCTAGCAAGATAAATTAACAGTGCATAATTAATCTTTTCCTAATGTGCAAAGTATAGTTGAATATTGGTTAGCTAAATAAATTATAAGTTGTTTGCGAGTACCAAGCCTTACAAATGAGTAGACACATCGTCTGGAAGAGACATAAGCTTTTCTATCCCACCGCACCGACTATGTCCAATGACCAAAATGTTCTCAACCTTTAAAATTTCCTCTTGTTTACAAAATTCCAATGAAGAAAATGAAGTAGGGGTGGGCATAAAAACCGAAAATCGAATCGAACCGAGTGAACCGAACCGAACCGGTCCGGTTCGGTTCGGTTTACTCTGAATCGGTTCGGTTTTCGGTTTTTAACAAATAGAAAACCGAATTTTTGGTTCGGTTCTCGGTTCCTAATCAAAAAACCGAGAACCGAACCGGTTAACCAAAATTTATTTAAAAAAAAATTTTAAATGCCACATGGCATATTTTGATTAGAGGATGTAAACTATTATAATGATCATGGTTGCACTAAATCTATTCTCTATAATATATAAGGGCTAAACAGTAAACCATACTCTCAAATTTCAATTCTCCAAAATCCAAATTGTAAATCATTTCATTCTCTCGTCTCTCGGCGGCTCAGCCTCTGCTTCACCGGTCGCCGTCCACGACTCCACACCGGCGTCCACGTTGCTGTTTTTGTCAACCACACCGGTGACCTTCGACGACCACGCCGCCGTCCAAGCCACTGTCCACGTTCGACGACCACGGTCTCACCGCTCGGGTCCGCATCCACGCCGCCGTCCCAGCCGCTGTCCACGCTGCCGTTCACTGCTGTGTTGTCCACGTTCGACGACCACGGTCTCACCGCTCGGGTCCGCATCCACGCCGCCGTCCCAGTCGCTGTCCACGCTGCCGTTCACTGCTGTGCTGTCCACGTTCGACGACCACGGTTTCACCGCTCGGGTCCGCATCCACGCCGCTGTCCACGCTGTCGTTCACTGCTGTGCTGTCCACGTTCGACGACCACGGTCTCACCGCTCGGGTCCCTGCCCACGTTGCCGTCCCAGCCGCTGTCCACGCTGCCATTCACTGCTGTGCTGTCCACGTTCGACGACCACGGTCTCACCACTCGGGTCCCTGTCCACGCCGCTGTCCACGCTGCCGTTCACTGCTGTGCTGCCACGTTCGACGACCACGGTCTCACCGCTCGGGTCCGCATCCACGCCGCCCTCCAAGCTGCTGTCCACGCTGCCGTTCACTGCTGTGCTGTCCACGTTCGACGACCACGGTATTTACTTCATGTTAATGCGTTAAAGTTTAAACTATTATGGATATGAATTGAATTCTTTTGCTATTGCTTTGTTTTTAATTTTACGCAATCTATATCTTGCTAATAATTGAACCGTGTCATGATTTAGCTTAGGAAGAAAAACTAAGAAACAAAATAAGTTATTGGGTGATAAAGTATAACTTCTTTTTTTCTAAGTATTTGTGGTGGTCATTTCAGTATTTTTCAGCTTATCTTGATCAACTTAAACCTGGGTTTGATGTCTTCTTGTGTGTGAATATGTAGCTTTTATTTATCTTGATCGAATTAAACGTGGGTTTAGTTTCTATGGCTGTTTTTACAATGTTTTTGTTTTCTTCAATGTACAATTATTAAATTTAGATCCAAATGTAGATATGAAAGTTGGTATTTTGCGTCTTGTGAGTGCTTAACTTCAGAAAGCTTCAATCTCAAGTTCTTAGTGTCATTCACACCCATCTTCAATTTTCTGTTTTTTTTTTTTTACTTCTGAACCATGCTGTGCTCTGTATTGCCATCTTTTATGATTATGAAGCTTTGTGCTGAAGAAAGTGCTAAGTTGAGATAGATATATTTCTCATAAAGTTTCTTATGAAATAGATGGATGTGTTGTTTAACAGTTTAACTAATTTGTGTTGCCTTGGTACACTTTGCTTAATTTGGTGCATTGTTAGGTCAATATTTGTTAATATTGTTGTAGTTGAGTTGTAAATTTGTTAAGTGTTATGACTTATGAGTTAGTAACTTGTTTATGTTAATTTAATTTAGGAAGATGGATAAAAGGATTGAACAAGAACAAGAAAGTGTTGACAAACCCCAAAAATCAAGTGGCCTTAAAGTTTCCGATAGTTGGTCTCATTTTGTGAAGATTGAAAATGATAGAGCCAAATGTATTTATTGTGGTAAAACTTATGCTGCTCATTCTGTTAAGAATGGGACCTCTAATTTAAAAAAGCATTTATTAATTTGTACGAAGTATTTGGCCACCATCATAGATGAGAGTCAAGGGGTATTAAGTCAAAATTCAATTGCTAAAGGTTGTGCTAGTAATGTCATGTCTGTTACATATAATAAGGAGGATTGTAGGAAAGCTTGTGCCAAAATGGTGATTCTAGATGAGCTGTCATTTAGTTTTATTGAGGGTAGAGGATTTCGCTATTTCTGCCATGTTGTGTGTCCAAGGTTCGATCCCCCATCTAGAAGAACCCTAGTTAGAGATATATATCAGTTGTACCTCGATGAAAAGATTTTGTTGAAGAGTATTTTTTCTGCAAATAAGGTGAGGGTGTGTATTACTACTGATACTTGGACTTCTATACAAAATATAAACTACATGGTAGTAACTGCTCATTGGATTGATGCGGATTGGGAGTTACAAAAAAGAATTCTAAATTTCTCTCAAATCACAAATCATAAGGGAGAAGCAATTGGAAAATATATTGAGAATGTGTTACGTGAATGGGGCATCCAAAGGGTATTCACAATTACTGTGGATAATGCTAGTGCTAATGATGTGGCAATTAGCTACATGAGGAGGAGATTAAAGAGTTGGGAAGTTGATGGGACATTTTTGGATGGGAAATATCTACATTTGCGGTGTGCTGCTCATATTATTAATTTGATTGTTGGTGAAGGATTGAAAGAAATAAGTGATTCAATTGCTAGTATTCGAAATGCAGTCCGATATGTTAGATCATCTCCCATGAGATTAGAAAATTTTAGAAAGTGTGTTGAACATGAAAATATTCAAGGGAAAGGGCTTGTGGTTATAGATGTCCCTACTAGGTGGAACTCCACCTACTTGATGTTGAGTAGTGCTTTGAAATTTCAAATTGCATTCAAGCGTTTAGAAGAGGAAGATGGACACTATTGCAACTACTTCAACAATGGTGATGATGGGAAGGGTAAAGCGGGGCCTCCCAAATCTGAAGATTGGGAAAATGCTCAAGTCTTTGTTGAATTTTTGAAGACATTTTATGATGCAACTTTGAAATGTAGTGCCTCTTTGACGCCTACATCTCATTTGTATTTTAGTCAGGTTAGTAAAAATTTATTTCTTTTTTAGTCGCAAATAAATTAATTAAATGTTGAATATATATGTGTTTTAGACTTTTATAATTTGTATTTTTTTTTAGGTAAGCAAGATTCAATTCCAACTTACAGGATTGAGTGAGGAAGGTGATGATGATAATTTGTTAAAGAGAATGGCCATTAACATGAAAACAAAGTTTGATAAATACTGGGGTTCGTTGGATACTATGAATAAATTGTTGATTATTGCTGTTGTTCTTGATCCCCGATACAAGATGGAGTATGTAAGTTTTTGTTATGGGAACTTGTATGCGCCAAATCTAGTTAAGAGTATGCAAGAAGGGATTAAGGAGTTGTTGTTCTCCATGTATGATTTTTATCGTGCCCAATATTGCATTTTATCTGTTAATGTTCCTTTATCCAATTTAAAGGTAGAAGACAATGACTTGGATGTGAGGAATAAAAGAATGAAATATGATACAGAGGAAGCTTTTAAGAGACAAAAGGCAAAATTGCAACCAATTATTGGAAAGTCAGAAGTGGAAATATATTTTCTGGAGCAAAGTGAAGATTCTCATAATCTTCATTTTGATATTTTGGGTTGGTGGAGGAACAATTGTACTAAATATCCTATTTTGTCTCTTATTGCTAAGGATTTACTTGCAATTCCTATTTCTACAGTGGCTTCTGAGAGTGCATTTAGTACAGGTGGACGCATTCTTGATCCATTCAGAAGTTCATTGACTCCAAAAATGGTAGAAGCTCTGATTTGTACACAGAATTGGCTTCAATCTTCAATTAGAGATAGAGAACTTCATGTTAGCATTGATGCCTCTGATATTCAAGATTTAGAACTTTACGAGTCAATTCAATCTGGTAAGTACATTTAAATATTTATCATTTACATAAATTTAAGTTATTAATTTTTTTTACTACTATGTTAATACTTAATATGTTATTGATATGTTATAATTTTATGTTATATAGAGGTGGAGAATTTTGTGCTTACATCATTGGATATTGCAACACATGTGAATATGGAAGAGAGCTACGGTGATATTGAGGAGTAATGTTATGTACTTATGTTGCTATATCACAAATATTAAAGATTTGATTATTGTTGATCTTATTATGGACTTTTAATTGTGTTTGTTTTTTTATGGACTTTTGTTGTTTGTGTTGATATTCTTATGAATTTTTATATTTTACTTGTGTTGATATTCTTTTTATGGATTTTTATAGACATTAATTATTAACCTTTCGAGTTTTTTTATTTTTATGTTATATTGACATTTTGCTTTTAATTTAAGGTTTTAAATTTTAATTTTAACTTTATATTGTTATATTTTATTGTTATTTGGTTATGTTATAAATTATGTGTTGTTATATTATATAATTGTATTTGTATGTTATAAATTATAATTGTTAAGTCAAAGTATAATTATAATTGCTTTTAATTTAAGTTGTTTTTATTTTTATTTGTGTAATATATATTATTTTTTATGAGATTTTTTCTAGTGGGCTTAATATAGTATTTAAAAAGAGGATTTGTTAACTAAATGGCCCAATAAAAGTGAAGAAATTGATTTTAATAGAGCCCAATTAAAAAAATTTAAAAAAGCCCAAAAAAATTCAGAAAAACAGAGTTTAAAATTTGATCCGAACCGAAATCCGACCCGCCAACTGAACCGATATCCGACCCGAGAACAAAATCGAAGAACCGACCCGGTTCGGTTTCATCTACCCACGGTTCGGTTTTCGGTTTTACTCTACAAAAACCGAACTGTTCGGTTCGGTTTTCGGTTCCTCTCAAAAATCGAACCGAACCGAAAATGCCCACCCCTAAAATGAAGTATAAAAGAAATGCGAACAGATGTTCGTGTGAATTAACCTTGAGATGTACAACAGCATATTCAATGGTCGCTCCAATAGACGAGTATCTTATTGTGAGTAGCCAATAATGTAAAGTGTTAACTAGTTAATTAATAATTATATAGGACCAGCATAAGGTAGGTTAGGAGCTACTTTTCATTGTAATAGAAAAGAAGTTTGATAAAGGGATTAATATGATTGATTCAAACACACTTTTAATTAAAATAAGAAATTTGTCAATCAATTGATAGCTCCCAACCAGAATATTCTTTCTTCTTTTTTTATTTTAAAAGGAAGTACTGTTTGTTTGTTTTATTCTTGGAAACTTATGATGATTCTAAGAGAAGATTTATTTTCCTTTTCTTGACAATATCACATTCCTTTCATACGATGTAATAAAGTAATGCAAGCAATTAAACAAACATTGCTTCTCTATAATTTCTTCGGGAAAGTGGATGAGCAATTAACCTGGTTAAACGCGGGAATCAAGCCACCAATGTTTTTGATTGTGGTAGGAGGAAACCTCGTTCTCCTTCTTAAAATTAAGTTGAAATAAAAAATTTAAAATTTAATTTAAAATTTTAATTTTTTTATACAATGAAATAATTTATTTATAAAATAAAATAGTAAGAATTCAAAGTAGAATATAAAATAATACAACACAATCTTACGGGAATTCAGCTAATTATTTATGTCCACGATAAAGTTAAAGATCTTAACTTCTCTTATTAACTCCTTAAAGATTTTACAAGGGCAACCCAATGAAGAGCTCTTAAAAAGACTTAATGTTTAGTGAACCCTTACTTTACCACGAGTAATGAATACCCAAATGACGGTTCCACCTTAATATACACAAGCACTTAGTGTTTACCTAATTCTTCCCCTCTCTTAAATTTTTTTTTAATACTTAATTTAAAATAAATGGTTTATAAGTGTTTATATAGGAGTTATTTCGTATCTATTAAATTTATTTTTTGTTGGAATAAGAGTTCACTTGTTTTGGAAGTCCAAAACTTTCTAAAACTCGAAATCTAAATTAAAAGCGAAAATTTTCCGGCTCTGGCGCCGCAGCGTTGAAGTTCTGGTGTTGTGGAGCTGCGCTTCATCGCTCCCATCGCTGCAGCACTGAAGACCTAGCACTGCGATGCTGGGCTTTTGGCTTGGGCGCTGCGGCGCTCAGCTCTAATAGCTCTTCTCGTGTTTTCTTCGTTTTTTTTGCATTTTTTAATTCCGTTTCGCTTCTCCTTTCGTATGTCTTAAACTTCTCTATTCATATCCTACACATTCTAAATTTTTTATAACTCTTTTTTTTAATATTTATCTCAATTTTTATGTAATTAAAATTATTGAATTACCAAATTTTCAACCCTAACTAACTGTAAAAGCTTTTCTGGTTGAAAATTTTGGACATGAGATGGGCATTCTCTTGAGTCTGAACAAGCGAATACTAGAAACTGCATCAAAAAGAAATTAATTAATTATATCTTAATAATGTCAGAGGAGAGAAACAATTCACATAATCGCATTTGATTTGACTCGATTTTAAGTGATTAACTGAGAAAAGCAAAACCATTGACTAGGATCAAGCTTACAGTACCTTAGGATGCTGGCCGTTAGCAAGTTCATTGAAATATTCTGGATATTTGCTGCAAAAAATCCAAAAAAAAAAAAATTATTAACTTCTTGTAACAACAAATGAAATCAATAAAAGCTTGCGTTATATGTTGAAATTTTCATAATTTCTCACCCAAGAAAAAAGTTAAACAACTTGTTTTGGAAGGAAGAAAAGTATTTTGATGAATGAAGATAATATTTACGAGAAAAGAGCAGAATTTTTTTGTATCATACTCAAATTTGCAGGTCTTGAAATGAAGGAACCCCTTTATAATCCTTTCCGTTGGGTCACGAGAGGGAAGGGGCTTCGTTCCTTGCAACTCAGCAATTAGTTGCTTCTCGCTTTCTCCCACTGCTTCATCGTCTAAGGGATCTCTTTTTTTGCCATGTCGTCTGTGTCTGCAATATAACAAATTTAATCCCATGCACGGGTCCGAAATGTTGAAGATTGATGAGATAATAACTATCTTTTTAGCAAATTTTAGCCTTGTGTTTCGATTACTTTATCGCACACATCAAACATATATATCCTTGTTTTAACATATATGTATTAAATACATATTCCACCAAATGCGAGCAGCAAGTTAAAAAGATTATTTAACGTCTAAAAAATGACCAAACTAGCTTACTGAATGGATGTTCCAGACTTCTCTGAAAGAAATTTTTTTTTTTTTTTTGGGGGGTGGTGGTGTGGGGGGGTTTGAAGTATTCTCTCGGGATTTTAGTACAGATTGAGCTTAATTATATGTTGTAAAGAATCAGCTTGTGTTACTGAAACATACGCTTATCAACATCCAATATCAACATGGC
Organism: Ailanthus altissimus; assembly: GCA_946807835.1. Classification (NCBI taxonomy): domain Eukaryota; kingdom Viridiplantae; phylum Streptophyta; class Magnoliopsida; order Sapindales; family Simaroubaceae; genus Ailanthus; species Ailanthus altissimus. The sequence continues at coordinate 26,453,425 of OX327691.1, read as the reverse complement.
AAGAAAGTAGGTGATATTAGAAACCGTAGAAAAGGCAGTGATATACATATATATAAGTTGGTGAAAATGTCTAATGATAATACAATAACTATATAGCTAGCTAGTGTTGTATACATAAGAACGGTCGGGGTGCAGTAAAATCAGACCTAAGAATCCCCTTCATCCTCCCACTGATCACCTCCGCATTCTGATGAATGTTTATATGCCTTTGATCTGCAAAAAAAAAATCCGAAAAGGTGATTTAAAAAGTACAAGAAATGAAGAAAATATATCCACATTGATTTGTAGCACTAATGTATTGTAATACGTTTCGAAAATAACATAGCCTCCTGCACATTAAAAGAAAAGTTTAATCTTGTATATGCTGAAATCAAAGATAAAAAGGTATTCCTAAGAACATTAACCAACATTTTCGAAGGATATTGAGTTTTGAAATGCGAGGAGAAATAGCTTCCTAATTAACCAGGTGCAAATATTCCTACTTGTAGCAGCTGAGTTTGTCTTCCAGCGAACACGTTTCGTTTAAATTAACATTGTTTACGAGAAAATGCCTAAAATACATTCTTGATGAGCACACAAACAAAAACTAGCACGTCTCTTTATTTGATAGTTAAGACGACAGAAAGAAACTCTACGTGGATCTCTTTTTTTGGTTCATTTTTCATTGATTTTGTTAAGCTAAAATCTCTTTTTGATCTGGGGTCATGTCATGAGTCAAAGCGCGACTCGTTTGTAGTGATTCATGTGCGACACTTTAATTTCAAATTTATTATCACATTGTTTGGGTAATTGCGTTGCAAATTCAAGAATTTTGAATTCAAGACATGGAAAACTTGTTTTATTTTCTGGATTGATTTTGAACATTGTCTTTTTATATGTCTTTTTTACATTACGCCTTCGATAAATTCACAACAATAGCTTTGAATTAACTCTTGGTCGATTCTGAGAGATGATAGAATAGTTTTCAAATAAGAGTTCGTTTTATACGATTTTTCAAGTAAAGTTTATGTTAGAAGAGTTTTTTTTTTTTTTTTAAGTATTAGTTGTTTGATTGTTACTCATAATTTTTTGTTTAAAAGTCTAATTACTTAAAAAAAGAAAATTTTGTAACTTATATTATAAGAAAATTGAAGTAACAATATATATTAAAAATTCATTTGAGATTTACATGTCAATGTTAAAATACTTATAAACACAATAAATAATATATTAATTATTTACAACTACTAATTAATCATCTAAATTAATTATATTTTGTGTAATTGTATCTTTTCTTAAGTTTTAAAAATTTAAAATATTTAAGAAATAAATTAAATTTAAAAAATGAAAAATAATACATACCATATTAATAATGAAAATATTAATATAATTTTTTAATTTTGAAATTATTTATTTATTCTAATTTTTCAAAAACATATTAGTCTTTTTTTTATATGGCCTATTTAAGAGTTAAAACATATTAATATTTTTTCATAAAAATAAATAAACTATATATTAGAATACAATATAAATGAGAATTTTTGTTTAAAAAAAAGAAAGAGAAGAAAACTACCATAAATAAGGAGGCAATGACACATAGGTTTGATATCATCCTTGAAAAATAAAAAAATAAAATGATCGATTTATGATATTGAAATTTTCAGTATAACATCAAAAATAATTTAAATTGTTATATCAAATCAAAAAATTAAAGATAATATTTAACTATTTATCTAATCTTTTAAAAAAATTAATCTAATAAATATAAACAGATAAAACAAAAATCTAATAGATATAAATAATTTCGCCGCAAGACCATTAAAATTTTCCCAATATTAAAGAATAATTAAAAATTAAAAATCCCATTATCTGCTGACCAAAAAGGAAAAACGAAACAAATAAAGGAAAAAAAAAGGAACTAAAAAAAAACGAGATAAATAACGCTTTCCCCTCTCAGGTTCAGCAACTAGTAGTCTTTGGCTTTGAGATGTGCAAAAACCACCGCTGACTCACTGACACCATAATCATCATCATCATCATCTCCTGTAAGTTGCTCCACCATTGATTCAGTTGTCTTTTTCTTTTCCATTGGCCTTTAACCGAACTGTCTTTTTTTGTTTTCATTGCCGTTGTTGAAAGGATTTCCAGAGTTTTTTCTTATGGCGACTCAATCTCCGGCTCCTGCTAATCCAACGGCTGAGAACCCCCCTAGCTCAGGTTTTCAATTTGTTCCTCTATTCAAGGGTCGATTTTTTTTTTCTTCGTGTTATTTTTTATTAATCTAAAATTGATTCAATAGAAGTGAAGAATTCTCAGTTGCTTAAGTTGGATTGAATTGTGCGCGAGTATATTGTTTAAATTATACCTCGACTTTATATTGAACTCGACAGGTTGTTAACTTATTTGACTAGTATCTCACAGAGTTTCAAAAAAGACAAGGAATTACTGAGAATCTTTGATATTCCTTTAATTGGTGTTTGTTAATTCATGTTGCAATGGACCTTATGTTAAATTCTTACCAATAAGAATACAAGAAAGAATTCTCTTATGTTTGAAATTTCATCTTAACATTTATTCATATAGGTTGTACGAAATTATATTATTACAAATGTTATACAACTCATTGTACCCGAGTTTCAAAATCTATTAATTGTGTAATAAGGTTGATCAAAAAGCAAACTTTAACATGAAGACACCCGTTCACTTGTGGATCTCGTGTCAGAGAGAGCTTATCTGAAGGTTTTGAGTCGAATGGTTTTTACTTGATTGATTTTGATGGCCGAGGATAAAGAATGCTCTTTCTTTTCTGTGATTTTGAATTTCAGCTACAGAGCCTGCACAAGAAGCAAATGGGGTGCAGCAAGATGCCCAACCAGAGGCAGCTAAAACTATTTCCTCTTCATCTGTGTTTGTGAACTCGGAACCGATGAGAGAGGAGCAAGTGCAGAATGCTGTTAAATTCCTTTCACATCCAAAAGTCAGGGGTTCTCCAGTCATCTATAGACGATCTTTCCTCGAGAAGAAGGGGCTTACTAAAGAGGAGATAGATGAGGCTTTCCAGCGTGTACCTGTAAGCAAATTATCTAATTCAGTTCACTCTACTGGTGATATTGAACTGGTTTTTAAGGCAGTCATTGGTTCTCTATTTGTTAATTATTTTCCTCCTGAAATTTTCAGGACCCAGCTCCAAGTGCACAGGCAACTGCTACAAATCAAGGTAATGAGTTTGGTATTAAAGAGAGCCATGTCTTCTGTGCTGGTGATGTTTTCTGCATTTGAACAGATTTTAGCTGAAGCTTGTATCGCTGATGCTGTTTATTAATATAAGCAGAAGGGCAAGTGAAACCATCATCAAACAATCAGTCACAGGCCCCAACACAGGCTCTGCAACCACAGCCTGCAAGAGCTGCTACTACTGCTGTCATTTCACCAGCTAATGCCTCAATAATGTCACGACTTCACTGGTATCATGCTGTTCTTGCTGTAGGGTTACTGGCTGCTTCAGGCGCTGGTACTGCTGTTTTTATTAAGGTAACAACAAATAACCTTTCTTTTGAGTTCCTTATAAATTAGTAAATGAATAGATTGATGCCTGATATTCATTTTCTATTGCTGTTATTGACATTGAGTTGCATCTCTGTGCATCTTGTGCCCAACTTCAAATACAGCAGCATGCATTAGATTCTTATCACCTAATATTTTTTACTTGATACACAATGTAATAGCATATTTCTTGTTTCAGAAAACTATTATCCCTAGATTGAAGTCTTGGATACGGAAGGTTGTATTGGAAGAAGACGACCCAGTGAAGAAAACTGTTGCAAAACCAAGTTTGGCAGAAGAAGCTGCAGCAGCTGCAAAAGCAGCAGCAGCTGCTGCTGCTGATGTAGCGAAGGCAAGCCAAGAAATGTTGAATTCAAGAAATGAAGGTACCATTCTTGTGGACCTTAAGTTCATTAATTCACATAATAACCTTTAATTTCATTAGTAACCCTCACCTTTTGATGCTTTAAATTTTCAATACATAATAATCTTTTTTTTTTTTTGAGAAAGTAATAATCTTTATTTACTACAACCTTTTTCATTATTTCAGAGAGGAGATATTTTGAGGAATTTATGAATCTGTTGGATGTTCAACTTCAGGAGATGAAGTCCATGAGTAATTCCATAAGGAAGTTGGAAGGTACATTAGATCTTCCTTTCTGATCAAGCAATCATATTGTTATAATGTTCAGCATTTTGGTTCTGTTGATTCTGATTATTGTTCATCTCTCTAGCAATTTGACTGCAAGTTTGATTTGGCAAGGATTCTAGGATCAGAATTAGCTTATATTTGAATATCAAAGCATTATACAAATTGCTTGGCTGAAAAATGTATAATACAAGGGTTTTAGGTCCTTTTTGTAGTTCACTCCTTGCCAACTATGGAAAAAGTGCCTGCAATTCTGATCTTTAGGTGAGGGGTAGTGTTGGGTTTGTCCAGAAAGCTAGTCTGTTACAGAAAGTATGGAATATCCTCAATAATTGGGTTGTTCTTAGATATCCCCATCCCTTAATTCTTTTTGACCAAATTCTGAATAGCATTGAATGGAGTTGAATGCTGAATAGAGTTGAATAGTTAAATAGTTGAATTTGAATGACTTGTTTGTGTTTTTTTGCTTAAAATTTTAATGTAAGTGTTAAAGTATTTATTTTTTAAAAATAAAAATAAAAAACTAAAAAACTAATACTTTTACATTTATGATCTTATGAATTTTTAATGTTAAATTAATAAAAAAATTAAAAAATATATATAACTAAAATAATATTTAATATACTAAAATGATATTTAATTATAAAAATTAATATGAAATAATGTTTGCATAAATTTTAGTGCAATTATTTATGACCAATAATTTTTTTTTTTAAAGTTGTAAGTATGTTAAAAAAACACATTAGCTATAAAATTGATTAACACAATAAGTGCATGTTTTATATGATTGGTATTTGATAGAAAATAAAAGAGATGAGTTTTATATGAAAAGGAATGTGATATATAAATTAGGTAAGGAAATTTTTTAAAAAGAAATTAATAATATCATTCCTACTTTTTACTTTAAGCCAAAAAATTTGACTTAAAATTCTTATTAAGTTAAAAAAAGAAAACAACTTAAATGAATGAATAAGTTAAATTAAGTCATTCAGCATTAAGCCCAAAAAAAAAAAACAGCCACTAAGTTTATCCTGTTCTAAACCTAATGCAACTTTGGTAAGGTTCAATCCTTCGGTGAATGAGTCTAGCAACACTGTCATCTATAAATGCTTTGTAGATCTATGATAATGATGAGATCCCAGTTGCTTACCTGTGGGAAGTAACACCAGCAAGCTTATATTAGTTGCAATGATGTGCCAACTAAAAAAGTGCTTGTGTTGTACATCTGGGCACAATGCCCTTTATGTTGTAGATTTTCCATTTGGGAAATCTCTTGAGAGCAAGAGGATCAGTTATTTCTACAGGGTCATGGGGTGATCAAATCTCATTTTGCAATCATATGCTGAAGGTTAAAACCTTCACCTGCCACACATTGACTGCATTGTTCAGAGTTGGCACTGGAGACATAATAAACTAGATGGCCCTTCATCTTTTTAATACAATTTTATGATTATTTTAAGATAACTATAACCATCATCTTTTGATTGATTAGATAAGGTATACTATCCATAATCCATTGAAAATAAATTTTGACAACCCATGTTATCATTGATTTTAGCACAACATGAGAAGAGATGTCGGGAAAAAAGATGGGAAAAAAGCTAGCACCTCTTTCTCTTTTTGGTCAATGCCGCTTGATTTTCTTCACCTCTTACATGAATTTAAATTTGTTTTTTATTAGCAATTATGCAATTACATGAGATACACATTCCTGGTCAATCTACATCAAATCATATAATATGTAGTGAGGCCAGTGCCTTGGCAATTGTCATCGAGAGGGCTCTCCTTTGTTGACATTCCAAAAACATGTGATTATATCTTCTGCAAAATTATCTTTAAAGTGGATGAGATTTAATCAATTTTCTTATTCACTCTTTCTTTCTGTGTGATTATCAGGACAAACTAGTAATGCTGGGAGAACCTCTCTTGTTAATCAAGAAGATCACAGGATCTCCATCACAAGTGTAAAGGTTAACTGAAAATAGGTGTAGATTGCAAATGCTTTCATTATGTGAAGAGAAAATGTGAAGCATAAATGCTCTTATTCAAAATTTGAACTTTCTTTGTTTACTTTATACTAATTCAAAATTTCTTCACAGCAACCATATGCGAACGGCAAGGTGGACTATGACACACGCTCAGGTTGTTAATTATTTCTTGTATAATTATTTTAACAGCTTGTACTCTGCCTCAAATAACTTGAATTTTCTGTACAGTAAGATCAGCCTCACCTCCTGCACCTGGAGAACTCTCCGTTGCACCTCACCCAAAGTCATATATGGAGGTAAGTAATTTTATTGAGCCTTTTATTTCTCCAAAATCCTTATTCTTCGAACTGGAAATCTAGTTTGCGCACACACTGTCAGATTCTAGCTACATTGATATTGACATCAATTTTTTCATACTTGATAAACAACGAATTAATATAGAAGGCTTTTCCCTTGGCTGAGGTTCGAAAGAATTCTGCACACTGATTTTTGTAATTTTGTTGCAGATCATGGCAATGGTCCAGAGAGGGGAGAAACCTCCTAACATTAGGGTAACTAATTCTACTTTCAACAGTTGAGATCGACTTGTTTGTTGGTCAATGCTGATTCTCAATATTTCTGGATTTATATGCAGGACATCAATGATTTACCTCCCAACCCTAACCAGCAACCCTCAAATCCACGCTTAGCACCAAGATCTAAGGTTTGCTTCTTCAGTAGATTTGTGGATGACAAAGACCTCTTTGAATGTGTTGGTCATACTAGCATTTTCATCTCAGAACAAATAATTGTTTGGTGTTTAAATAGCAATGTTGACTCGTGTAGATGGAGGCATATCTTAACAGTTTTTATTTTTGACAGAGGCCATATCTTTACTTTGCATCATCAATTCTATACTTCCTATGTCACAATAGGTGGCTGCATAATGTTATCTTATTCTTGGCCCATTTCAAATGTTTGACATTTGGACTACTTAAGAATACATTGACTACCATAATTTTTAATAAAATGGTTCAAAACTGGCATCTGATTTGAAAAAAGCTTCTTAATATATGACCTTCATAAACAGTAAAAACACATTTCTAGTATATTTGTTTGTTTGTCAAACTGCATTGAGATATATGACTGAGTGAAAAGAATCTTTTAGCTCTTTGTATTTGTCGCGCACTGAATATATTTTTGTCTACTTCCACTAGCCTTGGGAGGTTGGCCAGGCCCTCAATGCCTCAAGCCAAGTACTTAAGTCTCAAGTAAGTGCAGAAGGCTTGAATTCCAAGGTTGAAAATAATGGAGTGATCTATCAGTTAGACGATGAGAACTCAGTACCTTGGTGGCAAAGGAAAAATGTGAGGATTACAGAGGTCGAAAATGAAGATGAAACCAGAGGTGGACCTAATGATGTGCAAACCATTGAACCACCAGTTCAGCGGAGATGGGTTCCTCCCCAGCCACCTCCTGTAGCAATGCCGGAAGCAGCTGAAGCCATCCGAAGGCCTAAACCGTCAGTTCAGAAGGAACAATTGGCTGGTGATGAGTCGACATCTCAAATTTCAGATGTAACTGATGAGCTGCAGAGGATCACAAAATTATCTGAAGCTGGAAGTGCAGAACGGGTTAATGGTGAGGACTCAGCCTTGAACTCAAGCGAGATACAGGAAGAACAAGAACAGCACCATGAGGGGATCTGAAGGGAGATTCACTTGATGCGATGAACTTGACCTGAGGTAATCTATGTATACTCCAGAGAATAATAATAACTGTTCTGTAATTTTAAGAATCAATGTGAAGCAACCGGATTGGTCCCACGCCAATGATGTATGCAATCCTAGTAATAATGCAATCTGTTGTTTGTCTTCAAAGAAAGAATGAGGTCTCAAATTGATACTGAATGCATATTATATACAACTTCTTGCGTATAAACCATTAATATATTAGTCGATGGAGTGCAAACTTTTTCAGCCTATGAATTATAGAGATCATTTGTTCAATTTTGATAATCCTCGTCATATGATTTATGTAACTGTGTGTGTGAATGTACATACTCACTTGGTTCCTGCATTTCATGCGCGTCATACATGTTAGTCTGCTCGTCACTACTAACTGGAAAACTTAAATCTTTGCATTAGATTTTTTTTTTTAATAAAAAAAAAAGAAAAAGAAAAAAGTGCTTGCTCTAGAGAACCTAATTTTAATGCTTGTAAGTTGGTTCCAAACTATCTATAGGTTTCTATTTGGTGCATCACGCACTTCTCACCGGGTAACGTTATATTTAATTATTTACATTGTTATTTGCTTCCGTATAGAAATATAAATAGCTACCCTCTTTTGATTTAAATCTTTTCACTCATTTCAGGCGAATGAGAGTGGACACCGCACACGTTTAAGTTCCCATTTTCTCTAATACAACTCGAACTCGTTCTTATCTTGTGCTGCTCCCATACAAGCATCTTGGGAAATTAAACATTATTCTTGAACTTTGAAAAATATATCAATTGGCCCCGTTCTTGCTACTGGGAAAATCCATTAGATTATAATAGTAATTCTGCCAATTTAGACATGTTGTCTACCAAGATGTTATATCTTTAATATTATAATTGTTGTGGAATAGAAAATTAGAATGAAAAGTAATATTTGCTTAATACTTTAATTATTGTGATTTTATAATTAAGTCTTCTTTTCATATAAATGTAACCAATCAAATTAAAATAGGGAAATGTAAATAAATAGCTTTTATTTTAAACTCATATACTTTTATAATTATAAATTTCAAATGTAATTTTAATAGCCATTAAGTTCAAATTATTTTATCCTTGAAGTATATATATATATATATATTCATCATTTTTTTTTTAAATTAACTCAAACAATACTTTTAAAAATTTAGAGCTTAAGAACAAATAGATGGGGTGTCTGGATATTGATATTTTAAATATTAAAAATTAAAAGAGAACAATTGGAAAGTGAAATTTTACAAACTAAACAAAAAGAACAAAATTTGAGATCAAAACAAAAAAGAAAAAGAAACATAAAATTTCTCTCACGAGACGCTAAGGGGGGCTGCACGCCTGGCCATACGGCAAAAGGCATGACATGCGAGAATTTTTTATTTTTTTTGTCTTTGATTTCATGTTTTTTTTTAACTCACTTTATTTTCTCGCCGATATATTTTATTACAATACATTATTAATATATTTCTATACTTATGTTTTTATAAATTAAATAAAATAAATTTCATTGTAAAATAATAAAATTTTAAATTAATTATTAACAATGACAAGTTTATTTATTTATTATTTTTTTAACCAATAAAAAATTAACTTAATAGTTCTGTAAAAAATTATAATCCTTAAAATAATGACTATTTATATAAAATTTTCATTAAAATATTAGAGTGCCCTTTTATTGACCCTTTTAACGTGTTTGTCTGGCCGTCAAAATTTAATTTTGACTAAAATTTGAAATCAACCAAAATCTTACGCACAAGGCGAAAAGGATTATTGCTGTTCGCTGTTAATTGGAAAACGCAGCTCTGATTCAACGCATTGGCATTTTCTTATTCTTGTTCATTCCTATCTCTACCCACCCTTTTTTCTATAAAAAAATTATGTTAGTCATGCTCATGCATCACTCGTTAGTCATTGCTCACAATCTACATTATTAAATGCAAAATAAAATCTTTGCCGACCGAATTGGACTTAAATAGTAGAGTTGGGGATAAGTTATTCAAAAGCCTCGTGGAAAACTGGGTTTTGCGTTGTGGACACTTTTGACTGACCACTTTCTTTTCAAGATTAACATAGCTCCACGCGTGGCACTTTTCCTTTGAAATTTATTAACTTATTATTTTAGAAAATTCAAACATCAGATTTTGAACAATTATAGACTTTAACCATTGTGTTATATTTTAGACCCCGGTGAAAAATAACGTTGATTAAGAGATAGCAGCAAGCGCAGACAAGACAAGCTTGTCTTTAATTTCAAACAAGTTTAGGCCGCCCCAATTAAAATATAGTGGGTGTCCTCTTATTGACTCTTCAATTGTCTCGGTTACCGTAAATTTAATGGTGCTTGGTGCGAAACATATTACATGATACATCTCTCAATTTCTCCATTGATAAGAATATTTGTTCTAAAATAAAGAGATTAGTTTATACCCAAATAAAAAATTGTTCCCAAAAAATCGAATTAATATTATCGGAGGCCCGCCAAGAAGCTGCCTCGTGAGCTCTGTACACTTCAATATGCTTCGGGGCATGGGGACTAAGAAGCGGCCAACACAAGTGAATGCGAATCTTGTTTGGTCTTAAGAAGGATAAGATCATAAGATGCCTCGAATTGATTCAATCGAAAATGACTCTCATCAAACTAAATTACCAGCCAATGGGGCAACGAAATTTCACATATCTGTTATCCCATCATAAGAGTTCATGGAGAAGAGGCCAAACACAAGCGAGTACAGGATCTTCCTTGGTCTCAAACCGATAAGATACCTCGGTTATGCAATCGAAAACGACTCTCGTGTAAAAATAAAAAATGAATGCTATTCCTTGGCCATTTAACCAAAATTTCCCTGCCAATGGGGCGATTAGAAGTTTCATGAAGGGGATGCCAGGCCAGGCCACCCCAACACAACACAAAGTGAAAAGTGAATAGTGAATAGGGATCTTCGTAAATCGTTGTTCTCAAATAGGATAAGATACCTAAACTATTCAATCGAAAATGAATCTCAAAATGAACTCTATTCACCATTCATTGCCATATGTATCAATTAGCAGCCATGGGAAGTACAAGTTCTACTTCTCTCTGCCTTACCATTTGAGAGCACATGAAGAGACACATAAATTGATCAGCATCTGCTTATGTCTGCCACATATATGCATTAAATGGAAACATCCTAATTTTCCACTTTCTGATGGTAATTGTTGAAGCATGAGAACGTTTTTAGTCGGATAGAAGAATGATTTTGGAGGCATCGCAAATGGAATCAAACGCGGTATAACGCATAGGTACCTCCACTTATGCTCATTCGTAATAAAACGACGCCGTATAAATATATTTATTAGTTTGACTTGGCAACAACTCTTTTTGTCTCTCCCACTAACTGATTCCCCAATCGTCTTATCCCAGCCCACGTTGCAATCGGATTCCCATCGCAATCACCATCAGACACAGGCACAACGCTTACTAATTGTCGCCTAATTTGTTTATTATCATTGTGGCACCACAAATATTTTATATTTCCGAATATTACCCCAATAAATCAATTTATGTGCTGGTCAGCCCGTGAGATTCTCGTACTACCCACACACATAATGACATAAGCCCCTGCGTTGTGTCTATTTCAATGAGATAGGTGCTGCGGTGCTGAATCTGTGGCTGTGGACTCATTTGTTTTTCTGTTTGGAAAAATAATTGAGTAACTTGATGGCTTTGAACTTGAACTTGCTATCCCCAGCTGAAAGCAAAGCTCTCTCTTTCTTGGACGCTACCAGGTCCAATCATCGTCTCCCCAAGTTTTCAGGTTCCACCTTTACTCAACCCTTTATTTTTTTTGTTTTCATTTTTTCTCAAGCGAAATGAAATAACAATTTTGTCTGATATGATTCTGAAAAACTTAGAATGACTCGTATTATGTGAAATTAAGTTGCCTATGCTGCGGGGAGTGCGATAATTCTTTTGAATTTACTTGATACCTCTGCATCATCAATTGGGTTTTGTTACTGTACTAAGTTTGATTATTTGGAGTTTTTTCACTTGATAGACAGGATGAAGTTAAAGGTTTTGCTGGTTTTCTGATATTTGTAGGTGGGTTCTCTTTGAAGAGGAAGGATAGTCGAACGACACTAGGCAGAATAGTTAGATGTTCAGCTCAGGCACCGCCTCCAGCATGGCCAGGCCGAGCTGTTGCAGAGCCAGGTCGTAAGACTTGGGATGGTCCAAAGCCCGTCTCAATCATCGGCTCAACCGGTTCCATTGGAACTCAGGTATTATAATTCATCCACAGATCAAAAGTAAAATTTCATGCTATTAGCCTACTAAGCAAAAAGTAAACATGTTCTAAGTAAAAGTAAAATTTCACTTTTTGAGTTCATATTAGTGACTAGAAGTTTTGTCTTTTCTAAATGAACAAATGCCACATGCATAATATTTTTCATTCCGTCATCATGCAGACATTGGACATAATCGCAGAGCATCCTGACAAATTTAGAGTTGTGGCGCTAGCAGCTGGTTCAAATGTAACTCTTCTTGCTGATCAGGTAAGCACTCCGTCTCACGATTTTCAATAGAGCTTGCAACACTCTATTTAGTACAACTTACAGCCCTTCAGGGAACTGGTGATGCCGAAACTGACCTTTATCACTTGATTTGTGAATTTACATGATAATGATAGATAAACTATCACTTCTACCTCAGGAATATGTGTTCGGTAGAATACATCACCTGCAAAGCACTTTCCTCTTGTTTCTTTATTCATTAGTACATATGGAAATTGTTTCAGTGTTATTAACTTGAAATTAACAACATGTATTTCTGGTCATGGTTAAACAAATTTGTTAATCTCTATTGAGAATAAATTATTGATATAATGAGCTATATCAAGTAGACTGAAAATCATTGTGGTGACTTTAGCTCTGTATGACCTTTTAGCATATTACAGGTCAAGAGATTCAAACCTAAACTAGTTGCTATTCGGAATGAATCATTACTTGATGAACTCAAGGAGGCTTTGGCTGATGTTGAAGAAAAGCCCGAGATTATTCCTGGTGAACAGGGAATTATTGAGGTAAGGAAACCATTCAATTCCTTCTCTGGGTTCCACTGATGGAAGTGATTCCCATTATTCAGAAGATTTTGTTTTGATTTTCTTTCCAGGTTGCCCGACACCCGGATGCTGTCACTGTAGTGACTGGGATAGTAGGTTGTGCAGGATTAAAGGTAAGTCCACAATTTTTTTGAATTCCTTGTTAGGAATCCCAGATTGAGTAATAGGTTAAAAGCTAACCAAGATTTCAGTCATCAGAAAACATGAATTTGCCAGCTGACATTAGTCTTTGTTTTTTGTCACAGCCTACAGTAGCTGCAATAGAAGCAGGGAAAGACATAGCTTTGGCCAATAAGGAGACACTGATTGCTGGTGGTCCGTTTGTCCTTCCTCTTGCTCACAAGCATAACATAAAAATTCTTCCAGCTGATTCAGAACATTCTGCCATTTTTCAGGTATGAAAATGTATCTGTATTGATTCATAGTGCATCCAAAAAATTGCATGTAAATAACAGATACTTCTAATGCATTTATAGCATTTTAATTGTCAGTCACACATTTACATGTTTTGTTTGGTCAATGATCTTTCTTGCACTTGCATGATCTGTCTATAGAAAGTTGAAAGAGATCTCCTTTCTGCAGTGTATTCAAGGCTTGCCAGAGGGTGGACTTCGGCGTATTATTCTAACTGCCTCTGGTGGGGCCTTCAGGTGCGGGATTATAATTCCTTCTAGACACCTTATCTTCTAGTTTAACATCTATGTTGGGAGCATTGTTTTCCTTACTTCTATAATGCATAACTCATATTGGTATCATTAAAATTCATTATTAAACTCTGTTATTCTTGTGCTGTTTGATTTTGTTTTCCACGTTGTCCATACACATTTTTTTATGAGATATTGACATCGATTTATTCTTTGGATTTTTGTACGTTCAATAATGGATGTATATACAGTCTGACTTGTCAACATCTTAATGGTCAATTTTAGGATGCCACTTCTTTTGCATCTTAACTCTTATCTATCAGGTTCATTACTAGGAAGCTTGGTTAAACAATTTGTTCTCTTTCTTACTAATAGAGACTGGCCAGCAGAAAAACTGAAAGAAGTTAAAGTAGCCGATGCATTGAAACATCCAAACTGGAATATGGGAAAAAAAATTACTGTGGATTCTGCTACCCTTTTCAACAAGGTTTGAGTTTATCTAACATCTCCATTATAAATTTGCTAGAAGTTAAAGTAGCCAAGGCATTGAAGCATCCTGATGGAATACTGATCATTGCACTCTTTTATTATTTGACAGGGTTTGGAAGTAATTGAAGCCCATTATCTATTTGGAGCAGAATATGACAATATTGATATAGTAATTCATCCACAATCTATCATACATTCAATGGTTGAAACACAGGTCTTATCTCTTTCCAGATGTCGTGTGTTAGTTTATACCACCAGTGTCTTTGAGATGATGTCAACTCTCACTGTAAATCTTGATAGTTTTCTTATCTTCTTGTCTTTTTCTTTGTATCTATATCTTTTCAGGATTCTTCTGTTATCGGACAGTTGGGGTGGCCTGATATGCGCTTACCAATCCTTTATACAATGTCTTGGCCAGAAAGAATTTACTGCTCTGAAGCAACATGGCCTCTCCTTGATCTTGCCAAGTAACTGGTCTTTTCCCTTGTCAAATTGTGGTTTTAAACATTTTTGTTTTGTTTTCAGAAAATAAAAATTCCTTGTGATTTTGTTTCAAGATATAAGTAAATTTCTGCTTAAATTCCAGAGGTGGTTTCACTTTCAAAAGTGACCCAAATTGAACCCAAGCCTTTCTCAAACTTCTATTTATTGATTTACCCTTATAAGTTGGATTTTTCTGTTCATGTAATCAATAGGTATTCAAGTACCATGAAAAACGTTATTACATACGTAGGAAGTACCCCTACCATCTAGTTTATGATTTCATTTTAGTAACTGTTTCTTGGGTATTGTTCATGATTGATGAACATGCAATTAAGCTGGACCTTTTATTTTTGTGTGTTCTGCCTCCATTATTTTGTCCGTGAAACAAATATTTCTATAGAAGTCTCTTGTTGGGGTTTTCACACATGATTGTTAGAGGCAATGTCTTAATGTGTCTTTATATGCTGAGAGTCATTCATACATGTCTGACTAAAATTGAAAGGTATGCTGCAGGCTTGGTTCATTAACATTTATGAAGCCTGACAATGCTAAATACCCATCTGTAAATCTTGCCTATGCCGCTGGACGGGCTGGAGGCACTATGACAGGAGTTCTTAGTGCAGCAAATGAGAAAGCGGTAGAGATGTTCATCAATGAAGAGTATGTATCTCTTTTCTTGATAGAAAATGTTGCTTTCTGAACTTTTAAGACACCTTCCAAGGCTTTTTTTTTCCTTCTCATTTGGTTTTGTTTTCTTCTGGTTTTATCTTCAATCTTGTGTTTTTCATTCTTTAACAAGGAGGATGCCAAAGAACCCTAAATATGCTTGATGATATCTGAGTTATGCTTCACCACACTTGAAACACACAGTTACTTCTTTTGTTTTCAGTAGGAAATACTTTCTGAAAGTGACATTTTATTTTGACATTGAGTGTCTTATGGTTGTTTTATTGGGACAAAACTTTCATGAAATATGCACAAGTTAATTTTCTTACCAACAATTGTTAACTTCTTGAACTCTAGTATACGGCCAAGAAAAGGAAAGTAGAGATTTATGATATGACCTAAACTTTTAATGATATTGTTCTAGTAATTTCCAACTACATTTCTTCAGACTCAAAGCTTTGTTGCAGTATGCTAGTATTATAAATTTTTTAATGTCTTCTCTTGTAAAAAAATTGATTTAAGATGTTGTAATGTCTTGTTGCAATCAGGATTAGCTATCTGGATATTTTCAAGGTTGTAGAGTTAACATGCGATAGGCACCAGGCTGAACTGGTGGCCTCCCCGTCCCTAGAAGATATAGTACATTATGATGCGTGGGCACGAGAATATGCTGCTAGTTTGCAAAAATCATCAGGTAAAAGCCCTGTTCTTGCATGAGTGATATCGTGCACTTGAACAGCACATTGTTGCTCTATTAATTTGCTAGCATCCGGGGAGATGTATTTAGTTTTTGCAAAAACTGGTATTATTGCCAAGGTTTACAGAGGCATCTAGCAACTGTACCATATATATATATATATATATATATATATATATATATATAGATGTAAGGTGGGCATTTCTGATTTCAGAACATCTCCCCCATTTTATAAGTATAAAGTAACATTATATGAATGCGTGTGCTAGCCAATTGGAGCATTGATTTTAGCTCCATTATTAAAGATTGCATTTTACAATTGCAATTTGGAGTACAAAAAGTTGTGGTCGATTTAACTGATTGAATCCTATAATGACGATGTTAATGCCTGCTGAACACACTTGCAGGAGAAGAGGTTTGATTAGAGTAAAGTTTTTTCAATAATTATATATTTAAAGTTGATGTAACACCTAATATTTATTTTCATGTGAGATATGTTAGACAACTGTTGTGTTTATTTACTCTTTAACTATATTAAATAACTTTCTTTTTATTAAATAATTGAAAATGGTAATTCCAGTTTAAAATAAAATAAAAGTTGAAGTGATATATGAAAGAAGTCTCATGTATATACATTATTCTGGCCGATGCTACATTTTTGAAACGACTAACTTTATCAGAGATTTAAAATTATTTTTACAAACATAAGCTTAGAACACTTTCATCTCTCTTATGTTGAAAACAAGATTATAGCGGTGCCGACCTCAATCCTAAATGGAACTTTTTAGCCATTAAATCGGCATGGGCAGATTAATAATAAAAAGGAGTAACAAAATGATCACTTTACTTACCAGAAAGTTCAGTGGGAACATACATAATACATTTAGATTTAGTAGTGCAAGTCCAGGCTGTTTCCTTGGCCGTTTGAACCATGTTTTGTTGTTCGAGATTCATCATTTTGAAGTCGTATATATGGGGACTGTAATTTTCTCGAAGGAAAGCAAAGTAGATGAACTATATACTAAATTGGGTATACGACATGTACAATTAAATACCCACTCGACACGGATGATTTTATCAAGAATTGTTTGTCACATTGTCCCATTTTGTCTCTTTTCACAAAGTCAAGAAAATTCAGCTGTACAGAGTACGGTCATTTTCTTGATTTCATATACATCTATAGAAACTTTACTTGGATTAAACTTCTTCGAAAAATTCCAACTGGAAGTTTGTTAACTACATACATAATTGATCCTGTAATTAGGATTTAGCCATTTTAACACCACCCATGTTATTGGGTCCCGGCTGTGAAAAAAAGATTGCTATCAGAACAGCTAATACATCCTTTATCAGCCGATGTTTGTAGCAAGCAACTAATCCACTGATTCCTACTTTTTTTTCTATATTCTGTGTGTATGAAAGGTCAGTTACGTAAAATGGGGAAAAGCAGGCTGTTTTTTTCTTTTTTCCTAGCTTTTTCCACTGTAGTCTTATGCTTGCTCATGGGTTTAAAATCTTGAAAGAGATTTGGCATTTTAATGGGAGAAACACTGGAGTGAGATGTAGACACGAAGAGATTAAAATTGGTCAGCCATTTCTAGAAAAAGGGGCGGGGCTTCTGTGAACATGCCTAGCTATTCATTAAGGAATCCCCCTCACCCACTCTACAAATATATGTCTAATAAAAAAGGCAATTGGAAGTTATCCAAAGGTATGATTTTTCATCAATCAGACTTTGAAGCAACCTCTTCTTTAGGAACTCTTGGCAAGTGGCATTGTAGTAACCAGTATCCATAACCGGTAAGAATATGTATATTTATATATATAAATATACGTATTTTATTTGCATGTGGGTGATCCTTGATTTATATATTGTTATTAGTAGTGTTTTTATAGGTTAAGGATATACTATTAGTATTGGGTTTATTTGCAAGACTTTGGAATTATTTTAGGGACCAAATTGTTATACTTTGAAAGTTTTGGGGGTAAATTCGTAAATACCAAAAATTAGCCTCTTAGTATAAAAATACACTTTTAAACCCTAATTTACCATTTTTAGGTCGAGCTACCCATTTTAAGAGAGAGAAGAGAAAAATAGAGGAGAGAGAAAGAGGAGAAGAAGAAGAAAAAGAAGAAGAAATTGGAAATTTGAATTTCAAGAGGTATATCATACGTATTTCTCAATTTATTGGTATTAATTAAGTTAATTCCTTTAAGATTTGATTTCTGAAAATATGTATAATTGAGGATTTGTTGTGTATTTCGTAAGATCATATGAGAATTGATGATGATCTATAAGATAGTTTGATAAATCATGATGAATTGTGGAATTTCTGCTGGATAACCTCTTGATCTAGGAATTTTATAAATTGTTGTGATTCGATTCTGGTTTTGAATTTTGAGTATATGAAATTAGACATGTTTAGGATCATCTGAGACTTTGAATCGACTGAAAATCTCAGAAATTGAATTTGTAGTGAATTTACCAAAATGACCCTGGAATTCTGGAAATTTCCTGTGTAAACAGTATGATACAGTGGAAAATAATTTTTGACCTGCTGAATGATCTTTAAAAATTACGAATTTGTGGAATATGATAATTTTATATGTCTAATATGATATACTCGGAATTGAGAATTTGGATCAATGTGGTTGAAGTGTTATGAATTTCTAAAGTGTATCAGCTCATTGTAGTATTTGATTAACAGAATTTTAAAGTTATGAAATAAAATAGTTTTAAAATACTTTTGGCAGTTATTTGGAAGCCAAATATTTATCATGGACTGAGATATGTGTCAAGAGTAATTATGTGATAGTTTTATAATTTTTGAGTTAGTATATGATTTTATAAAATTGGGAGATTGAATACTGTTCAGTAAGTATCTTGATCCTGTCAGGTTTGTAGTTTGGATTCGATGGTGTGTATGGAATGGATTGTGTAGGAATTTTGATATAATATTCATATATAAGAAGTATATATGAGTCAAGAATGATATATTCTGATTTCGGAGTAATTGGACATCATTTGATGTATTAGAAATTTTTGTTAAGTGTAAGTGGTCAGAATGACAGGTTTTGAGAAACCAAATATTTAGACCAATTTGATGTGATAAATGCATTGTGTATAGTTTTGTAAGCTATTTAAAGTATTTTGTGTGAATTGTGAGGCTTATGAAAGGATTAATCTCCATTGATAGGTTAAGGAGATTTAAGCCTTGTAGCTGAAAGTGTTAAGAGGTAAGTATACTAGACTTACTACTGGAATCACAATAAACATAATAATTGTTTTGTATGATTTTGTAAATGGGGTTAAGAATATGTTTATGATATGTCAAAGTATATTTTGATATGAAATGTGAATATATGTTTATGAATGTGAGCATTGACATTGAGCATGGACATACATGTGTTTTTGAAAGTGAGCTTTCCAAAATAAGATGCGTTTAACAAAGAAAGCTTTTGAAGTGTAATATGTCCATGAGAAATATTTTGTGATTTGAGGGTACTTGAACTCACTGTTAACTTAGTAGGCATTTTATGTGATTTGTGGAGCCTTTATGTGTGGCATTTCCTTCGGGATTGGTATATGTTATGTGTTCCGTATGTAGGGAGGATCCTATTGGTACCTAAAGGAAGTGTGAGTCATCACATTCGTGTGGTGGCGTATTGGTACATGTGAGAGGACTCACCGATGATCAGGGTGAGGGTTTGGCTTTTACCTTCGGGCATAAGCGTTATATATGTGTGATTTAAAGACCTCACTTGTACTATTCCTCTCATACGGTATGTCACCTACGAGTGACATTTGGCTCATTATGTGATATGTGATATGTAAGTCCTACTAAGTAGTAGTTGAGTAATGGTATTCCTATTATGTGTTTTGAAAGAATGTGTAAGCGCTTACATGATACGTGATTTGATAAGATTATGATTTTGATTAATAACAACATATCATACATATGCATTGTGTACATATATGTATTTGTATTTGATATATGAAAAACTAGTATGCTTACTGAGTTTTATACTCATTATAGTTTATGGTGATTTCAGGTAAATAAGGTACATGTGTGCTTAGCGGATTTGGCAAGGCTTCTGTTGTTCCTTGGGTTCCCTAAGTTGTTAGGTTGCTAAGTGTTTCATTTGGGGACACGTGGGATAAAATATTTGATTTGTCCCTGTTGAATAAATACTTATGTATTATTTTATTGTGTGTGGTTGGATTTAGTTTAAGTTTCACCAAGTGTAGTAATGGATTGATTTTAAGTAAGAATTTGCAATGAATATATTCTGGGCTTCCGGTAACAAAGTTGCTACTGGTGACGTAGTAGAGTGTTAATCTCTGAGAAAACTCTGCGTATCTCCGGTTTAGTAATTGTCCCAGTCATAATTCAATTGCTATAATTCTGAAAGAAATTAAAATGAATGTTTAAGTATTATTGAATGAATGTAAGGGATGTCGTGTGTCAGATCTTTTGGGTCTGGGGCGTGACAGCTTTTAATTGGTATCAGAGCCAGGTTATGATTCTGTAGACTTTTAAGTGTCGAGTCAAGGGAACCGAGCAGATGCCAAATCCTTAGGATTGTATTTGTAGCTTTGTTGTGTAAAAGTTTGACATATTCCTTAAATTTTGTATGATTTTGTGAAGTTGACACATTATCCAAGAGCTGCTAAGATTGTTGTTGTTGTGGATAATGGTACCTTGTGGATCTTATGTTACCATTTAGAATTTTTTTTAAGTTGTGACTAATATGCTTAGCAAGAATGATGTCGAATATCTTATAATGATAATTTGCATGTCATAGAGCAAATTGAGAAAATTTTCTCAATGACAAAATATAGAGAAGTTGAGTATTGAAGACATCAATTGAAACAACTTTTATTGAAAAGGAAAACAACAACAATAGCAGCAACAAAAATACAGTAAAGGCTACGGAGTGAGATTTAAGTCTATTTTGCGCTTCTTCTGACTGTCATGAGTAGACCAATCTAACTGATGCAATGTTGGATTAGACAGAGGAATAAAAGACTGTAATTGATCAATTAGTTGATCAACAGTTGGAGCTGAAATAAGAATCCGTCGTGCTAGAAGTGGGATGAATTGTGTTCCCGCTGCATAGTCAAGAAAAGATATCAACCCGTTGTAAAAGCCATTAACATTTAACAAACCAATGGGTTTTTGGTGGATTTGTAATTGTGCCCATGAGACAATTTGAAAAATTTCCTCCAAGGTCCCGAAACCTCCTGGTAGAGCTATGAAAGCATCTGCATGCCTAAGCATTTGAGCCATTCGCTCGTGCATAGATGAGACTTGTAACTCATCCCCAACTGTTTTTCCTACAATATTTTCAATAGCTAGAGGTTTTGGAATGATACCCAAAACTCGACTACCTTTATTGTGTGCAGCTTTTGCCACAGACCCCATTAACCCTCGGTTACCTCCTCCATATACTAAATGTATATTTCGCTCAGCTAATACCTTACCAAGATTTTCTGTAACTTTTGTAAACTCTTCAGTATTTCCAGGGTTGGATCCACAAAAGACACAAATTTTTGTAAATCGACGAGCTGAGGTTTCCTCCATTGTTACGCTCACCCTAATCTTTGAATATTTTTGAGTTTGTATAAGGATGCAAAACAATGTATTTATAGAGAAACAAATTTATAATAGCTGTGGAGCATATGTGTAAGTATGTTCAAGTATATATTTTTCTCGATTTTTGTGAGGCAAAAAGAAAAGAATGAGTTTTACTTTATCATTTTATAAGGGACAATAGGCCGCAAAATTTGAATAAATATTTTTGATATGTAAGTGTGATAAAATTGTGTCGGAAGCGTGATGAGTTAGGTAAGATGATTAAGAAAAGTCAAATAAAGGCATATTTTATGGACTTAGGGACTTTGCCGTTTTGGCACTAATGGCCGACAATGCATCTATGACTTGAAGACTTTTTGAGCTAACAATTGGACTTTGGACATGAGGCCAAATTAACTTTATTAATTTCAAGGATTTTTGTGATCTTAACATTGATTTTTGGGTAGATTAAAAGCAGATATAAAGAAAGATAAAGCACACTTGACATAAAGATAAAGCAGTAGTCAGTCTCTCTTTGATGTGATAGAGCAACACGGATTTAGTTTCTGTGAAAATAGAAACAGCAATGTAGGTCAAAATGAGTCTCCTTGGTCGCTTTCATCTGTGTCGTATCCATGAGAGAGGAACTTATGGAGTTGTTGTTCCCATGCATTGAATGAGGGCTCTGGCTGAGTGGAATGTGGGTCTACCATATCTTGATCTTCTCCAGGTAAGCTGGTCTGGATGAGGGATGTGCTGGCTTCCTCTTGGATTTGGGTGTCGGTTGGATAAGGTTGGGAGTCTTGAAAGAGGGATAAGTCAAGATTGGGTTGGTGTTGGTCAGGTTCTGTCGGGACAACTGGCTGAGATTGAGTAGGTTCTGTCGGGACAGGTGGCTGAGGCCATTGATGAAGGTTATCGATTTCTTGTCTATATCTGGCATAATAAGTCATGTTTGGGATATAGTGATGGTAGGTAGAGTAATTTGTATTTCTATGATGTGAAAGATGATGTTTTTGTCTTTGTTGGAATTTGAGTATATTGGCAAAATTCAGTTCTTCTGCAAAGTCATCTTCAACCTGTTCCCAAGGTGCAGCATCTTCTGGGGAGATCCAAACGGATGGAGGAATTATCTGGTTTTCTTGAGCAAGAATTCTTTCAAGTTCTCTTTTTTTCTGGATTACTTCTTCAGGCCAGAGCTTAATTGATCCCTTTAGTGAAAGGGTAAAGGTGAGGTAATCCTTGACAGTGGGGTAATAATGGATTTCATGATCTGAAACAATCATGCCCTTTCGTTGGAGAAGTAAAACAGACCAAAGATGTTGTCTAGGGACTGCAGCATTTGTGTTGTTTGCAATCATGTGTTGAAATTTAGTTATCCACCATGTCTTTGGGTAAAACCATTGGAGAAAAATCAGGGCTGGATGATCTTCATCACATTTTTCTAATTTTTGGAGGGTTCTAAGTAATGGGAATTCCATGGCGATTGTATACAGATCCAACAGGTACCATAACAAGTAAAGGACAGGTTTGGACCATTGGGAAAATGGGAAAAAAGAGTGCAGGTGAAAGAAAGGGTATTCTAAGTTGAACAAAGGGCCACCAAGAACTGTGAGGCCGTGTTCTTGGACTGCTAAGATGGCATAGTGTCTGATGAATTCTTTGGCACGGGAATAGAGTGTTCTGGTTTTGATTAGGTCTGGGAATTGTGGTGGAGAAAAAGGAACATGAGGAGTTATGATAATGGGATTCATTATGAAGATGGTAAGAAGGTTGGTTTTATTTATTGCTAGAAAAGTGATTATGAGGTTTAGGCTATTTATAGAGTTTTATGAAAGAAAATCAATAATCGTTTTGTCCTTTCCTTTTACGTGGATGACGTTAAAGGAATAGTTAAAAGAATCATATTTGCCATCGCAGTAATTGTGCTAGTGGAATCTTTTCTATTTGAAATCGAGCATATTAGAAAAAGCAGACATGTCAGTCTCAATGAGAAAATGATGTCCAATAAGGTGGACTATTTTTTTTAAGAGTTAAAGTAAGAGATATAATGTTAAGATCTATAGTTTAAGAATCAATTGAACTAAAGGTCTTTTTATTGAAGTTGATTTTCGATCGTCTAAGATAATGCTTTCAATATTCTGATTTGAATGATAACTTAGTTGCGTAGAAATACTACATTTTTTTTAATGATATCAAGGTAGTGAATGATATTATGACATATGAGTATATGTTGAAGGGATTAAATTTTTTAAAGGAGTTAAGAATTTTATGTAAGAGATTAGTATGGGTATTCTACATCTATGTTATTCTTTAATGAATGAAAGGTGAAGTGTATAGATACCCATTAAATATTGAACGAATAGGAAAAAAGAATAAAAATATGTGTGTATAATTTTATAAGTCCATAATGTGTGTCATATGTTTATTTTATGGATATATGTTTCGTACTCCTCTCGTATACTCAGCTATGAGCCAACTTAGAGATAATCTAACATATGAATGAGTATTTATTAGGATTTTGGACCACAATGAGCAAATCCTATATACAATGAAGATTGCTTTGTAAATGTTTTATGAATAAACTATACAGTTGAAAAGGAAAATTGAGAATGAGAAGAAGAAATGAGATCTAAGTATTCTCATCTATGTGCTTAAGTTATGAATTTCGAGGACGAAATTCTTATAAGGAGGGGAGAATTGTAGTAACCAGTATCCATAACCGGTAAGAATATGTATATTTATATATATAAATATACGTATTTTATTTGCATGTGGGTGATCCTTGATTTATATATTGTTATTAGTAGTGTTTTTATAGGTTAAGGATATACTATTAGTATTGGGTTTATTTGCAAGACTTTGGAATTATTTTAGGGACCAAATTGTTATACTTTGAAAGTTTTGGGGGTAAATTCGTAAATACCAAAAATTAGCCTCTTAGTATAAAAATACACTTTTAAACCCTAATTTACCATTTTTAGGTCGAGCTACCCATTTTAAGAGAGAGAAGAGAAAAATAGAGGAGAGAGAAAGAGGAGAAGAAGAAGAAAAAGAAGAAGAAATTGGAAATTTGAATTTCAAGAGGTATATCATACGTATTTCTCAATTTATTGGTATTAATTAAGTTAATTCCTTTAAGATTTGATTTCTGAAAATATGTATAATTGAGGATTTGTTGTGTATTTCGTAAGATCATATGAGAATTGATGATGATCTATAAGATAGTTTGATAAATCATGATGAATTGTGGAATTTCTGCTGGATAACCTCTTGATCTAGGAATTTTATAAATTGTTGTGATTCGATTCTGGTTTTGAATTTTGAGTATATGAAATTAGACATGTTTAGGATCATCTGAGACTTTGAATCGACTGAAAATCTCAGAAATTGAATTTGTAGTGAATTTACCAAAATGACCCTGGAATTCTGGAAATTTCCTGTGTAAACAGTATGATACAGTGGAAAATAATTTTTGACCTGCTGAATGATCTTTAAAAATTACGAATTTGTGGAATATGATAATTTTATATGTCTAATATGATATACTCGGAATTGAGAATTTGGATCAATGTGGTTGAAGTGTTATGAATTTCTAAAGTGTATCAGCTCATTGTAGTATTTGATTAACAGAATTTTAAAGTTATGAAATAAAATAGTTTTAAAATACTTTTGGCAGTTATTTGGAAGCCAAATATTTATCATGGACTGAGATATGTGTCAAGAGTAATTATGTGATAGTTTTATAATTTTTGAGTTAGTATATGATTTTATAAAATTGGGAGATTGAATACTGTTCAGTAAGTATCTTGATCCTGTCAGGTTTGTAGTTTGGATTCGATGGTGTGTATGGAATGGATTGTGTAGGAATTTTGATATAATATTCATATATAAGAAGTATATATGAGTCAAGAATGATATATTCTGATTTCGGAGTAATTGGACATCATTTGATGTATTAGAAATTTTTGTTAAGTGTAAGTGGTCAGAATGACAGGTTTTGAGAAACCAAATATTTAGACCAATTTGATGTGATAAATGCATTGTGTATAGTTTTGTAAGCTATTTAAAGTATTTTGTGTGAATTGTGAGGCTTATGAAAGGATTAATCTCCATTGATAGGTTAAGGAGATTTAAGCCTTGTAGCTGAAAGTGTTAAGAGGTAAGTATACTAGACTTACTACTGGAATCACAATAAACATAATAATTGTTTTGTATGATTTTGTAAATGGGGTTAAGAATATGTTTATGATATGTCAAAGTATATTTTGATATGAAATGTGAATATATGTTTATGAATGTGAGCATTGACATTGAGCATGGACATACATGTGTTTTTGAAAGTGAGCTTTCCAAAATAAGATGCGTTTAACAAAGAAAGCTTTTGAAGTGTAATATGTCCATGAGAAATATTTTGTGATTTGAGGGTACTTGAACTCACTGTTAACTTAGTAGGCATTTTATGTGATTTGTGGAGCCTTTATGTGTGGCATTTCCTTCGGGATTGGTATATGTTATGTGTTCCGTATGTAGGGAGGATCCTATTGGTACCTAAAGGAAGTGTGAGTCATCACATTCGTGTGGTGGCGTATTGGTACATGTGAGAGGACTCACCGATGATCAGGGTGAGGGTTTGGCTTTTACCTTCGGGCATAAGCGTTATATATGTGTGATTTAAAGACCTCACTTGTACTATTCCTCTCATACGGTATGTCACCTACGAGTGACATTTGGCTCATTATGTGATATGTGATATGTAAGTCCTACTAAGTAGTAGTTGAGTAATGGTATTCCTATTATGTGTTTTGAAAGAATGTGTAAGCGCTTACATGATACGTGATTTGATAAGATTATGATTTTGATTAATAACAACATATCATACATATGCATTGTGTACATATATGTATTTGTATTTGATATATGAAAAACTAGTATGCTTACTGAGTTTTATACTCATTATAGTTTATGGTGATTTCAGGTAAATAAGGTACATGTGTGCTTAGCGGATTTGGCAAGGCTTCTGTTGTTCCTTGGGTTCCCTAAGTTGTTAGGTTGCTAAGTGTTTCATTTGGGGACACGTGGGATAAAATATTTGATTTGTCCCTGTTGAATAAATACTTATGTATTATTTTATTGTGTGTGGTTGGATTTAGTTTAAGTTTCACCAAGTGTAGTAATGGATTGATTTTAAGTAAGAATTTGCAATGAATATATTCTGGGCTTCCGGTAACAAAGTTGCTACTGGTGACGTAGTAGAGTGTTAATCTCTGAGAAAACTCTGCGTATCTCCGGTTTAGTAATTGTCCCAGTCATAATTCAATTGCTATAATTCTGAAAGAAATTAAAATGAATGTTTAAGTATTATTGAATGAATGTAAGGGATGTCGTGTGTCAGATCTTTTGGGTCTGGGGCGTGACAGGCATACTTAACACATGCCACAGTTGGTGCCTGGTGTCGCCTGAGCTTTAATATTACAACTAGGATTTTGAATGATTTATTGGAGGCCTTCAACTATTTAATCAAGAGGAATTAGATGATTGGGTAAGATTACTATATTATCATACATACATTTGGACGTATAATATTATTCTCCAACTCTTATTTTTGTTACATGTCTCGACTTTCCGATTATATATATATATATATTAATTTATTAGTTACATTTTAAAATTTTTTAAAACTTTGAAATTTGAGAGAAAAAATCATCTGAATTTGTAAGATTTCAAAAAATATACATACATATTTTAAAAGTTTTAAAAATCTTATTTATATTTTTATTAGGTAACGATTTTCATTAATTTTAATTGGATAAAAAGTAAAATTGAAAATTCAATCTAAATTTAAAATTTGATTTGATTGGACATAACGTTGCACGTCTAGTTAGATCCAAATCAAACTAATGTGTCACATTGTAATTGGGTGAATCACCAACTAATTTTTTTTAAATTCATCAATAGATGTAATATTATTGAACAATATTGCTAATATTACATCGTAACACTGCTGATATAAAAATTAGATAAATTATCAATACTCTACACAAAATAATTATAATATGGCACGCTCGAACCTAACTATCTCCTTAAAGGAGAATCATACAATCTCATTACAGAGATTATTTTAATAGTCGGAATCAATACTCTTATTTTGGATAAAGAATTCACCTCTCATGTACAAGGGACAAAATTTTCATAAAATAGGAACTATAAGATTGTAGTAAGTTCGGACGAACTTTTATAGATTTATTTTATTTTTGTGTAACGTTTCGATAATTTTTTAATTTTATATTAGGAGCCTTACATTGTAATATTATTTATTCAATGATATTACCTTAAATATTAATATAAAAAAATTACCCTCGCGGGGACAAAATCCTTACAAAGGAGAATTATCACAAAATAATACTGCAAAGTTATAACTTTTTTATAACTACCGATTACAATATCAACCCTTTTACATCACACAAAACCATAATACATCAAGATTACAACACAACTCAAAAAAAATTTAACACATAAAAGCCATGGAGAATATTTTTGTCCAGATGGTGGTACGATGGACTAGAGGCCACTAGAGGTCGTTAAACACCATAAGAAGCCAGACGGTGGCTGAGGTGAGCGATGTGCTCGGGAAGCAAAGGCACTTGACCAACGGTGGTTGTAGAGGCAGCAAGGTACTAAAAATCGACCGACCCGAGAAGAAAAGGTACGGCAGCGTCCCCAAAAAAAGATCATCTGAAGGCATTGGGCTTTGGCTAGATCCAGTAAGTCTTCAGGGGCTGGTATTGCACGGATCTCACCTGCAAAAAGCTTAGCCGAATGCCAAATTGGGGAGGCCCACCAGAGAAAAAGCAAGAATAAGGAAAAAGTAGAAGAAAACAGTAAAAAGCAGAGGAAAAAAACATTACAAAAAAAGGAAGTGAAACGGGAAAATATGAAGGGCCGTCGGTGGTGGAAGTTGTCCGCCAGAGAGGAGGCCAAAGCCCCATCTCTGGTGGAGATCTGATTTTTAAAGGGGCATTAGCTTTCTGTTGAGGGCTTTAGAGTTAAGAGAAAAGTCTCTAAAAAATGTGAAGCACTCCTATAATCACCCATTAATTTAAATTAATTAACTCAACCAATTTTTAAATTAATTTGTTCACCACCAATTAAATTAAATTAAATTAAACTAAACTAATCATCACTAGAGTCATCATCATCGTTATCATTCTCATCATGTTCTTCATCCTTTATTAAAATCCCCTTTCCCCTTCTATCTACAACAACTTCCCCATTAACTCAAATCTGTAATGCGCTTAAGACATTGATAATCCAAGTCTTAAATGTGACTAACTCAACCGATCATCTATGCTTTATTATATCTCGAGCTTTTTTCCAGCGAGCCAGAAGGACCAATTGCTCTGATTTCACATGTTCTTCCATTCAATAAGAGAATGATACTGCTTTGAACAAGAGGTATGTTTAATGGTATTATCGATGATTGGATATCCCAAAGGTGCTCTTCACAGCGAGAAACCTAGGGAGTGATGAACAGCTAACCTCCATTTCCTCGACAAAATTTTATTATCTGAACAAGTCTCAGTTTTTTTTTTTTAAAAAATCAAAGACTTAAAAAGAGATGAGAGATTTTGTTATTAATAAATTTGTATTAGAAAATTTACACAAATAGTTTATTTTATAGGTCATAATTTTTTATTAGTCAAATTTTTTTTTAATTAATTTTTATTAGTCGAGAAGATAATAAATAGATGAAATTATTTTTATTAATAACATAATTCAAAAAAAATTATTTTACAATGTATTTTAATTTTTTTTAAATGTTTAATTTGTAAAAAATATAAATATGAAAATATAATAATAGTATATTGTGATGAAATGAAAAAAAAATAAAATGAGTTGGTGAAAAAATATGATGAATCAAATGAAAAAAATTAAATCAAAAACAAAGAAGAAAAAAATGGCAAAATTCCTCGCATCCTGCACCTCGCGCAAATAGAAACCTTTGGCCATGCCTCACACCGCGTTGCTGAGCGCGTGACTCCCTCACACCTTGCACTTGCGTGAAGAATTTTAGTTTTTTTCCTTCATCTTGATTTTATAATTTTCATCTATTTTTTAAATTTTTAATTAATTTTTTTAACTTCAAATTTTAAAAAAAATCAATGTTCACATATTATGATCTATTTGTTTTTAAATTCAAAATTTTTAAATTATTGTTTCAAAAAAAATGATGGAAAAGAATAAAATATGCTTCAAGAATAAAGTGATTCAAATTTAAACTTTGTGACTAATAAAAATTACATTTCAATTTATGGTTATAAAGATATATATTTAAAATAAAAGCTATTTGTGTATATTTTTCATTTGTATTTGTGACTTAAGATTTTTATTTATTTTTATTTTTTGTGTTAGAAACTAGGAACAAGCATAAGCTTATGATGGCACGTGAATGTTAATTTGTGCGTCTTCAATTGGTTTTATCATCGTTTGTGCTATTTATGAAACTGAAAATTTCGGCTGAAAGGATTATGAAAGTGGTGGGATGCAAGGTGAAAATAACATGTTGGTGTTAATTTTCTTTAAGATAAAAATGCTTGAGGATATACTTTGTATTGTCTATGTTTCCTTTTTACAATTTTTATCAATTATTATTATTATTGAAATTGTTATTATTATTGTTGTGGTTGATGCTTAATGGTAAAATTATAGGTAATTATATAATTTTATTAAAACATTTAGAGTCAAAAGTAGTACTCTTTGTAATAATAAAAGTAATTTTATAAATTTACTGTCAATAAATTTAGGTAATATCATAATTTACCTTGTTACTTGGTGATATGGACATTAACAATATTAAGATAAACCATTTTAACTCATTGTCGGATTATAAATATACTTTCATTAAATTTGACAAATTTTTGGTTAAAATTAATGAAATTCGTTACCAAACAAAGGTGAAAATAAAAATTTAAGAATTATTGAAATTTGTATAATTGTTTCTTAAAATTTTAATGTTCCAAACGTTTTTTTTTTTTCAAATATTTGAAAATTATCCCGTGTATAATTTGTCATATTCTATAATGACTTTGGATAATTTCATGGCTGTGTTTGCAAGAAGTGAAATCATGATTATCAATGTTAAAATTCATGCCATCGAAAAAATTAAAAAAAGAAAAAAGAAAAATCGATTAAGAGGAGATGATGATGGGAAAGAACAAGTGCAAAAGTGGGAATGATGTGGAAGGCATGGAGAGCGTTGATGTAGATTTGGTTTGAGTACCCAAGAAATATGGGGGTACCTGCAATGTCAAGTGCTGACAGGCTTTGGCTTTTGGCATTGTATTCTCTGATCTCTCCCCCAAAGAATAATAATTAGAAAAGTTAAAAAGAAAAAGGATGTGAAAATACCCCCACACCCAGCCAACACTCAGATACCCCCTTCTCATATATCTCGGTGACTCTTTATGGAAATGTGTACAAGAAGCTGCAACAAAGCTTCACTTGAATCATTTACTATTTATCCCCCCCCCCCCCCCCCCCCCCCCCCCCCCAAAAAAAAAAAAGAAATGTATTTCTCCCTTCCAGGAAGAGAGCAATAGCAGGAGCATATAATCTAATTTGTTGATAAATATGAATCTAATTCCATAGCGCGATAAATGTGCTTTTCATTTTATAAGGTGTATAATTTTTGCTTATTGGGGCCAGATAACATTTTTTTCCATGTCCAGGGATCATATCAAGTTTCTTTTGACATAACACAACACTCTCCAGAGATTTGGTCAGTTACCATTTCCCTCGATTGAGAGACTAAGCCCTTAGAAAGGAAGAAAGAATCTCTCTCTCTCTCTCTCTCTTTTAACGATTTACTTTGCACATTTTCCTAGGTTTGGCGAAAGAACGAGACAGCAGACATAAACGATGGACCAGGACCAAGACCAAGAAAAGGTTTAGCAAATTACATTTTAATGCCAGTTATAATTTTAATTATGTTATTATTTTTTATTTTAATTGAAAGATGATTTTATCCCAGCTTTTATATTTATATGATAAAAAAATATATAATTTTGATAATATTTTAATAATTTAAATTAAATAAAAAAGGTGATAATATAATTAAAAGTAAAATTATCATTAAAATGTAATTTGTGTTAACCCGTCTGGTTGACGGTGTTAATATCCCCACCAAGAACAAGACCCATTGGCTATATTTGCTGCCTCTGCCTCCATATGAGAATTGGTAATTTGGGATCCATTCATTTTTCTTTTTCATTGTTAATAGTTATTTTCCTAATGGAACCCATTAAAGACTAAATGCCAGGAAACTCAATACTCATTTGGAAAATCGAAAGAAGACCCATTTTAAAAAATGTCTAAAGGTTCCTTAAGCGGGGACCCAAAAACTGGAGGCATTTTGCTGTAAATCTGGTGGGGTGTCCCAAAACCAAAAGCTAAAAGCATGACAAAACTGCTCTGGTATTTTTTTTTTCTAGGGAAGCATACTTCTCACTTTCTTTTGTTCAAATCAAATATCCGCCCCAAACCCAGCCCCAGTTCTCACAACTTTTCTTGTTTTTCTTACCTACTTCCATTGTAATACATATAAAATTGGCGAATTTAATTTATATTGAAACAAGAAATTTAAACTAATTCGACCAATAAATATTAAAACTAGATTGCTTCTGATATCCAATTTGTCAACTTATGATTTATGTAATTTGCCGCGTTGATGACTTTATTATTACTATATATTATCAAGTTGATATTGACTTTGTAACTTAATATGAATAACTTAAATTTATTATTCCTGAAAATACATAGTTAAATAGAAGAAAAGCATGTCTCAGTTTAGACCATGTCGATGGTTATCTAATATTATTAATTTATGTTTAATTAACAGAAATGGTCATCTAGCTAGTTAGGTTGGGAAAACAAAAGAGGTTCTCAATCTTTATTAAAAAAATCATAATTTTCATCAGAGATTTCAAAATAACAACTAATCAATTATGATAAATCTACAGAAGTGGGAATTTTCTTTGTATGCATAAAAACTGGTTGAAAAATATAAGCATAATTTCTCTTGGAACCGCACAATATCATGGGAAAATATGCACCCCATAATCATTGTCCAAAAGACTTAGAATTTACAAGTGCTTTTCTCAACTCTTACTTGTGAGACCCACAAGAATTATATCAAAACAAAATGTCATTTCTAACACAATTAACTCCAAGTCTAAAGCCATCATAAAGAAAGTGATAATCAGAGTCTATAAGGGAACGAATTGGGTGAACTTGAAACCCCACCCACCCCACCATTAATTAGACATTTTACATATAATTAATCTTCACTAAAAAAATATTTTAAAAAATGCTTAAAAATATATTTACATACACCCCGTTACCATTCTCTAAGATGAAACCAGAGCCTTTAAAGCTAATGATAAAAACATAAATCAAACAGAGACTAAAATTTCGCATATATTTACACAAACTTAATTACCTTAAGCATCTAATCATATATGTATTTCTCTAGGGGAAAAAAAGGAACCGCTAACAAAATTAAGTCAAAAATCCACACTATACTCGCTTAGAAATGAGAGAAATGAAGGGGGGAAGAGAAAAAAGCCATGATCTTGATCTGAAATTAACAGAAGAGATATTCATTGAGCTTTCAAAATGGACGCAAATTTCGACTCAAGCCATTGACATTATTGAACAAACCCACCAAGTCTTGCCTGTAGGGCAAAAACGACCGCTTCTTATCTTCTTCTTTCAAGGCTCGACTCCTCGTGTAATGCTCTTCAACTATTTTCACTTTCCCAGAAGCTTTAATGTCTTTATTGTTATTATTGTTACTCTCTTGATCATCATTACTCTTACTGTTCTTGTTAGGAGTCAAGAACACGAACGTATCTTTGCCATCGCTGTTACTTCTGTAAAGCAAGTCTCTGAACTTCCATCTCTTTGAAGATCCTGTTGAATTGCTCTTCTTGCACGACCTCCCAGGCGATTCTTTCACAGAGGAAGCTTTTGGTGTCCACACGCAGTACGTTCCTGGCTGTAAGTTGTCAAGATCATCGGCTTCTGATGATGAACAAGATGCAGACGCTTCTCGTTCTTCGCTCATAAGCTTCCCCAGTGGCAACCTCGTCGTTTTAGCTGAACTTGCTGGGCTATTATTGTTGTTGCTGTCAGCGTTTTGATTTTGATCAGTTTGAGTATCATTGAAGAGCAAATCTGTGTTGAAGAGTGGGTAGATTGGCTTTATTTGACCGTTGCAGAAGATCTCATCAGCTGAGATAGGAGAGTCTTGTATTCTACACACAATAGCAAATTCAAATTCATCTTCATCTTCATTTTCTTCATTTGGGCTGCTGTTGTTGTTGTTGAAGGAAGCACCGTTTTCATCTTTCTTCTGCTCTTGCGACAACAAATTGCTTTCAGAGCCTTCCCAGTTGAATATATCTGAATCGAAATCAGATTCTTGCCTAAATTCTTCAACAACCCTAGCTGCAATCTCAGCAAGATTGGCTGAAGAGTAGCTGTTAAAGCTCGGAGAGCTTGGAGATAGCGAGAGAAGTGGGCTTGCAGTGGCTGCCTGCATTTCTATCTACTTTTGAAAACCAAAAGAAACAAAAAAAAAAACTAATATTAATTTGTTTCTATGGCTTGGCTATATCTCTGCTGATTGATAGATATATATATATATATATATATATATTACTAATATATATGAACAAAGAGAAAGCCAAAGACAGAGAGAAAGAGAGACAAGAGAGATTTGATATTTTAAAGGGGAAGAGAATAAATTAGAGTTTTAGTTGAAATGAACCAAAAGTGTGGGATTAGGGTTAAGGATATATAAGCGTGAGTGGTTCTGAAAATTGGATTTATTTATTTAAAAGTTGCTTATTGCTGCTTCTACTCATTAAATAAATAAAACCTTTTTATTCGTATTCAATAATTTTGGAGAGCGTACGCGCTTTGTTAATGAAGCTATTGGGTGACGTTAGTTTGCGGAGGGCGTAGAATTTGGTTCAACAATTTGACCACAAAAACGGCTTGTAGTTTCTTTTTTTTGAAAAAGTAAAATCTTGGAAAAATTATTTTCTAGAGTTTTAACAAGTAAGCATTTTGTTTTGTTTTGTTTTGTTTGTATCACGTAACTAAGAAAGTTCTTTGCTTTGTTCACACGTAAACACGTGCTTAGTTTACATAATTTTACATACGCGGAATAGTGATGTGAGGCTGTAAGAGCTTGGTTTCACATGATCTTTTGATATAAAATCTAGAAATAGATGAATTGGTTGTCTTTACTCTTTACTCTTTTGTTTGCCTTTCGCTTTTATATTTCCTAAATGAGCAGGAAATTATATATGCTTTTACACCAAATATCCTGATTCAGAGAATAATAATAATAATAATAATAATACTTTGGGAAAATATACATGGTGATCAATAAATTCAAATTCAATGTTGTTCAATTATTTAAAAGTTTGAAAAAATAAGCTAATTGTCGAATCATTGACGGTGTAAGAAAGAAAGCATGGGATTGGGAATGGCAATGCAAATTACAAAGGCGGTGGGCAACATCAATGTGACAGATTCCTGTCACAGTCTGAACACTTGTAACCCCCCGGGACCCATGTGTGAAGTTGATAACTTCACACGTGTCTCCCTCTAGCAGCAAACCTCACCTGTCTCCTTCTCTTGGTAGTTGGTACCCTCATCGGCTGCCACCCAATTTCCTGAGAACGACTTTTAACAGCCTAATTTTTCAAACATACATATACCCAAAACTAAAATATGCCCATTTGTTTAATCTCTAGAGTCCAGATATGTTTTAATTAACATTTTTACTTTACTTGCTTTAAAAAAAAAAACTCATAAAAAAAGAAGAAGAAAATATCATTTACATACGTTAGTTAATAGCAGCAAGTTTTGATTTGTTTTTCCGTATGTATGTATTAACATAAAAATTAACAAGAGAAAATTCTTCCTTCTTGAAGCTTATTGGCTCCGTTGGATAAGGTTTGATGCATGTATATCCAATGTTTTGGGCTGCATACAGCTGCCTAATCAAATTGTCTTTTATTTTAAAAGAATCAATTGCATTTACGTTGTTAAAAAATTTATTTTTAATATTAATATTAAATTTTTATTTATTAATTTAAAATTTAAAATTAAATAATAAATTAATATGATATTAAAATTAAGATTTTGAATTCAAATTTTTATGATTTTATTTTCAATTAATTTGTAGTGAGACAAGAGATTCACTTTAGTTCAAATTGAAAGTTATTTAAATTTTTAGTGAGATGGGAGATTCATTTTGGTTAAAACTGAAGGCTATTTGGATCCATATTTCACGTGAGAAAAATTGTTAAAATTTTATCTTTAATACTAATATTAGTTATTCACTTATCAATTTAAACTTTTGAATTGAATGGTAACTAATATACAATCTATTTTATAATATTTAATTAAATTAATAAAAAAATAATACATAAATACATTCTTTAGTGAGTGAAAACTACAATATTAAAAGATTCGTTCTAACTTTTCATTATTTATTTTAATTATATTTTTTTTGGGTTATATACCTATGTTTTGATTACATGTTTTAATTCACATAATATATTCTAAAACTTAAATATGTTAAATAAATTAAAACACGTGATAGAATTAAATTAGAGACTTTACGATAAAACTACTTGATGGCAGTGTCCCTTGTGAAAGAGCAAAAAAATCAAGATGGTGGCTGATATCCATCCACGTCGAAAGGAGAACGGGCTAACCCTTGAGGTATGCACTGATCACAAGCCTGGACAGGTCTCTTATAAGGAAAGTTCTTAGAAAAAAAATTAGAGATTAGGCATAAATCTGTTGCCCTAACGGTCTTCTTGTCTCGGTGGGATTTACGGTGATTCTAGCCTAATCTAATCTTTTTCTTTAGAATAAGGGTGATTCTAGCCTCTTACAAGAATTAAAGACCACTTCCCTTATTGGATATTTACTACATCATTCTTTTTTAGATTAGGATTGTTAAGAGAATTTTAAGGGGAAACTTTTAGAGAAATATGCTTACAAAACACACAGATTTGATTCCTCTTCAAGCTTTGAATACAAACTGGACTGAAAGGCCTTTATATAGATTCTTGGACATTTACATTACAGCATTAATGGCCGACAATACATTTATGACTTGAAGACTTTTCTAGACTTAAGGCCAAATAATTATAAAGATTTTTAAAAAGACTTTTATAGTCGATACATGACATAAAGATAAAATAGACATAAAAATGAAGCTTGCTAGACACACTTGTCAACAAAACTTATCTAACATGCTTTGACATAAAGATAAAGTTAAAGCTACTTTGACATACTTGTCAATAAAAGCTTACATAACATAAAGTTAAGGTAAAAGCACTCTTGTAATTATTAACTCTGAAAAAGACGAGTAGCTTGAATTGTCACTATCATAGCCTTCAATAAAGTCATTGAATTCAGCCCAAAAGCTTCTCGTGTCTGGTGATGTGGGGTCCATTGAGTTGGTGCTTGCTATCGCTACTACTTCTCGTTGAACTTCACTGTCGGTTGGATAAGATTGGGCATCTTGGAACAATGATAGAGTTAAGTTGGGTTGTTGTGAAATGTCATTTACTTGCAAGTGGTCGCATGGCACGCTTGGTTATGGAAAGTCATCCGGATTTGGAAATTCGTTTGGATTTGAAGTGTAGTGATGGTGACTGGCGTAGTTAGTTTGTCTATGATGTATCAGGGAAGCTCGAAGCCAATTTCTGTGAAAAATAGAGTCTGCATTATTCATTCTTTTGAAAAAGTTTGACGACACACTCTCTCAAGGTGTTTGGTCTTCAGGAGAAATCCATATTGATGGGGGAATTATTTAGTTTTCTTTTGCCAGGACTCTTTCTAGAGCTCTCATTTCCATTTTATGTTTTTCTTGAAACAACTACAGAGAATATGGAAAGGTAAAATAGTCCTTAACAGTGGGGTAATAATGTATCTCATGGTCTGAGACTATCATTTCCTTTCGTTGGAGTAGAATGAATGTGTGTAGGTGTCTTGGTTTGACTGCACTGTTTATATGTTTATACAATAGGTGTTGCAGTTTGTTTATCCACTAGGATTTTAGGTAGAACCACTTGAGGAAAATACAAACTGAGTCATTTTCTTCATGTTGCTGTATCCATTAAAGGGTTATTTGTAATGAATAATTCATAGCAATGGTATATAAATCCAACAAATATCAAAGCAGGTATATGACGGGTTTAGACTATTTTTGGAATGGAGTGGCTCGGTGAAGGTGGAAAAATGAATAATCCAAATTGAAAAGAGAACCTCTAATTACAGATATCCATGTTCTTGAACTACTTCTATGGCATAGTTGTAGATTAGCTCTTTGACTGCAGAGTGGAGAGTTCTAGTTCGGATAAGCTCTGGTAGTTCAGGTGGGACGAAGGGTACAGGAGGATTAACTATGAAGTTACTCATCATAAAGATGGTGAGCTATTTTTTCTTTGTTGCTAGAGGAGTGGTTGTGGGAAAAGTGTTTATGGGGCTCAGGCTTTTATAGGATTTCGTGAAAGAAAGTTTGCAATGGTGTTGTCCTTTCCTTTCACGTGGATGACGTTAAAGGAATAGTTGGAAAACCATCTATGCTATCTTAGCAATTGTGCTGGAGGAATCTTTTTCTACTTAAAACTGAACATGTTAGGAAAAGCAAACATGTCAATTTCAATTAAAAAATGATGTCCAATAAGATGGAACTCGAATCTCTTAATGCCACATTTTATAGATAGTATTTTCTTGTACGTGCTATGGTAGTGGATTTCTGAATCAAAAAAACTGTCGCTTTTGTATTCACATATTTTTCTTTTTCCGTCGAGTTCTTCAAGGAGGACAACACTCCAGTATAGATCACTTGCGTCTATTTTTAAAATTCTTTTTCCCAAGGAAGGAATCTGGAGTGATGGCAAAGTCTGCTATTTCTTTTCACTTTTTGACTAAAGTGGTTTGCTCGTAGGACCACGGTGGATGGTTTTTCCTAAGCATTTGGTAGAGTGACTTTGTCAACTGGGCTAAGTTCTGGATAAAGTCGGACATGTAGTTGACAATTCCCAAGAATTATTAGAGTTGTGTGTTGGATAAGTTTTCATCAAGGAATTCGGTGAGCTGGTTAGCAATGTAGGGCTGGAGTGTGAATTATCTGTTGTCAATTTTCATTCTGAAAAAGTCAATATGGCTGTGGCCCACTTAGTATTTTGTTGGAGAAATCATAATGCCATATTTGTGTAAAAGAGAGCCAAAATGCAAAAGCAAGTGGTGATGGCTATCTGCATCATCAGAAAATAACAAAATGTCATCAATATAGATGAGTGTTATTTTCGAGATTGGCTCAAATATCTTTATCATTGCTTTTTAGAACAGTGAAGGGGCTGGCTTTAGTCCAAAAGGGAGAACTGTCCACTGAAAGTGATGTTGGGGGTGTACAAAATGCTGTTTTGTGACAGTCTTTTGGATCAATCCCAAGCTTCTAAGAACCTGATTTAAGATCAAACTTAGAGAACAATTTTGCTGTGGCTATCCTGGAAAACAGCTCCTATCTATTGGGCAATGAAAACTTGTCATCCTGCAAAAAATCATTAAGAGGTTGATAATTAATTACAAGACGCTGTTTGCCTCTGACTTGTTCATTTTTCTTGTTGACATAAAAAGTTTGACAGGTACATTGAGAGCTTGTAGGCTCGATCAATCCTTTATTTAAGAGCTGGGTTAGTTCATCTTTGACAAGTTGGAGGTGTTCGGGTGACATTTCTAAATGGCTTACTTTTGTTGGGTTGATGGCCTCATTTTTTTGAAATGGAAGTTTGATGAAAAATGCCTGGTTTTTTCATAGACGATTTGGACATTTGAGGATGAACTCAGAATGATTGTTGGCGGTTAATTGTGTCATGTCCCAAACCCAAAAGATCTGAAACATAACATAATTTACACTCATTTAATAATGTGCACTCATAATTAATATTACATAAAATTTCAAACTTGAATTCAACATAAGAATCCTTATCAAGTTGCTAGTAAGTTTAATGCAAAATCAACCTATAACCATACTTGGTGAAACATAAACAAAATACAACCATACCTAATAAAATAACACAAGTATTTATTCAATAGGGACAAATCAAATATCTTAAACTATGTGTCCACAAATGAAACACTTAGCAACCTAGCAACTTAGGGAACACAAAGGATAGCAGAAGCCTTGCCAAATTAGCTAAGCACACATGTGCCTTATTTACCTGAAATTACCATAAAGTATAATGAATACGAAACTCAGTAAGCATACTAGTTTTTTATATATCAAAATACAAATACATATATGTATACAATGCATGTGTATGATATGTTGTGATAAATCAAAATAATAATCTTATCAAATCACATGTCAGGTAAGCGCTTACACATTCTTTCAAAATATATAATAAAAATACCATCACTCAACTACTACTTAATAGGACTTTCATAACACATATCACATAATGAGCTAAATGTCACTCGTAGGTGATATACCGTATAAGAGGAATAATACAAATGAGGTTTAAATTACACATATATAATGCTCATGCCCGAAGGTAAGAGCCAAACCCTTACCCTGATCATTGGTGAGTCCTCTCACATGCACCAATATGGCACCACACGAATATGATGACTTACTCTTCCTTTAGGTACCAATAGGATCCTCCATACATATGAAATACATAACATATACCAATCCTGAAGGAAATGCTACATATAAAGGCTCCATAAATCATATAAGGTGCCTACTAAGTAAATAGTGAGTTCAAGCATCCTCAAAACATAAAACGTATCTCATGGATATTTTTCACTTCAAAAACTTTCTTTGTTAAACATATTTTATTTTGAAAGCTCACTTTTATAAACACATGTATGTCTTTGCTCAATGTCAATGCTCACATTCATAAACATATGTCTTTCACATTTCATATCAAATATACTTTAGCATAACATAAACATATTTCTAAGCACATTTACAAAATCATACATAGACAATTACTATGCTTATTGTGATTTCAGTAAAAGTCTAGTATACTTACCTCTTAGCACTTTCGGCTACAAGGCTTAATTCTCCTTAACCTATCAATGGAGATTAATCATTTGTCTTTCACATTTCATATCAAATATACTTTAGCATAACATAAACATATTTCTAAGCACATTTACAAAATCATACATAGATAATTACTATGCTTATTGTGATTTCAGTAAAAGTCTAGTATACTTACCTCTTAGCACTTTCAGCTACAAGGCTTAATTCTCCTTAACCTATCAATGGAGATTAATCATTTCATAAGCCTCAAAATTCACACAAAACACTTTAAATAGCTTACAAAATTACACATATTGCACTTATCACATCGAATTGGTCTAATTACTTGGTTTCTCAAAACTTGTCATTCTAACCACTTACACTTAATAAAAAATTTTTATGTTCAATTGCTCCAAAATCAGAATATATCTTTCTTAACTCATATATCCTCCTTATGTATGAATATTATATCATAATTCTTACACAATCCATTTTATAAATACCATCAAATTCAAACTATTATTCTGACGAGATCAAGATATTTACTGAACAGTATTCAGTCTCCCAATTTTATAAAATTATATACTAACCCAAAAATTATAAAAAAAATACCACAGAATTACTCTTGACACATATTTCAATCCATGATAAATATTTCACTTTAAAATCCTTCCAAAAGTATTTTAAAACTATTTTATTTCATAGATTTAAAAATCTGTTAATCAAATACTGTAATAAGTTGATATAATTTAGAAAATCATAACAATTTAACCAAATTGATCTAAATTCTCAATTCTAACTATATCATATTAAACATATAAAATTATCATATTCCATAAATTCATAATTTTTTAAAATCATTCAGCAGACCAAAAATTAATTTTCACTGTATCATACTGTTAACACAAGAAATTTTCAGAATTTCAGGGTCATTTTGATAAATTCACTAAAAATTAAATTTATAGAATTTTCAATCAATTAAAAATCTAAAATGATTCTATGCATGTCTAGTTTCATATTCTCAAAGGCCAAAATCAGAATCGAAGTACACAAATTTATAACATTCTCGAATCAAGAGACTATCATGTAGAAATTCTGCAATTCATCATGATTTATCAAGTTATCTACATAATCATCATCAATTCTTATTATATCTTACAAAATTCACATCAAATCCTCAATTTTTCATATTTTCAGAAATTAAAATTTAAAGGAATTAACTTAATTAACACCAATATATTGAGAAATAGTTATGATATACCTTTTAAAACTCCAAATTCCAATTTCTTCTTCTTTTTTTTCTTCTTCTTCTCTTTCTCTCTTTTCTCTCTCTAAAGGGGTGGCTCAGCCCAAAAATGAGTAAATTAGGGTTTAAAATGTGTATTTTTATACTAAGAGGCTCACTTTTAGTATTTACAAATTAACCCCTAAAACTTTTAAAGTACTACAATTTGGTCCCTGAAATAAATCTAAAGTCTTGCAAATAAATT
The DNA here is from genome assembly GCA_946807835.1 of Ailanthus altissimus. NCBI lineage: Eukaryota > Viridiplantae > Streptophyta > Magnoliopsida > Sapindales > Simaroubaceae > Ailanthus > Ailanthus altissimus. The sequence goes on along the minus strand of OX327691.1, from coordinate 26,411,269 downwards.
CAAAATTAATAATATGTTCTTAATCTATACAAACAATACTAATAACACTACATAAATTAAGTATCATCCACATAAAAATAAAATATTAATATTATACAAGTATAAATATTTATTATTTTTCATTGTGGATAAGTGGTTACTACAGATTGGGTTTTAATTTGGTCAAAGGTGGTGGTTATATGGTCAAGGGTGAAATAGTTTGGGATGGTGGTCCATGGTAAGAAATGGGCTTTGAAAAGCAATCCGTTGGGCTGGGGCTGAACTATTTTTTGTAACAATTTTTGGATAAAATCAAACCCAACAATAATATCTTTACCGGGTAAATCAGATCCTAAAAGCTTATGTTTTATCATTAGTTCAGGAAAGAATTTGAGATAAATTGTTTTACGTATAAGATTAACAGTAAACAATTCATCATTAGCAGCCCTGAAGATTTATTGGTATGGCTTTCAATACTGGCTTGGTAAAATAGATGGGTTTAAGATAGAGGCAGTAGTTCTTGTATTAAGAAGTCCTGAGACTTTGATTGGGTTATCATACTTGGTAGAAAGTATTTGAATTTCTATCATGGAGACCGAGATTGAGGATATGAATGGTTTGGTTAAGTGGTGAGGTTCGGGTTGAATTTTTAGGGAATCTGTGATGGAGTCTGTTTTTGAGTCTGAGGATGAGAGGACCAAGATTGTATCACTGTCTGGTTCTGGTTATTCTGAATAGATTGATTTGAGATCAACCTGTTCTGGATTACAATGGAAAACAGTAGTGATAGTGGCAAAGACCTTTTTCTTTTTGGTTTTTTGTGAGCACTGTTTGGCAAAGTGTTCTTTTTGTTTGCAGATGAAATATTTGTTGGACTTTTTGGACAATGCTGATTGTCGTTTGAAAAAACGTTTTTTCCTTAACTTGTATGGAGACTGGAACTTGAGTTTCCTGTAGTATTTTTTCTTTTTCACACTACAGTTGCAACTTCATTGTCTTGGACATTTGATCAGCAAGTCTAGTCTTTTGCATGCTTTTTCGATCTTTTTTCCTGTATGATCAAAATCTTTTAAAAATTTGTGACGTGTACACAATTATCAAGTGCAAGCATAATGGACTGTTGAATGATGCCAATTGAGGTATTTACAAGAGTTTTTCCCTTAGCTTCAATGATTCTGAGTGCTTCCTATCCCAAAGGTTCTGGAATAGAATTCAAATATGCTTGTTTTAAGTTGGGATTGTCTATTCCAAGCATATAGTATCTATATACTGCCATTTTGAAATGAAGTTTAAGATCTTTCCGCTTGAATGAGCAACATTTTAACTTAAAAAATTCTTCTCTAACTTTATCTACTAAGTGTGCTTGTTCACCTACGAATTCTGCAAAGATAAAGCTGATGAACTACTCAATCGTAGTTGCATATTGTAACATTATTTAGCAATATTCTCCAATATATAGATACCAATACTTCAGAATTCCCTGAAATCTTGCAATTGCTTTGTGTATGACATTAGCAACAGTTTCATTTGGCTTTTGGGTTTCAGTTATGCACCACGCTTGAAATTCAAAAATTCGTTCAACCCATTTGATTGGGGGAACGTCATCAATGGTGAACCAGTTTTTCTTTTTAGATGAGTTTTCTGCAGGTCTTATTGGTTGAGTTCGAGGAATAGAGTATGTTTCATCTATAGAAGATGAACCATATTCTTCTATTTGAGGATGTAACGGCTATGAGTCCACATGGGTGTTTATGAATTGAGGCTATGTAATTGACTCTGAGTCAAAAGGAGAGTTTGATGTTGATACGGTAGTGGTTGGCTGACTAAGAACAAAGATTGTTGGTGACTTTTGGTTTAAGGCCATAAATTGAGCTTTAGAGGTTGGTGAAAATATTTGTGGCATTGGTGGGGCCATGGACGGCATGGAGACTTTTGGAAGTCTTGTCTGTGGAATTATTGGTTCTGTTGTGGAGGAGGAGAGTGGATTTGTTGACTCAGTGCTGGACTTAGGAACTAGTTCTTCACGGTTTGTACTGGCATGTCTTCGGGTGTGCTCTTTTGTCTTTTTCTTTGGGATAAGTTTGGAGCTGTCACCAAAGATGGAAAAAAAACTGGTGCCAAAAAGTTGTGACATCTTTAGAAGAGTGTCTGTCGGCCTCCATAGTTGTATAAATTCATTCTCAAGACTTTGTAGTTGTATCTTGAGATGATTTATTCTTTTTTCTTATTCTGCAAAAGGAAGACCTTGTCTGATAAGCTCATAAATGTGTTCATTAAGAGTCCTGATTTTAAGCCGGAGTTTTTCAAGAATAGTTGTGTGGGTGTTAAAGCCTATGTCAACTTTAGCTTCAATCCACTGCTGAGATTCTTCAATTCGTTTTAGGACCTGGTTTTGCACAACAGTGTTTTTTTATTGCCAGTTTAGTACTGCTTCAGCAGGGCTGATTTGCTCATAAGAGCCATCTGATTTTCGGATGTTTGACTATTTTACTTTCCACTGTTGGAAAGTATTTTCTTTTGGTTTGCTTTGAGGGGTTAATGGAGAAAAATCTGTTGGGGTAAACATATAAGTTGGGATGAGTGTTTAAGGTGGTGTTGGTTTATTTTTGGGGAATGGTTTTGGCTTGTGACATGGTTGAAAAGACTTTGGTATAGGTTTTGGTTTTGGTGCTGAGTAAGTGACATAATAGTCAAACTTACCAAAGGGTTCACCAAGAAGACCAATATCAGGGTCACCATCATCATATCTTTCTTTTAAGATCTATTGAGAGTTTTTCTTTTTCTGACCTTTCCTTTTTCTTTTCTCAAAGTTTTCATCATCAGAAAAAGGGTCTGTTTAACACGAGGGACATTGGCAGTCAAGTTCCTAGTAACAATGACCATCAGGATCTCTAAAGGGAAAAATATGATTATCTTCAGAGTTGAAAGTGACTACTGGCAAATCTTTTGGTTTATTTTTCAGTTTGCTTGGCTGGATTATGAACTGTGTGAAAAAAGGACTTGGTGGTGCAGATGGACCAGGTTTTTCAAAACTGATTTTAGTTTGGCCATCTCTTCTTTGAAAGAAGTTGTGTCTTGTTGACTGTAAGGATTTTGGTGATTGGTTTTGTTTGTGGTTTTGTTCATACTTGGTGATCCAAGTATCTGGAAAAGGTTGACAAGTTCCTCATTTGACAACTGTCTAGGAATGTATGTACAAGATAGGACCTTGATAGAGTCAACAAAGATGAGCAAGGCATCCTGGTTTGAATGAGGGGTTCTAAAATCTAGGCCATGGTTTTAGACTCGGTACACCATCTGGTAGTGTAGAATAGCCATTTAGGTTTCTGTTTCTGGAACTGCTCCTGTAATCTGAATCTGGGCTTTTAAGGCTGAGGTAAGGCATGGGTCAGAGATTGACATGCAAAAGTTTGGATACAATGTTATTAACACTATTCTTGCATTTAAAGTTGTTTGGATTGTGCTAATATATGCGTCTATGTAGGTTGAAAACCTTGTATCAAGTAAGGCTATTATTCTTACAATTTTAGGACTTTTTCTGCCATGAAAGGTTAAAGCAAATCTTACTGCTCCAAAGTGAAGATGGGTGTAACCTTGCTTTAGCCATTGAGGGATAAGATTAGTTAGGAACTGAAGAGAAACCAACTGTTCTTCTGTTGTTGCTGGAAGGAAACAGTGGTCAAACCGGGTGGCTTGAACATATTCTTTGAATCTAGGTTTGGATGGTGTGACAAGGTGTTTTATGATTGTGGAGACAGATTTTTGTGGTTTGAGGAAGGCACTGTATGGGTTGATTATTGGTAGATCTATGACAGGGATTTTGGATTCTTCAGGTAGGTAGGTAATTTCAGACAAATGATCTATTTTGGATGCATCTGTAGATTTAAGAGAAGATGAAGGAGTAAGAGTAGAGGATAAGGTAGATAGAGTAGGTAGAGGAATAAGAGAAGAAGATGAGGATTCCATGATTTATGAACTAGAACACTCTTTACAACCTAACCAAGATTAGAAATGAATGGCTCTGATACTAAGTCGAGAGGAGAACGAGCTAACCCTTGAAGTATGCACTGATCATAAACATGAGCAGGCCTCTTCTAAGGAAGGTTTTTAGAAAAAATCAGAGATTAAGTATAAACCTGTTGCCCTAACGGCCTCCTTGCCTCGGCGGGACTTACGGCAATTCTAGCCTAATCAAATCTTTTTCTTTAGAATAAAAGTAATTCTGCCTTCTTACAAGGATTAGAGACCTCCTCTTTTATCGGATTTTTGCTCCACCATTCTTTTCTAGATTATGATTGTTAAGAGAATTCTAAGGGGAAACTTTTAGAAAAACATGTTTACAAAACACATAGATTTTATTCCTCTTTAAGCTCTGAGTACAAACTGAACTGAAAGGCCCTTATATAGATTCTTGGACCTTGACATTATGGCACTAATGGCCGATAATACATTTATGACTTGAAGACTTTTCTAGACTTAAGGCTAAATAATTATAAAGACTTTTACAAAGACTTTTATGGCCGATACATGACATAAAGATGAAGCTTGTTGGACACACTTGTCAACAAAATTTATCTAACACGCTTGACACAAAGATAAAATTAAAGTTTCTTTGACACACTTATCAATAAAGCTTTTATGACATAAAACTAAAGTAAAATTGAATCGTAAATTATAAATGAAAATGACACTAAAATGTGTGACCTGACTTAACATCTAAGCCAATTTTAGAAGAAGAAATAATAAATTTATATGGCTCCTTCGGCCTTTGCCATTTGCACAATCAAGTAGCAAGTAGTGATGTTGATTTCTAAAAGGCTTGGTTTTGAAGTAAATCAGCCAATATGGTCGAGACAAATGGGGATAAGATGATCTATCCTTATTCATTATGAAATAGCACTTCCATTTCATATAATGTTACCCATCATAAGAAAATATATACATATAGTGTCGATGGAGGAAACGTCATTGTTCCTCTTGAGATTATGTTGAAGCGAAGAACTTCAAGTTCAACTTAGAACCCTAACCTCTTTGTGCTGCGGAATAACCTGTTAATCAAGCAAAATTGAAAGAATCCAAAGCAGAATATAAAACAGCACAACACAATCTTACGTGGTTCGGCCAATTGCTTACGTCCACGGTGGATCCGAGGATCTTAGCCTCTCTTATTAACGCCCTAGAGATTTTACAAGAAAAACTCAATTTGAAGAACCCTCAAAAGGACCTAATATTTAGTGAACCCTTACTCTACCACGAGCAATGATCACCCAAACAATGGTTCCACCCTAGTGCACACATGCACTTAGTGTTTACCTAGTTCTTCCCCTCTCTTAGAGTCTCTCTTAATGCTTAATATGAAATAAAGGGTTTACAAGTGTTTATATATGGTGTATTTGATGCCTACTAACCTTATTCCTTATTGAAGTAAGAGTCCACTTATTTTGGAAGTCCAAAACTTCCTAAAACTCAAAATTTGGATAAAAAACGGACTTCTTGTCGCGTCTGGCGCTGTGGGGCTCATCCCTGGGTGCTGGGTTACTCACCATATCGTGCCCACTGTCGTGGCGCTGGGCTTCTGTGCTAGGCACTGCGGCGCTCAGCCGTAGTGGCGCCTATGCTCATTTTCTTCGCTTCATTCGCATCTTCGAGTCCCATTTCACTTCCCCCTTCGTGTCCCACATGTCCTAAACTTCTCCATATGTGTCCCACATGTTCTAGACTTCTTGTGACTCTCCACTTTGGTATTCATCTCAATTTTTGTCCAACCAAGATTGTTGAATCACCAATTTTCCAACAAACCCTTCCTTGATTCAAAATCTTCCAAATAAGAAGGCTTCTAGATCCGATTCACACCAATTCTCTATCACCTAGAGTTAAGTCCAGTTAAGTCTCCCCCAAGACTTAAATTTCCTCGGGTTAGTGAATTTGGTCTCTAAAGGCATTCGTGCACCTTGAATAGGGTATAGATGCGTTGTACTCCTTTTCAACCTTCATCACCTCGGTGAGTATAGTTTGGATGTCGCCTAGTGGTCTGCATTACCCCAACACCCCGCGTTGGGCTACTCATTGCCATCCCAGTAAACACATAGAGCCCCTCATTGTGCTTCTTTCCCTCAAACCTTATAGATCATTTCTCTACCATTAGTTTTTTTTTCCACTCTAACCGAATACCCTTCCTCATAGAGCTTACCTAGGGATATCAAGTTCCCCCTCAATTTAGGAACATGTCTCACACCATGTAAGTCTCTAGTTTCTCCACCTAGTATCCTTAGCCTTATGTCACCAACTCACATGATCTCACAAGTCATGTCATTCCCCATTAGAGCTTTACCTCTCTTGGCTTTATAGTTGGTAAATATCGACCTGTCGGAACACATGTGGATGCTACACCCCGAATCTAGTATCCATTTGCCAGTGTAATTTCCTCTTGAGGCTACCAATATGTCTACAACTTCGATATCTTTCTCAGTACCGATTACAGACCACCCTCCTTAGCCTTTTGATTTCGAAAAATCCTTTACAAAGTGTTCTTCCTTATTACAAAGGAAACACTTCTTAGATCTCCTCTTTAATTGGTTGCTCTTCCTTCCTTGTACAAGCAATGCTCTCCACTCTCGGACTCAAATCTCTTTGTCAATTCTTTTGAGTTCAATGATGCCTTGACGTCATTCATCGTTAAAGACTCCTTACCATACAACAGCGTATCCACAAAGCTCTTATAGCTTTTTGGCAACGAACTTAATAAGATAATGACATTGTCTTCATCCTCAGTCTTGATGCCTAGTTGCTCAAGACTTACGATGATCTTGTTGAACTCGTCAATGTGAGCTCTCAATGAAGTTTCCTCATGTATTGTTAGCTGATGTAGTTTCTTTTTCATAAAAAGTCTATTTGCAAGAGACTTCTTTATGTACAATGCCTCGAGTCTCTTCCATAGCCCTAAGACGGTTTCTTCATCACTAACTTCCTTTAATACTTCATCGCTTAACGTCAGGAATAAGGTGTTGTGAGCCTTTTTTTAAATCCTGTCCCAATCTTTCTGCCCGAACTTTGAGGTTGTCGTTCCATCGCTAGTTGAGGAACTGGCTTTCTCCAAAGTTGAGTCTAGTCATTCTTTCACTAGTAGAGCCCTAACCTTCTTCCTCCAAAGATTGAAGTCATTCATCCCATTGAACTTCTCTATTTCTTGCTTGATTGCAGCCATGGTTTAAATACCTCAGGTGTGTATTATCGAACCTTTAGCTTTGATACCAGTTTGTTAAGGGAGGAAACACCCTTCTCCCTCTTGAGGTTATGTTGAAGCGAAAAACCTCAAGTTCAACCTAGAACTTTAGCCTATTTGCTCAATGCAATAACATGTTAATCAAGCAAAATAGCAAGAATCTAAAGCAGAATATAAAATAGCACAACACAATCTTACGTGATTCGATCAATTACCTACGTCCACGGTGGATCCAAGGATCCTAATTTCTCTTATTAACTCCCTAGAGATTTTACAAAGAAAATCCAATTTGAAGAACCCTTAAAATGACCTAAGGTGTTAGTGAACCCTTACTCTACCACGAGCAATGATCACCCAAATGACGGTTCCACTTTAGCGCATATAAGCACTTAGTGTCTACCCAGTTCTTTCCATCTTTTAGAGTCTCTATTAATGCTTGATCTGAAATAAAGAGTTTACAAGTGTTTATATAGAGTGTATTTCATGCCTGCTAACCTTATTCTATATTGGAGTAAGAGCCCACTTGTTTTGGAAGTCCAAAACTTTTCAAAACTTAAAATTCGGATAAAAAATGGACTCTTTGTCGCGTCTGGCGCTGCGGTGCTCATCCCTGGGCATTGCGGCGCTCATCATATCGCACCCATCGCCTACTAACCTTATTCTCTATTAATGCTTGATCTGAAATAAAGAGTTTACAAGTGTTTATATAGAGTGTATTTCGTGCCTACTAACCTTATTCTATATTGGAGTAAGAGCCCACTTGTTTTGGAAGTCCAAAACTTAAAATTCGAATAAAAAATGGACTCCTTGTCGCGTTTGGCACTGCGGTGCTCATCCCTGGGCACTGCGGCGCTCATCATATCGCACCCATCGCCGTGGCACTGGGCTTCTATGCTGGGCGCTGCAGCGCTCAACGCTGGTGGCGCCTATGCTCATTTTCTTTGTTTTCTTCTTATTTTTGAGTTCCGTTTCGCTTCTTCCTTCATGTTCTACACGTCTTAAACTTCTTCTTTTATATCCCACACGTCCTAAACTTCTCCTTTTATATTTTACACATCTTAAAGTTTTCCATAATAGGGTATTTTTAGTTGATGGGATTGGGCCGAAGACTGATTTCTGATTATATATTACGTAAACATTAATATTTTGTTGTTGTTTACCTACCAAATAAAAGGTATTTTATTCTAATTTTCAGGTTTTTTTTTTTCATTTATAAAAAAGAATGTTAAAATAACTTGCGGACGATGATTTCAATTGCAAGAGTACGTGGGAAAACATGGAAGGATATTGCATTAATTTATTTAGAATTAATAAGTAAAAACCCATCACAGAGTTTGTTTTAAGTCAAGGCAATCCCAAACATTCTACTGATGAAATGGCATTGTCATTAGGTTTGTCTGGCATTTATCGTATGCAGAAACTGAACTTCTGGAAAGTTAATTAATAATTATATGTGCGTTTATGTGGTTTTTATCGTATGATCAATGCTTCCTCCAGTGTCAAAGATTTTGAAGTGGAATTGATTTCCTTTTAAGCATTCATTATGCGAACATATATAGGTTACATGATAACATATATATATATATATATATATATATAGACACACAATAAATAATTGGGTGGATTACGTAATTTATTATAAAAAAAATTATTATATTTTATTATTTAATAAATTTATAATTTTTATATAATTTATAATATATTATAAAATTTTATTATATATTATTAATTTATTATGTGATGAATTATATAACTTATTAAATTATATATTAATCGACAATCAAGTGTTTCAGTGTACTAATGAATTCAGGCCAAAAGAAAAGAGACATGGGACACATTTTAATTTTATTGATAGTTTCATTATTCATGAGCTGTTAAATTCACCTAGAGGATGAAATCATCATAATTCATAACGCTTTTGAGTATATAAATAAAACACCGGTCCTGAAACTGCTGCTATGATATATGCTTAAAATATGTCAATAATAGTGTTTCGTAAGCAATTTGATCACTTGATCAATGGCTATCTAAAATATTATCAAAGAAACCCCCATTGACTGTTTCAGTTACAATGATTTTTCGACAAAGCTAGCATCGCCAGTAACCAGCTATAGAATTTTCGAGAGAAATCACATGAAAAGATCGTATATGGATTAAGGATAAATTATCCCAACGTTGATATTGCCACGAAGATAAATGTACATACGTATATATAGATAGATAAATAAATAGAAAGAAAAAATAATTTTTTCAGTTATGTAATTCTTTATGTACTGACTAACACTATTACATAATAATATCTAATTAATTTAAAATTTTAATATTACTTACAGTGTGCTATAAAATCTTCATATGTCAAGGTAATAATTATATAATGAGTTATATTATTCTCTAAAATAAATCTATATACATTAAATTAAATAAATTATAAAATAATCAAATTAAATAACATATGTTAATATATAATTAAATTTATATTTTATAATAAAAATATTTTAAAAATAAATAAAAGCTAAAAAATATAGCAAATTTCCATTGATTTTATCAGTGAGCTCTAAAATGCTACCAATTAATCAACAAGTCACCAATGATCAATAGTAAATTAACTCAAAATTAATATTATCAAATTTAAAATTTTTATTTTATTAATATTAATTTTGAGTTAATTCAATCATCGGCAACTGTAACTACTAGTAGTTGATGGACGATTGCTTTTTCTTCAAGCGCGGGGTTAGTTTAAATTTAAATATATGTGTAAATAAATTAAGATATTTTTATTTTATAAAAAATAATAAATTGAGATAAAATTAAATATTTTAATTTCAACTAAAACAACGTTGTCTATTAAATTTAAAGCAAACTCTCAGGACAAAACTTTCCCCATCATCGTTTTCTTTTTCTTCCTTTTTTTCGTGCGTTATTGCCACGAATATAAATTTGCGAATATTTAATTTAATTTTACAAGGACGTATGAGCGCAATGCACCATGACAGTGGCAGATTACAAAGCATCTAGAAAGATACAGTAACTTTTTTTTGTTTAATCTTATCAGAAGGGGTGTGCGTTCAGATTGTGAAAATTGAAACACAACGAGTTCTAGAAAGACATAATCGAATGACCAAACAGAAACAAATCACGTCAACTTGGCATAGCATGCATTTGCATTAAACGACAAACCTTGTAATTCATAATTCTAGAAGACATTGTTTTCATCTCTGGTCCTTGGAAAATATTTGTCACTTTCAATTGAATTAGAAGTTGAAGTGACTGACAAGGAAAATATACGAAGAGATTTTTCTATTATAATCCGTAATTCAGAGGTGGCGGCGGCTTCGGTTTGAGAGAGCAAGTGAATTTGGGCGCAGTGGGTCTCAGTCCACATTCTTAGATTCTACAGAGACATCTAAGCTCTGGATGGACTCGGAACTCCACATTTCTCTAACTCTTTGCTTCGTTTTTCGATTTCATGCTCTCCATTTTCTGAGAATTACTTTTATGCATTACAACATAACCAAAACCGAACAAAGCTAGATTACTGGTATATATGATTTTAGTTTTTTATTTTATTTTAAAGAAACTAGAATCAAATCAACATTGATCGATATTTGTAAATCAAATGAAGATTTCATTAAAAAAGAAAAAGGGATCGATTAACTGAAATTAGTGTTGGTTGTTAATTATGATAACCTTATATTCTAAATTTTATGATTAATGAATTTTTATTCTTAATTATTATTGTTATTATTTGTTGTTTAAAGGACAATCTCCAGAAAACCAAACGCAAATCGATTTGATGGACTCAAACCAGACTTGAGGAAACGGTATGGACTCGCTTTGGGTACCCACAATTTGTAGATGTCTTCTGTTGTTGGGTCATTGGCCTTCTAAAATCTAAACTTGCGTCGGACATCAAAGTTTAATGTTACACTTACACCAAGTGTTTTCCAACGTTTTTTTAGTATGCAATAAAGTATTTTAAAAGATCCGTGATGTGTTGGATCAGAACTTTTAAAAAGCCCATAAATTTAGATGACATACATGTCGTAATCCTTTATTTAAAAAAATATATATTTTAAAATATGCAATAATATCTTAAAATATTTTTCTATCTTATTTATATATCATTAAATTATTATATAATATTTTAAATTTTTTTTATTTTATTTATATACCATTAAATTATTATACAACATTTTAAATTGTAACTGTAGATTGTATAAAGCTAATAATAGCTAAAGAAGAGATCTATTAATGTATAAAAATATCTTAATTTGTAAATTTTTTTCAATCATAATAAAAAATATTTTTTTCAATCAATTAATGTGCATGTTTTTCCATTACTTTTTAATCTGTTGAACAAAAACAAGACATCTAAAAGTTACAAGATTCTAAAATGTCCGCGACACCAGTCACAGATGACTGATGACTGACCACCCACCTTTTTTTTTTAAAAAAAAATAATAATAATTAAAAAAAATTCTTGAAAGAGAGTCCCATAGAGACAGAAATTGGAAAGTGGATCAATATGCAAATTCATCGAATGGACACGAATGTCCATGTAGTATGCTTTAATGGCTCAGGAAATATAATACAAAGAAGGCTGGTCTGGGCTGGCCCATTCAAACTCTAGAAATCTGATCTGAACAGTTGACACATTGTTTTTCTTAATCAATGGGGTCAGACATTTGGTTGCACAACAAGCCCTGTGATGTAAATTTAAAAAACAATATTACTGGACAACACCATCACTAAGTATCATCGGCTCTGTCATTTGCTGGATCATCATCTGAAGCACATATAATTAGCTGAGTAAAAAGATGTGTCAGCTTCACAGCCCTTATTCCTGATTTCAACCCATCACCCATGATCCATTATAGCTTCTCCCTCAAACAAAACAAGATTGATGCATCTACATTTGCAAGCTTTTTGTTGTAATCCACTCCATTCATAGTCCCAAATTCAGCAGTCGTATCTTGAAATCCAATTGAGGTTCAGAGTTGCTGGAAACCCAAAAACATCAATCTTCAATAAGAGTTACTAACACGCAAACTTGGTAGATACAAACAGGCTAAAATGGTTTCCCCCCACAAAAAAAAAGTAAAAAAGTAAAAAAAAATAAATAAAGACGAATAATACAGAAAGCAAATAAAGAGTACAATTCATTCATCATTCAAACTAACAAGTAACACGGAATAGATTAAATAAGCAAGTTTATTCAATGATAAAATACCTAGTCAGACAAGGGAATATTCAACCATGGCCAAGAATAAAGGAGAAGGTGTAAAGCATCAAGTTCACTAGAAGCATTTGTCCTCCACTTTCTTGTTCCCTATATGATTCAGATTTTGTTCTACCAAGAGAACCTAGCTTATACGCCAAAGAGCACCCCGACCACTCTACTCATCACAGCACAGCACATATGATACAGCAATAATATTACTAGAAGAAACCAAACCTTTTTTCAGCAAATAAGATTCTATCTACCTTGGCAAGTAAGAACCCATCAATAGGAATTACATAGTAAACTACTGGAACACACAAAGGAGAATGTATGTCCAACCTACTTCTCCATGATAATATATCAATTCAACTTCAAGGACTTAAACTATTAAAGAGATGGCACAGGAACCCACGGTGACATAGAAGGTAAAGCTTTAATTCTATGTAAGAACAACACAATTGGTAAATAGGCGCTAGTCCGCAAAACAGCGGATATGACAATGTCCAAAAATAAAAAGAGAGCATTAAATTGGTGCTGTTGTTCATGCTTTTAGCTGTAAGGTCTTCTAACAGGATTCAAACTCCATTTTCAAAGATTTAGCTTAAATTCTATCAGTTAAGATGCATTCGACATTTATCATCATTATCATCTTCATAAATAAAATCTCTAAGCTGCCAAGTACAACAGAAACAAATATTTCATCCGCACCTTGTTAGCTCTATAAGATTTGATGACTGCAATCAACAACCGGTCTCCTGCCATCTCTCTTACTCGTTGTATAAGTTCCTGCCGTGATATCTTCTTTCCCTGAAAAAACAATAAATTCAGGAACATGAGCTCATAAAAGTTGTGAATGAGAAAGAAAAGACCGAGCAATTTCCAGCCACGAGCAAGAACATGAAGGTACTTACTCTGTGATCTTTGTGATACTTGCTGATCAAAGCAATGATCGGTGGAGGCAAGAACTTGGAGAGTGCAGAAATTAATACTGGAAATGGCATCCAAGGTGAAGTTGGCATTCTCAAAGAGTCTTGATCCCTCCCATATCCTACACAATTAAGTAACTAAATCAAATGAGTAAACAACCTTGTGTAGTTGACTACAAAAGTTGAAACACACATTCTATCAATTCCGTAGGGAGAAATACTAAAACAACTTAGAAAAGATGAGTTAGTTACCCTTCAAAGAAGAGGGAGCCTTCAAACTTATAAGGTACTCCGGCAAGATATGAGTGTTCATGTTCGTGCTCCACAAAATATACCTCTTTGGCACCAATAAGTTGTCAACACCAGAATCAAACTCTGCGGAACTCGGATGATACTGATCAGAACAAGGATGCACAACCTCTTGCTTTCCCAAAATAACACGACACAACAACAGATACCGTATTCCTTCTTTATCAACAACCGAGTTCTTCACACTGTAAGATATCGACAAGAATTAGCAAACGCAATACACAACATCAATAAAAAAATTTAGAAAAAAAGACAAAGAACTTAGTTAATGCTTACCATTCCATAGGAGAATCATCAGGAGAGAGATAGACGCCGCTACCGTACAATCCATTATTACTAGGCTTCCCATTATTGCCAAAACCATGCTCTATAATCTTGCAAATCTCATCTTTTGTGCCGGCATACCAAGCATACTTCACATTTGGATCACCCCCGGTTTTTTTAGCCAGCGCTTTTGCGAAAATTTGAAAAGATTGGATTTTGGCTTGTCCCATGAGACCAGTAAACAAGTTCCTATGAATAGAAACTATCTTGGCTTGAGTCCCAAGAACACCCAAACCCAAAAGCAGTCGCCGTTTTATAAGGTCATAAACTTTGTCTCCTTCATGTAAGCTAATCAAACCGTCCGAAAAAGCTGATTGTGGATCGAGAGTAGGACCAGATATGGAACTTTCACAATCGGAAAGTGATGATGATGATATTGATTCTTGATCACGGTTACCTGAATCTAAACCTGAGTTGAAGCTATTGGTTTGCTTTGATGGAGTATCGAAAGTGTGTTTTGTTAGATTGTTAGAGGCTAAATCGCTAAACCCGCGTGTGATTTCACGTGTATTTGCCATTTTGAAAACAGTAAAAACTAAAAGCAAATTTTACAATATAAATCTAATTACAATTGCTAGCGATTGCAATGAACAATAACAGAAATCTCATATAATTTAAACCGATAAAAATAAACAAATATCTAAAGCAAAAAATCGACAAAATTAGAAAGAGATTTGATAAATAACCTGTACGAAAAAATCAATCAAACAATGAAAATTATACATTTTAATGCAATATATATATATGTGTGTGTGTGTATATATATGAAGTATAAATGCAAGAAAGTAGTGAAAATATAACGCTCAAAAAAGGCGAAAAGGAACAGGTTGATATACGAAAACTTGTGTAAAACGTATGCGAATGCAGCTAATGAAGAAGATTTAGGTTAGGTACTTGGGGGTTGGAGGTGAGGATTTGAATAATTGAATGAGCAATTGATGTGCATGTGTTGATGAGTTATGATGAGACTTGGAGAGAAGAAGAGAGGGAAAAGGGCATCGTAGTATTTATAGGTTATTAATACGGGGAACGCGGTGCGGGCGGCGCTGGCTGTTTTGGAGCCCGTCGTTTTGGTTAATAAATATCTATCTTCTGTTCTGTGTGAGATGTTAAATAAATAAATGGGCGGTCTATTATTAGGTATGTGATGACATGTGGATAAATAACGTGGGGATGAGGGCATAGAAGATATTGAGGGGACGGGTCAAGACGAGTTTGAACATGATTCGGCTATTTTCGGTTTGACCAAACTAGGCAATGCCGCATCGGATGATTAGGCAAAGACAAAGTCACGAAGTGGTCAGTCAATTTGATTACATTAAATCTCAGCTTAGCTGGCTGGTTTTGATTGTTATTATCTATTTTTATAGGGTTCACGGTGAGCCCAAGCGTACAGTGCGTGTAGGGGGAAGTGAGAAGTAGTAGTATTTAGGAAATTAGTAAAAGACAGACAACGGTTTGTGCATTCTGACTGCTGTTCAGTTCGCTTGAACTTGAATCCCAAGGAAATCAAAAAGCGAAACGAAACTGCCTCGATCAAGGTCGTCAATCTATGGGAATAGCCCATAGATAGTGGGCTGTTCCCACTGTAATAAGAAAAACACCGTTAGTTTCGTTACTGATGAGCTTATCCTTTGCCTTTGCAAAGCTTTGGCAGTTGGCACACTCCGACTCACTTCTTCAGAAATTCTACAAACATCCACCCTATCCTAATTATTTTCTTTTTCTTTAAAACAATATTATGCATAAGATTCCTGATTCTGAACCCACCCGGATCAGCCTCCTTTAACCCATATTCACATCTCATGTCACCATTTTTTTTATTTTGGGCTCCATATAAAATTTTGATATCTTACGTATAAATAAAATTTATGTTTATTCTCATACCATTCACTATTTTAAGGAATCCACATTCTATATGTTAAATTTTTATTGCACTCAATACACACAATTTTCAGAGTCTGCCACGTGGTTTTGTTTATTAGGTTTAAGAATTTAAATATGTTATGATACTATTTCAATTAGAGTTCAACACAGTAAAATTTTATAAGTTAATATGCTCTGATATCATCACCGCTACTAATAGAAAATATAAAATTCCATTCCCATGTGACTAATTTTTTTTTTTTGAAACACAAAACACATAATTTAAAACCATGTATAACAAATCAAGTTGAAACCACTTGTTATAAGTTAGATGTACTAAAAATACTAAAAATATTGCTTATTTACGTGCACAATTTTTATATAAAGCAACGCGCGTACAGTAAGTTTGACGGGTTAGTTTTGATAAAAACCTGATCCAAATACACAATTCAACGTGAAAGAGGAAACAATATTTTAATTAAAATGAAAAATAAATATATAAATAATATAAATATAAAATTCTGCAATAACAAATATAAAATGATTTTATAGATAGTGTTCATGTTTCTCCTGGGAAATGGGAATGCAAAAGGAGTGTGGCGAGTTCTAACTTCTAACACCGGAATTAATCAGTAAAATTATATTAGATTGTCCCAATAATTCTCTATTTGAATAGCATAGACCCTGTAATATCTTAATTTATTTAATGATATTAAAATTAAAAAAAAAACGGAATTAATCATCAATTTGATGCTTATCTTGGGATATCAATCAATATATTCATCACCGATTCTCGAATAGTGGATTCGAGTAAAAAAAAAATGCCGGCACGAAGCTATTAACAAATATGGTTCGTTTTAACTGCTAAAAGGATTTTGATATGATTTGTCACATCTCACATTTTGATAGGTTCACTTTGATTTTTAATTAAAAAAAAAAACCTAGAAACAAAAGCAACTGCAATTGACACCAGTTGTCGTCGGTAAAGTAATCCGTCGATAAAGACACCGTTGAACTTAATTTAATAATCTATGCATTGGAGATATTGTTTTCAAGGTAAATTATACTTTGGACACCGAGGTTTTTCAAAAGAGATCTGTCGCAATTTAATAATCTATGCATTGAAGAAATTATTTTCAACGTAAATTACACTTTAGACACCGAGGTTTTTCATAAGAGATGGACAAAATTTCTGACATTTTAAAAGGGTAAAAAAAAAAGTCAGGTTGTAACTTTTTAACAGTTAAAAGGTTAAATATTAAAAGATACTGTTATATTCTTATATTTAATAAAAGTCTTTTACGCACGTAATTTTTAAGTTGAATTAGGATTATTATACTTATTTTACTAGATAATATAATAGAAAGTGTGGTGGCCTTTGTTGACTTTAAATAAATAACAAAATTATAAAAAAATACCCTTAATTGGTCAAACTTGGCCAAAATCCAACAATTTGCGACGCCGAACACACTCAATTTCTTTGATTTAGTTTCATCAAGCTTGTCCCTGAAACACATCAGCACCAACAAGCAAAACATGACATATTGAAAATTATCAACAACACGAACGGGATCACCATTTTTGGCCTGCGACTTGAACCGATCCAGGAGAATTCGCAGAACCCATTTGCGAGATGTTTGTAAGATTTCACACTCGAAGGATGGAGGATCTCTGTGGTGAGCTTACGGCGGAAGAGCCGCCATGTGGGGTCGTATTAGGCTGAGCTGATGATATGTTGGCTGCTGGTGATGACATTGCCGGTGGGAAGAGGGCTTTGACGGTCAGTGAACACGGCGCCGTTCTGGACTAAGGCCTTGTGGGCAAGTGATCAATCGGTGACGAATACGACGAGGCGAGAGCCGATAGAGAGGGTGACCATGGGGCCAAACTTGGCGTGGAGGTTTCTGAGAATCGGTTCGATTCTTGAAAAAGATTGGGGCATTAATGGAAAGAGGATTATATTTAATAAAGATCACAAAAAAAAAAGGTTTTTATTTGTTGGTTGAAGTTACCTTGTTTGATCCAAATTGAAGCCAAAACAGTTAAATTTTGCAGAGAAATCTTTCAGATGTATTTGATAATTTGATGAAGAAGGCTTTTCATTCGACCAAGCTATTTTACAGTGACAGTCCTTGTACATATATATACAATGAATACGGTAAAAAAAAAATGGTTAGCTAAAATACAAAAGGGGCAATCATTATATACATCATTGCCTCATCAATGAACCTCTTGATTCTCGGATTGCTCTGCTATTGGACCATTTGTGCTGTTGAATGGCTATTAGATGATTTTCTTTGTTTGATAGCTGGCATTTTTGTCTTCTTCTCAGCTCTCCTTAATACATCCTCTGATTTTCATCGATGTTAATTCAAAACACACATTTCCCTCCATTTAGCCACTCATATGACTTCTCATTTTAACTCCATCCTTCAAGCTCAAGAGTTTGGGAAGACTTTGAGCTTGTTTTTAAGGTAATTGAATCTTTCTATGGACAATGCTTTAGCCATTATATCAGTAACCTGGTCCTTTGTGGGAACATACTTGATCTCAAACTCTTGATTAGCTATTTAGTCCCGGATAAAATACACATCTATTTCTATGTACTTTGTTTTAGCATGATAGACTGAGTTGTTAGCTAAAGCTGCAACTCCCATATTGTCACACCACACTATTGGCTTGACAATAAGCTTGATGTTCATTTTTTACAACAGTAAGCTGATCCAAGTTATCTCTGCACCAATTTGAGCAAGGGACCTGTACTCTAATTCAATACTTGACATTGACACTACTTTTTGTTTTCTTGACCACCATGATACTAGATTTCCACATAAGTAGACATTGTAGCCATCTGTAGATTTTCTGTCGTCTGAATTATTTGCCAAACTTGCATCAGTGTATGCCTTTAACTCCTGCTCACCTTCTCTGGTATATTTCAGACCATGATTTGAACTACCCTAAAGATACCTCAAGATTCTCTTACAACCAATCCAGTATGTAATTTTTTTTTGAAGAATTGGCTCAACTTGTTCACACTGTAATTCATCTCAAGCCTAATGATTGTTGCATACTGTAGTGCACCTATAATGCTTCTATAAAGTGTTTGACCCTCAAAGTATTTGCCTTCATCTCTGGTAAACTTTGAGTCTATGCTCATTGGTGTTGGGCAAGACTTGCAGTTGTATTTATTTTGATTCAAATGCATTCTATTTTCATCTCTTTTAACTTCTATCCTCAAGAAGTAGCTCAATGATCCAAGAACCTTTAATGAAAAAGTATGGCTAAGTCTTTTTATGATAGCATCACATAGACTTTAATCATTACCTGTTATCAAGATGTCATCTACATACACAAGGATGAACATTAGTTTATCACCTTGCTTTGAAACAAAAATTAAGGAGTTTGACTTAGCATTTTTGAAGCCCCATTGATGCAATGCAGTCTTAAGTTTCTCAAACTATGCCCTCGATGCTTGTTTGAGTCCATAGAGGCTTTCTTGAGCTTGCATATTGAATTGGGTTTCAGTTTATCTTCAAATCCTTCTAGCTGCACCATGAACACTTCTTCTACCAAGTTACCATTTTAAAAAGGCATTGTTGATGTTCACTTGTTTGACATCCCAAATGAAGTGTGTAGCCAAGCTCAGAACTACCCTGATGGTTGTTGATTTTACAACTGGACTGAAGGTCTCTGTGTAATCTATACCTGCAGTTTGGTGGAAACTTTTGGCCATCAATCTTACTTTGTATCTTGCCACTTCCTTATTGGGTTTATATTTTATCTTGTAGATCTCTTTACTCTCTATCACTTTCATTTCTGGTGTGTAATTAACAAGTGTCTATGTTTCATTTTTCATCGGTGCTTGAAATTCATCTGTCATTATTGCTCTCCATCTTGCATCTTTCAGTGCTTCACTGGTGTTGGTTGGCACTTTTTAATCTCTTGTACCTTGTTGACATGGCAGATAAATTTTGGGCTTGAAAATACCAGATTTTGATCTAGTGTTCATAGGGTGAATGGATTTTGTTTGTTGTTGTTGGTTTATTTTAGTTTGTTGATCTGTATCAGTCATTTGTGGTGATGGTGAATTTTAAGACTAGTGTGGTTCTAGTGTTTGGTTTTCTATTTGTTAAGTGTTATCTAGTGTTGACTGAGTTTGTGCAATGGGAATTTTCTGATGGTACTGCATCTTTCCTTGGTTTGGTGAAGAGTGACCATGTCAATTGGTGTGGTGCCTCTACCAGTTTGATGGAAAGATAAATGCATAGGGTGATTGTTGATGATTAGTGGTGTAGGTTGAATTTTCTTAGTTATGAATGAGGTGTTACTATCAAATGGGAATTCATATTCATTAAAGACAATATGTTTAGAAATGAAGACTCTTCCATTGGGCAGCAGACACTTATATCCCTTATGCTTGGTACTGTAACTTATGAATGTGCATTTTTGGGTATGAAAATCAAATTTGTGTTTATTCAATGGCCGTAAATGAGGGAAGCATGCACAACCAAAACAATTAAGCTTACTATAATCAGGTGTCTTATTGAATATTTTTTCATATGGTATGCTGTGATTTAGTACTGATGTCGTGAGTAAATTGATCAAATAGATAGCAGTCTTAAAGGCTTCCCGCCAATATTTTAATAGCATTTTAACTTGAGGAAGAAGTGTGAGTCTTGTTTCAATAATCTGTCTATGTTTTCTTTCTATCTTTCTATTTTGTTCTAAGGTATAAGGACAGGTAAGTCTCATGTGAACTCTAATCTATCTCAGGTGATGTTCCAAGGGTTTGAATTCATTTCCCATGTCTGTTTGAACAATTTTAACTTGAGATTCAAGTTGTTTCTCTATGAATTTCAAGAACTGCACTACAGTGTTAGATGAGTGTTAGATGTCTGTGACTTGGTTTGTAAAGGACAAATCCACACATACCTAGAGTAGTTATCAACAATCCCTAAATAATACCTATAGCCATTACCTGACATAAAGGGTATTGGTCCCCAAAGATCTAAATACAGAATTTATTGGGGCTTTTTGGCTGCATTTTCTGAATGACCAAATTTTAGTTTATGATTTTTGCCTATCTCACAAGCATTACAAAATGGTAAAGAAAGAATTTTATTTGAACTATTGAACTTGTTACAAGAAGATACAATATGTTTCATTACTTGACTATTGGATGTCTAAGTTGTCTATACAATAAGGATGACCTTCTTGACAAGTCTAAAACAGTTTCTTCACTATGTATGCAATTATTTTCCAGTACTGAAGCAAAGAGATAGACTACATGTCTAGAGGTTTGGTCTTCTGGTTTAAGTTTACTGTAGCTATGCATAGGCACCACTGTCAATTGGTACAAACTACCCTTGGCCATTCCTTAGAGTAGAGCCTTCTCCATCTTGTCCTTCACAACACACAAATCATCAACAAACTCTATTGTAACATTATTGTATTTTACTAGCTTTGAGATATTAATTAGATTTTTGGTCATTTTAAGGTCACATAAGACATGTTTTAGATTCAATGAATTATTTGAGTGTGGCATGTGTAAATACTAGTTCCTACACGTGAAATATGCAATTTTTGTCCACTATCAACAAGTGTTTGTTTACCTTTGTATTCAGCCTTAGTAATAAGATTGTTGGGATTGTTTATCACATGGTTGGTGCTCCACTGTCCATGTACCATTCTTTATCTTTTTCATCATTTTGAGCAACAACATAAGCTGTGTTCTGTTGATTACCAACTCTTGACATAAAAGTCATGTTCAAACTTGTGCCAGCATTCAAGAGCCTCGTGTCCAGGTTTACTGTAAATTTGACAAACCACATTTGGCTTGTCTCTACTTCTCTGTTGCTTCATCTTCCCTTTGTTGCTCCTATTGGTAGAATTGATTTTGTTTTTGTAGTTGATGTTTCTGCCATTTCCCCTGCCATATGACATGTTACCTCTTCTACCAGAACCTCTTTCATACTGACCCTTCATTTGATTCCCTCTGTTGATAGCCATATTGGCTTCAAAATCAATGTTTTCAGTTGCATTTCTTTCCAACCTTCCCTCAAAGTTGAGCAATGATGCGTATGCATTCTTTTGTGAGGTGTTTTTCAGATTAGTTGTGATAATTAACTGGGTCCTATTCCGAACCCAAATTCCCTAGTACGAGTTGTATCAACTCAGTATCTGAAATTGGCTTTTCAGAAGTAGCTAAGATTTTTGTAAGCTTTTTCAGTTTACTAAAATAATCACCCACGCTCATAGAGCCTTTCCTTGTGACATTCAACTGTGTTTTCACTTCTATTATGTAAGCTATGGACTGAGAGCAATACATCCTCTTCAAGGCCATTCATAGCTCAAGAGATGTGCTACAATCAATGACTGAGCTTAAGATATTTTCACTTAAGTAAGACAGCAACCAACTAAGCAAAAGCTAGTCTTGTTTTCTCCAAAGTCCATACAAGCGGTTTATTATAGTCTTTGGTGCTTGGTTTTCATCCATGGTCACTAAGTATTTGCTTAGTAAGTATTTAGTTTCATCAATGTAATCTTCAAGTTCATTTCCTCTGATGAAAGGTAGAACTTGAATTTTCGAAATGATATAGTTTGTCCTATCAAGTTTGATAGGTACAACAAAGGTTAAGCTGTTGGCCATTGCATTTAGGATCAAATTTTGAGTGGGATTTATGGTTTCACCTGTAAACTCAGATAGTGAGTTAGTATTTGTTATTGTTGCTTGACAACCTGCTGATACCAAGTTAAAATTTGCAGAGAATTATTTCTGATGTAATTGATAATTTGACGAAGAAAGCTTTTTATTCAATCAAGCTAATCGAGTGTAAAGAGTATTCGTGGGGGGGGGGGGGGGGTTCGGGGTGGTGATGTTGTTTGCGGCGACGCATGTGCAAGCGGAGATAAAAAAGATTTGAGAAATATATTTCATATAGATTTGTTGATTATATATTTCATACCCTACACAATAACATTCAATTTTTTTACCTGAAAACTTAACATCTTCAGCCCGCTGAATGGCGATTCGAAGAGCTTTTGCAAAAACGATTTTTGGAGGCAGTCGCTTGATAGCAGATATTTCCAACGATATACAGTGGGTTAGCAACGTTATCAGAAATAGCCACAAGTCAGCTGCAAAAACAATTAAAAGTGTTTAATTATTATTTTTTTAATTATTCATCATTGCCTTGCCTCTTCTAGCACTGGGACAAATTGAGAATGCATGTCAATCTTACAGTGAGGAACTTCATTCGGTTTTAGCCTTGCAGTGTTCTGTCCAAGAAATTTGGAGAATAAAATCGGTCTTTCTCCTTCTAACCAAGTACATTGTGCACAACAACTTTATTCCTTCCTAAACACATTAATACATGCATAAATGGAAGTTTTAACTTATTATAAATAAAATTGAGGAAATGACAAAAATAAATATCAAATAATCTTCCGAGACTCAAGAATACAGAACAGTCTGACTCAAGTGAACCCAATACAACAGTTTTGCCCAGTTTAGTTCTTTTCTATTAAATGGAGAGTCAATATTGAGTAAATAAGAGATACTGAAAAATTGATTCAACATTTCAGAACCAAAAATAAAAAGATTAATAAGAATCAACATAAAATCAATTTCATCGTTGCTCAGTGAAGCCCCGTTCTTAATAGTTTTACGGAAATAAAACCAACGTATATTAGTGCTTGATTGATTGGTGATGAAGAAAAGGGAAGTTATATTTTATATTGGTGACTTAAGTTTTCTATTTCGCTTAATTAAACGAAATATAGTGATCGCGTTCCCGTTTAGTTGGGGAGGAAAACACAGGGAAAACTTTCTTTTT
Source organism: Ailanthus altissimus (assembly GCA_946807835.1). Lineage (NCBI taxonomy): Eukaryota > Viridiplantae > Streptophyta > Magnoliopsida > Sapindales > Simaroubaceae > Ailanthus > Ailanthus altissimus. Next base: position 26,387,587 of record OX327691.1, on the reverse strand, counting down.
CTCGCAATTTGCGTTTGGTTGCGTTTTCTTGGCAATCAATAAACTGTTACTTCTCTCGCTTTGGCTTTATCGGACGACAGCAGCTTTGTGACGATCTCTTGAACGTCTCTAGAAGTGATCATCGCCGTTATCGGAGAGGGGGAGACTGACGATTGGCGGGAAAATCTGAGTGAGGGTTTTGGAGAAACTAATGGACTGTGACTATCAAGTGTGCAAGTCAAGAGCTTGATAAAGCGTGTGCGAGCATTAAGGGGGAGGGGATGAATGGCGGTAGATGAATCAAATTCATATTTGAACATCTTAATTTGTTAGTTCATTTATAATTTGCCACCGCTTACATTAACAAATTAAATGAATTTAAACAATCAAATGTATCATTATAATTTTATAACATCTATAATATAAAATTAAAAATAACAAGCAATTAACATTTACAAAATATAAAGTAAATATATATATATATCTATAAATATAAAGGTTAAAATCTTAAAATCCGCATAAAACAAACTATGATAATTTCAAAACTAAAATTATAGCTAAAACTACTATTCAAATTATAAGTTTATAAAATTAACAAATTGTGGATTGGATTATTATTATTATTATTATTATTTTGTAATGTACTCAACGTGTTAAATGGATTATATAATCATAGAGAGAGAATATATATTGTGTGTGTTTTAATAATTTGTTTTTTTCAATTTAAATTAATTTTTTCATGAAAAAAAAAGCTCTTGTTGCAATATATTTATTATTCATAATTTTTTTTAATCAATAATATGCTTATTGTTTGAGATTAAATTTTACATTTTAATTGATGCAATATTTGATGTGTTAATTATAGTTGATATTATATAATATTACCTAACATACAATAATTAATAATTGATAACACATTAATTAAAATATAAATTTATTTATATTCCACTTTATAAACATAATAATATTAAATTTTTATATATGCAACAAAACATCATTAAAAGTTGGTTATGAATCTCTTATCATAATCATCCACAAGTTTAATCCATAGTTTCATTGCAATGAAGTAAATCTAAGTTTTATTCTTTAAACATTGGTATTGTATTATATATCTATTGAGACCATATATTATTTAATTAACACTTACACACGTTGAGATCCACATATTTATAAAGAGAGGATAAACAAATCCTCAAAACAGAGAATGCACAATTAAGTAGATTCAAGTAAAGCTTTCATTACGGATGGAGTAATGATAAATCTACGGCATTTTTTTTTTAAAAAAAAAAAAAAAAATTGCCTCCCATTGTCTTAATCAGAATATATTATTTTCAATTGGCTGGAGGGCATTTACACTGAAAGTGAGGTAGGTTTTTTTTTTATAAAAAAAATGAAAAAAATAATTAAATTATCTGGAAAAAAAAATATGGCCAAAGTAGAACACAAGTTACATATAACATAACTGCTTCCAATTTGTAATCTTGAATTCAAAACAAACTAAGTTTGTAGCATGAAAAATGAAAACAGCATAAGCTTAATGATCAAAGACAATGTCACCAGAACATTGTTGCAAAATGACTCTTTTACTTCTTCTTCTTCTCCCCGCCCCTCCATCTTCCGGAGAACGCCAGACATCTCCTCACGCTTCTTCTTTGCCCTCTTGTGAGTGTGCCAGGCTTTCTTTTAGCAACCTTTAGCGCCCTCTTGTCGTTGCCAACTTTGAGAAGCCCAGTAATTCTCCAGCAACTTCTCTGATTACATTCTTCACCAATTGTTGCCGATATGAATGTGATGTGATGTGCTTGTCTCGTGGGCTACTAAAGCAATTTATCGTCTTGATACAATGACAAGTCCACTTCTTAGCCCATTGGATTCAGCCGCAGTTGGATTTACGAAGAAATAGTGATTTATACACACCCCACCAATTTATATCAGAAAGTTGGATGCTTTAATAACCAGCGAATAAAAGGGAATGTGTCTTGAACGAGAAGTATGTTCTTTTTTTTTTTTTTTTTCCCGCAAGTGTCAACGTGTGACGATGGTTTATACTTATTAAAAAAACTATTTAATTAAAAAATTTAAGCTATAAAATAAAGATGTGAAGATTAAATAGATCTAAAAATAAGTTTTAAAGTAAAGTGGATCTCAAAAGATTGAATTTCAACTACTGGGCGAATATAAAAATTTAGTAGTAAAGACATAATTTTTATTAGTAATATTAAAGATAAATCATAATAAAACCTTTGTGTAGGTATGACAATGGGTAGTCGAAACTGTATATGCCTTATCCCAAATCCATATCCACAAGAAAAGTTAAAGTTTCAATCCGCTTCAAATTCATTGTAAATCTATTTCTTTTTGTTACATATTTGAACCCATAAACGAAAGAAAAAGAAATAGAGATGAACACCTGCCCTAAATATATTATGTATTTATCTTTTTTTTTAATAAGAAGTTAACCAATATAATTAATTCTATAAATAAAACCAAAAAAAATAAACATAAATTTATATATAGTATAATTTATATAAACGAATCATATTCACGTCGTGTCAATATTAAATATTAACAAAATTTTATCATATTTATATATTATTTATTTATGTAAACAAAATAGACTACAAACACATACTCGATTCGTTTAATATTTAAATTACAAGATACGATTAAACACGTTTAAATAAATATATTAAATTCAATTCGTTTTTATAATTATACACAACTTAATGCATTTACAATTATATCCGTTTAAACAAATAATAACACCAAAATTAATTTGTTTACATCAAATATTCAATTCATTTAATACGATTAAACATGTTTAAGTTACAATTAATACAATTTTAAATTACATACAAAAATAAGTATTTAATGTATTTAATAATAATATTATTTTAAAATATAATTAAAAATAAAATTTATTATGTAAAATAGTTTAGTGAGTAGAAATAAGAAGTTATAATTAGAGTTTTTAATTTTAAATTATATATTTATTTAATTTTACAATTGAATTAAAGTGTTAAACGAATAAATATGAATTTATTTATATACGAATAATGAATTAATTTTTTTAGTTTAGCAGCAAGTTAGATAGGTACATGTTTTAACAAATTTGAGAATCACGAAGCTCAAAAATATATTTGACGTGATTAATAAATAAGTAACATGAATTCGATCAATTTATTAATCATATTAATTTATCTCTACCCATATTCATTTATAACATGTCAAATAATCGTATTGTGTGTTATTTTACCACCTTTAATTTTATAAAAAAGGAAAAAATAATTTCATTTTTATTGAACTATAAAATCCATAAAATATCATAATATTTCAAAAGTAAATAATGTTAATTCATCAAATATGAATAAAGAAAATAATTTAAAAGAATATATCAATAAGTACCTAAAGAAATTTTTACTAAGTTTAAATTGTGAGAGCTTTGAAAATTTAAGCATTAGAGATTTGCATAAGAATGAAAGATAAAAGATAAATAAGAAAAAGATTAACAAAATGGCTTTGAGCTCAATTATTAAAGTGTTATATTTGATTACATTATATATAGCTGGGATAACAAGTGGTGCTTTTTTTTATAATAATAATAAAAAAAAACACGTACCGCACCTAGTTGCTTCTCTTAACAGTATAGTTTGTGCACCCCAACTTAGGTTAGGATTCAAGTCATGATAAAAATAAAAAAATTAGCTATTATTTTTAGAATTATTTGATAGTTATTGTGAGTTATTGACAACTATTGTGGGCTTGTAATGTGTGTTGTGAAATATTTGATAGTTATGGGCTTGTAACGTGTGATTTGAAATTTGATTGACAGCAGTTATTGTAAATTGTAATTTGTAATTGACAAATGATTAAAAAGAAAAAATTGATATTTTAATCATTTATTTTATAAATATATATTAATTTAATCTCTCATATTTTAATAATTATCACGTTAAAAATTATTATTAAATATTTACTTTTTTATTACTTTTATCATAATACCCTTAGTCAAATGTCTATCAATTATTTAACACATATTACGACTTAAATAGTTTAAATTTTTATTAAATATTTTTAAAAATAAATTAAATAAAATAAAAAGAACTTAAAAATAAAATTGCTATCATCGCCAAAAATTGACAATTTGCCAATTATCAATTTTTAGTGATATTTCAACGATAAATGTGATCTAATTTTATATTATTGGACTCTATACAAAATAGTGGTGTCATTTTTTACCAAAAAAAATGAGGGGCGATTGATTGGGTGCTATACTAGTTAAGCACAAACGTACGTTATTGTATAAAGTAATATAGAATTTTAAGTTCAGATATCGATCTCACAGGAACTATGCGATCTAATTCTATAAATCAAATACTAAAATTAGACCTACTTAACTTTTATTCAGAAAATCACAATTTAAAATTTATTTAACTAATCTACTCTATCAATTAAATTAAACAAAATTAAATTATAAAGTTCACAAATAAAGATAATCTAAAATTTTGACTCGTCCCCTAGTATTTTATTGGATTTATTAACCACTTAGTTAATCTCTTAATACCAATTGATTGATTTAGACAGTAATCTCATCACAAGCCTCTGTCAATGGTTAAGTGACTATATTTCGCATTCTAATAATCACTTATATGTCTACGGTAATAAAATCATAATGTAATTCATTAATATCAAGTTTAAATTATATCATACATGCCACCTAGGTATGTGTCTATTCTAGATGGAACTCATAGTTGTTACCCTATGATCATGCATCAAACTATCATAGGCTTAAACACATGAATCCCTCCATCGAGTTCATAATGGTTCCTCAATAATTCAAAATATTGATTAGGAATAAGGAAATCATTAAATACAAGATAGAATGAATCAATTGAATGTATCATACTCATAAATTAAAAATTAACAAAATTCAAATCCATACTAGGTTCACATAGTCTAACCTTAAAATAACAAGTTTAGCTCATCACAAAACCAAAAGTATCTAACCAATTTATAAAGATCAACATAAATAAGAGCATAATGATAAAGAAAGTGAAGAAAAAACTAATCAAAATGATTCCTTGATATGCTTCTCGCTCAATCTTGACTTAAACATTGAATTTTGATCTTGGTTCTTCAATTTTTTGCTTTAATCTTTAATCTTTAATTTTGTATTGTAAATTCTTTCTCTAAATTTTTGCATATTATTTTTGTTTCCTCTCCTCCACCTCTTTTAATTAGGGTTTTTGACATTCTATTTATAAGTTTTTGTCTTCAAATTAGGGTTAACACATCAAATAAACATCAAAATAAAACTACTCTTCACGAGTTACTATAGCAAAAATATTGTTCATGAGTATTGTTCACCACCACGGTGTTGAATCCTGGATGTTGCGGCACTGAGATACTGTTTCAGGTATCGCGGTGCTCATTTCTAAGTGCTGCGGGGGCTAGATACTGTAGTAGATTACTGTAGCAGGCAGTGTAGCGTTTTGATGTTTTTGACTTATTTTCATTAGAGTTTCGACTCTATTCACTCCATTGACTCCAAACTTACAAAATAATAATAAAATACATTAAAAACTAAATAATCTTAATTTTTACGATGAAATATTAAGTTTGAAAGATAAAAATATTAGATTTAATTAACCTCTATTAGCGACGGTCACCTCCGCTCGCTATTAAATGGTGGGACGGTGACTTGCACTTCCCTCACCTATGATAGATTGACAATCGATCTATCCATAGGAGAGGGCGATGCAAGTCATCACCCCTTCATTTAACCATGAGTGGCGATGGCTGCCGCTCATCCCCAATCATTTTTTGCATTTTTTTTGTATTTTTTTTTGTAAAAAAATTGATTACACCATTGTATAGATCATGAAAAATAAAGTTTAATGATATTAAAGTTGACCTTTATTAGTATCCCACTATCGTCAAGAAAGGGCAATCGACCGGTCGCTATTTTCCAGTGATAATGGGCAGTAAATATATTAATTATTTTTAAAAAATATATATTTATTAAACATATAAATTAATTACATGATGACACATATTTTTTGTAATTAATTATATTATGACATATGTCATTTTTTTTAAATATATTTATTAATTTACTTTTAAAATATTTACTCCTTAAAAAATATATTTATTAAATATATAAATTAATTACATGATGACGCGTGTCATTTATAACTAATCATATTATGACACATGTCATTTATTAATTAATTATATATTTATTAATTTACTTTTAAAAAATTTCTTTAAAATAATATATTTATTAAATATATAAACCAATTATATGATGACATGTGTTATTTGTAATTAATCATATGATGACATGTGTCATTTATTTGTTAAATATATATTTATTAATTTACTTTTAAAAATATTTGTTTTTTTCAAAAAATATATATTTATTACAAATATTAATCAATTACATAATGACACGTTTCATTTGTAATTAATCATATTATGACACATATTATTTATGTATTAAATATATATTTATTAATTTACTTTTAAAGATATTTATTCCTTAGAAAATATATTATTAAAAATATTAACCAATTACATGATGACACTTGTCATTTATAACTAATCATATTATGATACGTGTCCTTTATTTAAAATATATTTATTGATTTACTTTTAAAAATATTTATTATTTCAAAAAATATATATTTATTACAAATATTAACTAATTACATGATGACACATGTTATCATTACTTATCATATTATGATACGTGTCGTTTTACTTATAATATTATTGTTTAAATTGATATTTGACAACTTTATTTTATTAAGGGTTGCCCTTAAAGAGAGCTCATTTAACAACATAATTCTAACGTCAGAAATTAACGTAATAATTATTAAAACATAAAAAATTAAATTAATATATACTCATAAAATAAAAGATTAAAATATCATTTTCTCAAAAAGAAAATACCTACCCCAAATCTACCTAAACAAACTCAAACCTTATTTGATAGTATTTTTGATGTTGTGGATCCACAGCCAAACCCGTCTTGTTACTATCTTTATTTTTACGTGAAATATGGATATGATTTTAAGGCTTAATGTCAAATAAATCTCAAGATTAGACTAAAACAAAAATATGGTTCCAATTTAAGAGTAGGACTCATATATATATATATATCAAAAAAATTATCTAACTAGGCTATTAAATTAGTTGAGGATTCAATATTAATATTAAATGTGAATTTTAGTAAAATTAATATTTAGTTTTTTCAAGTTTCATCCAAATCGACTGCAATAATCAATATACGTTATTCATACCAATAATCATCCAACGTGCAATTAATTAGAACTGGAAATAATAAAATTTCCAAGCCTTTTATAGTCTTAAATTATTAGTGTAAAATAAAATAGTTTTTATTTGCAATTAATCATATTATAACACGTGTTATTTATATGTTAAATATATATTTATTAATTTACTTTTAAAAATATTTATTTTTTAAAAATATTTATATTTATTACAATTATTAAACAACTACATAATGACACATGTTATTATTAATTTATCATATTATGACACATGTCATTTTACTTATCATTTTATTGTTTAAACCGATAATTGATAACTTTATTTTATTAAGAGTAAAAGTACTCTTTTGCTCTTAAAGATAATTGATAATTGTTAAAATATAAAATATTAAATTAATATATATTTATAAAATAAAAAATTAAAATGTCATTTTTTCCAAAAGAAAACACCTACCCCAAATCTACCTAAACAAACCCAAACCTTATCTGTTAGTATTTTGGATCTTGTGGATCCACAACCAAACCCGTCATGTTATTATCCTTACTTTTACGTTAAATATGGATATGAATTTAAGGCTTAATGTCAAGTAAATCTCAAGATTAGACTAAAACAAAAATTTGGTTCCAATTTAAGAGTTTGACTCGTATAAATGAAAAATTATTTAGCTACGCTATTAAATTAAGTAAAAATTTAATATTAATATTAAATATAAATTTTAATAAAATTAATCTTAGTTTTTCGAAGTTTCATCCAAACCGACTGCAATAATTAATATGCGTTATTCATACCAACAATCATCCAACGTGCAATTAATCAGAATTGGAAATAATTTAATTTTCAAGCCCTTTACGGTCTTAAATTATTAGTGCAAAATAAAGTAGTTTTTATATTTATGAGCTATAGAAAAGTACATATTGTATATAAATTGAGTAGGGGACACTTGAGATTTTATATCAATAGTCACCTACCCTAATGTTATAACCTAAAATCAAACTAATCGGATCCAATACGATGAAAACGGATGGATTATTCAAAAACTAAAGTTCGTACAATTGCTAATAATCCAAATCAATGGTCAAACCAGAAGGTTCTACGAAACACACTGAACAAATCTTCAATAGTTGCATTCACACGTGCAAACCAATTAATCTAATTACGTAAACGTGATCGAAACATAATTAAAAGAAAACAAATCAAAGTCTAACATTCTTATCCAGTAATCAGACTCCTTAATTGGACCTATGCAGAGACAAGTAAAAGCAAAACCAAACTACGTTAAGCCGGCAGCGACATGTGTTGTACAAGGTGTATCCAATTAGACGACGGGACATGATTTTGATTATATTTGTCACTTGCTGCAGGGTGGTTGAAATTTACAAAAGAGCATAATGGCGTTATAAAAAAACCATAGGCTACACGGTCATTGATCATTCAATTATCAATAAATGTGTTGCACTGTTACTATAATGTATGCATAAATCATATTGTGTTGCACGTGTCTGCATGAAAAATTTAATGTTGATCATCGGCTTGCTTTGACGATGAGGATTCACATTGACCCAATGCTATCCTTTTTATCAAATCAATTGAAATTTACATTCAGTTGTGTCCCCGAGGCCGCGGATACGAGGTACTAATACACCGTATTTAGTAAGTAAGCTCGTATTGACTACCAAATAGGAGATGAGATAATGAGATATCTGATCTTTATCCAGAAAGCAGATTGAGCTTTCCTTTATGTAATCGAAAGTTTGTTTGATTAATTCATTTAGCAAAACAAAATTGAAATTTGTATCTTGTTCTCGAGCGTTGCATGGGAAACTTGTTTTCACATGTTTTAGTCGATCGAAACATTTTGAACTCCAAAAGAATTACTTCAATTCTCAAATTATCCGAGCAAAAGCGCTAAAAATCAAGTTTCTCAATAATTCTGGAATCATTATTTAAGAATTCATGAAAGATTGAAAGGGTAAAGGAATTCAAGTCAGAACATGGCCAAAATTGACAAAATACCAGGACAAAAATGATGATGTGAAAGAGCCAGGGGGGAATCATGGTCGGCTTCCATAAGAAAGAATGGGACCCGAATGAACCGGATTAACAAAGCAAAATAATTGATAATCCAATCACTCTCGCGAAGCTACAAAAAAAGAGGGAAAAGCAAAACAAATATAGGGTTAAAATATGGTGGGGTTCAAGATCCTGTCCACCGACCATCGAATTCGCTTATCAGAATTCTGCGGACGGAATATTTGCTGCGACTTTATTTGTATGCCTGCGCCGCAGTCATCGTTGTGGGTGTCGCGCATGCGCATTAGGATTTGGTCTGTGATGAGTAATCAGCGTGACAGATACCAAGACTATTTGATCATCACTTGCCATTTGAGCAGTACTAACAAATATAAAATAAAGCTAAATGAAACTTATGCTACTTGGATCTCCACTCTCCCGAATTTATTTAACTAAACTATCCAAGCGGGCAAAAGGCCACCTGCCAACTAAATATCTATTTGCTTTGTCTGTCAAGTAATGTTTCACATGCACGGGGGATATCGGCGGCTCATGGATCAGACAAGTTCGATAATTTCCTCAAAATCTATTAACTAGTTCACACCAAACCCTATAATCTTCATACAACTTTAGTCTTTAGTACAGTTCCAAGCTATTACTGCCGAATAAAGAGGCATTGGATCAAGGGACAGTGTCATCATCCGAAACTTTTCCAAGCAATCATGCGACCTCTAGACCCGCAGTAGTTTATAATCTAATGTTTTGGGGGGCATCATTGCCATAGATGTGGCCTAAAAGCTTATAGGATAGATAAATCAAAGAGACTGATCATCATGGAGGGGCCCATTCTATGGCCCAAAAGAATAAGTTTGACCGCACCCATTACGAGGCTCATAGTCGTTTGACCATCATCATGAGAAGGACCACACCAGAATCTTGTGATCAGAGGGAATTTGAAACCGTTTGATATTCATGCAACTCAAGGCTACACATTCAAAAATTAAATTTGAACTCACACAATTTGTTTATCAGACATCAGGAGTTGTTGTTCTCTCTTCTGCTAATACAAAGGAGAAAAATAATGAAGCTTGAGATTTAAAAGAATAAAACTTTGAAATAAATTGTGTTCAAACTTTTGCCTGAACTTGGAGTTGACAGGAAAAAGCAACTTAAAAGTAAAAGCAGTTCATGTAAATATATAACGTACTTAGCTTCAATTTGAAGATTGTTTCACATCTGAAAGTTACTTGATATCAAGAGGGCATAATTTGAAAGTAATGCTGCTAATCAGGAACAAAAACGATTGAGTGCAAGAATGAAGATAGATCGAAGCTGCTTTAATTTTCATTTGAAATGAAAACAGTATCAGAGCTAGTGCGTGGCATGCATGCATGTGATCATAATGAACAGAAAGATATTATGGTAAAATATTTTAAAGTTTCAGTCATGCCAAAGCATCTATGTAAATCTTTAGAACCAGATAAAGCCTCACCATGAGGGGATTTTCTTTTTGTCTGACCAGTAATAGATAACATTATTAAGCAAAGGTAATTAACTTCGAGTTATTTCTGCTACTTGATTTATTATAAGTGGTTAGACATAAACGATTGCTATTTGCTTGTACATGAAGTAAAATTTATTGGTGTCGTCTTCAAGCTTTGAATTCACATTCAATTTCTCACCATTAGCCAGCTCAAAATATGGGAGACACGAAGTCTTATATGTCTATGTCCAACATTTGCAATTAATGACAAGTTTCAACTAGTGCTTGTTGGTGAGTTGTGTTTTCAATCATAATCTTGCTGACGGCTCGAAAAAATCCTAAAGCTGCATTCACATGTGCGAACTGAATTACCATAAAATCGTATTGATCATAGCTGGAATACATTATTTTCATCTTTTATAAGTAGTAAGAATTCTCAACACCAACAAATATGAACCATATACTTCTAACGGTTAAATAATTAAGAAATAACAATAATCATCACTACGTGTTTAAGCCCACATGCATGCGAATGGCTATCACAGTAGGAATTTGAAGGATGAAAATAATGATCCTTGTCATTGGAATGATCACTAATTTTATATTATTTCATGGGCTAAAAACAACGAGGCCATGATTTATTTTTGGAAAGTAACTATGATTAGTGATTACCATGATATATGGACTACGAAGCTGCAGAGTCACTCTCTCCTCACAAGAAGGAACTGCCTATCGTATGGTGAAACGTGGGCACAAAACACTTTATTCACCTGACAGTGTGTACTTTGGGCCCTATTGGTTCAGTGTGTCCTTTACGCAAGCAGCCTAAAGCATCCATATTCAATCCTATTGATCCTTCGTGTGTCACCTTTGATGCGAGCTAAAACTCATTTGGTTTTTGAATGTAAGAGTACATAACCATATATATTGCCGCCTCGCTGGGAGAGTTTTATTCGAAACTGCATGCATGCCCTTTATTAATTATTTAATCAAACTTGAATGGATTTACATGGAAAGAGCAATGCTTTCGAGCTGAATGAACGTGACTCAGGGTTCTTCGATAAATTGATAACATTTTCTCAATAGCTTTTATCGTTTTATAATCTTTTTTGGTTCCATTTCTTCATTTTTCCGGAAATATTAACTTTTTGTGGATATTCTGCTCATAGATCAATTCATCATGTTAAAAAGTTGGTGATTTTACAATTTTTTTCTTTGGCACAAAAATAAAGAGGAAAAGAAAAAGAAAAAGAAGATTTGAGGTTGGTATAAATAAATTTTGAAGCAGAAGTGTGCATGGCATGTACTAAGAGGCCGTAGCTTCACAGGGAGAGGGGAGGCACGTGATAAGGGGGTGGTGGTGGGGGAACTGGAATCTATCCTTTGCTTGTAGGAGGAGAGTGAGCGGGGTCCACTCATTAGGACCCGCACCTAGAGTGCTCTTTCGTTATTCTTTCCCTCTTTATCGAAAACCCCAAAATTATATTCTCCTCTTCTATCTCTGTCACGTCAAAAAAATAAACTGGACCCATCAATTACGAGTTGCCGCGATCTCTGACGCAACCCACTTACAATCCAACGGTTGAAATCGCTTCTACCCTCAAAGCTTGTGATGAAATAAGGGTTCGTTCATTTAACTGGGGAGGAGTTACAGTCAAGCTGAGTTAAGATGTGGGTCCAATGTTCTAACATTGGACAGAGACAGTACGGACCCACAAAGTTACCCACCGACGCTGTGTGGACCGTAGCTGCAGATAATTATCGGCTACCACTGTGATACACTCTACCCTCTACACACTACATGGTGCCTTTTTCTTCCTTCTTATTCTCCAGCCCCTCCCCCGCAAACCAGACAATCAATTCGATTCGTTCTCTCGCTCGCTCACTCTCTTATTTCCTCTCTTGTAAACAACACGGACTTGTCATCTTCCTTTCCCCCTTTACAGTCAAACTCGCACACTGGCTGAGGGGGGCGCTAGCTAGCTGTTTTAATTGTTTGTGAGTTCATTTATTTTCTTCGTCGTTGGCTTTTGTTTGATGGGTATTACTTCACTGCAAGTCTGCATGGATTCATCCGATTGGCTTCAGGTAACGTCCCGTCGCATTAAAACTATAGGTGCCATGTTTTTATCTTTCTAAGCATTTTGTTAACACTGCTTGAGGGTGTGATCAGCTCCATTATTTTTGCGTGAACTCAGGCAAAACATGACATACGATATGCAAGAAAGTTTAGTGTCCAAACTAAGGGGCTAATCTGCAATAAAGTAGCTGTTAGTTCTGTAACATTTTATAAATTTATAGACATTCACAAGATTTTGATGATTTTCGAGCGTAATTTTGGTGCCAACATATTTTTTTTAGACTATCCCAAGAATGTGCGAATATTTTCGGTAAACTGGGTACAATCTAAAAATGCATGACCAGTCGGCTTTAAATGGTAAAAATCATTCTCATATATGTACATCATAAAACACTGATTCGTATAAACATTTCGACTAAAATCAGCAATGCAAATTCCAGGGTCAATATAACTGTTTGCTAAGTTTGGAAGCTTAACCGGATACATCGTAGTTAACTTTTGGGGTTCTGTGGAGTAATTGAATATATTCTCTAGCATTCCCTAACAGACATTCTACTGTTTGATAGCTGAAAAGGCAAGAGAATGTCTAGTCCTTGCATTTTTCGACATCCAAGAAATGACATAGAGTGTCTAACACATTTTGCGTTATTTGCTTGTTTTTTACATGTCAGGGTTCGATTCACGAGGAGTCTGGCTTGGATTCTTCTTCACCATCCGGGGACATGCTCACTTGCTCAAGGCCTTTAATGGAGAGGAGGCTAAGGCCCCAGCATGATCAGGCTCTCAAATGCCCAAGATGTGACTCAACACACACCAAATTTTGCTACTACAACAACTACAGCCTCTCTCAACCAAGGTACTTTTGCAAGACTTGTAGAAGGTACTGGACCAAAGGAGGCACCCTGAGGAACATTCCTGTTGGTGGTGGCTGCAGAAAGAATAAGAAAGTTTCTTCTAAAAAATCAAACGATCAGTCCGTTAGCCAAAATCCCGGATCATCATCTCACAGTCCCACTGATCTCCAGCTCTCATTCCCAGAGATGCAATTTTCACACCTTGGTAACATACTTGGGACCCATGGCACACTTCCTAACCCTAATTTCATGGACACTAAATATAATGCCATGCTTGAAAACCCGAGACCTATTGATTTTATGGAGAATAAGTTAGAAGCTTTAGTTGGTAGTTCTAGAAATTATGATTTTATGGGGAATAATGAGATGGGTATGCTTGGAGGGCTAGGGGGGTTCAGTCACCATGGATTAGCTTCAAATATTCATAATCTTAGCTCTCCCTTTGGAATGTCTCTTGATGGAAATAGTGGCACTTTCATAGACACTTGCCAGAGATTGATGCTCCCTTATGATCCAAATGAGGATCAAAATGCCGACGATGTGAAGCCAAATCTCAAGTTCTTATCACTAGACTGGCAAGACCAAGGTTGTTCTGAAGTTGGGAAGGACACGTTTGGATACCTAGGGAATATGGGACCGTCATGGAATGGGATGATGAATGGTTACGGATCATCAGCCGCAAATTCTTTAGTTTAAACTGATCCGACGGTCTACCATTTGCGGCGCCAGTGACTTTGAAATATCTGCTTTAGTTAATTAGTCTAGATAATTATCCTGTTATTTCTAAGTAACGTATGTGCCTTTGATGGAAAGGTTTTCTAATTTTGTGTGAAGGCGGTCTTCGATTTTCATTGACTTAAACACGCAGAACATAAGTGTGAACGAGAAACTCAGAGATTCCAAAAACGACTGCCTAATTAAGTGCCTTGGTGTTGGCTGTATTTTTGTTTGTTTCTTTGTAATCTTATTAATATCAGCTTCTTTTCCTAATTTGATATCTTGGCCATGTAAGACATTCGAAGCTCTAGGGTTTTGTTGTAATATCGAGGAAGATATATACTAGTGCTTTATGTTTAGTTTTTTTAAAAAATGTGTTATGTGTTATATATAGTACTTGTTCTATCTTTATATCCCGATGATGTCTTTATGTATTGTGAGTGATTTTGTTATCATTGAACTGTCTGGTCTGTGAGTTTTTTGAGTTCTAGAGACAATAAAGGGGGAGAAAGAAAGCAGGGTTTTGCGGGAAAGCAACAACATTCTCTTTGATTTTCGTGTCGCTTCATGTGACCCCCCAGCTTTGCAAGATTACGTATTAGTAGATGGCATAAAATTTAAAACATGCATGGCAGTAATTTATATAATTGCCTTTTACTGAATCAAAACTCGGCTAACAATCTTTTTTTTTAAGATATGGAAAATGAAGGACTGAATGAGCTATATGATAATCGGGAAAAAAACACAGAGATTAAGCCCGACAAAGGAGCAAAGGAAATAATAATAAGAAATTGAATTCAAAGACTTGAAGTAGTTTATTCGTGATTCATCGTTTTCAAAGGGCCGGCGCAACTTCCGTTTTGAAAAATGTGTAAGCCATTGCTCATATGTATATTGTGGGTAGGTGAATGGCGATGAATGGCCATTGCTCATAGTCATAGGGGCGGTCATACAACATCTTTTAAATGCGCAAAAGACATAAATATAGTTTGTAATTAATACAATAAGGAATATTTCATTTAATATGATTCTAGTTTTATCATCTTCCTATTTGATCACTATATCTGGATTAGGTTCTCTAATGTTTTTGGAGTAAATGATAGAAAGCAATATTCTGTCTATTAAATCATAATCAAAATTATCAATCCTGTTATTTTAATCATTATTAATTAATTTATTTTTATTTAGAGATGGGAGAATTTGGACCTAATACTTTTATATAAGAGGGAGAGGCAAATGCAGAACCAAAATTTAAGGTTGGGAAGGGAATTAGATGTTAAAGTTAAAAATAATATTAATTTTGAACTTAATTATATTAGAATTTTAGTGTCAAACTTGAAATTTTAGAGAACCAAATTACTAAAATACATATTTTAGATAATAAAATTATAAAAATTATTATTAAAATACAAATGTTTTTGGGACTTACAGGTGCCATAGCCCTCTAAGCCTCCTTTTTAAGTTCGTCACTAGAGAGAAATGTACGTTAACCGTTTACGCAGTTCAAAAGTATAGTCTTAAAATATTGTGTATTCTCAAATATATATATATATATATATATATATATATATATACTTATCTTCATTTGCATAGGAGTTAGTTTTAAGGTTAATTTTTATTATAATTTTCATTAAAATAAAATGTGTAGTTTTAAAAACGAAAGTTAAGATGACTTAGATTTGAATCACTCTACCTCCTTTTTTTTTTTGTTAAAAGATATTTAACATTCTTATAATCATATTTTCTAATTGAATTAGAGCTAATTTGATTATTTTAATTTAATTTATTTAAAGGAAAAAAAAAGATAATTGATTATTTTAATTTAATTTATTTAAAGGAAAAAAAAAAGATAATGTCTATCCTAAAAAATTAATCTATATTACCTCGAAATCTCAATAATCAATAATTGGTTTTTATATAATTTTAGATGTGAAGTAAGTCTTCGTATCTTGTAAGTGAAACACAATATTTAAAATTCAACCAATTCACAATTTTGTTTCTTGAAAAATAAATGAGATGAAGCATTTTAGCAATTAGATAAAATGAGTCTTAAGTTTCATATTTCCTACTTTTGTTAAGTCTATTGTCTCTCTTTCTTTTAGATCAAACTTTTAGGGGTTAATATATGTACATGTATATATCAGTAGTGCTAGATCTACATCATTAAAATACAAAATTTATATTTTAATGATGTAGATCTAGCATTACTTTATACATATACATATATATTTATATTACTACTTTATACATATATATATATATTTTTGATGCAGATGTTCATTTTTAACTAATATTTAATGTTAAAATTTAGTTAAAAAAACATACATTCACATTTGAAAATCATTATATATATATATATATATATATATATACAAAGAGAGAGATTAACTAACGAAAAGAGAGAGAACAAAATCATATTGCTTACGCACGAGTTAGTGCCTGAATGGGGCGGTGAGAGAGATTTAATAGAAAGCCTGTCCCCATAATGGACCTCTATGTTGCCTTAACTGGACCCAATCAATCGATTCAATCCTTTAAAAGGGGCTTGTATAGGCCCAATTAATGGGCTCGTGCCATAATTTAGAGTCTAGGGTTTAATGTTTTTTTGAATCGCAAACTTGGGGTTTTTCTTGCTCACTCAACTCGATTTCCTCTTCTCCATCACCTTTCTGGTAAGATCTCTGATCCAACAAACTCCAATCTCCATATTCTTAATTCTTGTTGCTACTGAAATAATTAACATCATTTATAATAAATACTTTTACGTCTATTTATACTCCATTGTTGGAACTGCAATACTTGTGTCGTTAATTGACCAACTCTAATTGCCTTCTTTATTGAGTCAACTGTTGATCCGAGTTTTTCTGCTTTGTTATCGTCAGTTTTAATTATTTGCTGCTCACACAAAGTGTCTGTGTAAATGCCCATTAGAGAACTTGTTTCTTTTTCTTCTGGAAAGAGAACATTTCTGGATGTATTTCTGTCTGTTTGGGATTGCCGAGAAATACTTTAACCGTTTTAGTGTTTGTTGGCTGTTTACCCATGTGTGAAAGTAAGGAAAGAAAATGAAAGCGTTCGCACTTTTGCGGATCGCATTCAGAGGACTGGAAGCTCAAATTTTGGTCATAAAGTGTTTGTTATGAAGCTCCTCAATAATGAATGATAAATAATCTGATCAACAATCCCTCTCTACAGTTAAATGAATCCTTGAGCTTAGGTTTTTTTAGGAATTGTAGTAGATTTTTGTTTTTAACTTCTAATCTTGTCATGTTTCATTGGTACCAGGGTTGTTCTCCTTTTTTCACTCTTATGTTTTCAAATGGGGGAAGCGACTCAGAAAAAATGTTATCAGCTTTGTTTTGGTTGAGATTCGTGAGATGAACTTTTTCTGCATCTGAAATTTTCTGTTCTAAATATAGTTCATAAAGCTGGTCACAGAAGCTTTATAAATTATAATGTCAACTTGTTAAAGAGAGCCTTCATAATGAACAAATGACTTGCATAGGATGTTGTAGAAGATACAGTTAAGCCAACTATCTATCTGACAAGGACTTGATATTGTTTGCTGGTATGTAGGAATATGGATAGCACAATCCAGTTGTTGGAAAGCATGATCAATTCTAATGAGATAGGTCTAATCTGCATTTAATTATGTGATGCTTTTGCATAGGCATATATTGCACTTTGTGGAATGTCTGGTTTTTTACCCACATACTTTATGATTGCTTACATGAAATCAGTGAGATATTTTTCTAAATTAATAAATGTCATTTTTCTTCCCCAGGTAGGTGAGCTTTCAGAAGGTATTCATTGAATTGTGAAGAAGTGGGAGTCTTCCTGATGCCTCCAACGTTGCAGATTATTGTACAGAATATAACCTCTTTCTAGCTATATTTATTCCATGAGTCAATTTTTTCACTGAAACAGTAACCATGAAGCTGATTGCACTTGCAAGATCTATTCGTTCCCGTCTGATGCTGCCACAAATAACTGGGCCTTTGCAGTGTCGTTCCTTCCAGCATGATTTTGTTCCCAGAGATCCTAAAGCAAAGCCCAAAAAGTACAAATATCCAGCATTCTATGATCCATATGGCCCAAGGCCCCCTCCCTCCGATAAAATTGTTCAACTTGCTGAGCGCATTGCTGCTCTAACACCTGAGGAGCGCGGGCAAATTGGTCCTACTGTTACTGAGAGGCTAAGGCACCCAAAATTGCAGCCAATTTCAACAGAAGGCTTGGACTTGGGTCCACAGGGAGGGGAAGCTGCTGGATCTGCAAAAGCAGAGGAAACGGAGAAGACAATCTTTGATGTGAAATTAGAGAAGTTCGATGCAGCTTCAAAAGTAAAGGTCATTAAAGAAGTCAAGGCTTTCACTAATTTGGGAATGAAGGAGGCAAAAGATCTGGTCGAGAAGGCACCTGGAGTGCTTAAAAAGGGGGTCACCAAAGAGGAGGCAAATGCCATAATAGAGAAGATAAAAGCTGCTGGGGGAGTTGCAGTCATGGAATGAAAATCTCCCAAATCAGATTGTACCATTGGTTGGTGGTTATGTTGTAACAGGGTGTTTTTTTGTTGGGAAGAATGGTGGAATATTGAACCCTTTGCAATGTGAATTTTGTTACGAGGATGGCTAGCTATGATTTGAAGAAATAATTAAATTTGAAATTCAATCCAATGCAAACACTGAATTATTTGTGTGAGACGGGCACTAACTTCTTGTGTTGCTTTCGGCAGTGTCAGAAGTTTCTTTCCTTTGGAGGCAGAAGTTTCTAGTTGTTGCTTTTTAGATTTGTAGTTCTTGAGATATTTATGTTACTTATTAGATAATTGCTAGTATTATGGGAAGATAAAATTTAACACTTGCGTTGCCTCTTTGTTATTCAAGTCGACTTAGATTTTTGCATGGCCACTGTCACTGATTTTCACTCTATTGATGCTTTTGTCACGGCCGTGCCTGATTACGAGAATTTTTTTTTTATTGGCACGGAGAGAGAGGAGAGGGATATTTATGCATAGCATTTGAGCATTCGTTCTAACCAATTAAGAATAACTCGGTGAAGCTAATTAACTTCTATCTCCAAATCAAATGGAACTCACTTTATCTTTCTTCTATTTCAGGGGAAACTTTCGATTTTTATTTCAGCTTCACTAGTGCCGTGAAATTCCTAACATTCTAAGAGAAAACCCACACATACTAGCAAGTCATATAGCATCTTGTCCGTCAAATGTTGAACTGTTTCAACTTGCCAGAGCTTTTCATTTTACGTAGACAGTTTAGTTTATCAGATTAAATACTTCTATATGCATATTTAAATAAGCTATCTGGCTAGTGTAATTCGAGACTCTGATGTGGCGTCTGCACAAATGCCACTTCAAGCAGGGAGACACTGCATTGACAAACAAGAAATGCACAATCAGATCAGGAAATCTATCAATGACCCTGCACTCCTGGCTTAATTTCTAAGCATGCAATGAATTCTAAGTCCTCAGCACACATCAACACGGAGTTACAAGAAAGATGCACACTAAAGAAAAGTTTTAAGGAAAAGACAACCCACTGATTAAAACAATGTAGCTCCAATGCTTATACAGTCGGTATAAGAAACATTACATCGGTTCTTAGTGCTACAACAATTGAGAGAGATGCAAAGCAACAGTTGATACAGACCATATAAAAGGAAATTGGAGGAATCCAGTCCTACTGTAAGGTCACTTTTGTTAATAAACAACCTAAATAGAGAATCTATATCTTACAACATTGATTACGGCGCGGAGGAACTAGGCATGGAGCTAACCCTTTTAAGGAGGCCTTTGATGTCACTCTCCAATTTGGCTTTCATCTCAGGAGACAGATTATTTCCCGAGTTCTTTAGCATTGATGTCATCATCTCAAGATTCTGCCTTATGAAGTCAAGGGGAGGTGCCTCCCCAGGTTGAGGAACTGACTCAGGAGGCTTTGCCAGGGTCTGGAATCCCTCCGCAGGGCGAAGCTGATGACTTATTAGGGTCAGACCAAACGGTTTGCTCTTCTCTAAACTTCGAACTGCTTCTACAGCATCTTCACTTCTCATGAAAACAACTTGCGCATTACTGGAATCTTTCAACAACTGTGTTTCTGATTCCTTCAAGGGTCCAAACCTGCAAAATGTTGAAACCAAAACTTCTTTTGAAGGCATGGAAACTCCTGGGGCAAATGTCAAGATAAGAGCAGTTCCTAAAGATTCTCCATTATTATTTCCCCTGTTATAATTAATACTTAAATCTAACATCCTGGAAGCAGACTTATTACTTCGCTGCCCCATACTAGCTTCCCGTTTCCTCCTCCTCCTCTTCCGCTCAGGCTTAACAACAGGTGATATGCTGGTATCGGCATTGGTTCCATTTAAATCTGGTATCCCTGCAGTAGGCATAGTTTCTGGATGCTCTGGTACTGCTTTTGCTTTCCTCTTCCTCCTTTTCTGCACTGGTTTACTTTCAGCTGAGAGCATGCCAACTCCTGATGCTTCTTTGATCCCCAAGACCGGAACAGGAGAATTCCCATTATTTTGTTCAGGAATAGAATTAATTGAGAAGGGGCCTTTCACCTGCAAATCTACCACCAATGAACCGGGTTTTGAACTGCTTCCATTTAGATCTTGTAAGTTGGTGGTAGCTTTGATCTCCGAACAACCCAAAGCAGCTCCTCCTTTCCTCTTTCCCTTCTTTGTCTCAGAACCAGCATGGCTAGTAACCCGGGTAGTTTCTGCTGATAACATTGGTGTAACACCATTACCATTCAAATCTGGTATGCTAGTGGTTTGTTCAGCTTGCAAATTCAAAGGACTTGCTCCTTCCTTCTTCTTTTTACTCTTCCGCTCAGATTTACTGTCATGCGTGAGATTGCCTGTGCTTTCAAAATCTTTCCCTGGTATGCTACCTGTATCAATGGTTATATTCAAGTCTGATAGGCCAGAAAGAGATTTAATCTTTGACCTTGCTGAGTTACTATTTTTCTTCCTCTTTTGCAAATTCTGTGGAGGGTCATCATTGGGTGAAGACTGGCTCATTTCCTGTGGATCTTTTCCAGGAAATGTATCAGGATTTTCGTTCACAGCTTGTTTAACATCTTTCTGCTTCTGAACAACCATATTCTTGCAGTACATCTCATAAATGGACTCATCATGATATGCTGATATTCTGAATCTGGAAAAGAACCACTCAGTTAAATCAAATTTTTTAGCTTTATTTGGATAAAAGCAATCTACAGCTGTAAAACAGAGTTCCGAAAGCAATTCAGCCGATGATGCATTTATCAGCTCTGGATTAGCAGATATATCACTCTCACTTATGAATTTTCTAAACCACGTTTTTTGGAACCTCTTACCACTAGCTTTAACAACTGAAGGAGACACTACAAACTGACCAGCACCAGGGTCCTCCACTCCTTCATGAGTAACTTTTAGCATCTTAAGATCTTCCATGTCATGTGGCAAGCCTTTATCCCAGTTTACATAGGGATATGACAAATACTTGCTCTTCTTCCGTTCTCTCAACTCAAAGCCCTTTTCACTTTTTCCCTCAGTCTGATCATCTCCATTTCCGACACTAGAAAATCCTGCAGTTGTTGGAGATCCCATAAGGATGGTCTCCTTAGGTGTAGCTAGAGAAGCCTGTGTACTGGCAATGCTTTCAACATTATCAATGACATTTCTAGCTCCAGAATCCTTATTTCTCTTTCTCTTTCTCTTTCTGAAATTAGATGCCATTTTGTCAGAGACAATTCCCTCTGTGGCCATCTTGCCAATGTTGATCCCAGGTACAACACTTAGGTCTCCTCCCAAAATCATGGCCAGAGCTTCATTCTTCAAGTTCTCTTTTGCTTCCCCTAACTCTTTGTTTTCATCATCAGTTATACGACAAAGCTGATGCATAGGCACTTGGCGATGTCCTATCGAGAGATTAAAGGCTGACAAACAACTCTGTAAAACAGTAAACTCAAGCAAGCTAGGCATCAAATAACCCAGTGCAAGATATTTTAGTTCATCAAGAAGTTTGCCAGGTTCAAACTTAGAGATAAAGAACTTGCCAAGTTCACCACGTTTGCGCTCTGGCATGGGAGCTTCTTCACCATTTCCAATATTATCAACCAAGAGCTGACCTTCTTTTGAAATACAAGAACAAGTCATCTCTGATTTCAGTTCCTTACCAAACTCCTCCAGTGCCTTCTCCACTGCAACATTGAAGATTCTAGCCTTATTCTTCCCAGACATCTGTTCAAAGTTCTCATGAAAAGGCTTCAACTGAGATAGGTGGCACCAAGCAACATGGCTACTTCCAAAATACCCTACCAGTACACAGTTTGCCTGGTCACCTTTCACTGCAGACTCTGGTGCATCTGATGGGTCATATATCTTTCCTGGCCACCAAGTCTGATTTTTGGTTTTAACCCATACAACCTCACCCACAGAAAACTTGCAGTCTTGATTCTCACTCACACCTTCCTTTAACTCGTCACTCAACATTAATCCAACACCATTTGCTCCATTAGGACTGTTTTGACTAACTCTGCCAATACAACCTAAAAAGTCCACATAAAGTGATATATTGTCTCCAGAAACTTCAATCTTTCTAACTGAATCAGCTCCATTAGAACCTAAAACAACCTCTTCCTTATGTTCCTCGCCTCTCACAATCTTCTCAATAACTACTTCCTTATTCCCATCGCCCACAATCTTCTCAAAATCTACTTCCTTATTCCCATCGCTGACTATCTTGTCAACAACCTCTTCCTTCCTTTCCTCACCTCTCACAATCTTCTCAGCAACTACTTCCTTACTCCCATCACTCACAATCTTCCTAACATCTACTTCCTTATTCCCATCGCTCACAATCTTCTCGGAAACTGCTTCCTTACTCCCATCACTCACAATCTTCTCAACATCTACTTCCTTATTCCCATTGCTCACAATCTTCTCAACAACCTCTTCCCTCCTTTCCTCGTCTCTCACAGTCTTCTCGGCAACTACTTCCTTACTATCATCACTTACAATCTTCTCAACATCTACTTCCTTATTTCCATAGCTCACAATCTTCTCAACAACTACTTCCTTACTATCATTGCTCAAAATCTTCTCAACATCTACGTCCTTATTCCCATCATTCACAATCTTCTCAACAACCTCTTCTTTCCTTTCTTCATCTCTCAAAATCTTTTCAACAACTACTTCTTTACTCCCATCACCAGCCGTGTGCATTATATCATCATCCAATCGTGCCTTCACAGAATCCACTTTATCCTCATTCTCTCTAACAATACCATCACTCAACAAACAGCCTTTCTTGACCCCCAAATCACTAACACTATTCCCTTCAGCACCAATATTATTACCCCCTTCAGTGACTACCACATCATGGTTCATATCAACCCCTTTACCATTCTCTTCTGCTGAAGCTAACCCAGCAGGCTTCCCATTCAAAGCAAACAACCCAGAAGAGTCCAGAGCATCTTCTAGGGTTTTGTCAGTTGGATTTTGAGTTTCGAGGGTTTCTGGGGTTTTAGGGTTCTCCATTTTCAAAAATATTCAACAAAGTTTTTTCCCCTTTTTGTATTTAATTCATCTCCAGTTCTCCAATCTCACAACCACTTTACAGCTGATCAAGAAAAAAAATCCGAGCTTCATTACAAACTATTCGCACAAGGATTCTAATCAAACATATAAACTGAGAAAATAAACAAACATTACCAAAAATGCAAAGTAAAAAGAAAAAAAAATGAAGTAAAACATGCCGTATATACAAAAAGAAAAGGGAAAAAAATGACAAAATACCTCAAAAAAAAAACCATCTGGGTAGGACACTCTGAGCCGAGTCTACTCACCAAACTCGTCCGAGTTCAACAGAGGTTTAACGCTTGTTGTACAGAGAGAGAGAGAGAGATTTTGAAAAAGAGAAGACACAGAGATTAATAAATAAAGTCCTAGTAAAATCTAAAGTATTTGGTCGACAGATACAGCAATTTACAAAACAGGGACACCACACAAGGGAGACTTGTTTGTTATATTTCACACAACACAGGCATCAGCATCAAAGCCTTGTGTGCCTTAATTAACTGCTCAGCCCTTTATGGGTTGTGTTTTGTAATCTGGACTGTTTCTGTTTATGTGAAAGTCACACTTTCTAGTTTCTGTTGTCTTTATGCAGAGATTTCCAAGTGCAGCACAGCAACCTATAATATCATTTGAAATGTTTGATAGTATTTCTTTGTTTTCATTTCTCGTGTTGTTTTTTTCTTCTCTTTTTCTTTTTCGGACAGATATTATTGCATTTATTATCATTATTATTTGGGTAGGCAAGCAATCAGTAATCATTTCAAAAGCACTTGGGTCATTTTCTTTATCATATGATTATGAATACAAAAATTTATTACCCATATCGAGCTTTTGACCGAATTATGGAGCATGGAAAATAAATTATATGATAATTAATATTGTTTCTAAAAACAAAATACATCTATAAAAAAAATTCAAACTCTAAGAACTTTGAGAATTTTTTAAGAATCTCTTTAAAGTCTATCACTTTTTGTAGAACGGCTCACTCTAAGAAGGAGTCTACAGTGACTTTCATCAGAGTAGGTCCTAATATGATTGGGTTGCTTAGGATTTATTCGGATTCAAGGGATCAGGTAAGTAAACTGAAGTACCTTTTCGGCATGATAGACCGTAATGCAATTGAAATTGCCTTTTGAAATACTAACTAGATCGGCTTGTCTCAAAGAATACGATTAAACGCAAACACCAGGATAGAACGGTTGTCTGCCGAACAAATATAGTTGAGTTATTATAGAAGATCTCCCAGGAAGATCTCAGAACGCGTCAAAGCCGAACAGGAATTGATTATCAAAAGATCGACCTGAGCAGATCCTTCTTAGCCTCACACTTAACCTAATCCACCGACGAAAACATGTATAAAGAATATGCCAGAATTATGTCTAGAATGGATGTCAGAAGGATATTTGACGTGTGTCAGACGCGTAACAGAAGGATATTTGACATGTGTTAGACGCACAATATAATGATATTTGGCGTGGTTAGAAGTGCAGTCGAAGTAGAATACCCGAAATGTCCTCCGAAGATTAGTATTATAAAAAAGGAGAAAAAGACACTAAAAAAATATGATGCCCAAAAAAATCAAAAGAATTAACACAACGAACAAAGGTTTTATTTCTTTAATTTTGAATACACTTGTCACCACATTTTTATTAGACTCTCCATCTCCACAGAGATTTTTTCTGACTTAAGCATCAGAGCATCTTCATCGGAACCTACTCCGACGAGACCATCACGATAAGCTCTGCTTGTGACTTGTAGGTTCTATTACAGCCACCGAATGAGAGAAGACCCAGGCCCCCGCAAACAAGCCCAACTAGGACGAGGCTCAAGTGCTGATTCTCGCTAACAAAACAAATTCAAAGCTCGTTGACCCGAAGAACCACTTTTTCTGATCAATAATTTTTGGCGCCGTCTGTGGGAATCAAGACGAAAAGCTCTGTCCAAAAAGGCAGAAGGCCATGGTGGAATAATCCTCTACCAATAAAAATCACATTACCAAGGAACAAGGCTCAGACTTAAATAGGAACGGAGGCCAGGGAAACAAGCTTCTCCCTTGGATAGAAAGCTCGTTGCCACCTGAAATATAGACAGAGCTAAGAACCTTGAGGGAGGAAAGAGAAGAACTGAGACAGCTCATGGCTGAGTTGATCTCAGAAGATTCGAGAACAGACATAATGGAGGAACAGATCGTGGACTTTGCACAATTTGGCTAGAGCAACCAGGCTAAGTCAGATAATCTTTGAGAGAGAAGAGGCAGGGACTGAAGATTTCGAGCATACGGTGAGAAAAAATCTGTCTGTTGAGTAGCCACAGCATCAATAAAGAGAATTAGGCCTGGAGAGCAAGGTCCGAGATTTGGAGGGGAAGTTAGAGATCCTCTTTGAGGAGAAAGAGAAAAAAGATCAACCTCCTGTAAAGAAGACGGAAGGGAGATAAGATCATCATTGACAGATGAGCTAAGAGACATAGGATTCCCGAGTGAGTTTCGACTCCAAACCTACCTACTTACAAGGGAGTTATCGACCTTAACTACTATGTCGATCAAATTACCAACCTACTGTCACTTACAAGACTAAGGCATGACCAGATGTGCAAACTCTTGCATATGAACTTATAGGGGCTCGCTCTACTCTAGTATAAGGGTTTGAAGTAGTGCAATATCACTTCCTACAACGAGCTAACAAAGAAATTTGTGTAACATTTTTGAGGTTCGTGCGAGGCAGTCAACGATCTAGAATAGTTGAAACAGATTAAACAGGGCAAGGGTGAGAACTTTAAAAAATTCATCAAGAGGTTCCACAAGGAGGTTATAACCTTGGGAGCTTTCACCAACCCATTGCTCTGAATACCCTTACGACTGGACTGGGGCTAAATAGATTCTGGTACTACCTAGCAGAGAGTGGCGTCACGAGTTATTCAACGGTGTATAATAAGGCTCCGAAGTATATATCAATAGAACAGGGAAAGTCAAGAGATCCTTTGCCGAACCATTGCGTAGATAAGCCAAGCCTAGTGTCACGGACTGTTTTCGAACCGTGCGGCCTTAGACGCATTGCGTGCTAAGCAGCCAAGAAAAACCACACAAAGAGAAGAAAGAAAGGCACACCAAGTGTTTGCACGAATGCTCTCTTATATTGCTGAAGAGAAAACAAAGCTATGAGATGAAATATACAATTGAGGGTCTTCCTCTTTTATAGTAGCAGTCCTATACAATCAATGGCTGAGATCTAAACGATCTAACGGTGTACATACAAGATGGGATAATATTCTTTAGAATATTCTAAGATGCCATTTTACCTTAATTAGAGTTCTAATTAAGGTAAACTACCCTAATAAGTCAAGGGCTTGGCCCGGTTCTTCACCCATGTCAGCGGGTCTTCTAGAAGCTCTGGCCCGCGATCCATTCCAGCAACCCATATAGCCTTTAGGAGTCTTTGTTGTGCACCAAGTGTTCGAGAAAATGCTTGAGAACACTTGCGGCGTGACACTAGGAAAGAAGTCAAATATAGAGGAAGAGAAGGGCCCCCACCTCCTCTGCAGAAATATTGAAAGATGATCGATGAATACCGTTCTCTATAGAGGAGAAATTTCATAAACTGGCATAATGCTCCTGGCAACCGGAGGAATAGTACGTTGAACAATGGGCCGAAAACCCGAGAGATGGGCTAAATAGATTCTGCCTAAGTAACCCTCTCGAGCAGCCTCGAAGCTCGAGGAACCGTGATGAACATCTGGTTAGAGAGAGAAGGGTGGCTCACGTTGAAAAATTTCCCCCCTAACTATACCACTCGAAGACATTTATGAAGCAATTCAAAATCAGAGGTTGCTATATAGGAATTTCAAAGGAAAAAGAGTAGAACGGCGAACAGACCCGAAGAAATGATACGATATGCACCAGAGGCAAAGACATGCCACGGGGCAATGCTCCGAGCTGAGGAAGCAAGTCGATGCCCTAATGAGGAATGGGTACCTAGAGGAGTTCTAAGTTGACCGACAGCTCACAACCGCTGAGTAGCACAGTGGATCGAATCCTAACCCTGTGGCAATTATTTTTGGCAGACCCACATTGGCAAAAAAATGAACAAACAATGAAAACATTACTCTAAGTACTTAATGGTGGCATGATAGGGCGTAAAAGCACTAGTATGATTTGTACCCAACTTTTAATTTTTACTCTAAATCATAAATATTTGGCTATTTAATTGTGATTTTTGATCATAAATAGATGCATGACAGAAAATGTGACATATAGGAACAAACGGGAGGTGAATCGGATGTCAAACGAAGAAGTTACGCTCAAAATACGAAAGAGGCACCAAGGCTGGGCGCCGCAGCGCCTAGCTACTGAGCGCTACAGCGCCCAGGTCAGTAGCTGAGCGTTGCAGCGCTCATGGCGGGGAACAGTAACTGGATGAACAGTATTTTGCTACAGTAACTAGTTGGCTAATGTGGTAATAGTAAAAAAGGCCAATGAAAAGTGGAGGATGTGCGTAAATTTCACCGATCTAAATAAAGCATGTCCAAAGGATAGTTTTCCTCTCCTGAAGATCGACTAGCTCGTGGATGCCACAGCTGAACACGAGCTGCTGAGCTTCATTGATGTCTTCTTTGGATATAATCAAATCTCGATGTTTCCCCTTGACCAGGAAAAAATATCATTTATCACCCACCAAGGGACGTACTGCTACCGGGTAATGTTATTCGGATTAAAAGATGTCGAGATTACCTATTAGAGACTGGTAAACAAGCTTTTCAAAAACCAAATTAGTAAGAATATGAAAGTTTAAGTGGATGACATGATTGTCAAGTCCATGAAGACGAAAGACCACGTGGCCGATCTGAAGTAAATTTTTATGATATTAAGAGGGAATGAAATGAGGCTGGATCTGAAGAAATATGCTTTTGGGGTCAAGTCTTGAAAATGCTTAGGCTTCATGGTGAGCCAGGAGGGGATAGAAGCCAATCTAGATAAAAGTTCAGGCCATTCTGAAAATAAAGTCTCTAACCATGGTAAAAGAAATCTAGCGACTCAAGGAAAGAATCACGGACATGAACAAGTTCATTTCTAAAGCCACGAACAAATACTTTACCTTCTTCCAGGCTATAAAGAGGAAGGAGAAGAATGAGTGGACGGAGGAATGCGAGCAGACCTTTCAATAGTTGAAAAGCCGCCTCTCAAAACCAGTACACTTTATTATCCCTGTACAAGGGGCGGCATTGGTACTGTACTTGGGTGTCTTTAAGAAGGTTGTAAGCTCGGTGTTGGGTAAAGAAGAAGAGGGGTTGTAACGGTCGGTATACTATACAAGTCAAGCCTTCACTAGCCCAGAGACTTGATACCCTCTCCCTGAAAAGTTAGCTCTGGCCCTGATTGTGTCCTAAAAGAAACTGTGGCCTTACTTCCAGGTGTACACCATCGTTGTACGGAGTAACCTACCGCTAAGAAAGATCTTGCATAAACCAGACCTATATGGGCGACTAGTTAAATGGGCTATGGAGTTGAGTGAGTTCGACATCCACTATAAGCCCCGAACAGCTATTAAGGGACAGGCCTTGGCCGACTTTATAGCCGAATGCACCTACGAGTCGATAGGGGTCGAAGAGATAAGAGCTCAAGCCACTGACCTCGCTTAGAAAAAAATGGCTCCATTATATTGACGGGGCATCCAACCTACAAGGAAGTAGAGTGAGGATTATTTT
This sequence comes from Ailanthus altissimus, assembly GCA_946807835.1. NCBI lineage: Eukaryota > Viridiplantae > Streptophyta > Magnoliopsida > Sapindales > Simaroubaceae > Ailanthus > Ailanthus altissimus. The sequence goes on along the minus strand of OX327691.1, from coordinate 26,357,880 downwards.
GGTAAGCCTTAATGGAGACGAGGTTAACTATATAGTCCGTTTTAGGTTCAAAGCCTCGAACAATGAGGTAGAATATAAAGCCCTCCTGGCCGGGTTAAAAGTAGCTCGAGCGCTGAATGCTAGGGGAGTGTTAGTAAAGAATGACTCCTAGTTAGTGGTGAATTAGGTCAATAATAGTTTTGAGGCTAGAGAGGAGAGAATAGCCACATATTTAGCAAAGGTAAGGAGCCTGGCCAGCTAGTTCCTAGAAGTATAAGTAGAATTGATCTCAATAAACGAGAATCACTAGGTAAACATCGTCGCCCGAATAGCAACAGTAGAAAATGCTCGATTGCCCCAAACAGTCCTTGTGAAACTCTTAATAAAGCCCAGCATTCAGGAGGAAGAACAAGTCATACAAACCGGGTCAGAACCAAGCTAGATGGACCCTATTAGAGATAACATTTTGAACGGGACTATCCCAACCAATAGAAAAGAAGCTCGGAGAATTAAATACTGAGCCACGAGGTACTCTGTGCTCGGCTACGTATTATATCGAACAGATTTCTTACATCCCTACATAAGGTGTTTGGGCCCACTAAAGGCGAAGCGAGTCCTTAGGAAAATCCACGAGGGGGTCTGCAGTAACCACTCTTGGACAAAAGCATTGACTCACAAGGTGTTCAGGATCGAGTATTACTGGCCAACCGCCCAACGGGATGCTAAAGCTTGGTTCAATATTGCGTTGCATGCCAAAGATTCACGAACAAGATTCAAGCACCCACGGAAGAATTGACCACAATGAGTGAACCCTGACCGTTCGCCCAGTAGGGACTCAATTTGATCGGATCTTTTCCCAGAGGCAAAGGGTCTTGTAAATATGTGGTCGTAGTAGATGACTACTTGACCAAATGGATCGAGACCGGGCCGCTATTAGAGATAACAAAGAAAAATGTTCGATATTTTATTTGGAGAAACGTGATATACAGTTACGGGATCCCCTACACTATCATTACCAGCCACGAGAAATAGTTTTACAACAACAGCTTCAAGAACTTTTATGAATAACTCGGAGTGCGATTGTCATTCGCCTCGCCTACCCATCCCAAGACCAACGATCAGGTTGAATCTTCTAACAAGTTGGTCAATGATGAACACTTGAAATTACACATTTAATAAGAGTTTTACATGATTGTTTTGTATTACTAGTGTATTTAATTTTCTTAACTTAAGTATGTTTACAATATTGTACTTAATTATCTTATAACTGTTTTGTGGCAGGTTTGGTAAAATGGGCATAACTTTCTACCTAAAGATCCAATTGAGGTGATTCTTAATCTTGTGCAGAGCTGACACAATGGGCTAATATATTGTATTTCACAAAGTATTGGAAATTCGAGTGTTTAGAGGGTGAAAATTGGCCTAGAACAGAATTGATCTGCAGTACAGGCCCAGTTTGAACAGTTATCAGTATTTGGCCCATAACTATAGAAATACGTATCTAATACGTATGAGATCACTCAATTTGGAAAGATAAGAGACTTATCTACAACTTTTATGTTTTGAGTGATAGCTAATTCGGATCACATCAATTCCAAATTGGATAATCAAGTGGGTGCCCAAGTGATAATGAATGCAAATTATTTTGCCACCATTCTTGACTTTCATCAACCAAGTGGTTCCCTCCAAATTTGTCTCGATTTATCCATGTTTTTCTATAAATAGGTGGCTTGTTTATGCCTAAAGAATGTAATTAGAAAGTTAGAATTTAGTTCAAAATACTTTTTCTTTGTATCCATTTCCTTGTACTATTTTTTGTCTTGTTTACTATTAAGTCATGTTATTTCTTCTTCCATTTCTTTTCTTTTCATTTAGTTTTATTATGTCCAAATAATTTTGTTTAAGCTAAGGTGAAAGGATGAAGCTCTTGGCAAGGTAATAAAATATGTTTAATATTTATTCATGAATTTAATGCTTCATTTTTAAGTTATGTAAATTTATATATGATGTATTTATTTTGTTTGTAGAATTAATACCCTTTCTTCTAAAGTGGTGATTCTTGATTTATTATTGACAACTTAATACTTGGCACAATAAATTCTTGAAACCATTTACAAGATTTGGTTTATATAACATTTCTTGTAAAGTGGGAGTCTTGATTTATTGTAGACAAATATAAAGATTGGCATAATAAATACTTGAACCCATTTATAAGATTTGGTGTATAATAATTAAAAGAAATAAATACTAATCAATATATAAATGATAATAAACTTTAATTGCTATATTTTTCGGTTGGAACCTCCTTTGTGTGAGGATTCCAATTGAGTTATAAAAAAATAAAAAGTTAAATATATTCTTACTTCTTATGCCAAGAGTGAATCCCCGTAACCTTAGCTTTTTATTTGAATTGGTTAATTGAAATAATATTTACAAACATCTTATACTGCATTAATTATCTTTAAAGTGTTTATAATTTGTAATTTTAATTCTACTTCCCTGTGGATCGACCCCGTTCTCATCGGGTTATTTATTACTTCGACAATCCTGCACTTGGGAATAACTTCTATATTCTGGACGTGTCAGTCAAGAAGCTGCTTAAAAAGAAATTGACAGAAAGAAATGGAGCATGGGTCGAAGAGCTACCAGAAGTACTATGAGCGCTCCGAACAACTAGCAAGACAGTAACAGATGAGACACCATTCTCGTTAGCTTTTAGGAGCGAAGCGGTAATTCTCGCAGAGATAGAAACCCCAACTCACTAGGTGCTGAATTTCTCTGTGGCTATCAATAACAAATTGATATAGGGACGACTGGATTTCGTCGAACATCTCAGAGATTAGGCTCAAATCTCAGCAGTGGCGTACCAGCAGAAGACCAACAGATATTACAACAAGAGAGTCAAAGCCAGAGAATTCAATGAGAGAGATTTAATGCTGAGGAGAGTAATGTTTAGCACAAGGAATCCAGCAGACGGGATTCTCAGCCCAACTTAGGAAGGGCCCTAAAACGTTCTCAGGCACATCAGAGGATCCTATGAGCTTGAAGGGGGAGACATGCATATCGTGAGAAAGTCATGGAATACCGAACTACTAAAGAAATATTACTCTTAACTATTTTTATGCAATGGTAATTTCCTATGTACGAATACCGTACTTAATAAGGTCGTTTGCTTTTTTGCATGTATAACCATGGAAAACAAACTGCTCAGAGTCTGAGTTGGAATGCTCACAAACGTCGCCCTAAGGCTATCTAACAGAGGCCCCGCGATGATTATTTCGGAAAGGTTATCAAGGTCGACCTAAGTAAGATAACTCTCTCTAAAGGTATGCCCTGAATCATTTAAAATGCCCTATCACATCATCCCATCATGACATTATCATCATCATCATAATATCATCATTATATCCCATTCTTATCTCTGCCATTGCATCATCGTGTCATCCTCATTTCACCGTGACCAATTCGATGCCCATGGAGTATTTTATTGTCACCGACTTGACACTCACAGAGCATTTCACCGTGATTGGTTTAACGTCTATAGAGCATTTTACTGCTATAGACTCGACGCTCACAGAGTATTTCGTCGTGATCGGTTTAACACTCAAAGAGCATCTCACCGTCAGTGGCTCGACATGGGGATAATTAAGATGGCCCGGTGGGGCGAGGACTGTGGCATTTCCACCATCACTATCCATGGTGCCTATTGAAGAGTGTTTGACAGTGGTCTTTTCACAGCATCATTGTGGCCTTTTCACAGCACCCATAACATACTGTTTAGCGTTATTATGCCGAGCAGGTCCAAAAACAAATGTTGAAAAGTTGTTTGGCCAAGTTTATTACTCCGAGCCAACCTATGTTCCTCTAACAATTGTAATGATTGCAAGTTATCCATTCAACGATATCACGTTGGGCCAACTATTATACATTACCAGCTTCGGGATGCACTACTATTCGGTTGCACCTTTGTCAAGGAAGGCATTATTATTCAGCTGTCTTTGCAAGAAGCCCCTCATCACAATGACAACCTGGCTATTGTTTTGATATACCGGGGTAAATTATAATTCTACAACCAAACCAACCAAGCACCTCTGATAACTCTGATCGGGACATCTTTATCAGCAACAACCTAGCTATTACGTGGAACTTGCGGTTAACAACTTTAGTCAACAGCTCATCAAATCGGTTATCCCTATAAAGTACGCTGAGTGGGTCTCTATTTTTAATCAAGAATAAATTCGCAAAGCTATCATTGGCACTTGATCAACCAAGCCTAAATGCCCTAGGTCAGGGGAAGAGCTGCTTGTCTATAACTAAAGCTCACCGAAGTATCCAGAAATAATCATTATTGTTTGAACATGGCGGGCGATTTGACAGTATGGTTAACTTTTCTTATTACCTATTTTATTATCAGTATAGTTATAAAAAAAATTGATCATTTGCAGCTTAGTTACTATGAGCAGCCTGGCTATGATATCATGTTACATATTCAAAATACGGTTTAGCTATGTTATTGATAGGGGCGTAAAAGCACTAGTATTATTTGTATCTAACTTTTGATTTTTGCTCCAAATCATAAATATTTAATTATTTAATTGTATTTTTTGATCTTAAATAGATACACGACAAAAAATGCGTATAGGAACAAACGAGAGGCAAATCGGACGTCAAACGAAGAAGTTACGCTCAAAATACAAAAAGGGCACCAGGGCTGGGCGCCGCAGTGCCCAACGACTAAGCGCCGCAGCGCCCAGATCAGTAGCTGAGTGTCGCGGCCCTCGAGGCGGTGAACAGTGTTAGGGGAACATTATTTTGCTATAGTAACCTAAATACAATATGTTTGCTACAGTAACTCGTGAACAATATTTTGAAGACAAAAAAATCTATAAATAAGAAAGCCAAAAACCCTAAGAGAGAGGAGATGAGAAAAAGGAAGGAAAGAGGCAAAAACTTAGAGAAAATTCACAACACAAGATCAAAAATCAAAGCTAAAGATTGAAGAACAAAGATCAAGATTCAAGCTTCAAGTCAAGATTTAGGGAGAAGCACATCAAAGAGTCACTTTGATCAGTTTTCTACTCTTTCTTTATCATTATGTTCTTATTCTTGTTGCTTTTTATGAATTTGTTTAATACTTTTGATTTTGTGATGGGTTAATTTGTTCATCTAGGATTAGACTATGTGAACTTAATAATAGATTTGGATTGTGTTAAATTTTAGTTTATGAACTTGATAAATTCAATTGATTCATTCTATCTTGTGTTTAATGCTTTCATTATACCTAATCAATATTTTGAATGATTAAGGAACCATGATGAACTCGACGGAGGGATTCATGTGTTTAGCCTTGGGTAGTTTGATGCATGATCATAGGGTAACAACTATGAGTTCTATCTAGGATAGACATATACCTAGGTGGCATGTATGGTATAATTTAGACTTGATCTTAATAAATTACATTCTGATTTAATTATAATAGACATATAGATAATTGTTGGAATGCGTAATATAGTCACTTGACCATCAACAGAGACTTGTGATGAGATTAGTATCTAAGCCAATCAATTAGTATTAAGAGATTAACTAAGTGGTTAATGAGTCCAATGAAATACTAGGGGACGAGTCAAAATCATATATTATCTTTATTTGTGAATTACACTATTTGCTTTTGTTTAGTTAATTGATAGAATTAAATTAGTTAAATAAATTTCAGATTGTGATTTTCCGAATAAAAGTTAAGTAGATATAATTTTAGTACTTGATTTATAGAATTAGATTGTATAGTCCCTGTGGGATCGATATTTAGACTTAAAATCTTATATTACTTTGCACTTGCGCTTAGCTACTATAGCACAATAATCAGTTATCAATAATTCTTCCACGAAAGAATAGGTTCACTACAAGAAGTTAGAGAAGAAATAAAGCAGATTAGGAAACACTAGAATTGACCAGATTTGTATTCATACACAAAAAGCATTACAAAAGTTCCAGACCTTACAAATTTTTTTCTAAACCTTGCAAATAGAAATAAAATAGGAAAAAGAAAGAAGAGAAAGTAGAGGAGAAAGAAAAGGTTGAAAAGAAGCTCGTCGGCTCAGGCGGTAGGGGCCTTGTCAAGGATATCTTGGTCTACGATAGGAACTGCCTCAGGATTAGCATCGACCAGAGAATTAGCAAGAGCAGAGGGATCGGTTAGAGCTTCAGCTGGCCCAATGAGCTGAACGGTAGCAGCCGCAATAATTTGGCTCTGGTCGGCAGTAGGGGCCGCCTCACTAGAACCAGCAACAGCAGCAGTTGCCTTAGTCAGAATAACTCCATCAGCACTAGCACCAGAAGGCACTGATGCCTTTTCAATGTTTCAAGCCCCTGAGGTTTCCTCTTCATGGTATAAGCCCCCAGTGGCCATGTCCCACAGCCACTGGAGATCAAATTTTAGGTAGTGCTCTTCAAAGAGGTTGATTGACCTCAAGAACCCCTTCATCGCCCTTCGACAGAAGCCTTCATCATGACCGGCAGACCAGTGATTCCTATACTGCTCAAGTTCTGCGGTTAAGGAATTCCTACCCTGCTCAATCAAATCCCTTTCCCTCCAAGCCATTGTGAGCTACGTATCGAGTTCCTCGCTTTGTCACGTTAGCTTGGCAATACGGGTCCCTACTATGGCCAGAACGTTAGTCACTTTCTGCTCGACCAATTTTTTTTGATGGTCAAGCTCAGACAACTTGCTCTCTGCCTTAGCCTGGGCAATCATGATCTCCTCTAATTTAGCCCCCACTTTATCCGTCATATTCCTCTCCTGCTCGGCGATCTTCTTCGCCCCCTGGGTCTCTGTTCGAGACTGAGCAAGATCATCCTTAGCCCTTTGAGCTTGGACTGCCATGCCAAGAATAGCAGCCCAAAACTAAAAAAGAAAGAAGATGGACTGCATGAAACATGAAAAAGAGTTAGAACAGATAAATGCATAAACAAGAATGGAATAGAAAGGCATGAAGTGCTTACGTTAAAAGCAGACCCTATTGTGACATTGAACCCCGTGACAGGGTTCAAAGAAGACACCCGACTTACCCAAGTTAGGGTCAGGTACCTCTCTAACTCTCGCATCATAAGGAGTAAGAAATCCAGGTCCTCCATTGCTTCTGGAACCAGCACGGAAGCAAACACTCAAGAGGTAGGGACCTTCACTGCATAACGGCCCCTACTGCCTCATGGAGCTAGACACTGCCACGACTCACCCGACTGAGGTAGTTTGTGTTGTGGGACGAGCCAATGAACCATGTCCCCTTACCTTGAGGTTGGGTGTAGGGGGGTGGGGTGTCTTATGATCAAGGAGTCTAAGTAGATGCTCGCCTTTTCTCCAAAGAACTGCTCTGAACTTGTGATCTCTTTGATAGGGGTTAATTAAGTATAAAATTTTCATATTCTAAACTTAATATTTGTTCGTAAAAATTAAGATTATTTGACTTTTGATGTATTTTATTATTATTTTTGTAGGCTTTGAATCAATAGAGTAAATAGAATAGAAACTCTAATGAAAATAAACCAAAAACATCAAATTGTTACAGTAGTTGCTACAGTGAACTGTTATAGTAACAAGCTATAATGATTCGTTGCAGTGATCTACTACAGTACCCAGCGTCGTAGCGTCCAGAAATGAGCATCGCGGCGCGCAAACAGTAACGCGTGAACATTATTTTTCTATAATACTCGTGAACAGTAATCCTAATCTGACTTGTATTTGATGTTTAACCCTAATTTAATGATACAAACCTATAAATAGAAGGCCAAAAACCCTAATTAAAGAAAGGAGAGAAAAAAAAAGAGGCAAAAACTTAGAGAAAGAATTCACAACATAAAATCAAAAATCAAAGCTAAGAAATTAAGATTCAAGTCAAGATTGAAAGAAAAGCACCCAATACGTCTTCTTGATTAGTTATTTTTCTCTTTTCTTATCATTATATTCTTGTTCTTACTGTTCTTCATAGATTGGTTTGATAATTTTAATTTTGTGATGATCTAACTTGTTATTATAGGGTTAGATTATGTGAACCTAATATGTAGTTGTATTTCATTGATTCTTAGTTTATGAACTTAATTATTATAATTGATTCATTCTATCTTGTGTTTAATGCTTCCATTATACCTAATCAATATTTTAAATAATTAAGGAACCATGATGAACTCGACAGAGGGATTCATGTGTTTAACCTAGGATAGTTTGATGCATGATCATAGGGTAACAATTATAAGTTTCATATAAGATAGACATATACCTAGGTGGCATGTATGGTATAATTTAGACTTGATCTTAATGAATTACATTCTGATTTAATAACCATAGACATATAAATGTTTGTTAGAATGTGTAATATAGTCACTCGACCATCGATAAAGACTTATGATGAAATTAGTGTCTAAGCCAATATTTGGTGGTAATTGATAACTAAGAGGTTAATAAACCCAATGAAATGTTATAGGACAAGTCAAAACTCTAGATTATTTTTATTTGTGAATTCTACCATTTACTTTTGTTTAGTTTAATTGATAGAGTTAGATTAGTTAATTAAATTACAAATTATAATTTTTTTGAATAAAAGTTAAGTAGGTCCAATTTTAGTACTTAATTTATAGAATTAGATTGCATAGTCTCAGTGGGATCAATACTTGGATTTTAAATTATATATTACTTGATACAATAGCGTGCGCTTAATTATTATAGCATCAATCACCCTCACGGGTAGTTGGGCTCTATGTGGTATTTTCTTCACGAGCCCGTCCGACGGCAGCTTGAACGGACGACCTCCTTGCTTGGCTTCCCTTCGAACTGGAGCTAAACAGTATCCCCATAATATTTTCAAGGTTCAAAGGACCCCGACCACTGAAAGAAAAAGAGCCTTTAGTTCAGCTTCGTTTTCTCCTTTCACCGACGCCTTGTTCAAACATCCCTACATTATGCACACAGTGTAAGCTAAAAAAAAAGAAGATTGGTCATAGACTAAAACAAGAACTCACTTCGAATACGGGGAAGGGATGGCATGAAGGTAACCAGGCCTGATCCAATAAGGCTGGCTGATGACAGCAACTTTCGAACCAGACAGATATGCCAAAGCGCAATGGTTATCTGATTAAAAGTCTGTACAGATATCTCCACACTAGTAGCCCAGGTCACTGTAGAACATTAAGAGATGTCAGCTGAGCTACACAAAAAAAAACACAATAAGGACAAGGACCTGCATCCGCAGAAAAATCAGTAGGAACGACCTACTCTCCCCTATCTCTCTTGGGGACCCTTTAACCCCACTTTCTCTCAACGAAGAACCACTCCCATTTCCAGTCTTTCACAGAGGTAGGTCGGGTAGGAACTGAGTTTTGAAGACCATTGAAGAAGAGATAGTAGAAGCCACTTTGGCTTCTAGCATTGCTCCTGAAGTGGTACATGTAAAATAGTTCCTGAAAATAGAAGGGAGATTGCTATGCCCTTGTACACAGGACGTACAGACCGACTAATATCCTCTAAAAATTGAGCCATAGTTGGGACGGAGCTATTCCTAGGTGTGCCAACATCTTAGCAAAGTAATGTTGCATGAGAAACTTGAGGCCCAACCTTAAGAACTCTACATGGATAGCTACCTTACTACTGATGGGGCTGCTCAGGTAATCCTTCTCGGTGGGCAGCCTAAAGATGACCGACTCAAGGATATCATAAGAATGCCTAATAAGGTCCAGGTTGGTCTCGTTCAAGCAAGGTGTACAATATATAGTGTCTATCTCGAACCTTACCACCTCCATGTCATTGGCCCCATCACAGTCCATTGGATCATTACCCTCTCCCTCCCTGGTACTAGAGACTAGCTCAGCCTCATTAAAAACTATTCTTGACGAAGATGGCACATCACCCACTAAGGTGGACACCCCCTCACTAGATCTGGCCTAACTACCCCTCTTAACCAGAGGGATCTCAGGGGTCAGCTCCTCCTCCTCCTCAACCATGTTCACGGTTGGAAAACCTAGATTGTCTCTAAAAGCCATTAGAGCAAAATAACATTTTCTAAAAAGCTACTGGCACAATAGGGTAAGGATAGATACAAACTAACCACACCAAAAAAATAATGAAAGCATGCAACAAATATTAGAACCAAAAACACGAAGGCAAATAAGGCAAGGAAACAGTGACAGAAGCACAGAAAATGGCCCAAGAAACTACAAATTTACCCAGAAAAATAATACAAATCCACCCCCCAAATATTAGAACATTAAAAAAAGCTTCATAAAAAGGAAGACGAGAGGAACACGAAATGACTCGAAGGAAGCGCAGAAATAAACAACCAGCAGCAGTAGCAGAATGACGACAAAGAAGAAAAAATTTAGAGTAAAGAACCAAATGAAGAAGAATACAATTATTTATAAACAATAGTGGAGTAATCTAGGCCGTCCAAATTGAATAAACAGACTGACAAGATCAACTGAAGAAGCAGAGAGATGCATGTTGGAAAAAGTGAGTGACGGTATGGTTTCCAGGTGCATTAAATGCGCTTCTTAAAAAAAACAGAGACCCAAACTGTCAAATCTAGCCGATTAACGGCTCAGATTGCCTTGACCTATTAAACGCCACTTAGAGAACAGAAAAAACGCAACCTTTTAGATCTCAGATAATCATAGTCGTACAATCAGGAGTAGATCAACGGCTAGTAATAAGTTCCTTATTTGAGAAGCTTCTTACACTTGCCAAAGCTAAAGCTTGAAAACACTTATTATTATTAGAAGAGTCATAAGATAGGCATGCATTACGTGACAGTGACCCTCCGAATAGTTATAACATCATCACGCCAGACCGAGCAGCCCTAACATTCCCAACCACGGTCAAAGCGTTTGAAGACAGTTCACTCCCAAAAAACCCATTCGGACCAACTCGGACAAAACGACAAATCAACTAAGGCGAAGAAATCCAACAGAAATTAGAAGGATAGTCCAGACCAGCCAGGACCAAATATAGTTTTTGATTTTGACTAAATTCAAGGGATAAGGACATTTTTGTCTCACGAGTTTGATCTAATTCTCAATTTTATCTCACGAGTTTCAAAAAATTCAATTTTGTCCTAGTCCGTTAGTCAGATTCCGTTAATTGTAACTAAAAATCTATTTTAATTGTACATTGATAAATTTTTCCTCAGTTATTATGTTAATTAAAAATAGTGATGTGAGTACATTATACAATGGACACGTGTCAGTTATTAATAGGCTATTAAAAATAAAAAGACACGTGACACATTTTAATAGGTTCAAAATTTCATATTCAATAAAATTTTATTTTATATTAAAAATAATTAAAATAAATAAAATTGAACTATCAAAATTGGTGACTGTCGTCGCTGGCCACCACCAGTTGTCAAATTTCGGTAACAAAAATAGGCAAAATTTATGTCATTGATTTTTTTTTTTATATCTACACAATGGTGGAATCATTTTTGTCAAAAGAAAATAAAAATGTGGCTAAAAAATAGATCGAAAATAGAGGGAGGGTGGCAGCCACCGCGTGCCACCTTGGAACGGTGGGGCGGTGGCGTGCACCGCCCCCACCGTTAGACAAATCGATCGCTGATCTATCTAATTGTGGGGGCGGTGCACGCCACCGCCCTGCCGTTGGACGTCGAATGGTGGTGGTTGCCGGCCGATCTATCCAATGGTGGGGGTGGTGTACTCCGCCGCCCCATCGTTCGATCGCGAATGGCGATGGCCGCCGCCTCTCACAGTATTTTTTTTTCACTTTTGGCACATCTACGGTACTTCATTGACCAAAATAATTCTACCACTGGGTAGATCACAAAATTCAGAGTTTAATAATATTAATTTTGAGTCGAATAACAATTGGTCACGGCGGCCGATCAACTGCTGATGACGGCAGCGACGACTGCTCTCTTTTTATTTATTTTATTATTTAAGTGACAAATCAGTGATTGACACGTAAATATATTGTGTTAGGCCATTTGAAAATTTTATTTAGAGTGACTGTTTTGCCCCTCCAGTGTTAAAATTAACGAAATTTGACTAACGGACTATGACAAAATTAGAATTTTTGAAACTCGTGGGATAAAATTGAGAATTAAGTCAAACTCGTGAGATAAAAATATCCTTATCCTTAAACTCAAAAATTAAAAACTGGTGGAGCCCCCCCTTAAAAAACACATTTAGTCCCAGAGCCTCCAAGTCGAAGAAGAATTCGAACCCTAAGAACCCAGCCAAATAACTTCTTAAGAGAGTCTCTCCTGAAGCCCACCACTCTTTGCAAAACGGCCCACGGAGACAGTCATCAAGGCAGGTCCTAGCATGGCCTAGTTGCTTATGATCTGTTCGAATTTGGGGGATCAGGTCGGCAGACTGAAGCACCTTCTCAGCATGACAGACCGTGATGCAACCAAAACAGCCTTTTGAAATACTAACCAGATTAGCTCGTCTAAAAAAACATGACCAAATGTAAACACCAAGATAAGCGACTTTCTGCTGAACAAATATGGCAGAGTCACTATAAATGATCTCCCAAGAAGACCTCGGAACACGTCAAAGCCGAACAGGAATTGATTATCAGAAGACCAACACGAGCAGATCCTTCTTAGCCTCACACTTAATCTAATCCATCAGAGCAAACAGGTATAAGGCATATGCTGCGAAAATGCTTAGAATGAATGTCAGAAGGATATTTGGCGTGTGTCATAAGTGCACCAAAAGCAGAATACCGAAAAGGTCTTTCGAAGACCAGTATTATAAAAAAGGAGAAAAAATATACTAAAGAAGGATGATGCCCAAAAAATCAAAAGAATTAACACAGCGAAAAAAAGGTTTTCTTATTTTGATTTCGAATACACTTGTCACCTCATTTTTATCGAACTCCTATTTCCCACAGATTTTTTCTCACTTAAACATTAGAGAGTCTTCGCCAGAACCTACTTCGGCGAGACCATCACAATAAGCCCTGCTTATGATTTGCATGTTTTGTCACAGCCACCGAAAGAGAGAAGACCAAGGCACTCACAAATAAGCTAAACTAAGACGAGGCTCAAGTACTAATTCTTGCTAACAAAATAAATTCAAAACTCATTTGTTCGAAGAATCACTTTTTCGGTTAACAAATATAAATCATTTAATCATAATTAATAGATTACATCAATTGTAATGAAAATGCTGAAATAATTTATGGAGGGTAGGTTAGAACAGGGGTATTCCTTATCACTAGTGTTATAACCAAATTTACAAATATGATTTAGAAGCACAACGTTTGGCTGATATAGTATAATATAAATACAAATGATCAAGATGCTAAAATAGTAAAATCCCATTTTACACTCGGGCAGGAGTGGAGATTGAGAAGGACTATGACTATCGACTTAAAAGCATCTAACGAAAATTAAATTACAAGTGCGTAGAGCATGACGGGACAATTGACAGGCCCAGAGGTTGGCAAGCACTCGGCAGGCCGCATTATTCTTCTTGATAAATGATTTAAAAAACGAATGTAAAAAAATAATGAAAAGTGATTCTCTTTGAGCAGTCAGCCACCACCTAAAACAGCGCACAGTTTCGTGTAGTGTGGGAATATAAAGGGCCTTCATTTCTTCTTGTCCATGGCAGTAAACAGCATTTGGATCAACTTAATCCACAATCTAAAATTTGGAAAAGGAGAAAGAAAAATGATGGGATAAGTTGACCATTTACATCAAGAAGTTAATCACAGCGTTTTTACACTCTTTAACAATCATTGGAATGCATTTCAAATAGAGTAAAGTTAAATTGAATAAAAGCATTTATAATTCAACAATGAATAACAGCCTTTGACTAATCCATAATATCTACTAACACATTTCTCCAACGTATGAGAATGGAGGTGATGGCATTGGCATTGGCATTGGCATTGGCACACCACCATGCCAAGATCCACTCACATTCTCTCTATCAAGTTTACAATTTGGGTAACCAATTTGCTTTTATCATTCAAAGGGCAACGCCAGTAATTCTGCTTCAATATGATGCTTTTGCTGCAACCTCATGTGACTCCTTTGTTGTATGCTTATTTCACCTTACTCTGTTTAAATAATTTTTTTTCCCCTAAAAACAGATAAAACAACAATTGCTGGTCTTTAGTTGAATGGTGTTGATGTTTGTCCTGCTCATCAAATCTCCATCTGATACCATGCCCATGATGAAACAATTTAATGGAATTGAAGATTATTTGGCCGCTTCATATCTGCAGACACAGTTGTAAATGTTCCCGTGAATCAATTTTTCTGCCAGCCTCTGATTCTTCACCATTGCAAGCTACAAAACAAGGTAAATGTTACACCAAGAGTATGAAGAAAAATTAAGAAGATACGTATATCCTGTTGTTTTATTTATTATTTATTTCCTTTAAAAAAATTTATTTTCAGATTTGCAAGTGTATATTAAATCTCGTTTATGAGAATAAACTGACCTGCCATCTCCCTGCTCTCATTATCGCTAGTGATACTTTGATGACGATAAAAGGTTTGTTATGGTATCTTGTCGTGATCTGAAGTTTATAGGAGGTGGTATTAATCAAATAATATAGTGTGATATTTATATATAAATTATAAACATGCGTCATGTCGCATGTTGTTGCCGGTTTTATTAGATAAAATTCAGGATATACGTATCTTCTTAATTTTATGCTGAAAAGTGACGCACATAGTCATTGACCAAATGAGCTTGCTATTAAAATCGGTAGTCGAGCTTCCATATTCAAAGGTCCCAGAACTTGTCGGCTGCGAATGTAAATCCCTCTTAGGGTGGATACGAAACCGAACTAAAATATAAATGATTTGAGTTTTCTATCTTTGGTCAGGATTGAAACTCACGCTCTCAATTAATTTTTTTCTCCCATAAAAGAATTTAAAACAGCTGATTGAAGTAAATGACAGAACCGCAACAAATGTAGCCTAATTGCTGGACTAGGTATTTTATTAGTGTCTGCTACATGGTGCATCGAAGCACAGTTAAAAATAAAGCAACAAAATACCATTTATATTCTTAGTGCACTAGACTTCCAAGCAGTGACTTATTGGAATCTCCTTAGCGTTCGTTGGCATCGAGGTGCGATCAGTGGAAATTGACTTTGTGCTTGACTTTGCGCCGTCGCCACTGCCACGTGGCCATGTTATCCTCTCATCGATCCGAGATCACCCAGTCTGTGATCTCTGCTGCATTCCCCGATGTTGCATAACCGTGCCGAATATATTTTCGTTGGTCTGTTTCCTACGGTCTCTCCCTGCTCGACACAAAGTCGATGCCAAAATAGGCTCTTTTGCCATCCGCCATTTTGGATGAGAAGACATAGGCTCTCGTCCCAGTCGACAGCTTAAGGTAAGGATGCTTCTCTTGTACCACAGGATCCTTCTTTACATAATACGCGAGGCGAACAACGGCATGATCGGCGTTGAAGGCCCGAATTACGGTGAGATCTTCTGAACCTTTTATCTGCGAAGGCGTTACCCGGACCATCATGATTTGAACTGCAATAGTTCTCATTTGTTGTCTGAGCATAGAATTTATCCATGCTCTTCCTCAGTACAGGTGGTCCTCGTTAAGGTCGCCAAGACCGATTTGTGAGGCCGACTTGGGCAACTCTTCAAGGAATAGGATCGGCGTCAACCACCGTCTCCCGCTAATTCGGCGTGGGATTTTCCTGCTCCACGGCATCAACAAAAGCTTCGCCGCCGGAATACCGGAATGAGTAGAAGAGAAGGATAACACGTTGGTGATACTTTGGCCGATGGCTGAGCAGGCAGTGATTATATGAGCCTGGAATTCGTGACCATCCAAAAAAATAGTCGCGTTTGGATTGACCTCGAAAGCTTTGTCGAGAAGAGGTTCTACGAACGGGACAACGTCCTTCGTGACGGTGTATGACTAGCTGTGTTTACCTAGTTCAACGTCTCGAATGATCACGGTCGCATTTTTGATCTGGCTTGAATGTAGATCATGAACAAGAGTATCCGGTAGCATGGTGACACGCCACGAGTTGAATTCGTGAAAAACGGTGGGCACATTGTCGCTGGTCAACGCGATATCAAGTTCCGAGAGATTTCGTTTCTCCACTTCTCTCAGGGCGGTCAACAATGAGGTTTCGGTGCATTCCTGCACATCTTTTCCCCAGTTGTACATTCCTCGGTGTTCAAAAACTTGAGGTGGCAAATCTTCTTTCAGGCGGTCAAGCAGGTTTGGTACTGAGTGTTGCGCTAGGACCTCCTCCGACGTGACATCATTTGGGAGATCCTACTGTATTTCCCAGCTAGGCCAAACCTTTGTCAAAACGCTGATGCAATTCCAAAGGGAGTGGGCTGAAGGGGTGCTCAAGTAAGATAGAAATAGACACCCTATCAAAGAATTTCAAATTATCGCTGAATTTCTTAACTGCAAAATATGTTACCATTCTCCCATATATACCTAACTGGATGTAGCTTGTGAGGAGGGAGAACATGTATTTGTCTATATTTCCCATAAGAGTATACAGAAAGTGCTGCTCAACCGCTACGTTACATTTGGAATTGAGGTGGTACTCGCGACAACTATTCAACCATACCGTAGTGAGCTGTCACGTCAAAAGGTGAGCCAATTGCACAACCTTGCTTGGCCACGTAGCAAAACAAAAGAATCTGATATGGAATGCTTTATAGCGATCTTCGCAAGTACCCTGTTCTCTTCCTGGTGCGTGCAGAAGGCAACTAACCACTATCGCGAGGAGGTACTATGTCCCCTCCTTATCCGATGGGGAACTACAGATCGCGCCTATGATGTTGTGGCTTTTGGGTTCACACAGTTCATTGACAATGCCATCGCGATACCTCTTCCGCTGTTGCCATCCTTTGACTTGAGGTTGCGATTGTCGGTCTCCGGAGGAGATGACAAGGCCGGTGATGAGCTCCTGAAACTTGCCCCAGGCCAGATAAAGACAGGCGTCTAACTCAAGGGCGCTAAATTTACCCATGGGCCAACCTTTGTACTGGAGTTGGCATTTTCAACTTGAGTGTTGCCGTATAAGTGTCGCAGCTGCTTTCCCACGACCCTTGTGACGATACCCGTGTGCAGCGTTTATCTTAAGTTGTCATTTTGTTGATTTCCTCATGCAACAACCGTGTCGTGTGTAATATTAATCTATTCCACCGTTGATCTTCTGCTGCCATGAATGTGTCACTTTGTGTGTATTATCGCACATTGAGTACATATAGTTTTAATTTTAGAAAACTAGCGAAATAAATACATTTGAAATAGTTCACAAATATAAGCATTAGTCTTGTAGGTTTCTTTCAATATGCGCATTAGTCTTCTAGGTTTGGTTTCTCATCTGCTCCGACGCAGCAGGCCCAATTAGCCACCCGACGCGACTCAATCAGCATACCTCGAGTTTCAAAAATAGAGGCCGAAGGGCCAGTGTTCGGATGAATTGGTCGGTGAAATGGGGCCGGAGGACTCTCATGCGGCCGTGCTTGTCTTGCCTTGATCTTTCGGGCTGTTGACCGCCTCATGAACTTACAAAAGGAGATCGCAGCTTTGCCGTGAGTAAAAGACATCTCGGAGACATTCATTCCTCCTAGCTCCATCCTTGCGAGAAAAGTTATGTACATCAGGCAATGGCGAAGGAAATAGATATCAGAACATAACAGTACAATTAAAATGAGAGCAGAGAATTACAGTGGTGAAGCTTTCACGCATGATTTGGATAGAGGTTCAGATCGTTTGCAACATGTATTTAAATTACTGCTGGCCTTTCGCATTTCACAATCATGAACAGTGCGAAAGGACCCAAGAGCGAAAAAGTGATATGTTCGATGCGCAATTTGCACAATAATTGAACATCTTATTTTTCTATATGTTCTTTGAAATTTTGATTGCCTTTGATTTGGGGATCTCTTTTCCAGCTGCCCAGATGCTAACATGAGCTACTTGCAATTATTTCAGGATGCGAATTCAAATCTTGAATAGGATAACGATTGTGACATGTTACTGTGTCATCATATGCGTGCCTGATGACCTTTAGATTTTCATGCCTGGCTAATATATACAAATGCTCAAATGAAAGCGATTGGTGGCCGACAACGAAGCGCCAACTTGCTCGAGGCATGTGGGTGGTGCGCTCTTTGACACACGCAATGACGTCACATCCATAAATAAAAATCGTCTTGATTTGCGTGCCAACAAACGCTCTTCACATGATAGGCATATTGATATCACTGTGCATTAAACATGCGATCGCCAATATTCAAATGAAGTTTTAGCGAAACTTAAAACGGAACAGATTGTACCCAGCGACATGGCCTGCCTAGATGGCCCCTGATCATTTGAGGAAGCGTATAATTTCACAAAAGCTAGAAATAAAATAAGGAAAATACTCTCTATACATAGCGTTTCAGCGCAATCATGTTTACTAATATTTTCGTAAAATAATCAATAACACGAATAAATCTAAAAAATGCGTCTTATAATATTATTCAAAAGCACAAATGTAAATGATATTCTTGTTATTACATCGATGGCTATCACAAAACCTAGAAGACTGATGCGCAGGAAGATGATAGAACAGGGGCGCACTGATTGCTACTAATAGTTGTATTTGCTCAGTAGGTAGTCCAGAGGACTGTAGGGTGAGAGCGTCCCGCCGGTGCTGCTAAGAGCGGCGCAAGCTGCGTTGACTCCGGCCTACACAGCCCCCTCACCCCAGGCTCCGAAGAAGGAATAGTCGTTGTCTGCCAGATAAAGTCCTTTGTCCTTTTCTTTGCAATTGGCATCCTAAAACTGAAAGAAGAGACGCTGGGTATATTCATCTTGGCCAAGATCATTCAGCTTGGAGGGAACACCGGCAAAATTGTCTGTCGGATAGTTGTGAAACACACATCGGCCATAGTCGTCATCAATCGGGACTAGGTGTATAGCAAACTTTGGAAAGATCGCAGCAAGCTCCTCAACGAGATCCAGGCACCGCTGCTTCTTGTCACAAGGTTGGAACAGCTTGCCGGAGTCATCCTTCAAAGCATAATGAAACAGGATTAAGCCCACTCCCTCTAACGATTCAATTTTCTAGGCAATATAGCTCGCGAACAAGCCCGTCAGTCCAGATCGCGACTAGGAAATCAGTGTTGATCCAAAACTTATGCTTTGTGACCATGAGAAGCCTCGAAGTGGCGCCGGCATGCGAGTTTCTCGTGGCATGTGAGACATCGTAACTAAAGAAGGTCTCGTCGTCAGCCAAACCGGGTAAAATCCGCATGTTCTCCGTATTGCCGCTAATGATGACCCAGTCAAAAACATCAGATTGGCCCGTCTTTAAGCACACCCTGAGCTTTCCCTCCTTCTTGCCTATGCAACGCACGGGGTCGAAACACAATCATGCTCTTGCCTGGTTATTTTGAAGTATCTCAGTTCGTATTCGTGCCTCTAAAAGCCGGACACCGTCGATGATGAGATGCTGATCCTCCTCGTAGTAATTGATTACCCATCGCAGGATCTCGGTAAAACCAATGCGGTGGTAACAGGAAGAAACTCGCCCGAAACCAAATCTTAGTATCCCGAAAGCTTCAAAATCATCGAGTCTTTGCCACGCTTCGCCACCAGGAGGAGCAGCGCCCATAAAGATCTTCGCTAATGCGGCATAGAATGAGAAGTCACCTAACTCTCCAAGCCAAGCCGCTTATGCGACTTACACCCTAACATATGATTGTCAGCAAGTAAGGCACATGCAGTCATGTGGCCTATCTGGCGGATATGAAAAGTCTCATTGACCAAATCTTTGTTTGGAGTGGAGGCAGGAGTTTTCAATAAAGATCGGCACCACGATCGTTATTGCTCGTTCAAGTAACACGATCAACAAAAGGGAGATAAAAAACTACGCACCTCAATTGAGCCGAATAGAAGTTTCAATGAATATAATCGAGTACATTACGACATTTTTGTAAATAGTTTTTCACAAAAATATAACTAGGAATATTATACATCCATATACGAATAAATATTCCATAATTAAAAAAACAACATAAATACTTCGAACTGCTATAAAACATATCTTCCATAACATTCATGAATTAAGCTTGAGTTTTCCATCACTGAAGCCAAAGATATAACCAATTTGCGCCTTCGCGCTGTGATCCTTTGAGCCATCCTCGAGGAATTTGGCGTAGCGTTCGAGCATTTGGGCAGCGGCACTGAGGATCAGAACACCGATTTCATTGACCTCTTTAGTGGGACGCGGCTCCCGAAAACAGATATATTGGCTACAGAAACTGGCGCGCGTTGAATCGCGAGGAGCAACCATCGTCGGCGCGTCAAAAAGTCTGAGAACATACTCCTTGACGACTTGAGGCTCCACGAGTTCGAACTGATTAGCATTCGTGAGGGAGAAGGCGATCAGTGGAAGGCCCTTCTCTTTGGCGCAGGTTGCATGGTCGCAAAAGAGGACAAAAACATCACTTAGCGAAAGGGAACAGAGATCAGAGCGTTTGAAAAATGTGGCGAGTGCAGCAGCGAAAAGATTAAGGCAAGAAGAGGTCCCGGTGTGAAGGCCGAGACTAGTGCCACAGCCCACGCTATAAGCCTATTCCCCAAGGCGATAAAGTACTTCCAACGCATGATGTGCCTGGACATCGACTTCTAAGCAGAGAACCTTGTCGCACTGATAAATTATCGTACCGGGTTTATTAGCAGCAATGCTGAAAACCGTGCTGCCAAGCAGTTTGTTATCGCGCTCGACAGGACCAAGATGGGTGAAATAGGTGACGGCAAGTTTACTATTATCTGGGACGGAGGCGAAGAGAAGCTCAAATTTGGAGGTGGGCGAGCGGGGACTTGGCCTCTCGATCCCACGCTTCTTCTAATGGTTTTTCAATTCCCGTACAGTCATTGTGCCATTGCCTTTCATGAAATTATAGCTCTCGATCATACGACTGCCAAACGTGGTCCCTGCTCCCACAAACTGAAGGGTGAAATGGACAGAAACGGGAGTGTCTCTGGAACTCATCCTTGGCTGGACAAAAACATAAACAGTGGCCCCGTCCTTGACGTCTTTGGCGACTTCATTCTCGATCCTTTTGCAGACAGTGTGGCTGATCCCCTCGGAAGTGGCTATCATTGCATTGAGAATGTCCGGATGGCAGATGACGCACTGGTAGCCAATCCCGAGATCCCGAAGAGGAGTTTCGGCAACGGCGACAGCAATACGTTGGTTGAAATCGGGCATGAGCTAGATAATCTCACCCAAGCCGGCGACCTTTTTGGGGTCCATTCCGGCAACGACATTGCAGGCACCACTAAGGCCATTGGTAGTGGCGATTTTGATCAATTCAACAGGATCGGATATGTCACTAAGGTGGGCAAGCTCGATCTTCCAGTCGCCCCTTGGAAAGGCAACTTTTGCAACGCATGTGGTGTCACATGCATGCATGATAGCCACGAGGCAAGCGATAAAAACGGACAAAGAAATTAGATGACTGTAATTATGATTGATGAGGCCACCAAGGGCAAAAAGCTGTCCCTATTTATAAGCGCGCAAGAGCGGGGACCATGTGTCAGCGTGCCAGCGCTATAACAATCTCGCCTAACTCATTACTGTTCCTTGCGAACAATATATTCCTGCATCTAAAAGGCAGCATCACCCAAAATGCCACCTACCTTGTCGGTTTTGACCTTCACTACGGTCCGTCGGTGCGTTGAACGCTTTCCCCATCATGTCGCTCTACAACCTCATTCCCGACATTATGGGGCGGATCGCATGCTTGCCTGTCGATTCCTCCCTGCGGGCTTTGGTCGCCTTCGACGGCGATGGCACCACCTTCAAACAAGATCAAAGTCGCCAAGTTTGAGATATTAACCCAACCAGCAATATTATCATCAATCTGACTGCGATCGCTTGCAAGGACCATTACCAATTGCTCACATCCGCACGCCAATGCAAAAAAATCGCTAACTCTCCTTTTAGTGCAATTCCAAATATCAGTTTCCAAGGCAATGACGGAACGGTCACAATCTTCAAAGGTCAACGCTTTGACTCCGTTCCCTTGCCCAACTGGTTGGCCGTCCACGCGATTATGGAAAAAGAATTTGGTGGCATCCCAGGGATCCGCAACGTCCCCATGGAACATTTCTACGGCAGCCAAATGTGGAAATCTCACGAACGTTACCAAGAGGCTGGAGATGTCCTTTCATTGCTTCTTCCGCGCATTGATGACCCTTTATTGCCACCTTTTCCAGGTGATCGCCATTCCGGAGATCGCGTGCGAAACGATAGGGATATGCTGACTATTGTCGGCAACCTGAAAAACGGCATTACTTTCTGGGTCAATACTACAGAGACAAAGCCCCCTGGAGCGAACGTCTTCGTCATACCAGATGAGGATGCTCTCTCTGTAATTCTCGGCGAACTCGACAAGCTTCTTCCCGACTGCAACAAGTGATTGCACGGGCCTACCATTTTCTATCCAATGCATAAGCAACGATGATGGATGGTTGTGGAATTCAAAATCTGTTTTCCTTTTATGTTTGTAACGTTTCTTGTTGTCTTTTGCATTGGACGATAGTCCATTGATATTCTAAATAAACTGATTCACTGGTAATATGTCAACTTCACTGAAGATTACATCCACATCAATGTTATCTATAATATTTAATCGAATTCGCATATGGAATAGCAAATCAATAAACGTATAACATTTCTTTGTTACAATCTATTGGGAATTTTTCAATATATTATTCAGATTTTATTCTTATTATACTATAATAATAAAGTGAAAATTCTTTTATGCTTCACTTTAGATTTAGCCTCCCTACTTTATTCTGCACTTTAAGCGACCATCGACTGATGGTTGGGTCTATACCTTGGGGCCGCGTTCAACCAATATGTTCCTTCTCCAAACACTGATGCTATTCTAAATGAGGTGGACCCTAGCCCACGTGCGTTGGTGCTCGCCCAATTATACCCTTTTGCGGTGGTGATCTTTCCCCTGCTGCGAGATGGTTCAACATCGCAATTTTGCCTTATCAAGCAAGCCTTAGCAAGGTGCCTAACCGTTTGGCGATTCACTCCGTCAGGATGGATAATGATAAGGTCTCATGCAACCGCAAGGTCCTTTGTCAGTGCCAAGCGAACCCAGTCGAGGGCAAGGTTTGGCCTAGCTGGGAAATACAGTAGGATCTCCCAAACGATGTCACGTCGGAGGAGGTCCTAGCGCAACACTCAGTATCAAACCTGCTTGACTGCCTGAAAGAAGATTTGCCACCTCAAGTTTTTGAACACCGAGGAATGTACAACTGGGGAAAAGGTGTGCAGGAATGCACCGAAACCTCATTGTTGACCGCCTTGAGAGAAGTAGAGAAACAAAATCTCTCGGAACTTGATATCGCGTTGACCAGCGACAATGTGCCCACCGTTTTTCACGAATTCAACCCGTGGCGTGTCACCATGCTACCGGATACTCTTGTTCATGATCTACATTCAAGCCAGATCAAAAATGCGACCGTGATCATTCGAGACGTTGAACTAGGTAAACACAGCTAGTCATACACCGTCACGAAGGACGTTGTCCCGTTCGTAGAACCTCTTCTCGACAAAGCTTTCGAGGTCAATCCAAACGCGACTATTTTTTTGGATGGTCACGAATTCCAGGCTCATATAATCACTGCCTGGCTCAGCCATCGGCCAAAGTATCACCAACGTGTTATCCTTCTCTTCTACTCATTCCGGTATTCCGGCGGCGAAGCTTTTGTTGATGCCGTGGAGCAGGAAAATCCCACGCCGAATTAGCGGGAGACGGTGGTTGACGCCGATCCTATTCCTTGAAGAGTTGCCCAAGTCGGCCTCACAAATCGGTCTTGGCGACCTTAACGAGGACCACCTGTACTGAGGAAGAGCATGGATAAATTCTATGCTCAGACAACAAATGAGAACTATTGCAGTTCAAATCATGATGGTCCGGGTAACGCCTTCGCAGATAAAAGGTTCGGAAGATCTCACCGTAATTCGGGCCTTCAACGCCGATCATGCCGTTGTTCGCCTCGCGTATTATGTAAAGAAGGATCCTGTGGTACAAGAGAAGCATCCTTACCTTAAGCTGTCGACTGGGACGAGAGCCTATGTCTTCTCATCCAAAATGGCGGATGGCAAAAGAGCCTATTTTGGCATCGACTTTGTGTCGAGCAGGGAGAGACCGTGGGAAACAGACCAACGAAAATATATTCGGCACGATTATGCAACATCGGGGAATGCAGCAGAGATCACAGACTGGGTGATCTCGGATCGATGAGAGGATAACATGGCCACGTGGCAGTGGCGACGGCGCAAAGTCGAGCACAAAGTCAATTTCCACTGACCGCACCTCGATGCCAACGAACGCTAAGGAGATTCCAATAAGTCACTGCTTGAAGTCTAGTGCACTAAGAATATAAATGGTATTTTGTTACTTTATTTTTAACTGTGCTTCGATGCACCATGTAGCAGACACTAATAAAATACCTAGTCCAGCAATTAGGCTACATTTGTTGCGGTTCTGTCATTTACTTCAATCAGCTGTTTTAAATTCTTTTATGGGAGAAAAAATTAATTGAGAGCGTGAGTTTCAATCCTGATCAAAGATAGAAAACTCAATCATTTATATTTTAGTTCGGTTTCGTATCCATCCTAAGAGGGATTTACATTCGCAGCCGACAAGTTCTGGGACCTTTGAATATGGAAGCTCGACTACCGATTTTAATGAGCTTGTGCGTCACTTTTCAGCATAAAATTAAGAAGATACGTATATCCTGAATTTTATCTAATAAAACCGGCGAAAACAAGCGATGTGACGCATGTTTATAATTTATATATAAATATCACACTATATTATTTGATTAATACCGCCTCCTATAAACGTCAGATCATGATAAGATACCAAAACAAACCTTTTATCGTCATCAAAGTAACACTAGCGATAACGAGAGCAGGCAATCTACTTCCAACTCATAATCTAATAGATATAAAAGCACACAATCATACCTTCAAAGCGTCGCATTTAAACCGAGCATTGAAGTTAGTGTGTAGAGCTCTACCCATCCCTTCCAAGATAATCTGCAGAGCACAAACTCATCAGATTATGATTCCACTTCTCAAAATTATGTTTGAAACAACTAGCTCCCATAGAAAAGTTAGAACAGCATAATATAAGAAACAAAAAGAATCCTAGAAAATTGAATATATAATGTCTTCAAAGAGGATTTTATCAACTGACAAAAGTTTCAGTCTTTCTAATGAGCATCATACCAGATCAGCATCTTTTGCAGCGGCAGCTAGCTCAGAGCTAACTTGCCTCAGGTCTATGCAAGGGCTTCCACACCCATTCTCAACGACCATCAGAGGAACTGAAGGTGAAGTCTCTTTACTACTATCCAAGGAGTTAATCATTGCATCAACAAGTAAGCCTCCTGCTACAGCTGCTCTGCGAAGAATGTCACAATGCTGTGGACTAGAAGAATCAGTTTGAGTTGGTAGATTAATATTTCAATTTCAGGAATGTTGTGTGCAGAGAGAAATAAACGGATTGGCACAGAAATGCAAGAAATAAATTATTATGTTGTGTCAAGAATGAATTGATTCTTAAAGTCTCTCAATTCTCCAATACTCCACAATCAGATTAAGGAGCTAATTATTAGGCAGAAGTTACTTGTTTCCTAATTACTTTTTACCCATTATATATCAAGAAAAAAAGACTGACAGATGAAATTAAGAAACTGTTATAAACAAAAGGGAAGATTATGTGAAAGCTATCCAATGTTTGTGCACAGAGACAAACCTTTGCAGCTTCAGCTACAATATCAGGGAGCTCCATAGCAGTTACATCATTTAATGCAGGGAGTGAATTTGCAACCAAAACAACCTGCAAAAAGGCCCCAATATTGTTTTTTAATACGCAAATTCCATTGGAAGAAAGAAGACAAAGTTATTGCAGAGAAACTAAGCCTACATATAAACATTATTATTCTAGTTGCAAACTGAGGCATTAATGTGCAGCGCATAACATAAATTTCTGAAACAATGCAGATCTACTATATTAAAGAGATTCAGAGAGGAAGAATGTAAATGTCGCAACTGTTTCCAGCCAGTAATTTTGAGCTTAAAATTGATAAGTAGGCAGCAAAGGCCCTACCTTTTGGGGACCCCATCAATCAGATGAATCATTAATTACTTGACAGACATGCAAGGAAACCACTTGTAAGGGTGCCTCAGTCATTTAAGGCTTTTCCCTAACTTTATGCAGAAGGATACTTACTTCAGTTCCACGTCTTAGTAGTTCCCTTGCAAGAGGTAGCATCCCCAGAACAATATCTGCACCTGAGTTGTCCACAAAGAGTAAAGCTCTCTTATGAGGGGGAGGCTTCTTCTCTCCAGAACCTAACATTCTCTCTTTGAAGGCATCAAAATCATCCACCTAAGTTAGAAACAAAAACATTCCTGAGAGATTTTGACTGTAGTTAATTTAGATTAATAAATAATGCAAATAAAGTATGTTTGTCCATATAAAGTTCTTTTTTCTTCTTCACTAACCCGCCAAGGTCTCTGCATTTTATTGCGACTCATTCTATAAATTTCAATAATTGTCCCTTTGTGATATAGATCCACACAAGCACGAGATCCCCAGTCAAATATGTTTGCAGCTAGAACACCCTCAATAAGCGTCAGCAATCTTGTCTCCTGCAAATTAGAGAGGGCATCAGATGTTACGGCACCATGGTAGCACTGATGCCAGGTGATGTGGTGAAAGTGTGCCACAAGAACTGAAAGATCGCATGCTTGCCATATGAATCAGTAGCAGATTTAGATATAGCCCAATTTTAGATTTACTAAAGTCCATCCAATTCAAATGACAAATAGAGAAACGTGAAAATATTCAATATTGTCCGTACTCGGCAAACTTTAGACTCTTGCAAGGAAGGGAAGTGAGGGGTTAAAAGTTACAATTACACATACCTCGGTCATACTGTCAAGCTCCATTAATAAATCAGGCAAAACACCAAGAGATGCCTCATTCTCCCTATGACATCCAAAAAATAATTAAATTAATAAGAGATAAAGAGGAACTTCAGGGGTGGGTTGATTGGGTGGGAGTGGGCGTTCTATAAAAGGTCTTATATACATTTTTGTATGTGCATGGAGGGACAGTTGCATGAGTACCATCTAAAAGCTTCATTTTTTTTTCAACTTTTGATTTTCTGTTATATGGCTCAACTGCTTAAGCATTTACCTCTGCTTTATGCTTCTATAGGCATCATGAAATTGGAACTCCCTCAAGCACTCTTCCCTTAACTCCAAAAGATTGGCCAAACCTAACTTTCCATATGCTGCAGGCTCCTCCATCAACCTATTCAATGGGTTAAAACATTGATAAATCAAAAAGTGCATAAGATATATTTGTCAAACTACAGTTACCTTGCCAAGTGAGCAGAAAATGCCCGAGCAAATGCATCTCCCCTTCTTTTGGCATCATCAGTTCTACCTTCACTTGCCACTGCCTACCATATTTCATAATAAATTATGACACTCATAAAGTGGTATCAGGAACTGATCAATTAATTCTTTCAGAAAATAAGAACAAGGACTATGAAAGTGGATTATGTGCTTCCAACCATGCAGACTTTGCAAATCTGACACAGCCAATAAAATCAAGGAGCTCAACCACCAAAAGATAAGATATTTGAAAGCAGATGTTCAAACAAGTTACAAGACTAACCATGCAGAGAGAACAGACTCATTGACCCAATCTTTATGAGATTCTCAATATTATTTTGTTCTTTTCAAAAGTCAAATGAGGCATTAAACGAACACATAAGAAATGCACTTGAATGTGGAATGATAGGGTTTTTCAGGACAATAAATTTGTTTACCTTATCAACAAGGTCTGGCAAATGCTCTGACAGAACAGTAAACCAATACCTACAGCAACATGTGCACCATGAGTAGACTATTCAAACCTTACATTTATCCCTTTTTGGTAAAAATGAATATTAATCTTTATCAATCTCATTCAAATTTGCAAATAAGCAGAATTTTAACATGTACTCACTCTAACTCGCTGTGATCTGCAAGATCAATGGTGTTAGGCTCATACCTGCAGGGATTTTAATATAATGTTAGAAAGCAAATATAGAGAATATAAATACCCAATAATTTATGCAATATCTCTTGTAAACTCGAGCATTCTGCAACAAATAAATTGAATTTGAAAGAATGTGATAAAGAAAAAAATGTGAACTTCTCAATGCATCATTTTACACTTAGTCCCCACGATATCAGCAATCAGTTGTAAATGAAAAACCACTAGATTAACTGGAAATCAAGTTAAGCCTATATCTATTCTTCTGTACCATATGAACTCTATCCATTAGTTCAGGGGACAAAATATTTTCCAGTGAAAAAGGTAATACTATGAATGAGAGATACAAAATAAAAAGAGATCACTGAAACAATATGCAGAACCAATTATCAAAGCAGCAATGGTAGAGTGGACATGAGAGAGAACCACTAGAATAGTGAATCTCATCTATCTAGTATTTAATCAAACAATTTATAAGTACTATGAAGCATAAATGCAACAAGATTGTGCAAAAAAATGTTTAACTACAATTTTGAGCAAAACCAATGTTCAAATTTGCATACGTTTTTGGGTCGGTCAATAGTGGAAACACCTCCAAAGTAGGTACAAGATGAAGAACACCAATGTTTAATGCACTTGCATCAGAACGCAAAGTGCCGCCTTTGGATGAAGGGACTTCAAAGCCTCCAAGTCCAGTGGTTCCAGGTGGAGCCATAGGCACCGGAGCTGTAATCTCAGTTCCCTTCCGCACAAATTTTTCCATCCATGAAATCTGCATTTGAATCAACATTTATAATGTCCAAGATCCAATAAAAATTATGAAAAAGTCGAAAAGAACATTCCTGCAGATATTGGACAGCTGGTGCTTAAATAAAAAATCCTTAAGCAACTTCTGTTGGTGATCTCATATATCATTAAAAATTCTATGTTACTCAACTAACACCTGGTACAAGGCCAAATTTTTTTTATAAGAATATATATATATATATATATGTTATTAACATGAACTCCAAAATAAAGTATAAAAGGTCTTTTACTTAATAGAACTCAATACAGAGCACAAACCCTTATCTCGCATCAAAAGATTCCAAGCTTTATGGCAGTAAAAACTGCACCTTGCAAAAGCAACTTTTAAACAGAATATATGCTCATCTAGTTGCCTCAACAATCTATACAGTGACTTGAATTACCCAAATTTTGATTATTTAAAATAAAAAAACAAAGGTAATCAAAATATAGCAACAAGACTGATTTCGGATTAAATAGGTTGAAGGCCAAATGTCCCAAACCCAAACCTGAAACCAGTCTGCTTCAAATTGGTCCAAAAACCCAAAATTGAGAAACTTATCAGTATAAACTATTTAAATTTATGGAAGTCAGAATTCCAGGTAAGATCTAGGAAAGTCCCCACTTGCCTTCTCATTCAAATCTCCAAGCGGTGGACCGTGAATCTTTCCACCTGTGTATGGTGCACCCATTGGGAACCTTTCAACTAACTGATGAACCATCAAGTCATCCAGACCATGTTTCTCATAACTCATGAATGCACCTAAAGCTCCCAAAAAACCTTCATGCCGCAAGAACATTGCTTGTGCATCCCCTTTTGACCTAAATATTAATGGGACACTTCTTAGTGTAGAAGGAAATAGAAATTTAAGGAAAATTAATTGCAACAATAAAGAAAGCGACCTATGAAGCAGGAACAATTTGATATCAGCAGAACTAACCTCATGTCAGTTAATTGTTAAAAGGAAACAGAGACTTAGGTTTAATGAGCTACTTGCCAGAATTGGACAGCAAAGGAGATTGTATCCATGGTATAAGCATGACCCCTTATGAAAAATCCTCCAAAAAAGATGCGCTTAAGCCCAAATCGAAGTGCATTCAAGTACGATATCTGCAACATCACAATGTTCAACCAAAGACACAAATTGTAATTATATCCAGAATTCTGGAAAGCACATATTTCAATTACAGCATAAACTACTGTCTTTATGCAACTAACCTGCCCAATGTTATATGAAATCATTCGCAAGAGGGACAAAGAAATATCTTCAGGTCTGTAGTCTTCAAGCTCCTTCTTGTCCGAAATCGTCTTGCCAAAACTAGAGGCAATGGTCGAAGCTGAGAGACCAATCTGGATTATTGGAGATAAAAATACTAATCATTTGAATAAACATAGAAAATAAAAATGAACAAACAAAGACTTGGCCAATAATTTGCTAAACCAACACATTTTACATATCCCAAAATTAAAAGATACAAATAACACAATTCAATATTCTTATTGTTTTGCTTAGCAAAATACAATCTGATCATACCTTAGAATAATCCATGCCACCATAAATGTCTCCAACTAACATGTCTATGGTCCTATTATCTCCCCTCTGACTCAGCTCTAGCAACTCATCAAAACTGAAAAGGAAATGACAAGAAGTAAGACCACAGCAATAACTCCCAATATAGAGGTAAAAAGTTGGCTGCAAATTCATTATGACCTCTTGCACTTTGTTAACAGCCTTCCCAATCCCCAGTAAGTGCCACCTCCGACATTAGTCCCACTGACTCGCTGAAACTTCCCATCCCCATCAACCTATATCAAATAAATGCATAGGTTAGTATAAGCTTTTACCCCACTTCAGATCAAATGCCCGCAATTGAAATTTAAGGAAGATGATTGTACCTTGATCATGCTAACACCAGATCCAATATTTACTAGAAGATAAGGAAACAAATCATTAGGGTCAATCTGAATGAACTCTTTTTTACCCTCCATGTGTGTGAAAGCTTCATGACGAATAGCCTAGCCAAGATATGGTTGGAAGATTTAATTAACGTTAACTACGGTATCAAATTAATATAGTAAAACCACAGTAAAAGGGCACCCAATCAGGTACCAAAATAATTTAGTAATTGATTATATGAATTCATGTTTCCTTGGACAGCTAGCAAGCAGAAAAATAAGCAAAAAAGATCATGATAAGATAATAGCAACAAATCTCAAATTTACAAAATTCATTCTCTTTTTTCAAAATTAACAAGATAAATATAGGTAGCTGCAACTTATAGAAGATCATAACCTATACCAAGAACCTACTTAAACTTTTACCAAAGCCACTACTTGGTATTGAATATTGTCTTTTTCCCCATAAATTCTCATTCCGGATTAGTACATTCTGGAAGGAGATGAGCAAAAAATAAAATGTAAGGAAATTAAAATGAAACAAAAAAATGTCTGTTTTTCTTTTAACTTCATTTTATTAGCCATCCACTCCATAAAATATGCAATACTACAACTTGATAAGAAATAAAAGCAGAAATTTGTAGCCAAACCTTAAGCAAAAAATTTGCCCCTGCCACAAGACAATCCATTTCATCTTCTTTGTCAAGACTAACTCCAAGTCTTTCTTTGAAGAGGTCTGCAAACTTGTATGCCCCACCACCTGTAGCCTTCTCACAAAATCAACTTGTTATCTTCTAACAAGTCTATATATAATAATTGATTAAAGCAAAAATATATATAATAACTGATTAAAGCAAAAAAAACAAAGAAAAAATATGACAAATAGTATCTACAAACACAAAGTTTACCTTAATAACAGCATTTTCATTGACCGGAGCCTCAGGATTCCAATGGCGTGAATCCATCCCTAACCAGAAATGAATTAAAAAGCAAATTGAAATGACCAAATTTTTCCCATAATTTGAATGCAGTTACTTAAAAGTACTATATTAAGAGCAACAAATACGACAGACCAAACAATGGCAATCTACTAAATTCAGCAACTAGTACAAAAAATGAATAAAAGAAAGATGAAAAGAGAGCACAACAGGATACAATACCACCATGGTGGAGCTGCTTGGAGGATATGAAGTCCAAGCACTCATTAATCTTGGTTGTCTCAAACTTAACAAAATGAAGCCTCCCACCAAGAATAGGGTAGCTTCTCCTGTTACCATTGGAAAGACCCAATCTCTCCTTGACAGTTTTCTTCCTTTTATGCTGGCCCTCATGCCTTGAAAAATATACCAACTTGATGAGAGATCCTGTTAATAAACCACAATTTTAAGTGTTATACAATGTACTAAAAACTGACAATTTCACTACATAATTAGAGAGAAAGAAAGTAAAAGAGATTTCCAACAATGACCGGTTTTTGGTTAAACAATTGTCTCTCTCACTCTGAATGTTTATCAAGGAAGATGGAACTGAACGAAGTAACATCCGACTCTGTCTCAAAATAGGGCATCAAGTCATATATACTGACATAATCAAGAGCGTGCATGTGATGAGAATATGAATACCCATTTTTTTAAGAAAAAAGAGAAGGTCAGTAAAACCAAGACCAACTCAGTCCACTGAAAGAAACAACACAGAATCAACACCAGCTAATAACGAAGTCAATAGGCCAAAGTTGATAGAAATGGTACCTCCAATATCAACAGCCAAATGAGAGATGTCATCAGATTGATTAGGCAACAGAATTGTGGGATCTCTCTCCTCAAAATTGCCTTGAATTTCAGCCTTGCTCAAGTCCAACTGAGGCCTTGAACCCGATCGATGAATGGAACCCATATCTCTCTCACCCTGGATTTGGCTTTGGCTATTCTCCTCGGCCACCGAAACAACTGCCTTGTCTTTAGCTTTGTTATTGTTATTGCTATTAGTGTTGTCGTTGTTGTTTATTAAAGTGCCATCAATTCCAAGAACTGGGTTTTGGTCTCCTGCTAAACTAGCCATTACTCCACAATTCTCACAACCAGCCGCCTAACCACAACCCCCCAACTGTTTACTTTGGTCAGAAGTCCAATTTGGTCACTTGTCCTCTGCCAAATACAAATTTTTAAAAAAAAAATCACAATTTTTAATTTTTTTAAAAAAACAAAACAGAGTCGTGAACAAAGAAAAAACAAAAATTATTAATAAATGTCAAAATTAATCGTCAACAGCTTGATCTTGATCTGGAGTCAAATAATTAATTATACAAAAAAGTTGGAGCTTATACTTGAAAACTAATGCAATACGTTGCTCAACTAAAAAAACAGCTCGCATTGAATAATTAAGTATCTTACTCAATAAGTTCAGATTCCGATCGAAGTGAGAAATAGATCCAGATGGTTAAAATAATCTTTAAAAGATATATGAATTAATATAAAATTAAGATACGGATTAGGTGAAAGCTGAGATTGTTTTGAGATAAATACACCAAAATAAAATAATGAACGACCGAAACCCGTGACAAATGCAGACCTTTTAATTGTTGAGGATGAATTTGATGGAGGGAATTAATACGTCTAAACGAGGATTGGGCGTTAAGTGTGTTCTTCACTCATGCGCGACACGAATGCTACTCCCTGCTTGATAGATTCATTGAACAGAGTCGATGATTTTGCTTTGGTTTTGTTTATGGTCCTCCGATAAGATGGTCGTTGTACTCGCACTAAGAGCGCGTGCTAGAACACGACTTAGACACTATTTTGATTTGATGGTCAATTCTCTAGTCTAGCAGTGATTGAGCTCGGGACAGGACAGGGCTAATGTGCAACCGGCTCGGCCATTTTGACCCTCTCCGGTTGCACAATCGATTTGAGGCAAATTATAATATAGGCCCTTAATTTTTTTCATTATCTAAAATATTAGCAAAGTTTTGTTGATAATTATTAAATTGATCCTTTATTTAATATTTTATCTTATTTAAATTATTTATTTTAAAATTTTCAAGTTAATGTTGTTAAAATGAAATAATTATTCTTATAACAATGAACTACATTGATGAGCAGCTATATATTATAGAAATATCTAATGTATAGGAAAATTATTTTATTTATTTTAATATAGATGTAGTTATTATAAACAATTAAAATAGAACAAGAATTATTGTTGCATTTTGAAAATATATTATTACAACAAGAAAGCAAAGATCCTAATATTTAAAATGTTAAAAAATATTTACATTAATATTTACTATAAAGTCAACTGGTTGGTTTCAAAAAGTGGTAAGCGAATTTGTACTTGATTTTTTCTTTATGAAGCTTGGTTTAATTGTGTCTAAAATATGTTAATATAATTAAAAATAATGAAAAAATAATACAATATTCATTCATATTTTAAATATGAAATGAGAAAGTAATATTTATAATTATTTTGATAAACAATTTTTATTCACGCGCATAATCAAATTTGATAATATTATAAGTGAAATTGATTTATTTTTTTAACTTTTGGTGATATTTATATTTATAATCTTTAATGCAATTGTTGAAATATTTCTTTTTAAAAAAAAAGAGATTAAAGTAATTTTTTAAAGTTATTATAATATCTTTTTTTTAACAAAAATTCTTAAATTGATAGAACTTGTAGATTTTTTATTGCAAGTGAATTTAGGGTTTGTAAATTTAAGATTTTAACACACACACATATATATATATATGTATGATTTGGTGCGGATATTTTCATAGTAAAATTTTTTATTGTCCAATTACAATAGGACATGTAATATTTTAGAATTAAATAAAATTTGAAATTTTATATTCTAAATACTCTTCGATAATGCATATAAACTTTAGTTATTTAGAACATAATAAATATAAATATTAATTGATTAATTTAAAATCTAGTATTTATAAAAATATTGTACTAACGTTTATCAATGATAATAAATTAATAATGTTATTTACTTTATAATATTTTATTCTTCTAATAATATAAATATTAAATTAAATACATAAATATTTATTTAATTTTGAATGTATAAAAATATTATATTATTTATCTAATAATATAAATATTACAATTAATTAATAACATAAAAAATATAGATTGACTAATTTATTCACATAAATATTGAATTATGTATGACAGATTAGATTAATATTTATTAACAAAATATGTTTAAAATTAAAATTAATGTCATATTAATTTTTTTTATTAATATTACAATAATAATATAGAGCTAATAATTTTTTGACAATTAATATATCGTCTTTAATTTATTAATTTCATAGAGGGAGGTCTCTGTTAATTATTTGTTCTCAAAGAATATATTTTACATTTAACCAAACAAAAGAGGGGACTTTTGATATTTTTCATCGCCACTTGTTCAGCCATTAAATTTGATCCAACAGCCAAATTTTGGAGCTACAGTACAACCAGCTGTACCGTAGCACGATCCTTGAGCTTGGGATAATGGAAGGTGATTGACTTTGATTCTTGCGTCGTTAAACACCTGAAGAAAATACAAAATTAATGTAAGTCGAAGGTTGAGTTTTCAGTATCGTTTATCAATCAATAATTATGAACGGTTTGAAACACAAGGGTCAGGAGGACTTTGGACAACAGCTACAACGGATACAAGAACAGCTGTTACTGTGCCATTTTGCAACCGTCGGGGTAAGGACTGAAACACTCCGATTTTATTGACAATACTATTGTTGATCGATATAACGATTTAGTAACCATCTAGCAATTCGGACATTGGTTTGAAAGAATCCCCCTTACAAGTGCCATCGAGTCCATAAATCACAATTCTCGCAGTCACTGATAATTTCGTACCCATCTGCATCATCTATTATCACAAGCCAGATTTGCAATGATTATAA
The DNA here is from genome assembly GCA_946807835.1 of Ailanthus altissimus. Classification (NCBI taxonomy): domain Eukaryota; kingdom Viridiplantae; phylum Streptophyta; class Magnoliopsida; order Sapindales; family Simaroubaceae; genus Ailanthus; species Ailanthus altissimus. The sequence goes on along the minus strand of OX327691.1, from coordinate 26,322,196 downwards.
ATTTATAATCTACTTAAAAGAGGCAAGCATTTAAATAACTGCAATATCATCTATATGACAAAATTTCAGCACTTTCTTCTCAATAGACAGTAAGTTTATTAACAAAGCCATTATTATCGCATGAGAAGTTCCTGTTCATTTTTAACCAGTCGCCATACAATCAAAATGCACAGATACAAGTCTATAACCCATTCTCAATACACCATGCGAGAACAACTTTGCAATTTTGCACAACACAACTGAAACAAATTAACAACCTGAATTGCACAGAGCCGTTTGAAACTATTTGCACAGAATCTATAGTCCCACACTCTTATACAAGTGCAATTCATTTATACAAACCCAAATTACATGCCCCTCTCTCTTTTATTCATACACAGTTCTAATCAGTAACAACATTAACCTTACATCCTCTGCCCTGTGAGAACAAAATATTTTGGGAGTATAAGTCTCCCCGGTCCACCTACATGAGCAGAATATTAACATTCATTTCCAAATAATTTCATCAACATCCTCAAGCTTCAGCTGCCTTTTCAACAGGTGCTGCCTCAGGACTAGCACTTGACTTGGCACGTTTGGCTTCGTAATCTTTCACTGCAGCCTTGATAGCATCTTCAGCAAGCATGCTGCAATGCAGCTTAACTGGTGGTAGAGAAAGATGTTTTGCAATTTCCCTGCAAACATCATTTAAAAGACATTGTTCAAAAGTTAAAAAAGCGTTGAGGTTTTGTACAAGAAGTCCTCAGCTTTGCAATGCTCTAATAGCTCTCGTTGGTCTTAAGTCAATAAACTGGAGACAACCTCTAGAGCTATACCATGCAGTGGATATAGAACAAAGACAATATAGGATGAAAGGGCATTTAAGCCACTTAGAAGGTTACAACTTTAAGTACCAAAATGGGATAACATATCAAAATTGATTATGCATCTGGAAAAAGTCGATCAGGAAAGAGGTAACCTAGACTTCTCACATAAAAACCCATTTCTACACGAGTTTAATGCTTTAAGATCAACTTACACCACATGAACAAGAAGCTTGCCCAGCCAAAATCGATAAAGCACTCTGTATTATGTTTGCAAATACATGACATTCTCATTGATTTTATGCTGAACAAGAATTGGAATCAGAATCATCGGCTCCACAACCATGGCAGGAATCATGACCCAGTCCCAAGTCAACTATTTATACCGAGTAAGAGTCGGAATGGCAATTGCATGCATGAATAACTAATAGATGCCTAGTCGATAGGAAAGTATGATAGTCAAGAAATTTAAACAAGATAAAGGTAAACGTCAATTAGACATGATAATAACTGTGCCATTCTGCAGATAATTGAATTAGAGGACCGATGAATTACCAACAGCAAGCTGAAGTTCCAAACAAGACCATCACAAAATCAACATTTATCAAAACCTGGACTGGAAATAATTGCATAACCAATGAAGCGAAAATAAGATTTGTTTAAAAGGGGAAAAAAGAAATTCAAAAGGCAACAATAGGAAAATTAATAAAGAGATAAGAACTCACGTGTTTTTAATGGACAACACCTCGTTCATTTGCTTCCCTTTCACCCATTCAGTAGCTGAAACAAGAAAAAACAATAATAACTTAATCTGTCCTTGCAACAAGTAGGTCATGCAACACCATATACAAGTCCAAAACCAATTACAAGACTAAGCATATGGCATGCCAGATAGAATCAAAATTCATGCTCCATACCATCGGTGATTGAAAGGATTGTGAAGGCATTATAACACAAAGGTAGAAGAAGTTCAATCAAGTCTAACAACTGAGAATTGACAATAAGGGAAGACAATTGAAGGCAATGAGATATATCAGCAGGGCTGCAGGAGGGGCAGAAAGGCAAAACTTTGAACCAAGTTTGAGGAAAAGGAAAATAAAAGTAATTTAGTTGAAAGCAAGAATATAACTTCAATAAATTGCTAAAAGATTAAAATTTAACACAGTTACCATATACAAAAAACTTCTTCTCCTTAACAACCTGCCAAGTTCATTACTTAGTGTACAATATTAATTAGAAAACTTCAACCACATTCAAGAAAGAGTACATACAAGATACCAAATGTTTATTTTCCAACTTATACCAAAAGCTTTTTCAGCATATTAAACATATTTTGGGCTACGAACCATTTTCTAATCAATCACAATCCAGCACCATGGTTCCCAAATTCAATAATCATAATAAGAGGAGGAAATATGGGATTTATCGAACAAAATTTCCCAATTTACTTCAAACACAAAAAAAAAAAATGCACAATTGCACAATTGAAGTTTGAAGCACATAATCCACACATACCAACAGATGACGAAGCGATGGCGGAGCCACAGCCGAAAGTCTTGAAACGCGCGTCGACGATCTGACCAGTCTTATCATCGACCTTAATCTGCAGCTTCATCACATCTCCACACGCCGGCGCACCGACGAGGCCGGTACCGACCGCGGGATCACTCTTGTCAAAGGACCCTACGTTTCGCGGGTTATTGTAGTGGTCGATCACGTTCTCGTGGTAGAATCGCGGCAGCACCCCCTGAACGGGCCGTGACACCGATGGGGCCGCCGCCGTCGCTTGCCCTAGCAGCCTTTTTGAAGTGAATCGCAGCATTATTTGTGTAGCTCTCGAGGTATTTGAGATTTGTTTTTTTTATTTTTGTTTTCTTTGGTGGTGTTTGAGAAGAGAGAGAAAGTTATCGCGTTTTGGACTTTTAAGGGTTAGTTTGGGGACACGTGGAGGCTGGAGATGTTTCCAGATTAAAAGAGATTCGAAGCGGTGTGTGTCTTGAATGGACACGTGGATGGTGGAGATAGATTAGGTTAAGGTTCGTTTCCGAGAATACTGGATTAGGATAGGATGATGGGTCTAGGTCGGTTCTGGATCTCTCCGGCCTTATTTTCTACAGTTCTTCTGTTCTGGTACGTGCGAATCTTGTGATTACATTTGCACCACGTCGGTTCAAAATCATCTGTGCCACAAACTACGTCGTTTATGGTGCAGCCCAACTTGATCGAGGTGGACTCATCCGGTCCAATTTAGATGGGCTTCAACTAAAATGAATACTCAATACTTAAATGAACTCCTCTGTTTTTCTAGGAAGCCACAGCTTACAAGTGATACTCGGGTGGATTTGTCATCATTAAACTGGGCCTCAAAGTTATCCGGAATAAATGATTTTTGATGGGTCATGTTTAGTTTGTAGTCTGGACCTTAGGCATTCTCATAATTTGATATAATTCGTTTGGTCATGAATGCACAAACCATCACAGATTACTCGAATTAAAATAAAAATAAGATGAAAGATTTCTCATTTTCATTTAAATATTTTAAAGAAAAAAAAAAACGGTGAGTATGAAATGTAGAACTCATATTCATGACATTTAATTTATTAAAAGAATTATCCAAGCAACTTTTTGAATATATAAGTCCAAATTAAAATTTATCAAAATTGATGAAAAATCTTTTCATTTCGATTAGAACCATATTTCGTAGATCCGAACAATAGATATTTTTTGTTCTTTAATTAGTTTGAAAGATTTGAATATATATTATGGGAGTGAGTATTCACTTTATTTATAAGATAGAGTGATACAATATAATTTCATTTTCATAAGATAAAAACAGAAAGACTCTTTTTTAAATTTTGCGGACCATGAAAAGCAGTGCAATCAAATTTCAAGTTTTGTTCATAAAAACCATGTCACTGGAGTTATGACTCCACTCTTCACCACACTTGGAAGTCGTGTTGTCATTTTTTATGCACACAATCATAATGTAAAACATTTTTTTTTAAATAAAAAAAGTGTATTTCAAACGCCAATCTAATGAATATTATTTGATTTGTGATATATAAAGATTGGATTATGATCCGAGTTTTGAGCATTGTCTTAGAATTTAGGTTGCACTTAGAATTTTTTGAGTGTGAGCTAAATTAGAATTAAAATCCAGGTTAGATTTAAATAATTTGGATCTAAATTTTAACTCAATTTTTTTTTAAAAAAAATTCTATTGAGATTTATTTTTATTTTTAAAAACAGAAAATATATTTTAAAACATAACCAAACACATAAACATAAATAGAAAAAACACAAACACAAGAATGCTTCTCTATTCTTTTATCTGAATTTGCTTCTACGCTTGAGTTAAAATATATAGTAAGAAGAGGCAATTTCAATTATTTAGTCAATTTAAAAATATTGCTACCATTGTTATGGAGAAGGCCATTAATTCAAAAACTAAATGCCCTTACACTGTCAGCACGATTGAGCAAGTTGTCGATGACGAGTGATGAGTTGACGCTTGATAGAGATCAGAGAGGCGATGATGTATTTTTTTTAAATGACTTTTGACATGTACTTAAGGGACATTAACACAGTTACCCATTGAGATCGACATATATTATATTTTGAGAATAATTTTAATCTTAATTACACTGTTATTTTTTTATTTAATTAAAAATATAAAAATGCTCTATTTTTTAAAATTATTTTAATTGTTTATATGATAAAAGTATGAAAATATTTTTATCTTTATAATTATTTTAAAATATAATAATATAATTAAAATTAAAACCATCATTATAGTGTAATTTATTCCAATCTTAGGAGCTGAGAGTGTTAATACCCCTTTACTCGATAATAATTACAATGATTAAAATAAAACTTCAAAAGTTAATGAAACCACCTAAAAAAGATGCTAAACATTTTAAGTTTATTATTTATAAAAAAAACATATTGCGAATTGTTTGAGAAATCATCATTCTCCTATGAGATTAGATTTAAGTGAATAACTTAAACCTTATTCAACCTTAAACTTTAACTTGTTTGTGCAGAAGAATAATCAAAATATCAAACAAAAATAACAAGAATATAAAAGTAGATAATCGAGAAGGCCATTAATTCAAAAACTAAATGCCCTTACACTGTCAGCACGATTGAGCAAGTTGTTGATGATGAGTGATGAGTTGACGCTTGATAGAGATCAGAGAGGCGATGATGTATTTTTTTTAAATGACTTTTGACATGTACTTAAGGGACATTAACACAGTTACCTATTGAGATCGACATATATTATATTTTGAGAATAATTTTAATCTTAATTACACTGTTATTTTTTTATTTAATTAAAAATATAAAAATGCTATATTTTTTAAAATTATTTTAATTGTTTATATGATAAAAGTATGAAAATATTTTGATCTTTATAATTATTTTAAAATATAATAATATAATTAAAATTAAAACCATCATTATAGTGTAATTTATTCTAATCTCAGGAGCTGAGAGTGTTAATACCCCTCTACTCGATAATAATTACAATGATTAAAATAAAACTTCAAAAGTTAATGAAACCACTTAAAAAAGATGCTAAACATTTTAAGTTTATTATTTATAAAAAAAACATATTGCGAATTGTTTGAGAAATCATCATTCTTCTATGAGATTAGATTTAAGTGAATAACTTAAACCTTATTCAACCTTAAACTTTAACTTGTTTGTGCAGAAGAATAATCAAAATATCAAACAAAAACAACAAGAATATAAAAGTAGATAATCGAGAAGGCCATTAATTCAAAAACTAAATGCCCTTACACTGTCAGCACGATTGAGCAAGTTGTTGATGATGAGTGATGAGTTGACGCTTGATAGAGATCAGAGAGGCGATGATGTATTTTTTTTAAATGACTTTTGACATGTACTTAAGGGACATTAACACAGTTACCTATTGAGATCGACATATATTATATTTTGAGAATAATTTTAATCTTAATTACACTGTTATTTTTTTATTTAATTAAAAATATAAAAATGCTCTATTTTTTAAAATTATTTTAATTGTTTATATGATAAAAGTATGAAAATATTTTGATCTTTATAATTATTTTAAAATATAATAATATAATTAAAATTAAAACCATCATTATAGTGTAATTTATTCTAATCTCAGGAGCTGAGAGTGTTAATACCCCTCTACTCGATAATAATTACAATGATTAAAATAAAACTTCAAAAGTTAATGAAACCACTTAAAAAAGATGCTAAACATTTTAAGTTTATTATTTATAAAAAAAACATATTGCGAATTGTTTGAGAAATCATCATTCTTCTATGAGATTAGATTTAAGTGAATAACTTAAACCTTATTCAACCTTAAACTTTAACTTGTTTGTGCAGAAGAATAATCAAAATATCAAACAAAAACAACAAGAATATAAAAGTAGATAATCGAGAGCATAACACAATCACTTATGTGGTTTAACTAATTACTTACGTCTACGGTGGATCCAAGAATTATAACTTCTCTTATTAACTCTCTAGAGTTACAAGAAAACACAATGAAAAACTCTCAAAGAGATTTATTATTTAGTATACCCTTACTCTTACACGAATAATGAACACTCAAATAACGGTTGCACTCTAGCACATATAAGCACTTAGTATCTACCTAGTTCTTCTTTCTCTTAGAGTCTCTTTTAATACTTAATTATAAAATTAAAGTGTTTATATAAGGGTTATTTCGTACTTATTAACCCTAATCTTAATTGGAATAAGAGTTCATGTATTTTAGAAGTCCAAAACTCCTAAAACTCAAAAAACCTGAGCTAAAATAGATTGTCAAGCGTTCGGCGCTACGGTATTGGCGCAAAATCAACCCAGCGTTGCGGCATTGTGCTCACTGTCTTTCAGCATTGCAGCACTGGCATTACGATGCTACGGCCTCGACTTCCAATCCTTGCCTTTCATGTCTCCAAGTCCTGTTTTACTTCTCCATTCGTATCCTACACGTCATTGTCTTTCTATGACTCTTCTCTTTGATATTCTTCACAATTTTTGCCTAAACAAAGTTGTTGAATTACCATAATTTTAATAAACCTTTCCTTGATTTAAAATTTATAAATAAGAAGGCTTCTAGATCTGATCCACACCAATAATCTATTACCTAGAGTTGAGTCCAGTTAAGTCTCTACAAAGACTTAATTTTCCTGGGCTAGTGACTTTGGTCTCCAAAAGTATTTGTGCACCTTGCATAGGGTATTGATGTGTGGCACTCATTTGCAACCCTCATCACCTCAGTGAGCACAGTTTGAATGTCGGTTAGTGGTCTGTATTACCCAACACTTTACATTGAGTCACTCATGGCCATCCCTTTAAGCATATAGAGGCCCTCATTGTGTTTATCACTTTCAAACCTTATAGATCATTTTTTATACCATTAGTTTTTCTTTTTCTGTTCTAACCGAATACCCCTCCTCATCAAACTTGCCTAGGAATATCAAATTCCTCCTCAGATTTGGAACATGCCTTACACTATGTAAGTTTCTAGTTTATTCACCTTGCATCCTCAAACTTATGTCACCAACTCCTATAATCTCACAAGTCATATCATTTTTCATTAGAATTTTACCTTTTATGGCTTTGTAGTTGGTAAACAGTGATCTGTTGTGACACATATGGATGCTACACCTTGAATCTAGTATCCATTTACTAAACATACTTTCCTCTTGAGGCTACCAATATGTCTACAAATTCAATATCTTCCTCAAAACTACCGATAGCAGCACACTATCCTGGCCTTTTGATCTAAGATAATTCTTCACAAAGTGTAATTTCTTATGACAAAAGAAACACTTCTTGGATCTCTTCCTTAATTGGTTGCTCTTCTTCCCTTGTGCAAGCAACACTGTTTCATTCTCGTATTCAGATCTCTTTGTCAATTCTTTTGAGTTCAATAATGTCTTGACATCATTCATTGTTAAGGACTCCTTACCATACAACAACGTATCCACAAAGCTCTCATAACTCTTCAGCAACAAACTTAACAGAATTATGACATTGTCTTCATCCTCAGTCTTAATGTTCAATTGCTCAAGACTTATGATGATCTTGTTGAACTAGTCAATGTGAGCTTTCAATGAAGATCCCTCGTGCATAGTTAACTGATGCAGTTTCTTCTTCACAAGAAGTCTATTTGCAAGAGGTTTTTTCATGTATAATACCTCAAGTCTCTTCTATAGCCACAAAGTGGTTTCTTCACGACCAACTTCCCTCAATACTTCATCGTTCAACGATAAGATTATAATGCTGTGAGCCTTTTTTGAATCGTGTCTCAATCTTGCTCCCCGGACTTTGAAATTATCTTCTTTTCGCTAGTTGAGGAACTGAATTCCTCAAAGGCTGACTATAACCATTCATTCATTAGTAGAGCTCTAACCTTCTTCCTTAAAATATTGATGATATGACTCGACCCGAACCTTCCTCGAGAATCAAAACGGATCCTGCGATAACGTGGGATTAACATACTCTTTACTCATACATATGATATAATGAGGCTACCTGTCTCAACAAAAGGTGTACACGTGTACTCCAATATATAAAAACATATACAAATACACAAATTGAGACACTTATGCAGCTATGCGTGTCGTGGGCCAACCTCAAAATGTGATAACCGTATCACACTGCACGAATTCCTGTGACAACTTGGAAAAAAAATGGTGAGCTTGTGGCTCAGTGAGTGGACATAATCTAAAAATATTATATATTTTATATGTATTGTATACGTATAAATCTGTAAGATAGAATAATCATGAAGCTGTATACTGAGTAATCAATAAACTTATACTGAAAGTATGAGTTGTCATAAAATTTGTGTTAAAATTAAAATCATGACATAATACTAGGGATCTGAAAATCTGAAAGCCAAAATTATCATAAAATCTATTATCAAGTTGAATATATGTAACATAGCTCTGGAAATAGGTACTACATATATACTGAAAACCACACTAAACTTGTACCCAGGAAAAAATTGGTTTAACCTAGAGAAAAAACTCATGTACAGGCAGAGCGGGGGATCTGAGCTGATCTAACCTGATCGAATGTTACATCGCTCGGACAGAGCAAACTAAACTGGTCTAACGCATGCGCAGAGTAACTACACTAAAGGGGAAAGTACGCATATGGTGGTTCAAAAATTACTACTATAAAATATCATGAAGGTACAATTGTTCTAAAATAAATATTTCTGTACTGAACGTAATCATAAATTATACTATAACAAATTTTAAAATATTTCTAAATATACTAAATAGTATAAATATTTATCTATCCAAAATAAATCATGACTAAATCTGATAACACGTAATTTAATCATAAATTGCTATATTCAAGACATATAAAATATATATAGTTATCTACTCACAAAAGTGCGTTAATCCTGAGCTGGGTCTGGATTCTGAGATTTACCCGCTATCGGCACACATTCTATATCATAGGGTGTAAAAATACATCATTAGTACCGATATGTACTATAAATATTAAAATATAAATATTCTAATATCGTAAAACTATTACCCGTTAAATCACTGGGTATAAATCTAACTACCCAAACTAATTTTTTGAAATTTTTTATTTTTTTCTTTTTCTTTTTTATTCTCTTTCTCTTTGTCTTCTTCATTCTTCTCGGGTTTTTTATCTTCTTTTTTTTTTTTCTCTCTTCTCTCTTCCAATTTTTCTTTTTCTTTCTCTGTTTCAACTTTGTTTCGTTTCTTCTTCTGTTTCAATTCTTTCTTCTTAAACGAAGAAACCAAAACAAATATATATATATATATTGTTGAAGCGGAAGCACACAAACAAGCAAAAAATTCATCCAAGCAATATAATAATACAGAACAAGTAGAGAAAGGGGTACAAGAAGAACACACAAAGATTACGTGGTTCAGCAACTTACCTACGTCTACAGCGAATCAAGATCACACTCTTCTCTTATTATGAAACACAAGGCACTCACAAAGTATGCCTTTTACAAGAAAGATCACAAAGAAAACTCTCTCTCTCACTCTAGGAATTTTCTCTCACAAAGAACCACTGAGATCTCTTATTTATCATAAAGATTGTCAAAAAGATGTGTTTACAAGCCAATTGACAGCATTTATATAGGCCTTGGGACGACCTAGGTTTACCCTATACGTGTGGGAGTTGTATTAGGGAGTCCTGAAACAAGTAGGAGACGAAATAAGAAAGTTTCCTTATTTCATGATATTGTTCCCGTCTCTAGCGCCGCGGCGCTGGGGCGCTTCTGCTGAGCGATACGGCGCCGGCTTCCTGGCATTGCGGCGCTCAGGTTCTGGACTGGGCGTCGCGGCGCTCATACCTGGTTGCCGCAGCGCTGGCACTTGGTGTGCCATTCTTCGTTGTTTGCCTCATTTCGCGTTCGTCTTTGATCCGTGCGCACCCTACGCACTTGGCTTGATCTCCAAATTATATTCCAATGATTTTCAATCAATAATCTCACAAATCCCCTCCTTGATTCAAAATCATCCACAAAGTAACTCGATCTCTCATTTCTTCATCTTCAGTCACCCTCACAAAGTAGTGACTCCGGTTAAGTCTTTGCATAGAACGAACTTAACCGAGGGTAGTGGCTTAGTCAATATATCAGCAGGATTTTCAGATGATGCTATCTTTGTTAGACTAACTTCACCACTTTGGACAATCTCACGAATGTAATGGAGCCTTACATCAATGTGTTTCGACCTCTCATAGAACACTTTATGCTTGTTTAGGTGTATGGCACTCTGGCTATCACAATACACACCGGTGTTCACATCTTCACCAGAGAATACCTCTGCGCATATGCCTTTTAACCACACGGCCTCCTTGATAGCTTCACCAACAGCTATGTACTCTGCCTTTGTGGTAGATAGTGCAACCACGTGTTGTAGAACTGATCCCCAACACACACCACACCCAAACACTGTGAATACGTAGCCCGTCAACGATCTTCTCTTGTTAAGATCACCTGCATAATCTGAGTATACGTACCCTCTTACCATTTCATTGTTGTCCTCATCCCTCTTATACATTAACCCGTGATTCGACGTTCCCTTGAGATATCTCAGAATCCACTTTACTGCAAGCCAGTGATCTTTTTTCGGATTCGCCATGTATCTACTCACCACACTCACAGCCTGTGCTATGTCTGGTCTTGTGCAAACCATTGCATACATGATGCTCCCCACAGCACTTGCATACGGTACTTTACTCATCTGCAGTTTCTCCTCATCGGATGTCGGTGACTGTACTGCTGAAAGTTTGAAATGCATGGCCAAAGGAGTAGAGACAGCCTTCGCGTTTGACATACTAAACTTCTCCAAAATTTTGACTATATATCATAGTTGGGACAAGAAGATGACATCTCTTCTTTTCCTCACAATATCCATACCCAAAATTCTCTTTGTTGTTCCAAAATTCTTCATTTCAAACTCGCCACTCAACTGCTTCTTGAGCCTCTGTATTTCTTCCATATTCTGGCATGCGATCAACATATCATCGACATATAGAAGCAAATACATCATCCCACAACTTATGTTCTTGAAGTACACGCATCCGTCATATTTGCTTCTACTAAAGCCACAAGCCATCATAAACTCATCAAATCTCATATACCACTGTCTAAGTGATTATTTTAACATGTACAATGACTTCTTTAGCAAACAGGCATGATCTTCTTTTCTGGGCTCCTCAAACCCTTGCGGCTGTGTCTTGTATATCATTTCTTCAAGCTCTCCATGTAGAAAATATTTCTTTACATTCATCTGCTCTAAATGTAAATCAAGGTTTACACACATGGCTAACAAAATCCTAATAGATGTGTGCTTGACAACTGGAGAGAATATCTCATGAAAATTGACTCCCTCTCTTTGAGTTAAACTTTGTGCTACTAATCTAGCCTTGAATCTCGTAGGCTCAATCTCCGGTATCCCCTCCTTCACCTTATACACCCACTTGCACTCGACTAGCTTTTTTTGAGGTCTCTCTACCAACTTCCAGATATTGTTCTTCCTAAGACAACAAATTTCTTCTTCCATGGTCTGCTACCATTCTTTCTTGTTTTCACTCTTCATAGCCTCATCATATGTCCTAGGCTCATTATACTCAAGAGCGTAAGCAGAATTAAAAGCATGAGCAACTAAGTCTGCTTGTCCATACCTGACTAGTGGGTTAATCGTTCTCCTTAGCCTGTCTCTAGTAAGCTGGTACTCTTCAAGTTCCAAGTCAGGAGTTCTAGTCTTCTTTTAGGTGGACTTAGAGGAACTCGACGGTGTTCTTGGTTAATCTTCAAGGATCTTCTCGTTGAAGTGTTGATTTGGGGGCATATCAGATCCATTTTCAAGCTCTACTTCAACTTTTATTGACTCGGGTGCTGAGTCTTCCTAGGTCACAGATTCTTCTTTTTCATCTTCTTGGGATGTTTTCAGTATCGTCATCTCATCGAACGTCACATCACGGCTTATGATACTCCTTGGTGGTGTTAAGTCTTTACACCACACCTTGTATCTTTTTACTCCTTCGGGATATCCTATGAATACCCCTTTGATAGCTCTAGGTTCCAACTTTCCCTCCTTAACATGTACAAAGGCAGGGCAACCAAATATTCTGAGGTGGTCATACTTCGGAGGATTGCCAGACCATTTCTCTTCTGGCGCCTTGAAGTCAATTGCTGAAGAGGGACTTCTATTAATCAAGTAAGCTGCAGTCACTACAGCTTCTCCCCAGAATGTCTTGGACATCTTTGCATTGGTAAGCATGCATCTAACCCTTTCAAGTAGGGTCCTGTTCATCCTCTCGGCTACCCTATTCTGCTGCGGTGTTGATCTTACTGTTCTATGCCTTGCAATCCCATACTTGACACAAAACCCATCAAACTCTCTGTTGCAAAATTCGAGGCCGTTGTCAGTTCTCAACCTCTTCACTCTTTTACCAGTATGATTCTCAACAAGAGCCTTTCAAGTCTTGAACATATCAAATACTTGATCCTTACTCTTCAACACATAGACCCACAACTTTCTCGAATAGTCATTAATCAAGCTGAGAAGATACCTGGCACTACCACGAGTAGCTGTCTGAACTGGTCTCCAAAGATCCGAGTATATGTAGTCAAGAGTCCCCTTAGTTTTGTTCTCGTCGGTACTGAACCTCACCCTATGTGCTTTCCCAAGCACACAATGCTCACAAAACTCTAAGGCCCAGAACTTATCTCACCAAACGCCTTTTGACTATATAATTCCTTTAGGTTTCTCTCGCTTAGGTGTGCCAGTCTAAGATGCCACAACTTGGTTTGCATACTCTCATCATCTACAGAGAATAGTGCAGACTCACTCACGACTTCACCCTTAAGCACATAGACACCTTTGTGCTTCTCTCCTCTCATCACCACCATGGAACCTTTCAAAACTCTTAAAATTCCTCCGTCGATCCTGATGGAACATCCATTCTGGTCTAAAGTCCCTAGTGAGATCAAGTTTCTCTTCAAGTCAGGAACATACCTAACATCTGTCAACTCTCTCACTCGCCCATCATACAGCCTAAGCTTAACACTACCAATTCCCATCATCTGACACGCAACGTCATTACCCATTAGGACCTTACCACCACTAATGGGCTGGAAATTTGTAAACTAAGACTTGTGCAGGCACATGTGAAAAGTACAACCAGAATCTAAAACCCATTGTTCAGAGTTCATACTATCAGTAGCAATGAGTGTCTCTGCGCTGTCATAGTTATCATCATAGGCAAATGCAGCATCCGCTTTCTTCTTGTCTTGTGCTCCATTCTCATAACAGTCCTTTATGAAGTGCCCCTCTTTCTTGCAACAATAGCACTTCCTAGGAGTCCTAAACTTTGACCTTGAGCCTTTTTTCTTCCCATCTCTATATGAGGGCCTTCCTCTTACAGATAAACTTTCTGCATTGCCCTCGGTCTGCTTTCTTAATAACTTTGAGTTTAATAATGATTTCACATCACTCATCGTTAAACTCTCTTTACCGTAGAGTAGCGTATCAACAAAACTCTCATAGCTCTTAAGGAGTGAACTCAGCAGGATAATTGCTCTATCTTTATCTTCTATCTTGATGTTGATAGACTCAAGATCAAGGATGATCTTATTAAAGGCGTCTATATGATCTTTCATCGGCGTCCCCTCTGACATTGACAGCTGATACAGCTTCTTCTTTATATGTAATCTATTGGCCAACGGTTTCCTCATATAAAGAGAGTCAAGCTTCTTCCAAAGACCTATTACCGTCGTCTCACCTGCTACTTCCCTTAATACTTCATCGCTCAATGACAGAATGATTGTGCTATGAGCTCTTTCTTGAATGTCCTTTCTTTCTGCCTCAGCTCTAGATGACTCTGGTGTCTTCTCTTCATCACTAGATGGAGTTGTAGTCTCGTCTAATGCCGAGCCAAGCCTTTAGCTCACCAATAACGCCTTAACCTTCATCTTCCACAGATTAAAGTCATTCGTACCATTGAATTTCTCTACCTCGTACTTGGGTGTGGCCATGTCTGCTTAGAACCAAAGCTCTTATACCAGTTTGTTGAACCGGAAGCACACAAACAAGCAAAAAATTCACCCAAACAATATAATAATGTAGAACAAGTTACTAAGAAATAAATAGAGAAATGGGTAGAAGAAGAACACACAAAATATTATGTGGTTCGGCAACTTGCCTACATCAACGGCGGATCAAGATCACACTCTTCTCTTATTATGAATCACAAGTGTCACGCCCCAAATGTCCTTAAGTAATTCATCGAACATTTGGTGCGCGCTAAGATCCCTCAAAGACTACTTAGGCCATTGGAGCATTCATGGAACACACCTTTTAAAAGGCCCACTTGAGTTGTGGTATTCATGGGCCAAGCCCACTTGTAATTAGTAGTTGGTAGAGTATTTTAGAATAAGGATATTCCTTGGAATATTACCCACTTATAAGTAGTAAGTGGTAGAGAATTCTAGAATAAGAATATTTCAATGGAATATTACCTATGGTAAGTGGCTTTTATTTTAGACCGTTAGATTCTTTTAATCTTAGTCATCCATTGTACATAGTTTTTTCTATAAATAGGTGAGCTCTCATTTGGAGCAAGACACCTCTTAGCTTGTAATTCTCTTTGTTAGCAATACAAGAGCAATTCATAAAATACTTTGTGTTCTTCTTCTCCATCTCTTTCTTAGTTTGTCAGGTTTTTGGCTGCTTAGCACTAGCAAGTGTCTAAGGTCGCACAGATTGAAGAATTAAGTTTGTGACAAAAAGCACTCACAAAGTATGCATTTTACAAGAAAGATCACAAAGAAAACTCTCTCTCTCACTTTAGAGATTTTCTCTCACAAAGAACCACTAAGATCTCTTGTTTATTATAAAGATTGTCAAGAAAATATGTTTACAAGCCAATTGACAACCTTTATATAGGCCTTGGGACAACCTAGGTTTACCTTATACTTGTGGAAGTCATATTAGAGAGTCTTGAAACAAGTGGGAGACGAAATAAGGAAGTTTTCTTATTTCGGGATACTGTTCCCGTCTCCAGCGCTGCGGCGTTGGCTTCCTGGCGCTGCGGCGCTCAGGTTCTAGATTGGGCACCGCGGCGCTCACGCTTGGTGTGCCCTTCTTAATTTTTCGCCTCCTTTTACGTCCATCTTCGATCCGTACGCACCTTACGTACTTGGCTTGATCTCCAAATAATATTCCGATGATTTTCAATCAATAATCACACACACACACACACACACACATATATATAAAATAGCCACTGCTTAATATAATATATATTTTTATATTCTTTTTTTTTGTGTTTATTCATACACATTGTCATACACGTGTATGACAATTGAAGTCATTCATCTCATTGAACTTTTCTATTTCTTACTTGATCGTAGCCATGGTTTAAATACCTAAGGTATGTATTATCGAACCTTACTCTCGTACCAGTTTGTTAAATGAATCATTTTTCTCCCTGTGAGATTATGTTTAATTGAAAAACCCTAACATTATTTAATCTTAAACCTTAACATATTTGACTAGAGGAATAACCAAAATATCAAACAAAAATAGTAATAATATAAAACAGATAATCAATAGTACAACACAATTACTTATATGGTTCAACCAATTGCTTATGATCACAATGAATCTAACGATTCTAGCCTATGTTATTAACTTCTTAAAGAATTTACAAGAAAACACAATGAAGAACTCTCAAAAGGATTTAATGTTTAGTGTACCCTTACTCTCCCACGAACAATAAACACCCAAACAACGATTGCATTCTAGCGCACACAAGCACTTAGTGTCTACTTAGTTTTTCTCTCTCGTAGAATCTCTTTGATGCTTGATTCTAAAACTAAAGGGTTTATATAGGGGTTATTTCGTGCCTACTAACCCTAATCTTAATTGGAATAAGAGTTCACGTATTTTAGAAGTCCAAAACTCAAAAAATCAGAGCTAAAATGTACTTTCCTGAGTCCGGCGTCGCGAAGCTGAATAGCCAGCACTGTGGCACTAGTGCAAAATTGATCCAGCACCACGATGCTGCATGGCCAGCGCTACGGCGCTGTGCTCATTGCCTTCCAGCGTCGCAATGCTGTGGTTGAACTTTTGATCCTCTCTTTTCTCGCCTTCTTTCGAGTCTTCAAGTCCCGTTTCACTTTCTACATGTCCTTATCTTATTGTAATTCTCTTCTTTAATATTCTTCAAAAAATTTATTTAAATAAAATTATTAAATTACCAAAATTTTAATATTAATAAAATGACATGTAATATGACATCCATGAAATTTATTCATAATTTTTTTAATTTATTATTATTATATTCTATCATCTTTAGATAACAAACACTAGTCCAAAACTGATGATTTAACCATACGTGAAATTATTAAAGCAAATGATACATATGAGGGCGATTGTTATGTAGAATTGTAATAAACAAAGCTTGCATGATGCATAATGCATAATGCATAATGCATGAACCGTTGGAGTGTCGAGCTCTTCTTTTTTCTTATTTTCTAAGCAAATCAAAACACAAATTATGCTTAAGAAACAAAGAAGCACCATCATGATGTCGTATCCAATTAACACACGGCTCCTTTTTGCACGACCTCGTTGACACACGCACATCCTCACAAAGAAGCACCATCATATGTCGTATCCAATTGAGGAACAAAGAAGCTAATTAAGCTAGCTCAAGGTCCATTGACACACGCACATCCTCACAAAATGACAAGCTTTAAAGCATACTGAAAATAATATATACATATACATACATATGTACATATCAGATGATAAGAAAGTGTTGCCTTCTGCATCATTGAATAAATATACGAAAATGAAAATGAAACCCCACCTGTTAACATCATACATCACATTATACTTAATAGTAGTAGTTGACCACCAGGCCAGCCATCGCTGTGCTACAGCTCAGATCTTGTCTTGCTATAAGACAAAATACTCATTGAAGCTTGTACCAGAATCGCCTACTTAGATGTTTGTTTAATGGTAATTTTATAATAAGTAGCAAACTTTTTTATTAGTTGGTCAAAAGAGATGTTTCCATATTAACTACTAAAGCTTCTTTGGTTTAAATTAATTAAGCTTATTTATCAGTGCTTAAGTTCTTTCCATTGGGACATGATAGTTAATATACAGGCTCGATCCTTTTTCTGTACGTATGATATTTTTAATTAAATTAAACATATATCATGGGAATTTCTCTCACATGCTGGTATGTTTTTTTTTTTTTAAGAAATCGACTAATAATACGGGGTGTTTGTATTTCTAGCCTTTGATTAGCTTTGCCAATTATTATTATTAATCTTTAATTAAACAAAAGTTTAAGAAGAAAAAAAAGTTATTTCGGTTCACGTTCTTCCATTTGATCTGGGTATATAAAGATAAATTGAAAGTAATTTGAGGTCAAACTTTCCTTTTGAAGGGAGAGAAGCGAAGTAATTGAAGTCTCTTTGATTTATGTTATAAAACAATGACAAGAGAAAAGTAATTCGATCAACTCGTTCAAAAAATGCATAAACATTTGCATCCACTCGCCATCATATAATTTCTTTATTGGATAGATTAGATCAAAAGTCCTCTTTGAATAAATACTTTATATTAATTAAAAAACTGAAGATTAAAGAACAGTAATACTTTATGTACAGAGAATTTTGCAAATTGCAATGAGGCTATAGCATATTGTAGAGTGTAGATCTTATTTTGGCGAAACATAGTTACGTACTAATTGATAGCAAAGACAAGTGAATGAAACGAGTTCTGTGGTCACCTAAAGGGAAAATTAGCTTGGCTTTAGTGTCTAGTGCTTTTTCTTGCTTGTGAGAATAAGTTAATTTAATGGTCTACTGCACTTTCACTTCAATGCTTAGCTAGAAACATCCGAATGGTGACACAAAACTTATGACAACTTTATCTTTCCTCCACCATCTTTATCTTTGGTTGATTGCTCGCTCTTTTTCTTTATAGTGTTGGTTTGATTCCCAGAATGTTTTCAGTTGACATGAAATGGTTTTGTATTAGCACTAGAAATTGACAGCCAAAAACTTAGCTAAAAGTTAAAAAAGGAGAGAAATCAAACGAGAATATATATGTTAGATATATATATCGGCAATAGAATCATTATTAATTTCTTTTATCTATTTAAGCCAAGCAAAGAGCGAAAAGAAAAGGCTAAAGGAAGTTTAAATTTCAGACACTCTCGGTGCATTTCATTTTTTGATTAAATTAAATTTGTTAAATGTGTCTCTTAATCAATCATAAAAAAAATTAATATACGTATAATAAGGTAGAGGAAGTGTACTGTACTGAAAATATTTAAGACCCTTTTATAAAGAAAATAAGTAATTTATACAAAACGGTTGGTTTATGATCAAATTAATTTGTAATTAGTATAAATTTGCAATTTATACAAAACGTTTAGTTTCAGTCGCATGATAACGGAACTTCTCAACTAAATTCTGTTTATGGTTAGGGCATAGGAATATGATTTGGAACAAATTGACTTTCCAAGCGATAAGTGATAAACAAGCATAGGTGGCCGCGGCGCCAGAACACCTACGGGCATCACAATGCTACTTTTTGAGATTTTTTTTTTCTTTTAAAATTTAATTTGTTTAAGTAAATTTTAAACTCGTAAATACATAAATTTTTATTCTAATTAAAAATAAAAAATTTATAACATTTTAAAATTTATATAATTTTTTATAACAAAATTATCAAGCATTAAAAAAAAATTATAAAAAGAGAGAATTGAAAGTTAAAATATTTGAATGCAAAATGTGCAAGAGATAAGAAATGCTTAAGTACTGTGTATATAATAAAGTACTAATAAATCTGTTGTGAATATCAAGTTATACACTTTAATTTGATACTTTTATGGCATCAACTAAGTCACAATCTTAATACTTTTTTTACTCTATGCACAACGAAAAATCATAACTCATACCATAAGTAAGAACACATGAGATTAACACACTAATAAAGATAAAGAAAACAAACTAATTAACAAGACATAAGATATACGTGGTTCGGCCCAAAACTACCTACGTCCACGGAGGATTCATGATCCAGCTTCTTATTATTGAAATAGATTACTAAGTATCTTCTTACATCATTAATGATTCTACAAGACCCTTTAGTATCTCCCATAGAGACCTCTAAGTATCTACCATTGATTACCATGACTCCTTAAGACCTCTTACTATCTCCTCATAAGAGATTTTTATAAGGAACACAAGAATAGCCCGAACATTTAAGTCAAAAGGATCTATGATGTTTCTCTTTTATTCACTCAAAGAACCTAAAGAAAAAATACTCCTCAAATGTTACACCCTAGTGCACCACGCACTTAGTGCCTACCTAACTTCTCTATTATCATATATGGTACATCTTAAAACCTTAGATGCTCGATTTTAAACAAATAGTTTACAAGTGTTTATATAGGGTATATTTCGTGCATACTAACTCTATTCCTTATTGGAGTAAGAGTCTACTTGTTTTGGAAGTCCAAAACTTCCAAAAACTAGAAATCCGGATTAAAAACAAACTTCTGACACGTCTGGCGCCGCAGCATTCGTCCCTGGGTGTCGCGGCGCTAGGCATTATCGCGCCCATTGCTGCAGCGTTGGGTTGCTGTCCTGGGCACCGCGGCGCTTAACCATGTAGCTTCTCCCACGTTTTCTTGCTTCCTTCATATTTTTGAGTCCCATTTCGCTTCCCCCTTCGTGTCCCATACGTCTTAGACTTCTCCATACGTATCCTACACTTTCTAGACTTCTTGTAACTCTTCACTTTGGTATTCATCTCAATTGTTGTCCAACCAAGATTGTTGAATCACCAATTTTCTAACAAAATCATATGAGAGCTTGACCATCATCGTATTCCTTCATTATCTCTTATGATATGAATAAAAGAAGTTAGGATTCCGTGATCCACTATGGACATAAGCATTTGTTATTAAATCACTTAATTTTTTTATACTTTGTGTGTGTGATTGTTTATCTCTTTATGTGTGATCTTTTTATTATTGATTACTTGTGAGTGAAATCTTCCGCAAAGTGATTAAAGAATCAATTATAAAACAAACTCATAACAGTGATGAATCATGCACACGAGTTAGGGGTTTATAGTGATTTGACTCTAAGGAACCTATAACCATTTATATATGAGTTGACCAAAGAGCTCATAACTAAATTAAGAGCTCATTTGATTAATCTTTTCAAATAGACTTTTTAAAAGTAGAGTTTTTAAGAAAAAAAAATTATTAATTGTTTGATTGTGAATTAAATTTTTTTTTTTGAAGTATTAGATCGTTTGGTTATATATTATTAAAAGTGCTTATTTATTATTAAATTTTAAAAAAAGATATTTAATAAAAATCATCAAGTAAACTTAATATATAGTAAACAATGAATCAATATAATTTATTGTGTTTAATGCAAAAAATAAAAATAAAATGATACTTCTTTTTATTTAAAAAATTAAATAATTAACAAAAGATTTTTGTAAAAAAATAATATATGTAGAGATACAGAGAGTGTAAGAAATGATGACATTTAAAAAAATATAAAAAATTATATTAGTTGAATATAATTTATTTTTATTAAGGGTATATTATTGAAATAAAAAAATATTATTAGAATATATGTGACATTATATAAATTTAAAAAAATTTTAAAAAAATTATATTTTCAAAAGCTCAAAATTTGAACTTTTATAAATAGAAGTAAAATAATTTTTTTAATCTTCAAAAACTCTACTCTAATTATAATTTACATTATCAAACAATTTAAAAAGAACTTATGACATTTAAAAAAACTCTTTTAAATAATAAAAAAACTCAATCAAATAAACATTAAATCAGAGTTTAGGAGTTTACACACAATATTACAAGTTACAGTAATCTTAAATACTCTCTCTCATAATTAGACAAAGCTAAATGAGAAACAATAATAAAATATAAACGGTTCAACACACTTAATGAATTTCACAATTCACTTTGACTCTTTGCTATATGACTCTCTCTTATATACTCTGGTTTTGTAACAGAACCCTTTAAGAAGCAAGAAGAAGAAGATCGTTACAAAACCCAGGAAAAATTATTAATGGCTAAGTTGTATAAGGTACTAAAACGACAACATATATGCTGAAAGTAAGTATTGGCAAATTACAGTTTTGCCATTAATGAGCTTTTTTGGGTTATAAGGCTGCCTCGAAAAATATCATTGTGATCCTTAGTAAAGTAACTGAAATGCTTTTGATCCAACATAATTCACATTTTTACCCTTAGTTCTAAAAGTATTTTAGTTCCTAAAACTATTGTAGAAATTTTCACCCCTCTTGGAACTCAGCTCGAAATAATATCTTATTGCTTACTCCTTGTTAATATACAACAAACTCAAGCATAATTTGAACTTAGCTATAGAAAGAACTTTGGTCTCTAAATTAACAAGGTTTTCATCGGTATCATTTTTTTTATATTCCACGATTCTATTAGAAACCAAGTCTTTACTGAAATGATACCTTATATCCATATACTTACTCTTGTTATAATATATCAATTTTTGCACAAATGGATTACTGATTGATTATCTGAGTGGATTTTGGCGGTAGCTTTAAGAAATCCAAGTTCTCTTAAGCTTTGAAGCCACACAACCTTCTTGCAAACCTCAATTGCAACAATATACTCAACTTTTGTACTAGACAATGCTATTATAGGTTGCAACTATGCTTTTTATCTTATACAATTTTCACATAATATGAAGTAATATAAGATGAGTGGCCTTCTTTTATCTCTGTTCCAGCAAAATCTAAGTACACATACTTTGTTAGTTGAATCTTTTTTACATTATAGCAAAAAATCAATCCATATTCCAGTTTGCTAGCAACATTTGAATCCATTTAATGCATAATCAATGTTGTTTTCTTAGATTTGTCATGTATCTGCTAAAGATACTGATAGAATGAGCTAAATCATATATAATAAAGATCATGACATACATGTTTGATCATACAATAATTGAATACAGTACCTTAAACATATATTATTTTTCACAATCAATTAAGGGGCTCTGAACTACAGAGAACTTGAAGTGCGATTAAGGATGGCAGTGGATTAGGTTGGGACGGATACCCATAAACTCGTATCCACATCTGCTTAAAAAATAAAATACTAAATTCTTCCCAAATTTGTTGCCGATTTGGAGTTTCATTACCAAATCTGCTTTAACGGGTTTATACTCATTACCAAAACTGTAACGAGTTATCTACAAATTTTAAGCAGGTTTTAAATTTATATAATAATAAAATAATAATTTTAATTTAAATAAAAAATTATAAAATATAGCAATTATAAGTTTATAATCATATCATCAATTTAAACATATTATCAATTAAAATATAGTAATTTTACTCGTATTACTTATAATTTTTTGAAGTGTTGTTAGTGTTTGGTTTGAATTTATCTCAACTTTTATTGTTATAAATTTATTTGCATCACTAACATGGAGTTTTCATCACTTTCTTAAAAATAATAAATTATTATCAATCTCTATCTATTCAATAAGAAAATATTTAAAATTAATGATAACATTATAAAAATAATTAAATTAGTTTACATAATAAGAAAAAGTTATTAGATGAAAATGTAATAGATACCAATAAGATAAAATTAAATAAATTTTGTAAAAAAATACTAAAAATACCTTTAAAAAAATTAATAATAAAATCATCCATTAATTAAAGTTTTAATACAAACAAAATAAATTGGATAATTGAGAAGAAGATGAGAGTGAAGAAATTTAAAATTTGCTATAGTGAAGAAGACGACTGCAGAGTAGAGGAATTTTAAGTGTTTAACCTCAGAAAAGAAAATAAGTAATAAAATGGAATTAGGGTTATATTTTAAGTTTTAACTTAAAACTATTAAAAAACATATTTTTCTCTAAAAAAAATTAAAAATAATACTTATGGGTATGCGGATACCCACAACGGGTATCTGTTAATTTTATACCGAACCTATACCCCGTACCAAATTAGTTATAGATTTTTATTTTGTATACTAAACCTGTATCAAACCTACTTCAAACTTTACCAAATATTTTTTAATGCGGACAGATTTTCACAAGTTTACAAGTATTTTTGCTATCCCTAAGTGCGATGCTTGTGGTAAATTCATTGGTTTATAGTTACTCATTTCAAACTTATCAATGATTTTCTTTAGATATCCTTGTTGAGACAGTACCAATTTTATGTTTTTTTTTTTCTAGTTATTTCTATTCCAAGTATCTTTCTTGCATTACCCATATTTTTCATTTGAAATTCAGATTTTAATAACTCTAACTTTTTGTATTTCAATTTGACTATTGCTTGCTAACAACATATCATCCGCATGTAATAGTAGATATACTTCATATTTTTCCTTAATGCCTTTGAAATAAAGGCATGTGTCATAAGTGCTCCTCAAACCTCTTGTTCCATTGCCTAAGGAACTATTTTATGAATTCATATAGGTATTTTTAGTAAACATACTTGATCATCTTTACTTTTATTCTCAAAATCTTACGATTGTTTAATGTAGATAGTCTTTTCTAATTTATCATTCAAAAAAGTAGTTTTCACATTAGGTTGCTGTAATTCCTAATTGAAGTATAATATACTATTAAAGAGGGTACAATTTTGATTGTTGTATACTTTATCACATATATGAAAATTTATGTATAGCTTATTCATTCTCTTTGAGAGAAGCCTTTTGTTATTAACCTAACCTTAAATTAGTTTTTTTTAATGAGGACCTTATGTTGCTTTTGAACTAGGGTTGGCAATTTGGAGAGTTAGGTCAGAGAAGACAATTTCCATTTTTATAATCGAATGGGTTAAAAAATTTCATACTCACCCTATACTCGAATTAAATAATTTAGATTCAAAGATAAGAATCCTCCCAATAGGAATGGGATCCCTACAGATGCCCTATGCTCTAATTTATTTATTTTTATATTTTAAAAATATGTTTTAAAAATTATAATAATATACTTTAATTAAAAAAATTAATTCTTTTTACTTTTTTTAAATTCGATATTTCAAAGGTGATAAATTATCTCCATACTCATCTCGAATATAGTCCGAAAATAATAACTCATTTATATATCCACCCTAAAATCTAAAAAATCACAAAATTTTCTCCCATTTATTCCCATCCCCATAATAATTTTTGCGAGACCTATTTTGAACCAAACATAAATTACACTTTATTATTAATTAATGTCAAGTTGATGATGATCCTCGCATGGCTCCTCGCATTATGTTGTTAATTCTGAAGAAAGAAAGGCATGCAACATTAGCACTTCTTTTTGTAAAAATTTAAAGTTTCAAGAGAATCTTATACAACTTTTGATATTTTATATATAGTTTCATTTAATTAAATTATGTATTGACCAAACTCGTAATATTAATTAACTTGATAATTGTAGTGGGGAAGAGAGACGTAGCTTTCCAACAATCGAGGTGGGTTCCATCCACGGAAAGTTTACAAACCTAACCATTGACCTAACAAAAAACAACCCCCTCACTTTGCAATTATTCTAACAGTAGTGAATTTGTTGCGGATCTTAACATATTGTTTACCCATAATCTTTGCCATGTTCCGTACGTACTTGTTTATTGAGGGCTTTCAACAAATTTCATCTTAATAATAAGGTTGTAAATGTACATAATTAAACCTATAGTAATTAATTCTCAAACAGACAATATCGTTTTTCTTTTAATTATTACATAAACTATGTTAGCTACTATTTTAAAAGATGCCAATATTTAGATTCTCAGTGACTCTTCAAATAATAAAAAGAGAGGAGATGGGTGCTGGTTTATTAACAAATAAAATGGGTCTAAGTCTCTAAGAGAATTTGAATGCTTATAATATGTGTACATATATATCATTTTTCAGCTTCGCTTTGATACCAAATGATGCTTAAACTTATCCAAAACTTTTGCGTGAAGTCTTCGACTTACAAGGAGGAGGTTAAAGATGTCTAGATTCATTAGGCATCACTTGCGGACAAGGTTTGTTATCCATGTCATATTCTCTTCTTTATTCCTAGGGTTACATCATCACAAATAGTTTCTCAAACGAACAATTGCCACACAAGAGCCAAAGCGCAGGAAAAAAAAAACACTTGACTTCTTTTTCATCCAATTTTGACGATGAATAATTTTTTTATTGTTAAATGACGATTCAGACACAAATAATTATGTATTAAACAAAGTAAAAAGCCTAGCTAGCTAGTTTGAGAGCTGATGAAGCATTAACGAAATGGCTTTTAATTTAATCAACTTGTAGTCTCAACTGAAATCAAAGTTGACAAATCAATACGAGGATTACTGTCACGAATTTGATTAAAAAATTTATAGGAAGATCAAGGTTCCGCCAATTGAAGACAGTTTCGTGAGCCGCTTCTCCATCTAATATATCGTAAGCATGACTTCAATATTTTATCATCAATTATTATATACATGAATTTCAATAGGGGCAAGAATTAGATTATTTTAAGTTTAACCCATTTGCATTATGACTTAAAAAACTTTAATCGAATGCTACAACCATAGACATCTTATTATACTCGACAAATACATAAGCTCCCATGTATTTTATATTATAAACAAATTAAGTTGTATTGTATGTATAATAAGAGTATTTTGTCTTAATATAATTGCTTTTATTCATAATTTGAAATTGAAAAGACAACCGCCGGTCCAATAACATAACAGCTTCACATATATTGACTGCTTCCACTGTGTCGACTCGTTGGTATAAGAAGAAAAAAAAAATCTAGGTTGGTTTGCTTATCCATCCAATTGTGTTCTTTATTTTATTTGATTGCTAATTGGTATTCAATTGATAGTGCATTAAAGAATGATATAGCTGTCGAGATAGGGTTTTCGCCCTCATTCTTTTTGGTCCGCACAATAATTTAAACATGTAGATTGCTTACATCTATAGCATTCAAAAAAATTGAATAAGATAATTAGAAAGACGCAACCAATGGAAAGTAGATATTTAGCATATTAGGTATGCATTATTCATCTCATAGTTTACTCACGAAGATAAGTAAATAAATAATTAACAGATAATTTAGTTTTTAGATTAGGGCATTAATGCAGCTGGATGCTGAGGATTAGTACATGCATATGCAATACAAATAATATTTTCGGAAACATGCACGTTCAGTATTTACACATATGTTAAACATTATGGTGGCAATTGGAAATTGCCTTGGATCTCTTTGTTTTGTTACCCAGTGTTCCCATTTGAATTATTGAACTTTTAATGAAGATTATAGATATAGTCTCCGATTTCCTGTGACTGAATTTTGTTTGAGCTTGATTAATTATATGTGATCACCTTGAGATTTGACTCGTGCAACTTGGCTATATTTTATTTATTAGTTATTGAAAAATATGAAAGGTAAACTGAATGAGGAATAACGTAATAGCTGTGCTTGTATTTTTGCTATAATTTTATTCATTACATTTCGCTATCTATGACAAAATTGTATATGGATTACGGCAGGTAAACTTGAGCATGGGAGATTGCATCACACTTCGTTATAAGGAGTCACGTCTTTCAGTTTTTATATTTGTACAGCTAACCGTCTCTTTCTTCAGCAAAGCCGCATTCTAAGGACGATAACTTGCATTGTATGTATTAGCTTCATTTAAAAAGCTCCTAAAGTCAAAAATGGCGGAGTATTGGGCACCCATCTATTCCAAAGAGGTTCAAATATTCGTTTAAAAAAAAATTATCATAAGGAAAGAGAAGAAAACTAATACATATATATATGTTCTGCACAGAGAGCTAATTAATAAAAATGGGACACAGTCACACAAATACCTCAAATGGCGTGCCTCTGCTCGAGTAACAAAAGCACTCATTCAGCCTTGGACAACAATCAAAATTGAGTCGCCAATCGTTTGCCTTTAATAAGTTAGTATATAAAAAACACACACACACACACACAAACAATACAAATTACAACCACTAAAAGTCATGATGCTACACTAGCTCCCCTTGAGCGATTACTAATGTTTGAGCTTGGAGCCTTGCTGCCTTGGACCACACACTTAAGAAGTTCACTAATACGTTAATTCCCATTAAAGTGACAGAAACCCGAAAAAATCAATTAAAATAGAATGATAATTGTAAACAGTACACTTTATTAGGTTAGGTAATGCATGAAGTTGCTATTAAAATCTAAAGTAGCAAATATTTTATTCCTAATATCAGGTTAAGCAGATCTCCTAGTTTTGCTTTTAATGCATTTGATGAGATGTCGACCCATTTTTCTGCAATATCATGGATGTAATTACCAATTTACTTTTTTGGGGAATTTATGCATGTCCGCATGCACCAAATATGTGATTATGACCTCCAAATTTCACCTATATTCCACATTCCATTAATTAATTTATACACTACAGTCGTTTACGTGATCA
Source organism: Ailanthus altissimus (assembly GCA_946807835.1). Taxonomy (NCBI): domain Eukaryota; kingdom Viridiplantae; phylum Streptophyta; class Magnoliopsida; order Sapindales; family Simaroubaceae; genus Ailanthus; species Ailanthus altissimus. The sequence continues at coordinate 26,294,346 of OX327691.1, read as the reverse complement.
TACTTTAGTTTTGGAGTAAAACTGGATCAATAATTTAATGATAAGATGAATGTATTTAATCTGAACCATAAACTCGGATTTACTAAGACCAACTTGGTTAAATATACATGTGCGTGTATATCTATATAAATATAAATATATATATAAAACATTGAACTTAACCACTTACGTATATGGATATTCTATGAATGATTATATATGTTGAAGATTTATTCTCTTATAGAAAGTATAGGGTTTGATAATGGATTGTTAAAAAAGTTTAAGCATAAGCATATATAATCCAATTGGGTCATTCAAAAGCGCAGAATAAATCTTGAAAAGTTTCCTTTTGCAGTTGAAAAAATATCATTTGTTCACAAATGTTTATAATTAGAGGTCGTTTGTTGGAACAAAGTTAGCGTAACCAACCCCAAAAGGGCAAGGGGTCTATGGCAATGAGAATAATAATGATAATACAAATCATCAGCTTAATTATATCTTCAAAGGAATCTACACCTAACTTTATGATATCAGTTAATAATATAATACACGATCCACATGGTCCACGTATTAAATATTTATTAGTAATATAACTAAACCCACCGAGGATGAAAGTTTATATTGAGCTTTCTTCTACAGTGTTAGTGGATATCAACATCTAAAAGATTAGGTTAGCTTTGGTGACTGGAACTTTTTAAATAGCAAGAAGCTTGATCTAGATTCTAGATCATCAAATACCCAAATCTCATCTCTTATTTGGCTCGTCACTTTCTCAGTATCACCCAGAATAAAAATAATTAAAAGAAAAAGAAAAGTTTACATGTTATTGCCATGCATGCAGAGTTGCAGAGACCCTTTGCAACTGCGGACGGTGAAGAATCTAAAGATGCACCTTTAAATTCTTGGGGAATTTTCTAATTTAATGATCTTTTTTTCTGAAAATGTTGGCCGGTAATTTTGGATACGTCACTCTGTCGACACTGTTATAGAAAAAAAAAATTTGTGGAAATAGTTTCTTAATTTAGTTCTTTATCAGTCACTTTTCCTTGTTACAGCAGAAAGCTATCAGTTGCATCACTGTTTTTGTCTCTCACTCTCTCTCAATTATTTAATTACGCACTCTTCTTCATCCCTCGCTTTTTAGGGATAATTACAGATTTTCCCCTAAAGTATGATGAAAGTATTACTTTCCCCCAATAAATTTCCGACTTGTACGGATATCCCTTAAAACTTTGAAAAACTAACGAATTTCCCCTCATTACTAGCTCCCACAAATGTCCATTAGGCAACGAGAGACAAAATGGTGAACTTATTTCGATTTCTATCTTATTTTGTCTTTTTTTCCCCTCCTAGTTTTTACGTCTTTTTCATTCACAAAGTGTCAAACTTCCCACTACCACAATCAATCCAATCTTTAACACATAACAAGAAGGTAAAATAATAGGCCTTGAAGTATAATAAAAATAGGAAATGCGTCTCTTGTTAAAAAAAAGTATTATTTATATTTTTATTCGTTAATTTTTTTCATTTAAATTAAAATTGACCTTATTAGATGTCTTATTTATCTTTAGCAAGTGACGACATGAACTCTTAAAGAAGATCAACATATTATCTCTAGAATAACCTTTTATGATTGAGCGTTGTGATTGGTGTTGATTAATATTAATTAATTATTGACTAATATTGATTAAGAGTGTATCTTGTGGATACCATTATATTTTAAATTGGTAGTGATATTATTTTGATTGGTGAAATATTAAAGGAGCTTGAAATTTAATAAAAAAAATTATTTAATAATAATATTACAGGGTCATTATATTTGGGACTCTTTGACAAAAAAAAAAAAACCTTAAACATGATGTAAATAATAAAATTTAAAGTTTAATAATATTCATAAGGATTTTATATGTTGTCGTTAATATGTGATAAATAGTTAATTAATACTAATCAAAGGTCAATTAATACTTGATTAATATTGATAAGCATTTATTGAGAACAAAGAAATTATTTAATAAGATCAATTATAATTTTAATGAAAAAAACTAAGTAATAAAGGTATAAATATTACTTATTTTCAAACAAATAGTATTCTTATCATTTTCAATGTACTTAAAGGTCCATGGATTCTCTTCTCTATCAACAACAATGTAAATGTAATACCGTCATTCTTTTAGATCATTCACCATAAAATTAACTCAACTTACAATCTTGTTTAATCAATCTGAAAGCAAATAAAATAAAAAGGGAAAAGAATTTGTTGAGGTCATTGCACCGTAGCCAAAAAAGAAAAAAAAAAAAGAAAAGGCAGTATGGGTGGCCTGGCTAAGAAGAGTCACGTTGAGCTTGGAGTTGGTGATTTGCCAATTAAGCATGATGGCAGCACAAGGCCATCTTAAGACTTAAGCCCAGAATAAACAATTTTGACTGAGGATCTTGATATCCAATGACGCTTCTCTTCTTCATCAAAACTCTGATTTTATAAACACGAGAAACAAATTAAAATGTTGAAAAAGAAAGAGATTTAGAAAAACATTTAAGGTAAAAAAAAAATAGAGAGAAAAAGTTGAAGACAATTAATTACATATATAAATAATTAATTACGGGAATAATTTTATCAATGGGTTATTATTTAAGAGCAACTTTGTAACAAAATTTGTAGTTCAATAAATCGTAGTCAAAGGATTGCCCCTACAAATTTGATCATATTTAATTTTGAGGGTTTATTTGATTTTTCTAAAAATAAGAGTATTTTTTTATTAAAAAAAAGTCAATTACTCATGTAGTTCAGTAGTTATTATGAACGTTTGGTATTAACACATCGATTATCGAGATGGTATTAATACTTGTACCCTTTTCAAGAAAGAAAAAACAAAAATCAGGCAATTTGAGTTGTTTATATATGTGCTAGGGGGAGAAGAAGGTATAAGGAAACGCTTGACTGGGAAAAAGAATTTAGGGTTTTTTTTGTTATTTTTACTGTGATTTGTTTTTGGGAGAAACTTTACTATAATATTTTTAGGTTAAATATTTATTAATTATTATAAAACGTATCAATATATAATTAAATTTATATTAAATAAAATTTAAAAATAAATTAAAAACGGAATTATCACCGTACAAATTTTGAGTTTGTATTTCAGAAATAGAATAATCAAATATTGACGGCAAAATTGGCATTGGGAGGCGCGGATAACAATAAGAATGCATAAAAACGAATGAGATTAGTCAAATGATGGGGTATTAACATTGTTACCCCTTGAGGTTTGATAAAATTGTACTGTAATGATATCTTTCTTTTTAATAATACTGTCATTCCTTTTAACTACCGTCCGTTAATTTACTGTTTTATTACCGTTCTTTACACATATAAAAGATTTTAAATACTCCCATTTAATGTTAAACTAATAATTTAAAAAAAAAATCTCTTATCACCATTTTTTTTAAAATAAGGTTAATTACAAAATTTCACAAATCCAGTTACACATAAGGGTGGCAAATTATTCCAACTTCAACAGTTTTTTTTAAAGAAAATAATAATTGTCATATCAACTTTAAATTTCAAAATTGAGGGGTTTTTTTAAATTTTTTTTCTTCTTTCCTTGACAATTTGACATATCTTTTTAATTATTACGCAAATAAGTGTTTTTATCAAAATTTTAATTTTATATAATTAAATTAAATCAATCTCAATCTTAAGATTATCTAAAGAATATTTAAAATTTAAAAATATATTAAAAAAATCATAAGAAAATTATATGCTTGAAACTTAGGAGTATATCTTTATATTATTTTAATTTAAATAATATAAACCATAAAAAATCATGAGAAAATATTAAAAATTGACTATTGATTAATTATTAGATTTAAAATATTAATTGACCTAAATTAAGTTTATTAAGTTGTTTTTTATATTTATTTTTATAATACTTCATAAGAATTTTTGCGCATTTAAATTGTTGAAGTTTTTTTTTTTTAAAAAAGAAAAAATTATTGAAGTTAGAATGATTTAACATATGCATGATTAGATTTGTGAGATTTTGTGATTAGCCTCATTTAAAAAAAAATAGTGATAACAGATTTTTTTGTGTTGAAAAATTAATTCAATAATAAGTGAGAGTATTTTAGTTCTTTTGCATGTGTAAAAAACGGTGATAAAACGTGAGTTAAGGGACGGTAATTAAAAGGAGTGACAGTGTTATTAAAGAGAAAGATGCCATTTCAGTGCAATATTGTCAAACCTCAAGGGGTGACATTGTTAATACCCCGTAAAATGATAGAGCGAGTCAATATTCGTAATGATTATCATATTTTAGAGGAAAAAAAAAAAGCAAGTCACATCAAATAAAAATGATAAAAAGGTTCATCATTCATGACAATTTTATGTAGGGCTCAAATACAACTTAAAAACAACATTTTTTTAATATTATTAATTAATTAGCAATCTTTTTTATATAATTATACGAAAAAATTTATGCTCCAAACCAGATTTAATTTATAAGTTCGGGTAATTAAAAAATAGAGAGAAAACACTGGATATTTATTTTAGCAGTATAAGTTGTGCATTTTTAATTTAAGGTTTTAACTTGCCAAATAGTTTTTCATTTTTTTCAATTGAGAGGAGTTATTATATAGATAATTATTTAATAAATTTATAATTTATAATATTGTATTGATAGATAATTATTTAATAAATTGTAACAAAATTTGTAATGTAATCAATAGAAAACTTAAAAAACCATTTTGAAGGAAACAACAAAACAGATTGACAACTTCAGTTTTAATTAAATTTTTAATGAGCTTTCTGTTGATGTCTTCTCAGCAACCGTTAGTCTATTACTTTCACCGCTGTCTCTTTTCTGTTCTCTCTCTCTCTCTCTCAAAGTCTCAATCACATTGTTTGTTCTTTTATTTATTTGTTTTTATATAAGCTTGGTCATCCCACACAACCCCCATTCTCATTCACGCGAAAATCCTTCCATTGCAAAATTTGCTTTGCAAACTCTTCTTTGCTTCAACTGTTGAACTCCTCTGTTCTTTCTTGTTCTCAATTTGCAATCTTTACACACATATCACAGCTTCTTGTGATCAAATTGCCTTTCTGTTGCTCGATATTAATTTCTTTTGAATAATGTAATCTTGATTTTACCTTTCTTGTTAGTTCGTTTCTCTCTTTAATTAATGCTCCTTTCTTCCAAACTCGTTTAAACCAAAATTATAATGATTTCAATCATGGGTTCTCGTTAATCTTGTCGCTTTTCCTGTTTTCTTTGAATTTCCTTAACACTTTTCTTGATTCCCATTTGCTTTAAATTGATTTAGACCATCCAAAATTACGTTTTTGATAATGGGATTTCGTTAATTTTTCCGTCTTTGTGGACACAGTTTATCAGCTCTCAACCTTGACTGGTACCTACTTTGTTGGATTTTAAGCATGTAAAGTTATACTGTACAAGTTCTCTTTGGTTTATATTCTGTTTTTGTTAATGTAAATTTTGGCGGGATTCAGTTGATGACATAAATATTTACATGATTGAGTAAAAGTAGTCAGTGATGGATCTTGGTTTTGTTGAAGTCAACCGTTAAATTGATTTTAGAGCTTATGGAGAGAATCTGTTCGTTTCGTTAACTTTGAACTCTTCCAAGTTCACTATGGATTTTGTTCGCTAATATATTTAATTTTTGCTCATATATGGAATCAAAGTAGTTTTGATTGATTTCTAACTGATTCTTTTGTTCTTCATAGCAATATACCACTTTTAATCTTCATTGTTTTCTCGAAATGTAAATCTTTTTCATTGGAAATTTAGACAGTTATACTATGTTGAATTCACATTTTTCTTTTGATATGTTAGGATGAACAAGAAGTCTTGTCTTTCTGTTCATAGTTTCTTGTACTTGTCTTTGCTTATGCAAATTTAGTTCCTAGTTTGGCCTCTCGAGTCACTTCAATCTTAGTTCGAATCTTGTGTTTTGGTTTCACCTCAATTGGTTGTTTGCTCAAACAAGAAGGAGAAAAAAAAATTTGAGTCTTATTTGTTAAAATTTTGAGTTCATCATGGAGGAAACATTTGTTCCCTTCCGTGGAATTAAGAATGATCTCAAAGGAAGACTTTTGTGCTACAAGGAAGATTGGACAGGTGGTTTCCGAGCTGGTTTCAGGTTTGTGGTACTTCCAATTGATTTCTTTTTAAAGCATAATGTTGTCTTTGATTATCATCTTATTATTATTATCTGAATTGCTTGCTCAGCACTGCTTTCTAATTTGTGCAAAGTATAAAATGATTGCAAATATAAGTATATTTCAAGTTTTATATGTTTTGAAGTTATTATCACTGTTTTCTGTCATTTAGGATCCTTGCTCCAACAACATATATATTCTTTGCTTCTGCAATTCCAGTTATATCTTTTGGGGAACAGCTTGAAAGAAATACAAGTAAGACGACATATGTTGCCAACATCTTCTTGTCATTGGCTCTTCCAGTGGTCATTCACTAATACATGCTTTCCGTGGTTGTATGTGTTACAGATGGAGCTTCGACTGCAGTGCAAACTCTTGCATCAACGTCACTTTGTGGCATCATCCACTCGATTTTTGGAGGACAGCCCCTGCTCATACTCGGGGTGGCAGAGCCAACAGTGTTGATGTATACATTTATGTTCAACTTTGCAAAGGATCGGAAAGATTTAGGGGAGAAACTATTCTTAGCTTGGACAGGATGGTAAGAACACCCTGCATCATTAATCAGTATGCTTGGGTCAATTTTCTGGTGATATTAAAAGATTTTCTGTAACGTCTTGGGTTCCTAGGGTCTGCGTCTGGACAGCTTTAATACTTTTCTTGCTGGCCATTCTGGGGGCATGCTCCATTATTAATCGATTTACACGCATTGCTGGTGAATTATTCGGTCTGCTGATTGCAATGCTTTTCATGCAGCAAGCAATACGGGTAAGTGCTTATTCATGAGCTTACTATAAAAATGACTACACTTTTTGAGTGTAAGAAGGGTTGGAATGTTTCTGAAAATATCTTATATGCAATTTAAGGCTGATCTTGATTTCTTGCTTAATTTCAAAAGTTGTGATTAAGAAATACTGCATTTTCTCTTTAAACCATCCTTGCAGGAATACACTAGTATTTTACAGAAAATCTGTTTTCTTAGTAGTTTCTTCCAGCTTATGAATTTAATTCTATAGGGAGTTGTGGAGGAGTTTGGCACACCAAAGAAACAGAGAGAAAATTCTGATCAGCTCGCCCTGCAACCTTCTTGGCGTTTTGCCAATGGAATGTTTGCATTGGTTCTTTCTTTTGGCCTTCTTTATACTGCACTAAGGAGCCGTAAAGCTAGATCTTGGCGCTATGGATCAGGTACAAGGTTATTCTCACACATCGCATATGCTGCAAATTCTACTTCATAAATTGGTTGAGTAATCCCATTCTTGTAGTCGTGTAATATCAATTATGATTATCTCATCTCATTCTTTAAGAAACGTGGGCGTGCTTTTTCCTTTTTTCTTAAGTTGCTCCGTCATCTGTCTATCTTGTTAACCTTATCAATTGTTGAATGTATTTGAAATCTATAGGTTGGCTAAGAGGATTTATAGCAGATTATGGAGTTCCTCTTGTGGTGCTTGTATGGACTGGAATATCTTACATACCTGTAAATGATGTACCAAGAGGGATTCCCAGGCGACTTTTCAGTCCAAATCCATGGTCTCCTGGTGCATACTCAAATTGGACCGTTATCAAGGTGAATCATGCAGGACAAATTCCAGAATATATGAGTGAACAATTAGAATGGCATCCACTTGAAACAGAGCCTAGATTTTGATCAGTTGCATTCAAAGTCTGGCAAGAAACTGATACTTGTTCAATTGTACAGGAAATGTTGGATGTGCCTCCTTTGTATATAGTTGGAGCATTTATTCCTGCAACTATGATTGCTGTTCTTTACTACTTTGATCACAGTGTTGCATCTCAACTTGCTCAGCAAAAGGAGTTCAATCTGAAGAAACCAGCTTCATATCATTATGACCTTCTTCTTCTGGGATTTTTGGTGAGCTGTTGTCCGGACTTACCAGTATGTTTATGTAATAAATCTACTGAAAATCAAATTGCAGTTAAACTATGTCAGTTTTCTCTATTTACATTTTCTTTATGTTGAATGTTTTTCTAATCAGGTTATCTAATGAATTTTTTGGTTATGATGAACTTTTTCTGATCAGGTAATATTATGTGGTCTTATTGGCATTCCCCCTTCCAATGGTGTAATTCCACAATCCCCAATGCACACAAAAAGCTTAGCTACTCTGAAGCATCAGGTAATGCTACTTGTTTCTTAAAGTTGAATCTGATTTGCAAAGCAGCAGACTTCTGTTAACTTTTAAGGCGAGTTTCTTAACGGGACACTAGTTTGCTGTTTATTTCTTTCCATTTTACATTCCAATTCTCACATTTGTGTTGGGTAACTGGAGGAAGATACCTTATCCACTCGTGTCGCTTTTGTGGTATATAAACAGGAATCAGTTCCAACTCTTGACAAATTCTTGTTGTCTATTTAGAGATGTCTAATTTATTCAACCTAATTCATTCAAACACTTTCTATATTCAGTTTGTTGTTCTATTTGATCCGAAGCTAAATCAGTACCTAAGACCTATCCTCACTCACATGTAAATTTACCGCCTGATCCCAAGGACCAGGGACTTTAGCAGTTGTCTTATGGATGAAATTGATTGTACTTATATCCTTTTTCTCAGTCATCTTGCTTATTTTACAGCTTTCTGCACAACAAGATTACTTCTTTATGCCATCTTTTGTCTTCATTTAAGTAATCATTTCCTATTGCAATGTCTTCTTGATCATCCATTAGTTATTAAAGTTAATGGTTTCGACAGCTTTGACATCTAACCTGCAGCTACTGAATCTTTGCTTCTCTTTCTAACAGCTTTTGCGGAATAAGCTTGTATCAACAGCAAAAAAAAGTATACAGAAAAATTCAAATCTGGGTCAATTGTACAGGAACATGCAAGAAGCATACAATGAAATTCAGACTCCCCTTGTCTATCAAATGCCACCTGCTCTGGTAGATTGATTTGCATTTTACTTTTTGATGGATATGGTATTTGTTATCTTTTTCTCCTTTGCCCTTATTTCTACTTTAAACAGGGACTAAAAGAGTTGAAAGATTCCACAATCCAAGTGGCATCAAGGTCTGGCTACATTGATGCCCCTGTTGATGAGACTGTTTTTGATGTGGATAAAGATATTGATGACCTTTTACCCGTTGAAGTCAAGGAACAACGTCTCAGCAATCTGCTGCAGGCATTAATGGTTGGTGGTTGTGTTGGTGCTATGCCTCTCCTGAAGAAGATCCCGACTTCTGTGCTCTGGGGATACTTTGCCTACATGGCCATTGAGAGTTTGCCTGGAAATCAGTTCTGGGAGAGGATATTACTGCTTTTCACTGCTCCAAGCCGAAGATACAAGTATATTCTGTAGTTTTCTGATCATATCCATATTCAAACTGTTTTGAACTTGTTTATTGCCCTGGCTTGAGTTTAAATATCATGTACACAAAGGAAATTAAAAATCTGGAAAGTAAATAAATCATATATTGAATTGCTTAACCACAATTTTAACTGCTCTCATCATGATAGCTTGTTATCATTATTATTCCTTCAACAATGAGTTATCTAATTTCTGGTGTCTGACTTGTTAGGGTTTTGGAGAAGTATCATGCAACATTTATCGAGACAGTTCCCTTCAAAACAATTGCCATCTTTACTTTGTTCCAGACAGTTTATTTGCTTCTGTGCTTTGGCATAACATGGATTCCAATAGCCGGGGTCCTTTTCCCAATGTTGATCATGCTTCTTATTCCAGTCCGGCAATACATTCTCCCTAAGTTTTTCAAAGCCGCTCATCTTTATGACTTGGATGCTGCAGAATATGAGGAAGCACCTGCCGTTTCATACAACATGACGAATGAAGTAAGTTGACCAATAGATATGAAATATTTCTTCATTTCCGCAGCTGGCACTGTTTGGAAAATTGGGGAAAATCATAGTTTGTTTAAATAACAAGTCACCTTTCGGAAATGACGTTTAAAGTTGAGAACATGCATGTTAAATGGACTTTTGAACTCAGATAAGAGTGTGAACCGTAGATAATAATCTAAGCTTAGGTTTGGACCTAATTTGGAATGCTTTATTTGATTCACAGGATCAATTTCCTCAGGAAAGAACTACCAGAGTAGATAGTGGAGAAATTCTAGATGAAATGATCACCAGAAGCCGTGGTGAGATTCGCCGCACACAGAGTCCTAAAGTAACAAGTTCAACTCCAAGTTCACTTGAGGATATAAAAACTTCTTACAGTCCGCGGATGCAAAGGGTATATAGCCCTCACGTTAGAGAACTCAGGGAAGAAAGGAGCCCGGGGTTGAATGGAAAAGGACCTGAAGCAAAGAAAACTTCCAGTCCTGGGCCATCTACCCTGGGACAAGGCAATCATGGTTCATCTTCATGCTAAAGTTCAAAATGCATAATTCACGAGTTTAATTGTCAGTGGTGCTCGAGAGGTCTTGTGCTATTTTCATGTAACTAAGTGTTAGGTGTGTGTTTCTCTTCCCTGCTTCAATCATAGGGTGTCTGTCACTGATAAATGTTCTTGTATCTCCCAAAAATGGGCACGGGACAGATTTGTGATAATAAAAAAACCTAGGAAAAGACGAAACATTTTATCATACAGCTGAATATTGTGGCTAGACTTTTCTTGTTTTGATCTTATGTTATGTGTGTTGTTAAGTTCAGGGACAAATAGAGCATAATCATGCAAGTGACTTGCGGTGCTATGAATAAAAATGCCTCTACAACAATCTCAAATTCAAAAAGCCAATGCAATTTGAAGTTATGTGATACATGTATGTTTCATAAACCTTCTGCTCAGCTTCATCCATTTGTTAGAGGGACAATATTGCTAAATTGCAGGCAGTAAAGCTTTATTCTAGTTGGTTTGATATCTGTCCAGAGAACAAAAATTGATATTAGTATGAGGCCACCTGAAAATTTATTTTCCTTAAAGAAACTTGAAGGATTTTCATGTTAGAGGTGAAGGAAAAGTTGCCTTACCTATCAACCTAAAGTGGCCTTATTTTACTCCAGGGGACAGGAAAACAGATGTGCACTATCTATGCTTGTTCTGTCACTAGTTCTTTTATATCAGCACTCTTATTAAGATGCACCCTATTTTTTCTGGAAAATAGTCCTCTCAAAGCTTAAGTTGTATTAGTAGTGGTGATGATTGATGAAGTTCATGTCTATAAGGCTTCCAATAATGGTTTAAAGATGGTGAGTGGGAATCTCTTCAGATATATCAAAAGGAAAACTCCACTTTTGCTTTATGTGTCCTTTCCTTGACAATTACAAATTTTAATGGCACAAAAGCCTATTACTAGTTATGAACTGATTTTTGTGTTTCAATTTCTGACTGATTAACTTAGTTTCTTCGTGGGAAATAATCCTTCACATATTTATACTCATTCCTGATACTAATTATCTTTTCTCTTGGCCTTTTCAATTTGTTTTTGCAATCTTTTTCATTGCTTTTCTGACACTATGATTTCAGTGCTCAAGCCTGTCTGCACTACAGGATCAAAAATTACCTAGAGATGCTGGAAAAGGGTGATTCAGAATATTAGATGGATATGAAAAAGATTAGCAAATATCTAAGCTAGTGGTAAGCATACAACATATATTCCATTGGTCTAAAAAAATAAAAAAAATAAAAATACAACATACATTCCACTATCCCTACTCTCCTATGCTATCCACATACAAAGGGACGCAAACGGTAGCTGTTACTTGTCATTCATTCGATTACTTACCTTTCTTCTGCCCATGTGCCACTAATAAAAGATTGATAGCCACTTTTAAGGACCCTTCCCGATCCCATTGCTTCTAAAGAGACTCAAATTGAAATCTTGCATTAAGATATCCATCTTTTTCATAAAATATATGAATATCCCACTCAGGCTGATTTCTTTATTTTATCTTATGCGAATGCATCTCTTGAATTAGAATAGATTCCATATTTTGTGTTTATATCAGAATCAAATCAATCATTTCTATTCCATAAATAACTAGTCCTTGTAGATCAATATAATTTTTTAGGCCACCGCCTGCTCAGGCCCAAATCAAGTTTGAGCCCAGTAAGTTGCACTTCATCACCAAAAACAAAAAAAACAAAAAAAAAACACTAGGAAATTGAATAATATGGTTTAAGCAATTTGCCGCAACAATTTCGGTGTCTTTTTCGTTTTATAAGAGAATAAGATTTGTCACATTGCAGACTTTGCAGTATCATCACTGATATTAGCCTTAGAATCCAACATAACAACAAAGTCATCTTTAATATTGCAAGTTATCTTTTCACAATACATAAAGATCCTATTCCTAATGTAACTTAACTTGAGAAATTGAGTGGTGCGGTAGTCGAATTGATTCGCATGTCCTGTTCAACAAAAAATATTATGATGGGTGGTAAAGTAAAGATTCATTCATGGGTCTAAAATCTAAATTCGAGATACAACTTTTAATAAAAGGTACATCTATTTTGAAACTTCCAAAAATTAAATAAGTAAATGAGAAAATCTTCTTGGCTCAAACTCACGTGCTTTTATGCAGTTTGACTTGCTTATTAAATCTTACTAATCCTGCAAACTAATTAAGCTAAATGGAAGTATGTGTGGAAATTGCTGGGTATATACATATGGGTTGTGGTTAGGTATTTAAGTAAAGGGTGGATAAATATGTTTTCATAATGTTATTACTTCTCTTAGGGGAAAAAAAAAAGAACTAACTTAATGTAAATTTGCCAGTTTAATCGATTGGTTGTCTCTTAAAAAGGATGGACTTTCATTGGCTGAAGTTGATTTTAGGACATTGGAGACTATTAATAAGCAACTGTGTAAAGGAGCTAATGATATTTAGAGAGCATCATTTGGTCATTTTTGAGATGTTAAAGCAAATTTTGTTCTCTCCCCAAGTTTTTCACTAATTACCACTCGGGCAAACAAGTTATATTGCCATGCATATAAAATAATGTTTTTAAGATACGATTTTCAATGTAAATAAGAGTTTGTTTTAATCACCAATCTTAATTGTGATAAGTAATGTAACGTTTGACACTACTAAGATACAAAATGTGACTAAAAATTTATAATTCTCTTGTTAACTGCTAATATGTTTTTGTATATTTTTTTAATTCTTCATTAGTTCTTCAGTTTCATCTATTCCTTTATCAAATATTAACATTAATTTAATGAAATACATAATTTATCATATGATAAATAATATTATTATTTGATAAATTCATAAATTTTACATAATTTATAATATACCATAAAATATTATTATGTGTCTAAAAATTTGTTATATAATAAAATATGTAATTTATTAAATTAATTAATTATATATATATATATCCTCATTTTTAAACTACTGCTTTTCACTAAAAAAAATCTAATATCTTCATTGCAAGTCGATGCTTTCATAGGTTATGAGATATGCTTTTGGAGTTGTAAGAAAATAACTAAGGGTGTTTTTAAAATGTTATTGTAATGTGTAAGTTTTTTTTTTCTTTTTTTTTATATTAATTCAAAGAGGATTTGAATTCGAAATTTTTATTAGAGTGAAGATATAAATATACTATTATTTATTTATTATTAGACTATTAACATAAGTAGAAACATGTAGATAAAAATCAATGAGTTAAAAAAATCAGTATTTATGAATTTAAAAAGTTTTATTGTATGGCCGAAGGTATATTATTCACTCATTTTTAACATAATTTTCGCAAAAACGGCGCGACACCAGAAACGTTGCGTTGAGTACGCCAACGACAAATCAAACCAACAGCATCTCTATTCATCATCTGTAGATCTCCACTCTGTACACACACTTAACGAAGAATGAGGCCACAAATGGTGTTATTTGGAGATTCAATAACACAGCAGTCTTTTGGATCAGGTGGTTGGGGTGCAGCTCTTGCTGACACTTACTGCCGCAAGGTTCTACATTTTTTTTTTTTTTTTACGTTTTTAAGATACCCAATCATTAGTTTCTTAATTTTGTGGTCTTGATTTATAGGCTGACGTGTTACTTCGTGGCTATGGTGGTTACAATACTAGATGGGCATTGTTCTTGTTGCATCACATTTTTTATCTGGTAAGTGGTTAACTCTTTGATTGTTGTTGTAGGTTCTGATTATTCATTTTATTTTTCAAATTTTCAACTTCTATTTTGGAATGCCAAATGGGTTTGTTGGATTTTCGCTATTGCTCTTAAATTGTTGGGATCTGAGCTGTTTTGATTGGTTTATTGTTTTTTTTATTATATTTTCGCGGTTATTGCAGGACAATCCAAAACCTCCGGTGGCTACAACAATTTTCTTTGGGGCTAATGATGCAGCTCTTCTGGGTAGAACTAGCGAAAGGCAGCATGTTCCTGTGGAAGAGTACAGGGACAACCTAAGGAAAATGGCTCAGCATTTGAAGGTACAAATTTCAATCCTTTACATTAAGCAATTCGGTTGATTTATTTTTCTAGTTTATTTGCTTATCATTTGCTACTTATGGAACCTCTTTTCTGTTTTAATTGATGTCCTCTGACCTGCACATAAGTCCAATACATAAAAGATATCCTTAACCCTTTGTAGTTTCCATTTCTGAATTCATGTACTGATCAAATTTCTATGCTATCTTTTGTCAAATGTTGAAATGCTCTTATTCGGTGCATAATAGTTGTGATTTTGTTTGCTGTAAGTTTCACCTTTTCTAGTTTGCACCAAGTTCAGTTTATCTACCATTGAGTTTGCAGGAATGCAACCCCACTATGATAGTTGTGCTTATCACTCCACCACCAGTTGATGAGGAAGGGCGGATGCAATATGCAAAGTAGGTTCACTCTTCTCCTTATATTGACTGTTTTACAAACACATCAAAATACTAATCCACGAATTCAGCAGTTGTGATGCAGAGATCTAATAATCTAATTCTGTAATTGGGACTTGTGGTCCTGAATTTTAGTTTTAGAACCCTTATCCTCTAAGCCATTAAACAGGATTTCTGGATCTGGTGTATTGTTCATAAAAGCATTATCCCAGCTGTGCCTATTGTCACGGACTATTTCTTGAACCCGTGCGGCGTTAGACACTTTTCAAGTGCTAAGCAGACATTTGGGGCGTGACACTAGTCTATTACCACCATAACCTTTACCTCAACCTCCTCCAAACACTGGTGCTTCCCGACTTTCTTGCTTGTACTGTTAGCCCAGCATTGCAATTGCCTTAACCTGCCATCTTTGATGCTTCTGGTATCTTAACGGTTATCAATGTCCAGTGACCGAAGGATGCACCATTAGACCGGATGGGCATCAGCATTGCTATGATTCTAATGACATAATAGCGGTTGGTTCACTCTTAACAATAAACCTCTGATCCACCTCCACTGCTGCCCCCCACCACATTCTCCACCATAGCTCCACACCTGTAACCTCAGTTGACATACCATTAGCCCCTCGAGTGGCACTTCTACTATTAGCATGCAATGTTCATCCTCTGAATTGCTGCTATTGGAGATCCTAGGAGCAGAAACTAGCCATGATTATGAAGGATTCAGAGTCAAATCTTGGACTCTTTGACTATGGAGTCTTAAGACTTCAAAATCCTGAAAACCTGAAACTAAAGCCATAAAATTACTGTTACTGTCTCACTTTTAGAGGTATAATTACTGTGAAATTTTGGGAATAACTTTTGTAGTTGGGTCTGGCAGATCATTATATGGTGAGAAAGCTATGAAACTGTCTGAGAGGACAAATGAAATGACAGGAGCTTATGCAAGGCAGTGTGTTGAGCTAGCTAAGGAACTAGACGTCCACTTTGTTGATTTATGGTCCAAGATGCAGGAAACAGAGGGCTGGCAGAAAAAATTCTTGAGGTTTGTGATATCAAAAATTTTATGATATGCCAAGTCTGATCACATTTTCTCTAGTAATAAGTATTTCAATCTAGACTAGTCTAATTGCGACAATAGTCTGCCTGAATTGAATGGAAGCAGTTCCCTGATGACTAGATTCAGAATGAAAGTATTTCTACTGGAAATACATAGGTGACAAACCCAATGGATCTTGGAAATTTGGTAATCTGAAACAGGGGCGGATCCGGAGACCTACATTTGGGGGGACCATAATGTGAAAACTATAATTTGGGGAGGCTAAAGGGCTAAATATCCAATTAAGTCAATTTGTTCATGAAATTTTTGTGGGGCTGGAAGGATCATGGTCACTCTTGACTACAATATTGATTGGCCCTTGATTTAACCATTGTAAAGCAATGCTGAATACAGTATGTATCATCTTATTATTATAGGAAGAAATCAAAACTATGGTCATTTGGTTTACTTAAGACATCAAACATAGTTACATATTCATATGATATTTATTTTAGCTCAGAAAGAATGTTCTGATTAGAACTATGTTCTGAGCATACTTCTCTTTTATCTTCCATAACAGTGATGGGCTGCACCTGACACCAGAAGGCAATGCAGTGGTCTACCAAGAAGTTTTGAGAATTTTCAATGAAGCAGGGCTTGCGTCTGAAGAAATGCCATATGATTTCCCTCACCACTCTCAAATTGATGGAAAGAATCCTGAGAAAGCTTTTCAGCAACAACAATGCTCGTCACATTCCGGTCTAGAAGAGCTTTAACTTTTATCCGTTGTATTCTTGTATCTGATGACTGATAACAGGTTTGGACTTAATGATTGTTTTTCTCTGATCATGCCATTGTTGCTCCTTAGGTGATTACACAATGAAAGAAGATTCACAACTTTGGCTGTTTGGTTGATGATAATGGTGTACATTGAATATTGAGCATTTCCTTAGCCCATTTGGAACTTAAAATGGTGAATCATATATGCTTATGTTATATTCTTTCTTGTTCATATGGCTTGTTACTTGTTAGAGAGCAGTATCTTTTGCGTAAGGATTGTAGTTGTAATGTTGTGTTTGTATTTCTCGTTAATTAACTACTTTATTAATTAACCATATGGAAAATTCTATATTATCTCAAGTATTAAGGCCGCAAAATGAAAGGAAATTATTCTGAGCATTTATAATTTCCGAAAGGTAAAGGAATTTGAGATTCGGATGAAGGTCATAAGTGGCAGTAGTTCCTGATTTCCCTTGTTCCTCGAGCCATTACACAATTAAAAGATTTGTATTTAATTATGATTAAAGAACAACTGCATAATTAAGGCTAATAGCAATTACGCACCTTAGCTAGCGTTACAGTGATCTCTGTTCCATAATAAAAGTAGTCATTAATGTATATTGTTTTTTATTTAACGTGGCCATAATTGTGTTTCATCCTCTAGGACCAAAATTTTACCATTAAATTCATTTTTAATGTCTTTTTGCTGAAATTTGACGAGTGTGAAAGACACTAAAGGTGTAGTTTGAAATCCGTTACAGTTCCAATAACTATTACTCCTTTATTATGTAATTAGATATCGCAGTGATTTTTTACCACACAAGAAGACCAAAAAACTAACCCAAGTCATAATGACTTTATTTACCCTTGTGATTTGCCCTTTTTAACCTCCACAGTAAATGCCTCGCCATGTTCACCTATTAAGGAACACAAAGGTGACACTTCCAAAACGCTCAAACCTTGATCAAAGTTTTTGCTGCATCTTCTCATGGAGCTTGACACTAAGCAGCTCAGGGAAAATCATGCCAACAGCCAACCAATATTCTTGTCCGAAAATTATATCAAACCCTACATGAAGAATGAGATTCCTTTTGAAGTTCCTTCATCAAAGGGTACATATCTTCAAGATTTTGATTGTCATTTTCATGCTATAGGGTCTTCCTCAAACCCTTTTGGTGTTCAAACTCCATGCTTCGACTCTTTTGATACTTTTCCATACAGCAACTCATCAAACTTTGACGTTTATGAGTGCAAGCCATTTGAAAATAGCAATTGTGGACATGATCAGGTCATGGACAATTTTCAAATTGAAGGATACTTGAATAACCAACAAGTAATAAATCCCGCCGATACATTGGGATACGATCAAAGCCACATGCCATTAGATTTCCTAGTAATGAAGCCAAATCAAGTGAATTTCGTGGTGCCAGATGAAGTTTCATGCGTAAGTGCTGATAATGGTTACTATAAGAATAAAGCTGGCATGAATAGGAATAATAATAGGGCTTGTCCTTCGGCAAGAAGGACAATGAAAGTTGGTAAGAAGTCCAATCTAGTGAAGGGACAGTGGACTACTGAGGAAGACAGGTAGATTAACTTAGATGAATAAAACTTTACAGAGTTATGATTATGAAGTTCTCTAATTTTCATCTTTCATTTGTTCTGATCATGTATTGATTCATGTTCATATATAGGCTCTTGATTCGGCTGGTTGGACAATACGGGATAAGAAAATGGTCTCATATTGCTCAGATGTTGCCTGGAAGAATAGGCAAGCAGTGCAGAGAGAGATGGCATAATCATCTAAGGCCTGATATCAAGGTCATAATTAACATCTATTCCTTCTTCTTCAAACTCTTTCATTGGTTTAATGTTTTTTGCTTTTTGAGACCTTCTTTTCTTGTGTGTTCTGTTATATCATCTGCAGAAGGATTCTTGGAGTGAAGAGGAGGATAAGGCACTAATAGAGGCCCATGCAGAGATAGGAAATAAATGGGCAGAAATTGCGAAGAGGTTGCCTGGAAGAACTGAAAATTCTATTAAAAATCACTGGAATGCAACCAAGAGAAGGCAATTCTCCAGGAGAAAATGTCGTTCAAAATACCCAAGAGGCTCCCTTCTTCAAGACTATATTAAGAGCTTGAACCTAGATTCAAGCTCTTCGAAACACCAGAGAAAAACTTCTTCTAATGGTGCCACCACAGCTGCTACTAACACTAAAAGTAAAACACGTGACCAGATTCCAGCTGTTGCTGCTGCCGAGGACCAAAACTTCTGCCCAAGTGATCGTTTGGTTCCAGATTTTGATTTCAATGAGGTCCCCGATTTTGATTTTGATGAGAAGTTATTTCAGGAGAGCTATAGCATTGATTGTCTCATTGAAGGGATGCCTTGTGCTCCTATTCTTGATGAGAAAAGTTTGGAAATGGAACAGTTGCAATTAGATGTGGCCCCATTGATGGAGTCTCAGGTGAAGAAGGAGCTGGATTTGGTTGAGATGATATCTCAAGCCAATCTCTAAGGACTTATATATAGGTTTATATATTACACATTGGTAGCAGATTCCAGATATTATACACAAATCAGATGGAATTTTGTTAAACCCTTTTTCTTTGTTTCTTTTTCATAAGTTCAGAAATTAGAATAAATACTACAGACAATCGAAAATTATATATGAGCTGTTGTGTCATGCATGTAAACTCCTATGAAATGTATAAAGAAAAAGAAAAAAAATCTTTCATTTTCTCTATCATAATTTTGAACGCATATTGTTTCCTTTCTTCAACTTCTGTTTTAAAAGGCTTGAGCTAATGCTTACAAGTTGTTATGTTTTCTATTAGGGTTTTGACTTTTGACTTTTTGTATTTACTATTAATTATATGTTTATATTTACTGAGATAAAAGGTAAAATCAGGTTAGGATCTTCCTCTCGAAATAAAATGACATGACATGAATTTAGCAGGATTTTTTTTTGAACATGAATTACATGGAGTCGAGGGAGACACAATGAGGCATGCATGTACGTAAAAATTGTATTCAAGCAATGCATGGATACTCCACAGCACAGCAGGGTCAAAGTCAAACAACCGTTTCAAAGCATCTGAATTTAGAATGAAGCATTTAATGGATCTTTATGGATTTCGTTTATTACGTGGAACTAATAGAAGCTCTTAATAACGTTTTATAAGGAAATAAATTTCAGGTTTAAATTTTATTTTAAGAAATAATAGACATATTATGATCACTCTTAATAGAATCAATTTCTTAAAAGGTCAACCTTTATACAACTTAAATATTAACTAATATAGTACTTTAAATTCCTTCAATTTGACAAAAATTTATTATCAAGTTGAGTAAATTTCAATTTTTTTTCTTTTTTTTTTCAGCCGGCCGGTTTCTAGTAGCCCGCTACCTTTGCAACCACCTTGGTTAAATGCCTCTACTCCCAAGTACATTGCTCACTGCAGACCTTTCTCTAATGTCCTGCGGTGGCCTCTAGTCCACCGCTCCACTATTCGAATGAAAGCATCTCCATAAAATTTATTGGTTAAGATTATATAGAATTGTTAGTAATTTTGTTATTGTGACTTGGTGTGATGTAGAATGATTTATACTGTAACTGGTAGTAGTAGAAACTTTATAAATTTGCAGTTTTAATTTGCGTTAGTAAATTTGCAGCAGGGGCAAGAGCCAGCTTATGGGATTGTAAAACATTGTGACAAAATTGAATATAAATTCAAAATGACTAATAGACGTGAGACTCGTGAATATAAGCCGTGCGACTCGAAGATATTTTGAAATGGCCAAAGAAAAGAATATCTAGTTCAAACTTTGAACCGAAGCACATGGACCACTCAATGGACCCACTTACCTATGTTAAATGGACTAGTAGTTGAACCGTAAGTTTGAGTCAACTTAAAATGCTCCCCTCGTTCTTCTAAATGCACGCACCAGACTCGATGAAAGTGTCGCACTATATCAAGAGGAGTACAATCCTGACAGCAGCTTACATTCTTTTCGTTTCTTCTACTTTTTTATTTTTATTTTTTTGTTTTTGGAAATTAGCATTCAGAGAGTCTTAAAGCTCAACCAATCAGAATTCAGATGTCTGCTATATCAGACAACAGCTCTGTGCATCGGCACCACGGTTCCAATTTTTATATTGCTGACGACCTTATTACCGTAATGAATTACATTTACGATTCAAACCAAATCAGGAACTATGGAAAAGGTGCTGAAGATAAAACTAGGAGAATCAACAGCGGCTCATTTGCTCCCTAAATAACTGAGACTACGTCGACAAAAGAATTTATCATCTCAAAATAAGGAAACGAAACAAAAAAGAAGATTACAAACCAAAAAGACTAATTCAGTTCCTGGCGTGACCTAAAAACAAGAGTCTTGAATAAGCGAAGCAATGTGGATTTTATCAACTACCGACCCAATTCACCAGCAAAATTTCTCCCTGAAATTCTCAAGCAGCTTTTGCCTTGGGCTTAATGCGCTTCACTCTTGAATACAAGAAAACTCCAGCAAGAGCAATCCCAGTACCTGCATTAAATTCAGGAATATAGAATCTCAGTAACTAAAAGAAAAGGCTGTAGTAAAATAAATCAAATGTGATAAAAGGAGACAAGTATAAATTCAAAAGCAAAGTTATTATACCGAGAGCATTGATAGGTGAGACTGGAGTTTGGAAGAAGATAACAGAGCTCACAATGACCACCACCCTCTTCACACAATTGCCGACAGAATGGGTAACAGGGGATACCCTCTGTAATATCATATAAGAAACCTGCACAGTTCAACCAGTTTCTTAGAAACCATGTAATATATGTATGAAAGAGGCCTAGGCTCTTGGCATTCATTAAAAATTCCTGATAAGTTCAATCTCAAAGGATGCGTCAGCTTTAAGTTTAATATGAAACAATACTTTAAATGTTAACACATCATAAAAATACAAGAAAAACGACTTAAAGAGGAAAGGGAAGGGAACCCCAGAGAAATTCAAAAGAACTCACCTGCTGATAAGCGTGGAAACAGAGTGCAGCAAGAAGTGACCTTACATAAACCTCTTTGACATTCAATCCCTATCATACAAGTTAGTGAATATATTAAATAAGAAACATGTTGGAGTTGAACCAGAAATTTAATTAAACAAATTTAGCTCTTTAAGGAAACTCACAGCAGATTGCAGGTATGCAGGGGTAAACTTGACACCTTCCTTGAAGACAGCCACAGGAGCTAAGAGGATGAAAGACATGATTGTTATTATTGAGAAGAGAGTGATATTGTCCAAAGATTCCTGTTAAAAAAATGATCATGGTTATGAACCAATCCAATGTAAAAAAAACAACATATGCAACCGCTTCTGACATTGGTCAGTATAAATTATGATAAAAGATTTCAACATATTGGCAGTACAACTACAAAACCAAGATCATTAATTAATAGAAATCTGGACAATGTAGATTACCTCTTTGTTAACCATGACCTTTTTGCTAAAGACATTACGAGATTGGTTTGTCAAATTGGAAGCCATTGCACTCCAAAAACCAGCCCTTTTTCAACCAAACAAAAAAAACATATATCATGGTTGATAATAACAATTGTTATACCAAGATCAGAGATGAAATCAAATAAATGAACAAGGAAACTCATCATGTGGTGTTGTTTTGGCAGCAATATTTAGGAACTAAATGAATATGCAATCTCTCACCAGTTAAAAGATGCCTCAGTAACTGATGCAAGTGCAACTCCGCCAACAATAGGTAAAAGAGAACCAACAACCCAAAGAGTAGGCAACTGTATCAGCAGAATGATGAAGAGAAGAATCAGCGAGGAAGACCCAATTACACAATGCAAAGGAATGGCCATTTTGTTTTACCAATATTAACATACATGTCTAATACTAATTATACAAATGAAATCCACAACTGCAAGAAATCATTTTAAGTAGACCAAACCAATAAGAGCTGCCCAAATTGAAACAGATTTGCAACTATGAATCTCTATGCAGAGATGCCAATCTATTTAATCTCTATCTAGCATATCATAGTGATGTAAAATACAGGAAGCGCAAGAAGTACAAAAAAAAATAATACAAACCTCTCCTAGGAACATAGCAGATAGGATAACTGAGAAGAACGGCTCCATAGCTTTAATTGTGTGTGTGAATGAAACAGAAACTTTCCCGAGACTCATATTAGTAAAGAGGTTTCCCAATGTGTGCACCACTGCAAGTGGCACAATTGCTGCAAGCTGCAAAGAGAGAGAAAATTTACCACATTAAGCATCAGATCAAAAATAAGAAAAAGGATCTGAAGAAAAGAAGATCGTCCAACAAAATATACCTGGGAGCGGCTAATTTTTGGTCTTTTATAAAGATTAAAAGTCCACATAAACGAAACCAGTACAGTCCCAACAGCAAATTGAACTGCCGTTACAGATAGTGGGAAGTGGTAAACCTTAAGAACCTGTCGACAATAGGCATGATCAATCAATCTCAATTCACTTTCCAATTGCAATATATGGATCAATCGCCTAAACTCAAACATCCTAAATTCTCTTAACAAACAAATTTTACGAGCCTCTATATTAACAACTAACTTGCGCAATTCATCTATAACAATTCGATTGAAAATGAACATAAAATGAATTTTATAGAAAAATATATAAATAAATAAATAGAAAACTGACCTGTTTGTTGTAAATATTGAAGTAGATATTAAACAAGTACCATAAGCCAAACAGCAGTCCAAGCTCCAAAGTCTTGGACATGCTACTCGACTTCTGTTCCTCACCACCGGCACTTTCGGGCACCGCCGTGGCCTTGACGTCAAAACGGCTTGTCGATTGGGGATCGCGGAGATGCACTGAAGTCCAGGGCCTGAACATGGAGGAAGAAGATAGTGACCATGATCGGCGGAGAGGCGGGAGAGAGGGGGAAGCTGCGGTAATGAGATCCTGTCGTTTAGAAGAGGAGGAGCAGAGCACGGGCCCCACTCTAGGGGTGGGCGACAGCTTGCGAGGCTTGAAGAGCGGGAGAGAATAAGGCGTAGCCGTGAACGGCGCCGCGCTTTGCATTTTCGAGATCTGAAAATTCAGAGCGCTGCGCCGAAAGAAAAGAGTGTGTTTATGCTTTTCGACACAGAGAGAGCGAAGAGGCGTTGGAGATTCCGCCGAAGAGAAAGCTTGGTATAAGAGCTAGTGTGCAAGTGTCAATTGAAATTCGACTTTGACAAATCATATTTCTTTAAAAAAAATAAAAAACTTTTATTAATACGATTCGGAGGAGTCGGGATATTCTAAAGTGTGCGTGACTGGAGGATTTTTATTATTTGTTTATTTAAAGCTTTTTTTTTTTTTTTGGTTTTCTGGGATCTTTATGAAAAGTACATTTATGACGAATTTTTTTATATTTTTGAGTAATAACATCTAGGTACCTAATTTCCTACACCTTTTCAGATAAGGATATAGTTTATCCATTTGTATGAAATAGGTCCCTAATTTCTATTGAAATGACTTAAATACCCCTCAGCACTAAAATTCACCGAAGAAAATAAGTGGAAGGGTAGATTTGTTAATTTATGTCGATTAGGACCTATGTAATAGAAATGGACAATCAATCTATACTAACTTTATTGAGAAAACATAAAACTAAGGGACCAAAATGTTAAAATTATTTATTTTATTTTAGGTAAATGGGCGGGTGGGATGTATCAGAAATTCATATCAGAACAAAAGAAGAAAGTGAAAGAAAGTAGGTCAGAGCACGAGGGTTCAGCCTAGTTGGTTGAGCTCCTTCAAGTCTCACATCCCCACCTGGGTTCGAATCTCCCCTCTTCTCAGGTGGTGCGAAAAAATAAATATATATTATAATTCCCCCTTTAAAAAAAAAAAAAAAAAAAAAAGTAGGTCAGATGAGGGGAGTACACTTGGACACTCTGGTAGGTGGGGAGCTAGACCTTTACTGGAT
The DNA here is from genome assembly GCA_946807835.1 of Ailanthus altissimus. Lineage (NCBI taxonomy): Eukaryota > Viridiplantae > Streptophyta > Magnoliopsida > Sapindales > Simaroubaceae > Ailanthus > Ailanthus altissimus. The sequence goes on along the minus strand of OX327691.1, from coordinate 26,269,622 downwards.
TTCAAAGTCCTTTGTTTTTTTTTACCCATTTAACAATTAGTACTAATTTTGTTTTCATTTTATGTTATTAACAAAATTGAATAATCGAAATGAAAACCATTCCTCAATAATATTCTTTATGAATATTGTTAAAAAAAACAATATTCTTTATATATATAGAGAGAGAGACTTCATAAATAATATTTAAGCAGAAAGTTTTATTAGAAGGTAAAATGTTTAAAAAGAAAATAACGTTGGGATTCGTTGAAGCGTATACGAGTATTGAATGCTAGGTGATACTGATGGCTATTCTAAATTCAATTTAGGTTTATATATATCATTGTTTTTTATTTTTTTACAGAGCAGTCCTGGTAGGTAATAACAGTCGTGGGAAACTTCGAAATAAGGCCAAATGGGGCTCTGGCTTTCTGCTTTTAGACACAATAAATAAATAAATTCCGAAGATGCACCTTGGCAAGACAAATCCCAAGAGACCTGTATTACTAATCATTTTAGGCATTTATCACCATTTAAGTCATTTACATTTGTTCATAAATTTCTTTCCTTCTTTAAACAACCGATAACTGTGTGAGGAGGTGATTATCTAAACATGCATAAATTAAATTTATTGTAACAGTTCCTAAAATTTTGATCCCAATAATTTTAAAGAGAAAACTGTCTTATGATTGGAATCATGTTCATGGTATTCAGTATCCACCGCTCAGTTGCTAGGGGACGTTGTATTTGTTTGTAAGTTTTTTTTTTATTAAAATTTTATAATTTAAAATTATATTTATGTGTGATTTTAAGTTAAAAATTAAAAAGAATTAACATCAAGTCGAGTACGTGTTAAACGTACAACAAAGAAAGTAAAATAGAGATTTGAAAGAAAGAGATAAGAAGAACAATCAATTAAATGGTAAATTCACAAAGTGTTATCTGTTGGTCTAAATATCTTTGAAAATTTTGATGATTCCAATCAATAAAGAAAAATAATATTTATAGACTAAAGTGTAAAGTTTTGAAAGTTATAGAAAATAGATCAAAATGCAAATGTTAAAAACTTTGGCCACTATAGCGCGTATTATAGCACGGTCCTATAATAACGACACTGTTCCATAACAGTTAAATCATTATGCAACGGCTAGTTACTATGTTAACAGTTGTAACGGTAAATTACTGACCTGTTTGTTAATCCTCGATAATTTTAAAGAGAAAACTGTCTTACGACTGGAATCATGTTCATGGTATTCAGTATCCACCGCTCAGCTGTTGGGGGATGCCGTATTTGTTTGTAAGTTTTTTTTGTTGTTGAAATTTGATAATTTAAAATTATATTTGTGTGTGATTTTAAGTTAAAAATTAAGAAGAGTTAATATGAAGTCGAGTACGTGTTAAACGTACAACAAAGGAAGTGAAATAGAGAGTCGAAAGCGAGCAATGGTACGAAAGCACAAGGGAAAATATTTTCAAGTATGAGTATTGCGGCGCTAAAGTCAAAACCCTCAGAGTTGTAGCACTAAAAATGTAGTGTTGTGGTGCAGTATGAGATCGCACGAGTATCGTGGTGCTGGAAGAGTAATGTTGCGACACTCAATTTCGAAATTTTTTTTTTTTAGCTTAAAACAACTTCTTTGAATGAAATTTAGACTCTTACACGCATAAACTCTTATTCCAATTAGAAATATGATCTCTATGAACGTTCTAAACACTTCTTAAATCCTTATAACCTCTTAGAATTAATCAAGTATTAGAAAAACTCTATGAGAGAGAATAAAAAGTTAGAGAGTCTTGAGTGTTGAGTGCTCAAGATAGTGCTATAGGAGTGCTTCAGTTATGAGTGAACAAAAGAAATACTAATTGATCATTTGAGAGCTTCTCTATTGATTATATTCATTGGTTATATTGTGAGAGAAAATTCTTATGAATGAATAAAAAAGACTAGGATCTCGTGATTTACTATGGATGTAGGCGTTTATTGACAAACCATGTAATTTTTTTGGGTATATTTGTGTGGTTATTTTATCTCTTTATCTTGTTCTTTTTATTCTTGCTTAACTTGTGGGTGAAGTCTTTTACAACACACTTAGAAGATTTTTTAGAGTGCACGCTAAAAACTCCAACAAGTAGTATCAGAGTCAAGGTTAGGGATAATACCTTTTGTGGTATATCAAAAACATAAATTGTTCATCCATGGCCATTCATAAGTACGGAGTAGAGAAGTTTAATAGGTTGAATGATTTCAATCTATAGAAGATGAATGATATAGCTCTAGTGGTGAGTCAATGGATAGATTTAGTCTATGAGAAAACTCAAGCAACAACTAGCAAAGAGAAAATACTTTCGATATCTGGATTCGAGGCAAATAGAGAAATCATTTTTAAAAAATGCTTACAGTACCATAGTTCTGTCATTAAGTGATAAAGTTCTAAAGGAGGTGATTGGAAAGAAAACAACAGTTGGCATTTGGAAGAAGCTTGACACCCTCTATATGATGAAGTCCTTGGCGAATTGTCTGTATGTCAATAAAAAGTTATATCAGTTGTCTATGAATGAAGGGGCTTCGATTAAAGACCATATTGAGACTTTCAACAAGGTAATCATAGATCTTGAGATAATAAACATCAAAATTAAAGATGAAGATAAGGCAATTATCTTGTTGTGTTCTTTGCCTCCAAGTTATGAGCACTTCGTGGATACACTCATAATTTGTAAAGAGACTTTAATGATGAGTGATGTTAAGCCCTTGTTAAATTCAAAAGAATTGAAGAAAAAGTTTGAGTCTGGTAATGCAACAAATTTGGTTACAAAAAGAAGAGATAAGAAGAACAATCAATTAAATGAAAATTTCACTAAGTGTTATCTGTTGGCTTAGATGTCTTTGAAGTTTTTGATGATTCCAAATAATAAAGAAAAATAATATTTATGGACTAAAGTGCAAAATTTTGAAAGTTATAAAAAATTGACCAAAATGCAATTGTTAAAAATTTTGGCCACTATAGCGCATACTATAACATGATCTTATAATAACGACACTATTCCATAATAGTTAAATCATTATGCAATGGTTAGTTACTATATTAATAGTTGTAACGATAAATTACTGTAGTTGAACTGTAGCAATGGGCAAGATACTATAGCAACGACGACAAAATGGTTAGTTTCTCAATCTCTATAAATACAAGCCTCGTTCAAGTTCAACAACAACAAGTGAATCATTTTATAATCTTCATATCATTTGAGAATAAAAGAAATATCTATATTTTATATTAAAATTGTTGTATCTACTTTTTAAAAGATCTTAAATTGTAAGGGTTTAATTGAACCCAAAACCAATCTTTGTAAGGATCTAGTTAGTACCCGGTAAAGCCAATATATTGTGAGGGTTTGATTAGTACTTGATAAACTAATCAGAGTCTAATTAGTAAATGAGAAACTAATTAGGATATGATTGATATATGAGAAATCTAATTTATAAAGGTTTTATTAACACTTGGAAAGTTAATTAAAGGGTCTTGGAAGATAGACCAAACTAATGGAATCCTTAAGCACAATTAGCTTCGAGGTGTGGACGTAAGCTGTGATAAAGACCAAACCACTTAAATATCCGGTGTTAGCTTTCTCTTTCCTTACTTTTTTATTTACTGAATTTATTTTTGCTTTAATTTATTTATATTATTAGTAAGTGCATTATTTTTTAAATACCTAATTCCCCTCCCCTCTCTCATGGAGTACCATTTTAAAACCTTTTTAGACTTTCATTATCTTTGCGGGAAATAAAGACACTTGATAAGAGATTGTTCAAAAAAAAAAAGAGTGGAGATGTTGCAATAGTCTATAAAGAGAACTATAAGGTTGCAAAATCTTTAGTAGCTTTTAATGATAAGTATGCTAAAGAATGAATACTAGATTTTGGCTATAGTTTTTATATATACCATAATAGATCTTTGTTTACGAATTATAAATCTAGTAGGAGTGAAGTACTAATGTGTAATGATATTACTAGTGGGATCATAGGGATTGATGACATAAGGATGAAGATGCATGAGGAAAGGTTAGATAATTACTTAGTATAAGGCACGTTTTTAGCGTAAGGAGGAACTTGATATCCTTAGGAGTGCTGAATCAAGAGGGGTCTTCATTTAAGACAGAAAAATGAATACTAAAATTAGTAAAATGGTCTATGATAATGATGAAATGTGAAAAGCACAAAGGACTTTTATGTACTTAATAGAATGTTGTAGTTGACTCAACATAGGTTATTAAGGAAATATAGACCAAGAGGTAGCATTAAAAATTTGCTCACCAAAATGATAAAAGTCGAAAGATAATATATAGTAAAGGTGCTGCTGGCAAGAATATGTTTCACTCATCAAGGAATTATTGTCACGGTGTCAAAAGGGACATGAGAGATTACAATATAAAGGATACCCAAAGAAAGAAGCATTCGTATCTTTGAAGACCAAAGTCAAGAGTTCAAGAAGAGTTAAGTCTATATAAGGACTTAACTGAAATTGGCGCTAAGTGATAGAGCGTTAGTATGGATGAATTTTAAAAGACTTCCTGAAGATAGATTTTGAACCAATGAGGGATTTGTTGAAATTTGGTGATTCAAAATTATGTTTATATATGATTTTGAGTTAGAAATCAATGAGAAGTGAACACGAAGTCGAGTACGCATCGTATGTATGAGAAATGGAGTAAAGTAGAGAGTTGGAAGCGATAAAGGGCATGAAAGTACAAGTGGAGACATTTTCAGATGTAAGCGCCACATCGGTGACTTTTGAGCATTACAACGTCAAAGTCAGAACCCTTAGTACCGCGACACTAGAAATTTAGTGCCACAGAGCTACAAGATCGCACTAACGCCGCAGTGACCAGTTTTAAAAAAAAATTTATTTTTAGCTTGGAACAACTTTTTTCAGTGAGATTTAAACTCCTACACGTATTAACTCTTATTCTAATTAAAAATAAAATTTCTAAAGATGTTTTAAACACTATATAAACTTTTATAACCTCTTAAATTAATCAAATATTAAAAAAATTAAAAAAAAAGAATAAAGAATTTTGTTTAAAGTGAGAGAATAAAGAGTTAAAGAACCTTAAGTGTTGAATGTGCACAAAAGTTATAGGAGTGTTTGATTTTTTAATAAACAAAAAAGGCATTAATAAATTTTTTAAAAACTTCTTATTAATTGTATTTTTTAATTATCTCTTGAGATAGATCTTTGTAATTTATATTATTTGTCAACGAACAAAAAAAAAAAAGATTTTATAATCCATTACGAATATAAATGTTTATTATCAAATTACATAATTTTTTTATATTTTTATATTATTTTATTTATAAATAAAATATTATAAATATAAGTATTTATTAATAAATTACGTAATTTTATATATATTTTTTATTCTTACTTTACTTATAAATAAAATCTTTCAACGCTTAAAAAGTTTTTTAAAATACATACTCTCCAACAAGTTCATTTTATCTAAACCCATCGAGTGACGATGTTTTCCTTTTTATTTTCTCTTCAAAAAGCAAAGCACAAAACTGCTACAGTAGAAATAAGAGTCTCAAGACTCATTCATCTTTCTCGGACCTTCATAAATAACAGAACTTGTGATTGGAAATCATCACCCCAGCTATTCACATAAATACCAATAAACAAAAGATGTTTTCATCAACCTAGATTGATTCATAAGAAATTTTCTAATGAAACAACCATAACTCCATCTCATCAAATTCATCAAAATCTGCAAGCAACATGTGTGCCTAATGGTGATATTAACCCTATAATTTAAAACTGATTCATCCCCTTTTTGGATAATGACGAGTGCAATTGCTTAGATACATCTCCTAACACCATAAACTTTCAGGACAAGTATACTTGAACGCTGGCAGTCTTCATTACCTTGCAGACGGGGCAAACACTGATAAACCCTTCACAATCTTTACACAAACACAAGTGTCTACATGGCAAAAGCAAGATAGAAATTTCCTGGACATTACAAGCTCTGCAAATCATCTGCTTCATCGAGATTGGATTTCCAGAACCATCCGTAACATTCAGATAGTTTAGATTAGTGTTAGAGGCTGCATCGTCTACCCCGCTATCACCACAACCTTCCTTCACATGCATAACACCTTGTGCCATGGCCTGCTTTAGATTGTTCTTCAACACGTTAACTATGGACTCATTATACTTTGCTTTGTAATGCCAGGACTGAACTTCCATGCTAACCTGCTTTATTTTTTCCACTAGTTCCTTGTTCTTACGAGTCATGTTTTCTATTTTAAGCTCCTTTTCATGTAACTTCCGGCCAACTCCTTTTTCTATGGCACTAAGAAAAGAATATGTCTGTCTTTGCTTTAATTCTCTGACACCCTTTATCATACTTTCTTCCTGTATTAACAGAGTGATTAAGAATTGGCTGCAAATTCTAGAAAGCCAAAAACAAATTCAAAAGAAATACAAAGTAACTATTACCGACTCTACATGAAGCCTTATAGGCTAAAATAAAATGCGAGGTGGCATATCTCATTCCTAAATTTCTGCAATTTGTAGAACTTCTTTTGCCATACTATTTCCATTAGGTTAATTTCATTTAATTAAAGAAAACGGAGAGACATTATGCCTTTCGAGGATAAGGTAATAACAGCACAATTCATCACAAGTATGTAGACTTATAGTTAAATAAGAAAAATGATTGGAGATTTAAATAAAGTTAAAATCAGAAACCTTCAGTGATTAACAAGTGTAATGGAATAACTTCCGCTTGATCCTTATACAAAAACCATCTATAGTTAAAGGGCACATATTATGTTATGTGACAGTAAACTGACAAAACCCAGCTTTCACCTCTATGAAAGTAAAGATTTTCGGCAGTACATATGAAAAAAGAAGACAAATGTGGAGTCACATTTTTCACATATAATCAGAAACTGCAGGATCTTCCTGAAACTTCAAAACTTCAAATCCTATTGTTTATATGTACGTGTGTGTGCACATACGTAAATAAAGTGCTTTTCCCATAAATAAGAATTGCTTTAACTTCTTGAGTTACTAAGTATGTCCAATTAACTCCAAAAAATCACAGTGGTAACACTGACAATAAGAACCCAAAACTGAACTAAAATAGCTCAGGTCAAGTATACAGAATCAATCAAACTAAATGACCATGATGTCATAAACCAACTGCTTAGCATTAACATTGATTTGAACATAGAAATCATGATTAGACAGCATATATATATATATATATGTGTGTGTGTGTGTGTGTGTCTGTAATTTGTTCTCCAATGGACAAATAATAAAAATAAGCATCAAAGTTATCCTTCAAGCCTTATGTGGAATCAGATTATCACCTGAATTCTGATGAAGTGATCAAATTCTTCCTTCTGACGGTCAATCTCAACCTTAAGATTATCTCCAAGGGACAGGATAACAGGAATAGCACCAGAAATGTTTTCACACACAGAAGTGACAGATGAATTGTGTTCATCTTCCTCACAAGAAAGTCTCAGCCCAGTTGATACAGGGTTTGGATTAAAAATGCTGCCAGGCTGACCAGCTTCAACTTGATGTAATTTATCATTTAAAGATATGTGGTGCTTTTGTTGTCTGGAAATAGATTCAACCTCTCTGCTTCTTTTAATTGGCTGCTCTGCAGTAGTTGCATGCTCATTTCCCACAAAGTTTAAGGGACCAACACCACATCCAACTGGGGCAGTAACAGATTGCAACATCCCTCAATGAAATTAGCCAACCATAAGACACCCAGAGAAGGAAACAATAAACAACTGGAATAGCTAAAGTTAAAAAAAAAAAGCACAACATTCAATTGGTTCATGTGTTTGTCACACATAATTTGACCGGAAGTGTAGCAATGCTATTCCCTTCATCCAATTGACGTACTACAGGGGAAAGAATACAATATTCTTTCTGATGTGGCGTTAAATAATTGACCAATAAACATCGCAAGCTGCAAAGCATGTATCATTTAAGAACAATAAAAAATAACCACAAACATCTAAATGTGGTGTCAGGCATCATGGTAACTAAATATAGAAGGCTTCTCTGAAAGAATCACAATCCTGGTATAAAATGACCTCATTTAGCACCAAGGAATATCTTATTAGAAAATTTACAATTGACCAAATGACCACGTGATTTTTATAATATTTTTGTACTCATCTGGGCTCATAGGCAAATGCTCACCATCTCCAAATAACTGCAGTTGTGGCAATGTGTTTGCATTAAACTGGAACTGATTTTCGTCAAGAAAAACGGGAAGTATGGTATTGTTGTTCTCACCTCCAAACATATTCCTAACAATAGCCAAAACACAAAATCTTCATTTCATATTCGTAGATACTTTAGAAATATATCTAAAGTTTCTCCTTGGTAAATAACACATGCAGCATTGTTGCACAACAAAAGAACTTTACCGGATACAAACATAAATTTCTCACCACCATAAAAAACAACTAAAACCGAAGGTCTAAATGAAATTCAAACTTGGGATAGAAGCTCACAAATCTATCTACAACTAAAATGCTTCATTGATCATTCCACTTGGCGCGCCCAGGAAAACAGAGGCTCCACTCAGTTAATGCAGATATTGAGTAAAGATAACATTTTTCTTATTTCAGAAATCAAGATAAGAACACAATCTGAGTTTGTATGACAAGTAGCATGATCATAAAAATGTAAATGCCAAAACCATTATTAACAACCCTCTTCTTCCCCTCGCTCAACGAAACAAACGTGTCGTAAAAATAAAAACTTTGCAAAACAAAACGCACCCATTGAATCAAAACGCAACACATCCCAACTAAAACATAAATAAGAGCCCTGCCCATTTCATTTCGCAACAGAGAAACACAAAGAACTTCATTTCTTATCAAAACAAATGAATCAGAAACCGGTAAAGATAATTAGAGGAAAAAAAAAGTACCTGGGATTGATGAGAATGAAACAAATAACGATGTGAACGGTGAAAGAGTGAAGAAGAATAAGAAGAAGAATAAGAAGAAGATGAAGAAGACAAGGAGAAAGACTACGAGAAGAGAAAAGGAAACAGCAATGGTAATGCAGATAATGTGGGCGATGAAATTAAATTGATAAAAACAACGTATGCGTATGGGATAAAAGAAAAAAAAAAGAGAAAAGAAAAGAATGGTGAGTGAGTGGTTAAGGTTAATGCTAAGAAGAAAACCGATGATTCCATTTTCCATTTGTACGATAGACTACTTCAACTACTACTATTACTTTTTTGGGTGTTGGTGTTGGGTGTAGTTGTTGTTGTTGTTGTTGTTGTTGCTGGTGTTGGTGTTGGGTAATGGGTATTGTATTGTTTGTTGGATGGTGTTGTGGTCTTCTCCTTCACGGCTTCGTTCTTCACTCTCGTCAGCTTTCTTTTTCCTTTTCCTCTCCCACCTGTAATTATTTTTATATTTTTGCTGCTTGTGCTTTGCAAATTGCTTTGGTGATTGGTATCTACTGACCAAATTGGCCTTTGTGTTTTAAGAATCTTCTAAAGATATGTGAGGCTGGTTTAGATGGGGCACCTTATAATTCTTTGCTTTTCTTGTGGTAGGAAGTTGCTTGCAGCCTTTTTTTTTTTTTTAGTGCTAATACTTATTGGTAGAGGAGTTTTTTCGCGCGACAGTTCATAATTCTTTTTTTTTTTGTGTGTGTGTATATAATAGTTGGAAGTAGATGGATGCTATTCAAATTAGTGAAATATTCATTTTAATTTTTATTAAAATTGGCCCATTCAATGAGGATATAAGTCTAACTAAGTTGAACTAATTGATTGGAGATTGAGTTAGTATAGTTGAATTGATAAATTTCATGATGGATTAGGTTTCAATTTATTCGAAATCGCATTTTATTCAAAATTGGTTTGAATTTTAACCAATATACATCTCTGAATGGTTTTAACTACAATATCACACCGACAGCTTCAATTTCAATAGTTTTGTTGGTCACGACAAATATAAGAATCCATGTGGTTTCCACTTGGCTCGGCCTCACGTTGTGAGCTGTGTTGTGGCCATACATAGAAATAAGTAATAACACAAAGCTAAAAGAGATTCAGAGACCCAATAAACAAGAAAAAAAAGTCCATTATTCACGGACACATAGCACACAACACAGACACAGCTCATCATTATTATTGCATCTGCTTCCTTCGAACTCCATCATCGCCCATTATACTGGCTTGTCACCCTTTCCCTTTCTTCTTTTTATTTATTTATCCATTTCTCTTTTAAATATTTCTGCAAAGAGCAAGGCAATGCCAATTCCAACGCTATCTACTCTCAACTGGAGGTGTGAAATAGACGGGTCGGATCGATTTAGGTCAAAATAATTTCCATTTATGGGTTAAGTCGGGCTAAAACTTATTAATTTTTATTAGGTTGAGCTTACTTTTTGGGTCGGGTTTAATATGGGCTGGGCATGAATGGGGCTTTTTTGAGTCAGCCCATAAAACTGGTTAAATTATTTTAATATTGAGTATAAAAATAAATAAAAATCCTTAAATTATCTATTTTTATTAATATTATAAATTATTATATGAAAAAATTATCAAAATGTAACAGAGTTCTCACTTTTATTAATTAAAGAAAATGTAAAGTTTCATGTGGCAAACAAAAAGATTAAGAGTTGCATCATTATAATTTTAGTATATTTCAACTAAATTGACACACATTGAACTATTAAATATTATAAAAATAAATTTAACTTATTAATTGAGTTTATCACACCTTTAAATTTTCAAAACAACACTCGCCCATATGCTACTTATAATAATTAGCAATTAAGTTATTATAAAATATATTTTAATTACTTAAAAAATGACATAAAATCAATTCAAATAATATTTGTTAGAAGCCTTTAAGATCACTACTAGGCTCGTTAAATAGTAGTTTCCCATTAAAATGGGGTAAAATAGTGATTAGTTTTAAGTTAATTGTTTAACCAAAATTGTTTGTTGTGTTGCTTGGATAAAAAAAAATTAGGTTAAATTATTTATTGGGTGACCCTTTTTTTAAAAAAAAACAAAGAATATTGGTTTCTTTCTATAATTCATATTTAAATTAAATTATCATTATTTTAAAATATTTTTAATTGTTAAATCTAACAAGTTAAAGTTTATACTAAGTCTTTTTACAAAATACTACACGACAAATTTATAATCTCAATGCTCTCTTGTATTAGACTTGTCGTCGTTTTTCTATTGTCTAGTGTATTTACTTAAAAAAAAAAAAGAAGATAAAGTGAAAAGTTATTTAATAACATTTTCTAATATATTGATTTTTTAAAAATAAAAGGCATATGCACTTGCTTAAAATGGTCCAATGATTAATATGGATTTGCAATGCATCTTATGTCTTAGATTCGATCTCTCTCTTTTAATGTAAAAAATAATAATAATTTGAAGGCGTATATCAACTTAACCTTCAATATGAGATTGAAATGGAGGTTACAAAATTTAACATATAACATTTAGTAATATATACTATATTTACAAAGTTATTATTATAATATCATACTAAATTAACAACGTGCATCAACAGATGCGAGGGCATTTTTCATATTACATTTTTGTTAAGTGCTTTCAAGTTTTTTCAATACACATCCTAAAACTTTCATTATACATCTAGATTTTTTTTTTCCTACGAATTAAAATAAGATACACAAATTGAGATATATAATAAAATTTTTAAAATATGCGAATTAAAATTTATGAACAAAAAAATTAAGGAGATGTATCATACAATGAATACACAATAAACATGTCTATATAATGTTAATTATATAGACTCATCAACCATTGGATTAAACGAAACTAATAATTTAAATTTAAATAAAAAACTCGAGAATATATCCTAAGTCGTAGTTTTTACGCCAGTAGCACTATATGAATAAATTAATTTAAGGAGAATAAAATAATAAATAAAATAGATAACACAATAAATAATTTAATTAATTATATAGTTAATATATAAATTCACTTTAATTTGTACATAAAATATTATTTTTTATAAAAATATATTTGCTTGTTTGAAAAAATTAGCAAAAGGAATTTTTTTTTAAATATACAAATATCTCATTATAATTACAATTGTCAAACTATAATTATCTTAAATAATTAAAAAAAAATTGAAACTCTCTAATTTTTTTTCAAAATTTGAACTCTTATCCTTTAACAAAAGGGTGCACAAACATTACTGTAAATGGATGTAGAAAGATCTGTTTTCGATAACATTTAAATCACACTCTTATTGAGTTTAAAGCACCCAAATTTTGAGGGTTGATTCCTTCCTCCGCCTCAGTGCAAAATCGTGTGTGTGTGTATATATATATATATATATATAAATTCACACTCTTATCTCTATTCCACGTTACAATTCTAAACCTCCATCACACGTCGGTGAATTTTGTTAATATGCATAGCATAGCAGCTGATCACGACTGCACCAGCAAGAGGCTAACAGCCACGTTTGAGGCTAAAAAAACACGGCACAGTTTCCACATAAGGAGACTAATCAAGCTATTCCACGTGTAACCTTTCTCGTCCATAATAATCGGCAAAGATCCGTCGCTCCTCTCAGTCTCAGACACCAAAACGCCCACAAATGTCGGACCCCTAAATATCCATTCAAACATCATAATCCTATATTTGCCCTCACACCTTTGCATTTCCTACCCAAAACGCACAGGGCTAATTTGGTAACTTCATTTTAACATACATAGATAATGTCTACACTACAACCGTACACAAAATCAAATCCCGTAAAAAATGAGCTAACAGCCGAAGCCCCGAACAATTTTCATTCATTAACTAGTGTCTCTCTCTCGCTTCAACAATTGACATTTGTGCCTAAGACAAACAAAAACCTTCCAACTCTTGAGACAATTCGAAGACAGAAATAATTGAAGAGAGAACCGATAAATTCAAATTAAAAACATAAAAAAATGCATGCATTAAGTAGTGTTAACGTTTTTACTGATTTTAATTCGACGACGAGGAGACCTTTGCACGGTCGTGAGATTTTCAATTTCGTGGATTTAGAGTGTGGAAGGAGAAGAATTGCTTGGGGCTCTAAAGATCTTACGAGAACTTGCGGAATTGTAGCCTGTGTTGGCGGCGGCGGGGCAGGAGAGAGTCTCAGTTCGAAGTCGGGTTCGGGTGGTCCGAGTCCGAGTTCGTTTTTCTCCCGGAGTCAAACTTATGCACTCTTGAAGCAGCAAATGCAGGTTGCTGCCAAATCCGAGGTTGGTCTTTTGATTTTTAATTTGGTTGTTTTTCCAATATAATTCTTCTTTCATGATTGCAAAAATAGCCAAATTTTGTAACATGCATAACTACACTTGCTCTCAATTCTTGTGCTTTTATCCCAATGATAAAACGGCAGCGTTTTAGGAAGGCGGCAATAACTCTCTTTATTAGTTCATAAGCAAATAACGTAAAATAGCGCGCACTTAAAACCACCCTTAAGAATCAGTTCCTGTCAATTCAATTTATCATCACATGTTGTGCTTTGTTCTTCATTGTAACCAAATGAAGGACTTTGTTTTATGCACACTAACAGACGTGCGTTTGAGGATAATCCCAAGAGTTTTTTCTTTATAAGTTTGTGTTGATTGTAGGATTATGAAGAAGCTGCAAGAATTCGTGATTCATTGAAATCATTTGAAGAAGATGAGCCGGCTCTTCGGCTTCAAAGGTTAATGAAAGAGGCAGTTGCTGACGAAAGGTTTGAGGTATCCAATTGTGAATATATATTTATACTTAATATGTACTATATGTGTTTTTTCTTGTTCGTGTTTAGTTCATCTCTAGAAAAATGGACACAAGGAGTTAGGCATTCATTACTAATGATGCCTGTGTACGAAGCTACACATTTGTAAGAATGAATGGCTTTCTGGACCTTGATAAGGCATTTACTGATATGCAAAGTGATATTGGTTGTGGACCACATATATTTATTATGTAAAATTGATATCAGAAACGTTGTTGTGGGCGTTACCTTTAATCCATTTCCTAAAACCCAATCCTGCTTTCCCTTTTGCTGCTACATTTCGATGGTGGTTTAATATGTGACGTATGTTGTGTGTATATGTGAAGGCATGTATTTACTGGCTCCCTGATGATCTATTTTCTGTTGTTGTTTCGTTTGGCAGGATGCTGTTAGGTATCGTGATGAACTAAAGGAAATAGCTCCACACTGTCTCTTGAAATGTTTGAGTGATGCAACGACCTTGGTATGACAAAATTCTTATTATTATTGCAAATATTGCCTGGTGCATAGAGGGCTATGTAAATGTGATGTTATTCCTATAGAGAAAAGATTTTCTGTGTGAAATGTTCTATCGTTGTATCATGATCTGATAAAATATTGTTTCGTCTGGTCTACCCAACAATTCATTTTAGTGTATACAAGTTAGAGACCTTTCTGACATTCTTGATAGACCAATTTATGGCATATGAATTTTTCAGGGGATAAGGGTTCAAGTTAGGAGTGTCTACATTGAGGGTCGAAGTCAACCTTCAAAGGGGCAGTATTTTTTTGCATACAGAGTTAGAATTACCAATAACTCAGATCGTCCTGTTCAACTCCTTGGAAGGCATTGGATTATCACCAATGCCAATGGCAAAACTGAAAATGTCTGGTGAGTTAATCTCCATGTGCTATCTGTGGTCTTGGGAGTCGCTCAACAATGTTTTCTTTTCAACTTTGTCTTTTCATTTTCTATGGTCACGGTATGATATAAATTTTTTCCTCTCATTTCCCTCGCCTTTTTTGATATATGAATTTTTGTCTCCTTCCTTTTTGCAGGGGTGTTGGAGTTATAGGTGAACAGCCAGTCATTCTACCTAGTACAGGTTTTGAATACTCGTCTGCATGCTCATTAAGCACTCCAAGTGGAAGAATGGTGAGATGGGATAGTTTTGCATTCTTATGTACTTTCCAATTTGTTAAACTTAAATCTCACTGTACTGGCTAATGGGTCCAAGAAGTTAAGATCAACCACCACATTTGCCTCTGTAAATAAGTTGCATAAGCCACACCATGGCCATACCCAATTGTAATCAGTTTTTGGTTTTCCCATGTTGTTTTTGTGAAGGTAAGATGTAATAGATTTTTAATGTGAAACTATTGGTTCAACATTGAATCCATTGAGAGCACAGTGAGAGATGAGTGTAGCTCAGAGAGAAGGGTCCATATCTCAAAATTCATTTTGTATTCATGTAATTTCATATTTGCTGCTATTGGATATATATGTTATTGTAATACCTTAAAAGCCAAGGTCTTATTGTTGAACAATATCCCACAAAGTTAAATATCTTTGGTTGGGTTGTGATGCAGGAAGGTGATTTTGAGATGAAACATGTTGATCGAGTAGGTTCACAAACTTTCAATGTGGCAATTGCACCATTTTCTCTCTCCAGAATGAATGATGATATTGACTATCATTAAAACTGGTATTGTGCTTCCCTTTGGAGAGGTCGAGAAGCCCCACACCCACATCGTGTTCAGTTATTTTCAGAAAAGCTGTACTCCAATCAGAATTGTAAAGCAGTGCATTGCAATAGTTATGTGTAATCATTGTTTAATAATCTCTTCAATTGTTTCTCTCACTGATACGAATTGTCAACATCAATGTAGCAAACTTTCAAAAAATTCAATGGAAAAATGTCTAGTATTTCTTTCTCTGTAGTGCATGGGATTGAATTCCCAAATTCTGAAAAGTTGGATTATTGTGCAGAGTATGTGAGATGTATTAAGCATGAATGTTGTGCTTTTGTTAGGTTATCACTATATGCATAAAGTGGATTTGCAGTTCCTAACATTGAGGAACTATCTTATTGAATGGTTAGCAAAAAGTTAAAAAGAGAAAATGAACTTACTGGGGTATACCGTATATATCACTCAGCCAAGTTCTCATCGTTACCTGTAGATGGATATTGACTTGGGGACTTCTTTGGTCATCCCAATGCTGTTGAAATGACCGAGGAGTTGATTTCTTGTGGACTTACTCCATCGAATGCTTAAATCAAGCATGATTTCTTTGGTGCTCTGTTTGTTCAATGTTATTGTGTATTTTGTTTTAGTCTTCGTTGGGTATCCTTAGACCATCAAATTCCTTGAACGGCTTCAAACAAGACGTCAGTGTCATGTAGTTCTAGTTCATTTTCTCTAATTTCATTACGATTTTTCCAGTGATTGATGACAATATCTGGTTCCTTCAGTTACAAGAAAATTCTGTATGATGTATATTTACATTTCCTCAGAAACAGAAAAACCAAACAAAGGAAATAAGTTTGTTTCTTGGATTGGTTTCTTGCTTTGCTGCACATACACTTAAAATTTCTCCATTGCTTTACCCGATTTACTGCTTAAAACATGGAAACAACTTCCCAGCTACTTTTGGTCAAGCAAGGTGGGATTGATCTTGATTTCTATCAACGATATTAAAATTTACTTCAAAAAAAAGGGTGGGGTTGTTTATGCCCCAATAATACATAAATAGTCAAATATTATAAATACTGTCCCACTATTTTGTTTCATGAATACCTCACAAAAACCTCCGAAATTCGTAATATCTCAATGTTAATCAAAATCAAAGATATCATATCCTCCCAATACCTGAGAGGTGGTAACGAGTCATTTACTAGTTTTGTATTTATTTATACCCATTACATAACAAGAACAAATGATATTGAAACTATTGTAGCAATACATGATTAGGGTAGTGTAAGAGTCGTGTAATGTTAGACCTCTAACATTGTAATGTTTTGATTTTTTTTGTTTACACGATTGGAATAACATACAAGTTATGTAATAACCGTGAATACAAAATATTATTAATGATATTTTAGTCTTTTCCAAAATTTTCTAAAATATGTCTAATATTATCGTTTATAGGGTGTATATTTTGTGATATTATGGGGATTATCTTGGCACATCTGATGAAATTTGCCCGTCAAGCAAGCTCATGAAATGACAACCTTCCCTCGCTATTTATTTACATTTCTCTGGTACCGTGTTGTGTTTCAAGCAAGCTCATTGCATTGTCATTGAAAGTTCAGGAGTTAATCCACGGGTTTCTTTATTCATAGTCACTGAACATGAGAGGTACTTCTCTTCTCTCTCTTTACCAAAGCACATGAAAAATCTATGTTTTGAGTTGTCACTCTTACTTATGAATGTTCATGGAAAGAGTTTAGTGTCTTTAATTAATAAGGGGGTGTTGGGTTAGGCATTTGCAAATAATTTTGTTAATACATAATATAACTTGGTTCCAGAAGCTCATGAAAGATATTTGATGGGGATGTCCAAGATTGTTATTCAGTTTTGCAAAATCGTTTGTAATTACAATTTTCATGTTAGAGTATGACAATTAAGATTTGGTCTAATGTTACATTTTCAAATTGTCATTTAAGTTGAGTGTTGGTTTCAGCTTGGCAGCTAGTTCATGCTTTTGCAATGTTAACCAAAGGTGATTCGCCGTATAAAAATAAAGCACCACTTTTCTTCACACTGGTTGTGATCCCAGAAAATTTGGTTAATTTGCTTTTGAGTGCTACCTTGGAGTTTAATTGTTTTTGTGTCTTCCTATAAAATGGGTCGATATCTTGTGATCTTTTGAAAACATACTTCTATAATAAGCTTGAGAAACTTGCATATAGTTATGTCCTCCTGGGTCGAGCTGCTACCGAACTAAGAATGAATTCTCACTTCTCATTGTTGAAGTTTCATAGTTTTACTTTTACTCATATGGCTTTCATGAATCACAGTTCAAGAGGTTTGTCTACAACTGCTTTTTTTTATTTATTAAATGTTTGTGATATCTAAAACTTTGCTGTTCTTGTTGTTAATTAGCAATGGCCGTCTTCTTGCTTGAGTATATAGTTTCTTACATAGTGCAAATGAATTGCCAAATTGGGATTTCTTAACGGTACTATCTGCACAGAACCTGGCAGATGTTGTTGCCCTTTAACCAAGTAACTTACGGCTTGTAGCTAATTTTGTGATTTCCTTGGAGGCCAAGTTCCTCTAACATTCACCTGTCGTATCGACTTTTTTTTTTCCGTATAGGTTTTGAGGTACCAAATTAAATGAACATATTCAAATTGACTCGTTTATTTAAATACTCCATTTCAACGTGATCTATCGAAGCACACCCATAAAGATAATTAGTATGTTATTAATGAATTATCGAAAATAATTAATAATAAGAGCAAGATATCTTTCTTTCTGATACCGACTCATCACTTTTCCATCTTTTTTACCTTTTCTCTTGGTTTCTTTATTCTCTTACCAGTTTTCTGGTGAAACAGTGAAAGTAGACAGCCATTAAAGCCGGTGATATATGTGTTTTAACCTTTTTATACATGGTTACATCACAAAGGTGGCCAGGGTGGACGATTTAATGTGATCTTCAGGTCATTGTGATGTTCATTTTCACTTCACCCCATGTGAATGTGATACTGTAGAGCGACGTGCTTCACGCTCATCTTGCACTTCGCATTTCCAACTCCAAGCCCTAGGTCTAGGTGGATGTGGATTCCCACTTGGGCACCATGACCTAACCCCAGCCCACGCTTTTGCAATGCAACCAATGCATGAAAGACACGTCCCTCTCTCATTGAAGCTTTGAAACGTGAATTAGAATTACCAAAATGCTCTGACCAAGTACAGAACAAGGCCAGGACCAGGGGTCATAAATGGGTCCCACTCCTTGACCATCTTTAAATCTTTGTAGCTTCAACAAAAAGCTAACACCATGATTGCTATTTGCTAATCACAGTTTTACATGTGAATGTCATGCTTCATTTCATGTTCATCCCGACAATGTCCCACAAGATGAAGGTTAATTAGGTGAGCTTAATCTTTCATTGATGAATTATGGGGATCATGAAACCGATGGGTCCAAATCATTAGACAAAACAAAGAAAAAAGTAAGGCTTCATCATGAACCATGGTACTTCAGTTCACAATATCATTTCCTTTTCCAGCTCAGACAACAGTTACGAAGCTGAGAACATACAAAAACCATGCTCCATGCTTGTACTGAAAAAGCATCTAATCTCCGAATTTCAACACAAAGTCCAAATACTGTATTCTCTGTCTCTCTGTCTCTCTCTCAATTCGTATATCAAAAAACTTGAAAAGACTCAAAAAAGAGGACTTGGGAATTGCATATCCAAGAAAAGGTGACCAAAACATGCATGTATTTTTTTTTGTTTTGGGTAGTTTTTTATTTGGTATTTGCATGGGCATAACGAAGATTGAGAATAGAAGATAAGCAATGGTCCATTTTACAAGATTTTTCTGTATACACATTACCAAAAATAAAAAAAGAAAAAGAAGTTTATTCTCAAAGCCCACCATCCTTTAAATTTATTAGTAGTTTCTTTTTTATTTGTTTGTAAAGCAAAGAAGCAAAGCATCTCCTATTACATACCATCACATTTGTCTTGCTTTTCCTTGTAAGTATCAGCCTTTCCTTCGCTTAGAATTCAACTGCTTCTTCTCCTCTTTCGTCTTTTGTCGTCACATTTATAATCATTTATTCATTAATTAATACAACTCAAAGCAAATCTTTGCATTTTATACGTCTTTTGCAAAAACATTCCTAAAGTTTGGAATCTCTGCCTTAGCCTATGTCTAAGGCATTAACTAACCGAGTCAAATTCAAATTTAGCATTTCTTTTTTCATTTTTCATATTTTTAAAAACTTTTCCATCATGTGATCGAATATTTCTCTCAAGTTGGTGCAATATATGAGATGCCCAATCCCATAATTCACAAATTTTTTCCTGGAGTTTATATCTAAAATGGCATTTTGTTTCTTGATAGAGATTAATATACCCTGTTGTTGATGATCAGCCTTGGCCCTGTTTCACCAATTTCTGGACTTTCAACTTTACTTTTCTGCAAAACTTCAAATATTCTTTTTTCTTTATACCTAGAGTTTTCACATTAATGCGTGTTCTATCAGATCATTTCTTGCAACTTATAGCTTTAGTTTCAGGTTTCCTAATATTTGTCCTGCTGAGCTGACAATATTGTTCATTCTCCATTCACTTGTAACATTGGCTTATTCTTCTCAATCTTTTTGATCTTCATTTTCTTCTGTCAAAGTGAAAGTTTCAAGACAGTTTCACCATAAACCCAGCTCGTTTTGGTAAAGTAATATTAATTCGAATGACTTACATAACAGGTTCAAAAGTTTCATGGCATCCAGCCATGACTGTTGATTCAACAACCTCAACTTACTGGTCCAATTGGAGGTTCATACTTTGTGTCATTTGGGTATTCATAACGATGGTTTTCGCGTCATTTCTTATATGGAAATATGAAGGTTTCCGAAATCCAAATAATAACAGAAGAGAAACACAACAGCAGCAGGAGGAGGAGGAAAAAGCAGGGTCTTTGTATGAGGATGAAACTTGGAACCCATGCTTAAAAGGAGTTCATCCTGCTTGGCTGCTGGCTTTTAGAGTTATTGCTTTCATTGTCCTTTTGATGTTGCTCATTGTCACTGCTCTTATCGATGGAGGCAGCATTTTTTTCTTCTATACACAGTAAGTTCCGTTTCCCATTTGTTTTAAGCCATTTAATCAGAGTTTTGTTTGTATCTAATTGGCTGAAATTTTGACTCGTTATTTGATGTTTCTTGGTTTCTGGCAGGTGGACTTGTACCTTAATCACCATTTATTTTGGGGTATGTCTTATAGCTTTATTTTAAAAAAAATCCCTTTAATTACAGAATTTAGGTTCTATAATGCCTATATATGTGTCTACTTTTTTCTATTTGTTATTTGCTTATTACCTCAAATTTCTGTCTGTAGCTTGGATCATTGCTCTCCTTGTATGGATGTTATCAGTATCACAAAAGGGTTGACGGTGATAGAGTTGATAATGCGGAGGTAGATGCTGAGCATGGAGCCTATGGTGGAAATTCTAATAGTGCAGCAAAAACTACACGCTCCCACCAAGAATTCAATTTTCGCCAACCCGCTGGCTTTTGTGCTTATCTCTTTCAAATAATTTTCCAGGTAAATTGCCTGAAATGAGTGGCTGTCTTCAGCTTTTATGTCACATGAATGAATGATCTCTACATTTTACAATCTGAGTAATTACTTTCAGAGTGCAGTTTTCTTCTTAAATTGTTAAATCCTCTAGGCTTTAGGCTTCTAGTCCTTCCAGTAAAGATCTTTCCTTTTCCTGGAATCCTAAGATTGAAGCAATGTCTTGTACATGAGCTCGTTAGTAAATCAGAGTTTCATTGATCCATCTTTTAGAGAATGAATGAATGTATGTATCCTATCAAGGCTGAATGGTAATAAACCCCTGCTCGAAATTGATGCTGCAAACTCTGGTTAATAAATGAATGAACCAAGAAGGCACAATTCGAGGCCAAAATGAATCCTGTTGCATAACAATGCAGTTTTGTAGCATAATTGATACATTTGATTGTTTACACCTATACAAAATGTGATTCATCTTTTGTTTTTTCTTGTGAACAGATGAGTGCAGGGGCTGTTCTGCTCACAGATTGTGTCTTTTGGTTCATAATTGTCCCATTTCTTGAAATCAACAATTACAGTCTAAATGTCGTAAGTATCACACTCACACCTTCTCTGTTTGCCCTTTTTTTTTCTTTCCCTTTTTCCATTCATTTTCATCCATCTCATTTTCTTTCTCAAAACAATTGGTTTGATAATTTTTGCATGGCAGTTGGTGATAAACATGCATACAATAAATGCTGTTTTCCTGCTAGGTGATGCTACTCTGAACTGCTTGGTGAGTTGCCTTAAAAACTCATTTTCAATTCACTAATCATTCTGCAACTCTTTACAAGTTTATAATTTAACTTGACTTGTTTTCCCCTTTCAGCGCTTCCCCATGTTTCGCATCGCTTACTTCTTCGTATGGACGGTGACTTATGTTATTTTCCAATGGATTCTCCATGCATGTCTCAAAATCTGGTAAATGCATTTATGTTTTGTCTTTCTGCAAAGCAAAGTAATCTTCATTCCATTTCTTATAACCATGATCGTGAAACAGGTGGCCATATCCATTTCTTGACCTGTCATCTTCATATGCCCCACTTTGGTATGTATAATGTCCCAAAAAAAAAAAAACTATTTCTGCTACAAGTTCTCAACAAACAAATAATCTATTTTGCTTAGTTTTAAGATCTTCTTATCATTTCTTTTTCTCTATCTCAAATGGGATTTGCAGGTATTTTGCGGTGGCGGTGATGCATATCCCGTGCTATGGTGCTTTTACTCTTGTGATTAAGATGAAACATTCTCTCTTTTCGAGATGGTTCCCTGATTCTTATCAGTGTGTGAGATAACTTGGGTTGGAACTTTATAGAGCCAAAAAGCCTCATGATCTTCAAGAAAATGTGAATTTTTTCTTAAGTAGGAAGAGAAAGCTACAGAATAGCAGAGAAACAAAGATCAGATAATATCACATGAAAAGAAATATTGATTAAATTCTTGACGAAGTTCATGGAAGCATCATTCTGTAATCTGTATAGTAAGTTTTGGAAGATACAAAAGTTCTAAACGAGAAAGCACCATTATTACTTTGATTATGTAGCCATATGGCCATTTATCGATGATTGTCATAATTGTGATCATATAAAATTTTTTCAAAGAAGTTTACTGAAATTCTTTAATCTCCCAAATCCTTGATTATTATTATTTATTATTTATTTTTCTTTTCTTCTTATCAAGTCGTAGGTCAAAAGCTGCCTTGTCATAGGCCGAAAGAATTTTTTTTATTTGATTATCCTGTTCTAAATTTCAGCATAAATTTGTTAACAATGATTGAATTGTAAAGGTACATTCAAATTGAAAGTGAATGTCATGGGCCACCTTTCTGTATAAATCTACCTCGAGAGAGGCATAACCTATCAAAAAAGAACCAGGTCAAATATGGCAAACAACAATTACATCTTTTCCCTTTACAGATGCTTATTCAGGGGAAGCAAATTACTCTAAGATATTCTGGTGCTTTCTTCCTGTATGATGATCACCGAATACTTTTTTGTTTCACCAAGGCCCCATAAAGAAAATTTCTTAATCAATAGCTTGAATGGCAAGTCAGGGTCAAACTAATCTGCCATTTTTTTTTTTAAATATTGTAAAACAATTCAACTTTCAAATAACATGGAATCAAAAAAATGAGAATGAGAGAATCTCAGATCTACTCATCTAATGGAAATGCAAAATCTGTGACACAAATTCAGTTTTTATTTGATAATATGAAAATAATCTCAAGTAAATCTCACCCAAAGCTTTTCTGCGAGCCTCAACAATATAGGCCACTTTTAATTCTATATACCCCGACGTTGCAAGAAGATGAGCTCTTGAATTTTCAATAGCAATGGTACGTTACAATTACAGATGATTACAAAGAAGTATTTGGGAGGGAACCCATTAGAATAACATTGTTGCTGCCTCTACGCTCAGTTTTTTCAGGGTTTGCCTTGGAAAATAATCCAGAAAGGAGTCCTATAGACAGTCCAGAACTAGATCGCCTCCCCAGTAAGTTCAGTGCCCCATTTGCCTCAACACTAGCATTATTGCTGACCCTTCTACTGGAATTTGCAGCCTCGTCCAACCCTAGGCTTGCACCACATGGGCAGTGTGTGAGTTTTCTAAAGCAAGGCTTATGGAACACTGCTTCACAAGATTTACACCTCTCAATCTCACCTTCCTGTTAACCATTGTATACTGTCAGATTATTACATTAACAAATAACTGAACAATTAACCATATATAAGAACTTTGAGCTTTCTCATGAAAAATAAAAATCTATACATTCGCATGCAAGCAAAACTAGTGAAAGGGAAGGGAACCTCAGCATTACACTCAATTGAAGGATGGGAGAAGGGATTGGGGGTTGGGTTGAAGGCATTCTCCTCATCAGGTCATTGATTAACATTGTTAGTGGTCCATATGGCTGGTGTAGGCATACTAACCTGAAATGCAAAAATGAGAGACGATGGGTCTTCACAAGCTTGTCGAGCACTGCAGGGTACTCCCACATCACAGCATACTAGGCATTGTTCTGTGATATGCTCCTGGATTTTCCTTAAAACATTTTCCACCATCACAGGCAGTGCTGCCATAAGAGTTACATTATTACATCAGTCGACGATAGATTCAACCTAGATATGAAATAAAGTCTTAGAAAAATTAAATCCTACAGGGCAGATTCCAAAAAAAAAGGGACCCATCATTGATTTAGTAGAAAACTGGTATCATCAAAAACTAAGCAATGCCATCGCTTTTGTCACAGCCCCATTGAATCCAAAAGCTTTCAGTTTTCTGAAGGAAAATATTGAAACCTTGGATAAAGAGTCCAGTTAGAGGAAACTATGGCATGAATCATTTTCATCTTCCAGAAACTTGTATTCTACTTATTTTTGCATAATATTTGACTTTCTATGTAAAGAGTCTTCCAAAAAGTATATATATGCTGATCTTGCAGAAACAGAGTGCAGGCCACACCAAAAGGTTGCCCTCTTCTGAGCTAGGTTAATCAGCTCACTGAAAAAGCCACTAATTTAAAAAAGCAATACTTGTTACCCATGAAAGGTGACTAGAGCCCTTACAGAAATTTCTTTGTACCAAAACACAAACTAACAGTTAGCAATTGATTAGAGCAAACCTGCAAATGGCCCTTTGGAAAGGTCAATGAGGTCTCTAAGTGCAAAAAAGTCGTTGCTTTCAAGAAGATATCTTCGAGATCCAAGTCCTTTGTCGAGGGACCTACAGAATGGGCAGCGAATATACGGAAGCATGATTCCAATTTTCTTCCTTACACTCATCACATGGTGGAGGGATGGGACCTTCGAGTACAGGAAAGGATTAACTGCACTGACACAAAGCATGGGCTGCAGAAATGGAGAACAATCATTAAAGATATTGAAGATAGCCTCAAATAAGAATTATACAAAACTTTTATAACTTGTGTGAAGTGGTGCTATAAAAAAGTACAAGAGTGTTCCATCTCAAAGAATATACAACCACATGACAAGTCCTGGTCGTTAAAAAAGGAAATACACAAAAGAATCAACAATATAGCCAAGAATAACAAATAACAGTTTTCACAATCTACCTGGTCATATACAGAATCCAAATATGATTTAGCCAATTGAGAAACTGGATATCGTGTAAAATCCCAATGATGCAGCACTCTTGCTGGCAACACTGCAGTCTCATTTGTATGGCAGGAGGAACATAACAACTGACCAGTATATTCACAAAGTCGAGGTTTGCCCCACCCAAAGGTCTGCACAAAGTCTCGCATTAGAGTCATTCCATCATCAAAATGTTTGTGGCATCCAGCACAAGTATAATGTTGTGCTTCTAGCATCTGTTTCATAGATTTCTGTGGTCTTATTTCAACAATAAGTGATATGGTCTTCCCTAAAGTAGAAATGTTTTCTGCATCTGCCCCTCTAGGAAAAGATGTAGACCAAGACAGCAGAGTCTTTGATGCAGGGGAACTAGGCAGTGACTCCTGTGGAGACAAGAACCTAATCAATGCTTTTGGGGGACTGGAATAGAGAACAGATTGTAAACACTCTTGAACGAGAACACTTCTGTGAGCAACAACATCAGGAGAGGCATTCCCAAATAACTTTAGAGATTCCTTTTCAACAGATGACCATGGAGAAGGGAGGATCCGGCCTTGCTCAGCAAATAATGATTTCAAGCGACGGTATAGAGTAAAGAAATCACGGTATCTTCGTTCAACCTCCCATTGGTCTCTTCCGCTCCACACTTTTATTTTATAAACAGTGTATTCTTTCACTCCAACCAATCTTTCGCTAAGTGAGACATCACCTTTCTTCTGCTTTGCACCTACCACTTCAACTCCATCAATTCTCAGGGGGAGTGGGGTCAGTGGGTAAGCATCATCCGCACCAGAAGTTGAAGCAGTTGAACTTCCATCTCTTAGAGGAAGAGATAACAGTTATTGAGACATCTGGTGGCCCTGAGAGAACCTTGCCCCAGGAGACTCACTGTAGTCAAGTAAAATTTCTTCCATTTCATGAACAACCTCATCATAAAAATTGTTGAGCTCAAGATTCCATCTCTGCAAAAATATTGTGGCATAAAATATAAGAAAAGAAGCGGCTTAACCTGCAGCCTGAAAGGGTGAGAAATAAATACATGCCTTGTGAAAAATAAGGCTATGGTAAAGCATTGATGGAGGTTGATCAAATATGCAGTTTTAACTCACAGGTCACCAGCAAGTTGTTTCCTAGCTTCTCACACTGGATTTCGGCTTCGGTTTAATTTTTCCAATTCTTGGTTTCAGCATCAACCACAAGCATTTTATCAAACAACAAGAATAAGCATGCACAAATTACCCATTCTCATTGAAAATGGTTCTTATTCAAGACTTAAAACAAAATTTTTATGAGTATAAGCCTAAAATGATATGCAGACAAATGCTGCTTAGTCTCATGATTTAACATTAAAAGGTAGAAGCACTAACATTAAGAAACCATAGACTAATAAAAACGATGAAAACCAGAGAAAGAAGATGTGCACTATGGCAATGACTGACCTTGGTTGAAGCAGGATGTTCTTCCATGAGGTTGACCAGAGCAACAGGATTATTAGATGCATGTGCAGCATTTCCTAATGTTGATGGGGTTAATTTTGATTCACTATCTTCAAATAAGTCCACATTCGACTTTTCAGGAAATCCCATTGACTCTGAACAGAGTTGATCAACAGAAAACTCCGCCAGAGGTTCCGAGTGCGCTTTAACATACCAAAATTGTTCAAACAATTTTGCATTCGACTTTTCAGGAAATCCAGTTGACTCTGAACAGGGATGCTCAACAAAAAAATCAGTCAAGGGTTCCAATTGCGGTTTAACATACACAAACTGTTGATTGTCTAAAACTCCACAGTCATCAGTGCTCACTTCCTTGTTATTAACATGCTGGTGCTTCTTTTCCATTCTGGAATCAATAATCTCCAACCCTGCTTTCAAGGGAGCCATTTCTGCCAGTGGGTCTCGTTCCACCTCAAAGAAATCACCAACAGAACTATTACGATGCATTGTCAAATCACGAGCACCTTGAACTTCATTGCCGACAACAGAAACATCTCTTGAGTATTGATCTGATCCAGAAGGCTTTGGCAAACAACTTGGGGTTGGAGAACTTCTTTTAGTACTTTTTTCCAATAAATCAGTGCCTTCAACTTGACTGCAAGCAACAGAATAATCTCTTACACCTTGATGTGGCCCCAAAAACCTTTGCAAAATAATGGGGGTTGGGGAAAATTTTTTGGTATTTTCTGCCCATAAATCTGCACCTTGAACTTGATAATTATCTACAGGAATCTCCTTCTCTTCTTCCACATGCCCCCGCTCACCAGAATATGAAACCCCACCTGGGGTCTCAGTAGAATGATTAACGTTTGCTTCACGTTCACCAACATCTGGAAACTTTTTGCTGATTGTAGGTGCATCTGTCACATCACTTCCTTGCTCTTTCAGACCACCACTTGGAAACCCAATTGGGCTGTTGGAAGTGAATCCAAAAAGATTCTTTCCACTTTCAACATTTGATTCTCCCCGCTCTGGAAATCTCTCTAAAGTTAAAGACACAGTACTTCCTCCTACTTCTTGCTCAAAATCATCCCAATCTTTTGAACCAAATGCTGTATTCGAGTTAATAAGCAATGGATTTTCATTTTCCCGTTTTTCTTCTTGCACATACTCCGCATTCCTCGAATAATACAGATTACTGCTATGCTCCTCATCATTACCATAGTTGTACATCGAATCCTCACCCTCTGAGTGCTCATATCTCGATGAAGTCCCATCTTCCACTCCCTCCACCTCCCTTTGATCAAACTCCAAACCAAATTGCAAATCCAACCTCTCTGAGCATCCACCCTCTTCAGTCCTAAGTTCAATTTCCACACTATCTTCAACTTCATCTCCAACAACCAGGTTCCTTTGACCACTTTCACCATTACCATCATTCTCTTGAATCAAAACATTCTCGGCACTACCAACCAATTCAGCATTGTCTTCACTTACCATTATTATACCATTCAATTTCATATCCTCATCATCATTTAGTCCCTCATTATTGTCCTCATCATTTCTCCCTCCTTGAAATTCAATTCTCCGATCACCTAATGTAGAAAATTTTCTGTTGCCTCCCAAACTAAAATTCTCAAAACTAAGATCATCTCCAAATCCAAGACTCTTTAATGACCCGAACTCAGAATCTAAACGATCGTTTAACGATGCACCATATGAGCTACGCATACTGGGCGTGCCCATAACCGAATTCGCGCTACAATACCGCTCGAATTCGGATTCCCCGCATGAGGAGTACTGCGACAATGATGCAGGTGAAACATCACCGCCGTCCGATTTATCAGATGGGTCCGGAGAGGCGACGTTCTCGCGAGTCCCCTCTCCATTATTCATCGGACAGACACACGCAAGAATCAAAATTTAAAATTTAAAACAATTTACGAATTTATCAAAGGCGATGAAACTAGAATAAGCGGGTTGTTATTTAATCGAAAATGAAAGTATAAATAGCACGTACCCCACTTGATAAAATCCGGATCGTATATTGAATCGAAGAGTGCGATCTGGCCTATTAGCGGTCTAGAGAAAGATTGAAAGGGGCGAAGTTTTTGAAAGCAGTGTCGAAATTTCAGAAAATGTTTTGTGCTTTGCTTTCGTGTTTTTGATTATTTTGTTTTCGTGTTGCTTCGTTCTTCCGATGTCTGAATTCTGAAATGGATATGTTCGCACTTCGGATGCTTCAAAGTCATATCCCATCACCTGTCGACTATTCAAGTTTGATCGTTTGTTGGTCGTTGGCAAATCCTACTATTATTATTTAGCATCTAATTTTGTTTTTTCTTCCTTTGTTTTGCTTTTCAATTTTGATCAACATTTTTTTATTATTTAAGTGACGTATTAAATAATATAAAATAATTTTATATTATTTAATACGTCACTTAAAATAAAAATTATTAAAATCAAAGTAAAAAATTAGTATTATTATTATTTTTTTATAATTTTATCTTGATTTTTTTAAGTATGTTTCCTTTTTTTTTTAAACTTCTTTTATTTGGTTTCTTTCCTTTTTTGAAGAGACTTATTTAATCCTTTTGCGTGGTTTCTATTGTCAGTATTAAACTTTTTTTAATCATTAATATAGGTTAATTCTACTTAATTTACTTACTATTCAGAATTATTTTATTAAGTTTAAGCAAATTCTATGAATAATTTGTTAATCAAAGAAACATTAGTTACATCACTATCTTATTATATCTATATTGTATTTAATTTAAGACTATTAAATTCAAGTTCCTCTATGCTAGATTAATCTTTTTATGTAAATTTTATTTTAATTTAGTTTAGATTGCCAATAAATCATTTTCAAATATATATTCATTTCCCTGTATAATGTATAAAACACGGTCGTTTATTGGATAATGGAAATAATTTTTTTTTAAAAAAAGAAAAATTAGGATTAGGGCGGGGGCGCGGGCGCGGGCGCGGGCATATTAGAAGGATCAAGAGAATTTATTCTCTCTAATTTTATTTTGGAAAAGAAACTTAAACCCTAGCGTTCAAAACCCCCCACTCACTGAAGCAACAACAGAGTAGTTGGACATGGCGACTAAAAGTGAAGCATCACTTGACCTAGACGCACTGCACCGCCTAAAGTCTACGGAGCCGCCGGTCTGGCTGGCGCCGAGGGCTGACCTCTCCGAAACGACGCGTGCAGCCTCAAAAAAGCTCTTCTCTTTTCTCAGAACATACACCCCTAAATCGCCGTTGGATCAGTTACTGATCGATGGATTCGATGCGGAGCAGATTTGGCAGCAAATTGACTTGCAGTCACTGCCTCTGCTGTCGAGTCTTAAGAGAGAAGTTAAAAAATTTGAGAAGAATCCAGAGGAAATTGGGAGGATTAGGAAGGCTCTAGAAGGTGAGAAGAAGGTTCTAGAGGAGGAAAGGAAGGTTCTTGGGGAGGAAAGTGATGATTTTGATGAGGAATTAGATGATGGGTTGGATGATGAGGACGAGGATGAGGAAGAGGAAAAGAAAGACGAAGAGGAAGAGGAAGAGGAAGAAGAAGGAAGTGAGACTGATGGGGAAGATGATGGAGAGGAAGAAAAAGGAAAAGGAGGAGGGATAGAGGATAAGTTTTTGAAGATAAACGAATTGCAGGAGTATTTAGAAGAGGATGAAGCTAGGGAATATGGGTTAAAGGCGGATAGCAACAATAACAAAAAGAAAGGAGGGAGAAGGGTTTTGGAAGATGAAGATGATGACGAAGGTGAAGAAGACGAGGAAGATGATGATGAGGTAAAGATTCTTTCTTTTTGTTTTAGTTCAGTTAAATTGTTGCTGGTATTAATTGGATACTTTTCATGGGTTAGTGAACTAAAACATTTTTGTTCTTTTACTAATATGATATGCTATTTTGTAAAAGGTTTTTACTTGAATAATGTCTTAATAAGTAATTAATTGGAATCGAGGCTTGATTTATTATGTATATTGCTTGATGCTTATTGTTTCATGAATTTGATGTAGAATCTTTACAATCTGCGTAATTGATTGTTTTAAGATTTTTCTTATTTGTGCCATAGTTTGTCGTCTACCTAAGAATTTTAATTTTGCAGCTTGGTCTTTTTGATGATGATGATGAGGAGGAGGATGAAGATATGCAGAAGTTGGAAGCTGCTAGGTACATTTTCTTAATCTTTTGCCTTTCATATTCTTGTCCTGTTTTGATGATTTCAATTTGCTCAAGTGATAGTTAAAAGATCTTTTTCGTTGAAAAGCAAAACCTTATTCTCTTCATGATGTGAAAATTGTTGATTTCTTACATATATTGGCCATTGTTTTGTTTCATGCATATTAGGTATGAAGACTTTTTTGGTGGTAAAAACAAGAAAGTTCCAAAGAAAAAATTAAAATCAACTGATGGGGCCGAAGAAGATTCAGGCTCTGATGATGAGGCAGTGGAAAATCAGGTACTATCTTCATGCCCATGTTTCTTTCAATTTACTTTTTAAGTACGTTCAAGTTAGTAATGATGTAATTTCATCCTCAGTTAGCTGGTTTATTAATTGAAATAACCGTCAAGTTCTTTTCCTTCTGCAGAAAAATGATAATCTTTCCACACATGAAAAACAACTTAAGAAGCTAAAAACTGAAATAGAGAAGATGGAGAAAGCAAATTTGGACCCTAAATCTTGGACCATGCAGGGAGAGGTAACTTTGTGTTTCATTAATATTTATGTTATAATATAATGCCGTGTATTTCATTCATGTGTTTGAGGTAAAAATCAACTATGGTTTCCTATAACAGGTAACTGCTGCGCAAAGGCCGAAGAATAGTGCATTAGAAGTAGATTTAGATTTTCAGCATAATGTAAGGCCTGCCCCTGTAATTACAGAGGAATTTACAGCATCACTTGAAGAAATGATTAGAAAGAGGGTTATTGAGGTAAGCTTCGCTTTCTAGTGGATGTAATTTGACTGCAGCATATTGTTGATATTTGATTCTTGACTTCATTTCTGATGTTGAATTCAAATTTTTCCGAGTAGATTTGAAATCGTCTAGGATTCTAGGTTGATTTTACAAAAACCACCGTATTGTGATGCCTACTTTTTTCTCTAAAGTTCGCTCTAGACCTACAAAGTTATTTTTCAAATGCCAAGAAACATGTACCATGTAGTGCATTTATCGTAGTGAATGGGCTTGCAATATTCTGATATGACATTCCCTATACAAGTGTTATTGCTGGCATCTATAGTTCTTGGATCAGAAACTGTATGTTTCTATTACTTTGTTCATGTTGCTAATGCTGAAAGTTGCTTCATTTATTTATTTATTTTTTTGTTCATCTAACTGTATACATAACTTTTTAACAAATGAAGCGGTTTTCTGTATTCACCGCACTAACAAGAAGGAAATCTGTGCATTTGTATTCACAGTCAGATAGAAGCCAAAAGCCAACTATGAGAATGTTTTATTTATTTTCTGGGTGATCATATACTATGTTCGTTCATATACAGGTTTTTCAAGTATGAGGATTATCATGGTTTCAATTCCTTGAAATTATATGTTCAATCAGAAGCTGTATGCTTAAATTCATTTGGGTGGTATTTGCTTCTAGTTTTCTGTAATATCCACTAGTTTATGTACTATGTTAAAATGTTGCTTTGGTTCTTTTTCTTCCCTTCTGGAATGTGCATTAGTTGTTATATATTATGGCTATGATCAATAACTGGTCATGTGTTTCAAATGTCTCTCTTACTTAACTCTTAACAAGCAAAAGGCTTTCTATGATTCTCTTAGGGGCAATTTGATGATGTTCAGAAGGCTCCTACTGTACCCTCCAAAGCACCGAGAGAATTGAAAGAGTTGGTAAGCACTATTACTTTAATGTGGGCAGTTTGAGAGATTTTGATCTCTATTTAATATTTTTAAGATGAAAAGTAACATGTTCAAGCTGCTCTTTTGGTTAAAATTTGCAGGATGAGAATAAGAGCAAGAAGGGTCTTGCTGAAGTTTATGAGGTTTGTCTATTGACCATCAGGCGCTGTTAAATTTGGCTGCCTTTTCCCATCTTTCTTCTAGATCTTTTTGTTCATGTATGTGTTGATAAGCACTTCTGACTAGAGGATTTTTCTTATACTTATTTGCAGGAAGAATATGCTCAGAAGACAAATCTATCTGCTGCCCCATTGTCTTTCTCTGATGAACGGAAGAAAGAGGTGCACGTTTAAATTGTTCTGTACTGTCTTCCCCACTAGTGATATATTTTTCTCATCTGTTGCATCTTTTTGTCCTCATAATACTTGTAGTCAATATTTGTTGGTACAACTTTATAACTTCTAGGTATCCAGAGTCCTATTTGCTTATCCTTTCAGTTGTAGTCTATGATTGTCACCTTAGATTATCTAACCTTTTAGTTGTTATTTTTGGTAGGCAAGCATGCTGTTCAAGAAATTATGCTTGAAGTTGGATGCTCTTTCTCATTTCCACTTCTCTCCAAAACCTGTATGTTTCTCAGTTATCATAATAAAATGTCTTTATAGTCAAGAATAGGCATTGGGAGATTATTTGTTGATTGTTCTGTGATGTCTTTACTTGGATAGGTTATAGAGGACATGTCTATACAAGCAAATGTCCCTGCTCTTGCCATGGAAGAGGTAAAGGGCAATCCTTATTAAATCTTAATGTTTTTCTTGTAAGATAACTATATAATTAACATGCATGATATGTCTTCCATGGATAGATTGCACCTATTGCAGTTTCAGATGCTGCTATGCTGGCACCAGAGGAAATTTTTGCAGGCAAAGGCGAGATAAAAGAGGAAGCAGAACTTACACAGGCAGAGAGGAAGAGAAGGAGAGCTAACAAGAAACGGAGATTTAAGGGTAAAGCTCTGATAGGACAAATTTAAAATCATATATCGCCCTGTGCCTTTATTTTTTTTAATCTCAATAAGTGCTTCCATGAATGGTTCATCTACCTTGTCAACTTTTAATTGTTGGGCAACCATGGTCACAGCTGAAGCAGAAAAAAGGACGGCAGCAAAGAAGGCACGAGACAACACATTGCAAAATCACACTGATGGTGACTATTCAATCTTCTCTTCGCCAGTAAATTTGTAATCAAGTGTACGTTCCTTATCACAAACTTTTTCTAATTCTGCAGGCAAGGAAGAGTAAAGTATGGGAACACCAAAGATCTTCCAAACTTAGGTTTCACATTTAAGAGCGCAAAAGGAGAAGAAAGAGACATGACATTGCATCTTTATCCAAAGAGCATCAGTTCACTTCATGCTCTTCCCATGTCTAAGATGGAGCTGTATGAACTATTAAAAACAAAATGGGAATTATTGAAGGATTACATAAAAGCAACGCTTGGCAGAGAGTCAACTGTAATTTATTCATTCTGCAGTGGATCAAACTCGTGAAAAATAGATCACTGTCATATCATTCCTTCAATCACGATTTATCTTTGCTCGCGACTTGTTTTGTTTGTCACAAGTGGAAGCCTTTGTATTTACTTGCAACTCTTTTAAGTAACAACGAAAGAAAAATTGCTCGTTGGGATTAGTCAATGTGGTTGAGCTTTTTCATGCTTTTATCTTAATTATGCAGCAGGAAATACACAGGTGTACCCTGCTCGAAATGTTTGCCATCTGTTGGATGAGGAATTCACCCCAATAATGCCTCGGTAACCTTGAAATTACAACAATACGCTTAAAATATTTTAAATATCAATAATATTTCAAACTTTTAAAAATATATATGCATAAAGAGTAATGCTATACATACATAGTTAAAATTTATGTGTCACTAATTGGTAATTATTATTTGTTGGGCAGTTAATTTTTTTTAATTAATGTAATAGTTATATAATATTAATTAATTATTAACATTGAATACTGTATCACTAAGAATACAAATTTTATTATATTTCAATCATGTATGCATAATATTATTCTGAATAGAAGACGGTGAAAATAATTTTCCTGAAGAAAAACTCTTAAGAGGTTAAAAAGGTTCTCAAGACATTTCATCTTACTGTGGTC
The DNA here is from genome assembly GCA_946807835.1 of Ailanthus altissimus. Classification (NCBI taxonomy): domain Eukaryota; kingdom Viridiplantae; phylum Streptophyta; class Magnoliopsida; order Sapindales; family Simaroubaceae; genus Ailanthus; species Ailanthus altissimus. The sequence continues at coordinate 26,234,963 of OX327691.1, read as the reverse complement.
TTTCTTTCTCGAACTGAAATAAACTATTTCCATAACTTTTAGATAATATTCAAGATAAAGTAATTAATTATCAATACAATTTGATATATTTCTCCACTTCGGACTAATTTTGTGCTTAGGATTTTGAGGTTCATCTAATTTATTGATGGTTGTGCTTATCCTTTACTTGACATAATAGACCTCAATCATGTAACTCTGAACTAATGATGATGCTTGTTCTTTAGTTGACCTAGTAGATCCTAGTCGATTGAAATACTAAATTGAATGTGGTATAAAAATTTCTCAAGATAGTATAGTGAAACACTATAATGAATGTGATACAAACTTATAAACCGTCTCGATTACAGTCAAATGAACATATTGATTTATGACACGTCTTTTCTGTTACACAACTTTCTGCCCACAAATTTGCAGGTTGGCGACAAACTTTCATGAAGTCTATATGAATTATGATGTTACGATGTGTTGGAAGTGATTTCTGCCTGCATAAGAACGTGGGTTGTATGTTTTTCATCAGCATTAACAAAATTCTCAACTTGCTTTACTCTTCTTGAGTGAAATACTTAAGACCATATAAAATATGAACGAAATGTACAGTGGTAGATTCCCGGTTGTCTCGAACATAGTGGTGTAACTCTCGATAGGTGATGATGCTTAGCCTATATACTCAACATGGTAGATTTTGTTGGGCCAAATACTTATATTGAACATATAACAAAAGTATATTGAAATTTTCTCGACTTACTCAACAAGTCTTGATAAATTAAAATTAAAATTAAACCCGCAATCAAAATTTTAAACTCATGCGGTTCGAATTAAAGATGGATTCGAGTTTAGAGGTGGGTTTTTCTGCCATCTCCAATTTATAGGGTTCTTAATGACCTATTATTTCTCCACGAATCTTGATCTCCAATTCTGCCGCAATCCACACCACATTTCATTCATATTATGCCTAATAATCTATCCAAGTAGGGTCCAACATGTCATTGTGAAGGAAAAGACTGCCATCGGTTTATACGTTCACTCGAATGTAGTCAAGTCAACTGAAAATTTTGATTTTTTTTTTTTAACACGAGAAGAAATTTTTAAATTCAAAATCTTTGTTTTAATAGAAAAATAATATACTATAAATATTTTTATTACTAAACTGTTTAAACAAGTAATTTTGAATTTTACTTTTATTCACATTCATTTTAATATTTCACTATACTATAATTAAATCTGAGAGAGCCGATAATATTTACCCACCAAAAATTTGAAAAGTTGTTTTCATCCCCTTCCCTTTTTCAGAAGTTATATATAATTTTGATATTTTAAAATTTTGAAGTACATTGTTATAATTTCAAAGTTATTGAGGCACACTGGAGTAAATTCTTTGACTTACTCCTAATGTAGTATTGTTAGTCAATAAATTGTAGTAAATTTATAAATTTAGTTGGCAAAATACCAAACTTACTTCTTTTGTTAGTCGACGAAGTTTGATTAATATGTAAATTTAGACGGACAAAATACCAAATTTACTCTTCTTATTAGTCAATAAAGTCCATAAATTTCATATAAACTAATGGAGGACACCCTAAACAATTGGATGCGGGTTCGTGTAGAAATGCAACTCAAAAATAAATATCAAAGCATAAGATTTGTGTTTTTTTTAATCTCGATTAACACTAGATCCAATCATTAAATAGATCTATTCGAACATACACTAACTTAAAATAAAATAAAAAACTAAAATCATACCTTAAATTAACAATATAAGTAAATAGAGGTGTAAAAATATCTCTACTTTTTTTCTTAAAAAAAAAACCTTTATAAGAATTGCCCAACAAAAATGCAAGATTATATAACACCAAGGTCAAAGGAAGACGGAGGCTTTCGCTCCTCGACATTTTTCTTTCTTGTTTATTTATTACACTTTTAAAAAGATAATAAATTTATGACTCAACCTAAATTAAAATTTTTAAAAAAAGAAGGATTTGTGGAGCGCATTTGGAATGCACTCACAAGTACATCTCAGTTGTCATTTCGAGTCTAAGATATACTGAATTTAGACGGTGATCGATTGTCGTTCTGGTCATCGTATGAGTTCGATAAAATACTCTAATAAATCATTTTTGGTTGGATTTAAACTTTTTTTTATCATTGTAATTTATTTTTTCACATTTAATTCATATATTTTACTTATTTCTAACTTAAAATGTTATTTTTAACTCATTTTTAATAAATATTAATTTTTTTAAATTTAAAAAAAAATTATTACAAATCAACTATTTTTTGAGTTTGAAATAATAAATATATTATATTATACAAGACATAATCTACTCAATGGCAACTTTTAAATCTTTGATATAACTAAATTTTTGTTAAAAGAATTTTGAGTTGAATTTGTGTAAAGAGAGAGTATGTGTTTTTTTTAAAGGTATAAAAATTCGATTCTTATATTTTTAGTTATTAAATAATATCAATTCAATATATGGTTACATAAGTATATTTATAAAATATTAAGATTATTTGTGAAAATTTTCCTTTATGAGATGAGTAAAATGTTGACTTTTCGGCTTTCGCTTCGGGCTCAACTTTGTATCATGCGCATGCGCTTGGCTTGGACTGGCCGACTCTAAACTCCGACTCATCGCGAAGTACTTTGGGAAGTGAGATTTTCGTTCTCATCAACCTGCAGTTTATATTCATTCGACGTCGTTGGAGGATATCAGTCTACCAATTATATGAGAATTGCCTGCCTGCCAAGTAACGGGGAGAAATCACAGGAAGGAGATATGCCAGAGTGTTACTTCCCATGTGATAAATATAATATCAATAGGATCGAAAATTTAAATAATAAAAAATTTAACTTATTATTTCCGACCAAACAAAATCGTCACATGCAAGGAAAATTCGGAAAAGAAATAAAAATGTCCTTGGAAACTATAAAACTAAAACATCAAAAAATAACACTTCAAGGTAACTACTCTGTATGACACAGCATTTGAGTCCTATTCCCCTCAAATATTGGTCAGCACAATAAGCGAATAGATGATTAACAAATATTTATCAAATCCTGTATTGGGCAACTCCCTCTGCTTCTTCTTAATCCTTTACCTTCCCATCTAAAGGGGAAAGGTTCTGGTGCAGCAAAAATTTGGGTCCTATTTACCCAAGTGTTCTTCAAGCCTATCAATTGCGGCACCAACACTGCTCTTTGTTTCACCTCCTTGGCTTGACTCGAGGTAAGCAGTCTCATTCCCCTCATTTGCCTTATCTATAAGCTTCAAGTGGAGCCAACCTGCCATCAGATGCACTTTTTATGTTTCAAGTTCAGCACTGCTCATTGTAGTATTGACGCAATTATGATCGTCCTTTTCTATATTGCCATTTGGAGATGTAAGTGGTCAATCATACTTGGGCTGCAGATCTACCACAACGCAGAACCAAACTGGCTGGATATAGTTTAGACCCATTTGAAGAAAAAAAGTTTATTAACCGTTCTTTAAAAATAACTCCCAACACACAAAGTAGCCCTTCAACAAATAGCCATTTCCCTTAAGTTTGTTCAGATTAAGGGCACAAAATATTTCATGAGTCGAAGCACCATTAAATATCTACTAAATTGTCATTTACATGGACGAAGTTGTTGGTCAACCAATTTATAACTAACTCATGTAAAACACAACTGACTCACCCAATTACCTTCGAAAAACCAACCATCATCAGTACCATGCTGCTATCACTAATTCCCAAAGAAAATATATGCATTTTAGTAGAGCAACAATCAATTTTACATAGCATAAAACCTTTTCAATTAATAACAGTCGATGAATGGAAACCTTAGGAAGGAGATGGCAAGATGCATGGACTTCATCCAGTTAGGATGTTAGAAGGTTAGTTTTGCAGAACTCCAGTAAAAAAAATGATATTTTTTTTAAAAAAAAAGGTATGGAGTAGAAAAACGTTAATAAATCATTGAAAGAAAAAAATCTAATGCAATCACAAATAACACTAGAATGACACCACCGCTTAGTATATTATAACAAAACAGCAACCTCCGTAATGGTGAATTCTATTAACCGTCATTTAGTTCTATGACTATTAAGTCATGAAATAATGACAAGTAATAAGGTTTCAATGATCAGCAACAGCTACCCCGAGACTTGTGTTTGATGATCAGGTAATATGCCATTTTTACAAGTTTGTTGTCCATAAACAAGATCATATTATATAGGTTTTAAGCTACTACCAAGAGGAAAACCAAATGCAGATCCTAGTACTGATCCAAGCACCACATTCCTCGCACGCCAACGTAGTGACCCTGGCACTGACATGCAACAAAATGAAATTTAGAAAAAAAGTTAATTATGGAGAGGCTGAAATTCATCATTTCTATTTACCAATCTCCATGCTTCAAACCACATCTTCTAAAGAATTGATGCTAAATATTGCAGTTACAAACTTATAATTTGATTAAATAGGAACAAACTGTTATAAGGACTCCACTGGATTATGTGAAAGAAAGCCAACAATCTGTGACAAAGTTATAAGATGCAAGAGGTATGACATCTTACTAATCAATCCAAATGTTGCGGCAGTGGCTGAACCAGCTCCAACAACATTGAAAACATCATGCACACCCCGTTTCTCAGCGAGCAGATTTTGCAAACCAAAAAATGCAGCTGTGAACAATCCAAGGCGCACTCCACCAACTATTGAGCCACGAGTTACTCAAACAAACCTCTTCTCCATTGCATCCCTCATTAGACGATACTGTTCACGCTTGCCCGGTGTGCTCCCAAGCTTCAACATAACTTCTGCATCCTTGCTCTGCAAAAACACAGCAACAAACATCTCCTTCAGATGATAAATTCTAAAAGCTAATAAGACATGTAAATTATACAAAAGTCAACAATCCAGCTATAGTTGATTCCAGTCGTTGGTGAATAACAGAATTACTTATGATAGAGGATTGACCTAAATGTCACATTATATGTAAATTTATAAACCTTGAACAGAAACCATTAGCTTCCAAGCACCCGAATCAAGTTAAAAAATTTAGCCCAGAAAAAATTTCAAATTTCAAAGATCCAAATTCCCAGGACATTATGTGTAACCAAAGAAAAAAGAGGGTTGAGAAAACACATCTTAAAGGAGTAGAAGCTTACAACTGAAGCAGCTGCCTCCTTGCTGCCACCGTACAACATCCCTGCAAACAATCCTATCACAGTTGCAGTTCCCCAGTTCACTGTTCCCGCCAGTCTTTGTCTATCCTAATTTTGACCCAAATTTTTGTGTTAGTTTCTAGTTGCATAACTGTAGAATTTACTAAAAGAAAACATAATAATCGCGTCAAAGAGAGATAGCGATAGTTACATTCGTGACGCTGGCTTCAGACTTTTCGACAGCTTGCATGTCTAAGTTGAAACCCTAATGAGCTCTTTGACGAAATGATGAATTTGATCAGCCAGACTTCTGAATGTTTTCCATCGATTTCTCGGCTGCCAAACAACGAGTAACAGAAGCGGTGCCGGTGAGTGTCAAATGACTCTCACTTCTTCGGGTTAGGAAGGTATGAAATGACAAAATTAACCTATCTTTTCTTCTCAAATTACTTGTAATGAGTGGTCTGTAAAACAAAATATCATATATCTACTTATAGTTTTATTATTATCAAATCAACCCCTTAATTTCAAGATTTGCTTCCTGAGGAACTCTTTTGCAATTACTTGTGTTACGAGTAATGAATGCAATCTGGTCAATGGTCATGATAGCATTTTCAATTTTTATTTCTCAAAAATAGGATTCACTTTCGATTTCCACTGTTCTAGTTACAGACAAGCAAAATGCAATTACTTAATTATAAAGCAACTCCGTCTATTGCAATTCAATTCAACAAAAAAGCAAACTAAAGCCATAGCAGAACATAAAAAGCAGCAGAATGATATTTTAAAAAAAAATAATAATAATTCCCACAAAAAGAAAAGAATAAAACTTATAAAAAAATACCATCAGATTCCTCAACACTACATGTGAATTATGACCTTTAAATCATAATTTCCTCAACCATTGAAGCAAAGTATCATCACCATCACTTTACTTTCAATTTCCTCTCACTTCCCTTCCCCTCAAACTCAAGTACTCGACCCTCTCACTCACAGCAATGTCTAAATTCTTCTCAGCCACCCCGGTATTCATTTTATTCTCAACCTTGTTTCCTCTAAGTTTGGCCAATATTCACTTCAACAAATGCAGATCATATTGTGGAAATATAACCATAGACTACCCATTCGCGCTTCAACAAGGCTGCGGCCATCCAGGCTTTAGAGACTTGTTATTTTGCATGAATGATGTGCTAATGTTTCACATAAGCTCCGGTTCATACCGTGTATTGGAAATAGACTATGCTTATCAAGCGCTCACACTCCATGATGCCCACATGTCAACTTGTGACACCATGGTGCTAGGTGGCAAGGGAAACGGCTTCGCGGTTGAGCAATGGCGGGCTCCCTATTTCAACCCGACGGCTGATAATGTGTTCATGCTCATAGGTTGCTCAGCTGGGTCACCACTCTTCCAAGGCTTTCCGGGGCAGCACTTGCCTTGTAGAAACGTTTCAGGCATGGGATGTGAGGAGTATTTCCAGTGCCCGGCTTGGAGTCTAGTGGGCCGAAAACGGGTAGGCTCGATGTACGGGTCTGGCCCACTAGGGTGTTGCGCCGTGGCATTTGAGTCCATTAAGGTGATCAATATTACTAAGCTCGAATGTGAAGGGTATGCAAGTGCATACAGTCTTGCTCCGTTGAAGGCTGATGGGCCTAGCGACTGGTCTTATGGGATAAGAGTGAAGTATTCAGTTCAAGGCAACGACGAATTTTGTGGAACCTGTGAGGCTACCGGCGGCACTTGTGGCTACGGCATCGATGGTGTTAGGCAGCTCTGCATGTGTGGCACCATGAATTCCTCGTCTAATTGTGATTCAGGTGAGATTTTATAACATTATATTTATGTATGTTCAATTATCATCAGCAGCAGTAGCAGCTTTTTGCTTGTTTAGGTCCTGTGGCTGTCTATATCTGAATGAATTTTGCATATTGTGGTGCAGTTGCTTCATCATCAAGTACTATTTCGTGGTCTCTTTCACGCGTTTTAGCAGGTTCTTACTTCTCCTTCAGCTTCACCTTTTCTGCTACAACATGATTTAGAGCAATTATGCTTAGAAAATTTATTCAATTTAATTTTATATTAACACTATCAATCTATGGTGCTGTATTTAGGCAACCACTTAGGCAACCATTTATTGAATTTTGCAGGATTTGTCATATTTCTTTCAATTTGGACGTCAATAGACCACACTTGGAAGCAGGGGAATGTAAAGCTAAGCTACTATTGCTAGAAATGCAAGTGGGTGCATCAAGACAATTTGATTTTTGATTGATTGATTTGATTTTGTTGTAGTTGAGGAAGAGTAGATTAGTTGTCAGCATTATTTTGGCTATACTAAAGTTCATGTGATGTTCTTAAAGGTCCATAAAGAAATAGATTTCATGAATTCCCTCTGTATACATCATTGTTTATAATATATGGTCGGGGATCAGTCGTATCTTATGCACGGCCTCCGTTTTTGAATTTCTTGCCCAACAACCCTCCATTGAACTATGATTAATTTTGATAATGGTCAAGTGTTTGTCGTATAAACCAGATGTTTTGTATTATTATATATAGCTGCCACAAGGATGGGCTTTGAATATTCAAACACACTTTTATAAATTCTAAAATATAAATGAAAATCAAACGATACCAACCATGTTTCTGAAAACTTATCATGGTTCATGAATAACAACTCAACATATTTAATTAAGATGAAAAAAGAAAAAAGAAAAAAGAATTACATTGCCAAGATTTAGAAATATACAGGATATAGATGGATCTTTCAATAATGACCAATACCCATTAAGTAATGATGAATCAGTGAAATATACAATATATTGATAAATCTTTAAAAAAAAAAAACCAATATCCATTAATTAATAGTGATTTTTTTTTTTTTTGGTTGTAAATTTTCTAACTTGATAAATGTTAAGACTCGAAATTTAAGCACAAATGAATGGCATGGATTCAACACACAAAATTTACCATTGAGTCACTCATTTTAAATGCTTGTAAATCAATAACTGAAGGATTATAATTCACAATTCCTCTTGTTTGATAACTTAAAAAAGACAGTAATTTATGTCAATTTTATTTTAATATCTTAACTCTTATATTTATTTATTTTTATGCAACACAATATATACGTATAAATCTTTTAAAGGTTTTTTGAAATGCAGCCAATGAATAGGTGAAGAAGTTCAATATTCTATTTAGAATATTTGGAATAAAAAAGTAAATTAAACTCACATTACATTTTAAATCAACTTAAGACGACGAACATTAAATTTTAAGAATACTTATAGATTTAAAACATTATATTTTGTTGAATACTAAAAAATAACAAAAGTAACTCAAATCAAGAATTTATTTCATTACTAAATAATTAAAACAATAACTCTCTCTTAATATTGCCAAAGATGCATATTTATATTAATTACTGTCTAAATTTACTCAAATACAACTTCTTAATAAATTAAAATAATAATTACCAAACTAATAAAATAATAAAAATAAAATAAAACTCAAATTAATTAAGACAATTTAAAAAATAATAAACTTAAATTTAATTAAAAATTATTTTAGTTATGAAACTGTATCATTTTTTTAAAAAAGCCTGTTCATATGGTCAGTCGGGCAATATACTAGCACGCCGCATAATTTGAGATACTGATTTAATTAGAATTAGAGCATTTTAATAAAATTATATATGTATTTACATAAAAAAAAATTACTAAAAAAAATTAAAATTTTCCCTTAAAAAACGATATAATATTACTGTGCTACCAATCATAGACTTTCTTGGGTGTGCTCAATTCTTACTCCTTGGTACTAAAAGTCTATGGACTCCGTATTAATCTTCAATTATTTAATAAGAAAATCTAACATGGACAACGTCACATTTGTTCTTATATGTATTTTTGTTCAATGGATTACGTATGAATATTTATTTTATTAATCAGTTTTTCCCTTAAAAAAAGGAAAAAAAAAAGAGTTTCCGTTGCCACTTGCCAGTGCCGGTTGTCTTAAGTGGTGTAGCATAGCGGGACCGGTAATGAGCGGAGGCGTAATGGGCGTAGATTCATCAATTCCACGTAATTATCACCTGATCTTCGGTACTTGTTTGTTTGTTTCATATATAAAAACAGACAAGTAACCGCCTGCACTGTGCGCCTCTCCGAGTCTTCTCCTCCCTCGTCTCTCATTATTCATCACCACTCTATCAAAAATGGCAAACGCAATGGCGGCATTATCAGACTACTCTTCTTTCGTTTCCCACTCTTCATTTCGCCGCAGCCGTCGGCCTTTATCTTCTTTTCTCAATCTTACAAACTGCAGATTCACTGCGGCCTCTAATCAAAGAAACAGAACATTAACTGCTGCTGCTGCTACTACTACTACCACAGTGCTAAATGCTGTGCCAATTGTTTCTGAAAATTCTAGACCACAAACAACGTCATTTAATGAGGTACAGCCTCGACTTTGTTTATTTTTATAGTTTTCTTTATTTTCTGGTTTTTATTTATTTATTTTCTTGTTGGCAGTTGATTGAGTCTCTGATTAATCGGGTGAACTTGTCGGAGTCGGAAGCTGAAGCTTCGCTGGATTTTTTGTTGAACGAAGCTGATGAAGCTTTGATTAGTGCGTTTCTTGTGCTTCTCAGAGCCAAAGGAGAGACTTATGAAGAGGTAATATAATGAAATTAATGTCATATCGTCTTCAACGATCGATATAATGTCTTTTCCATACAACTTGAACAATGTGAAGTCGCATCAAATTTTTCCCCCTTTTTTGAAAGTTCTCCGTTTTAAATCACTTTGTTGCAAACTTTAACTACCTATGAACTGTAATAATCAATGGTTTGTTACGTTAAATCAATTTTTTTTTTCTTTTTGTATTCTCTGTGATTGTTAAAACAATCGTGAGTCATGCTTAAAGAATCAATCACAACAGTGGCCCAATAGTCTTAGCATGTCTTTTTTTCCCCTTCAGTTTCTCTCTTTTATCATTATTTTTTGGAATGAATAAATTCATTTATACGAAAGAGAAATTAATATAAAATTTTATGCAAATAGATTGTGGGGTTAGCACGGGCGATGATGAATCATGCTAGGAAGGTGGAAGGGTTGGATGATGCTGTTGACATTGTGGGAACTGGCGGTGATGGTGCAAACACAGTGAATATTTCAACTGGTGCTTCAATACTTGCTGCAGCTTGTGGTGCAAAAGTTGCTAAGGTAACAATTTTCTTCATCCTCGCGTAATTGCTCTAAAGTTTTTGTGCTATGATGTTGAACTTTGAGTTGCTAGTAATTACTGATATCTGTTTGGTTGTTGCCTCACAGCAAGGGAGCCGTTCTAGTTCTTCTGCATGCGGAAGTGCTGATGTGTTAGAAGCACTTGGCGTAGTTATTGACTTGGAACCTGAGGTAGGTGGCTTATGATTAAGGATATTGCCGAATATATAGTTCTATGGTATTATGATTACTCCTGAATGTTTGTGAGCTGCTTTGTGGCTCTTTCTGGAGAGAGAAACGTGTGCTAAATCCTGCATAGAGGAGATCTACAATTTGAATGTACTAAACTCTTTTCATACTACAAGAAGTGTTAACAGGTCCTATCAAGCTAATTTCTGTATGTGCTAATTGTAATCATGATATGTTACATGCTTTAGTTTTCCCATTTTTGTTTGGGTTGCTTTGTGGTTCCATAGGTTTTACTTCGAATTCAGTGGGATACAAAGACTTTGGTCATGAATTGGCATTGTATTTTTCATCTTCATTTTCTGATTTAATAATCATTTCTTTTCCAGTTGGAGAGTTTCCTAGTGGCTGCTTTATGGGGAATAAAAGGATTAAAACCTTACCAAGCGTAACTTATCTTTTTTATAATCTTGTTCATGCAACTAAATGGCTTCTCCTAGTGGGTTTTCCACAACAGGGCTCTTGAACTGTTAGTTAGGTTTAAAATTAATCCTTTTAGTTCTTGGTCCGCCTAATTGTACAAATGTAAAGAAAAATAAAAAGAATATATAATAATGTGATACGGTAGACACTCTTCTGATACATCAGTTAGTTACAAGGCATCAGCTTCATGATGGCTCTCAAATAATGTTATGTGATCCCAGGAATTAGAGCTAAAAGCAGTGTCCTGCAACTCTAAATGTCCTAGGCTCTCAGGATTGTACAAGCTTACTTGCTAAGATAATCCATGGCATAAAATTCCTCCCTTAGCTGATTTAAAAATTGAAGTATGTACATAGGTTCACATTACAAGAGAAATTTGGGGATTCTTGTACCTTTCCCTGCACAGTAAGAGGTGCCTTAACCAGTCATCCAGTAATGTTATGGATATTGATAATTACTATCTACAAGTTTTTTATACCCATGAAAATGAATTTCTCCGATCAAAAGGATTGGTGAATTCCTTTTCGGTTAAAGAACAATCAAGCAGACAATTGTAAATCTTGCCACAAAAACATATACTCCTAAAATAATTACAATATTTTGTATCTATATATCAGCTCACATATTTCTTATTTTCCTTGTAACCAGGGTATAACAAGGTGTGTGAATGAGGCAGGAATTGGTTTCATGATGTCTACAGAATACCACCCTGCAATGAAGATTATCAGGCCGGTAAGGAAGAAGCTTAAAATAAAAACGATATTCAATGTATTGGGCCCAATGCTGAATCCTGCACGGGTGCCATTCGCAGTGGTTGGTGTTTTCACTGAAGACTTGGTAAGTGCCTTGTCGTGTACTATAGAGCCATATTAGAAATAAGCTGCCCTATGTTATCATATAGAGATTGGGCTGCATTTTTTGAGTAACTTGCTGCATGTATTTGTGGAATTTTCCAGTCATTGGGGCTTTCTTTTCTGTTTGTCGGATAGGTACAAAAAATGGCCGGTGCATTGCAAACATTTGGCATGAAAAGAGCATTGGTTGTGCACTCAGAGGGCTTAGATGAGATGAGTCCACTAGGTAAGATTTTTTGTGGTGATCAACATTAGATTTTTGGCTGCATTTCATTCTGCTCATCTTTTATTTGCATTCCCTCCCTCCTCCACCTCCCCCACCCCCCTCCCCTCAATTTTGTGTTTACATCTCACGTCGTTCACACATATCTGATTGCAGGACCTGGTCTGGTACTTGATGTCACTCCAGAAAAGATTGAGAAGTTCTCATTTGATCCATGTAAGATCTTGTCACTGATCCATCATTTATTTCATTATTCATGTTAAGTCAATGAATTAATACAGCTGTTCTGCAACTGGGTGAATAGTTGAATTCCATGGACTATGGTTAAAATTTTTGCACGCAGATCATGCATCACTGTCCTTATTTCTCATTTACCATAGCTTCTTTGTCGTACAGTACTTGAGTGGCTAAATGGGCCCGAGTATTTAGCTTCTTTGTGGTATCAGTACTTGAGTGACTAAAGGGGTATTATGTATATTTAACAGTGGACTTTGGCATTCCTCGCTGTACTCTGGATGGCTTGCGAGGTGGAGGGCCCGAGTATAATGCAGCGGTCTTGAGGCGTATACTGTCCGGAGAGAGAGGGCCAATTGCAGATGCATTAGTTAGTTTTCTCCTCTTTCACTCCCAATCTCAATTGACTGCTCTTCTTGTCTCTCCTTGTGTGTGCATATGCGGACTCTTGTTGTGAAATGATAAATTTAATCTGGCAAAAATGGGACAGATCCTAAATGCTGCGGCAGCGCTATTGGTCAGCAACCATGTGAAAACCTTGGGAGAGGGAGTAACCTTGGCACGTGAAACACAAGTATCAGGAAAAGCTCTTAAGACGCTAGATTTGTGGATAGAAATATCAAAGGTACGTGAATCCTGGTTCTTAGTTGATTGCTTCTGTAGGTATTGAACATAAACAGTTTATTTTGCTTCCTTCACTTTGTTAAAGCAGTGACAAAAGAAAATGATATGTTTTTGTAGGGTGTGCCAAATTTTTCTTCGCATCCAGTACAAAGTTCTGAAGCCTAGAACAACTATATTAGGAAATGAAGAATCTAGTGTGTATAGGACAAGATATATGTCAAACGTTTGGCCTAACTCCTTACAAGCTGCCGCCGAGGGAGTCTTGACCAAGGTTAGCTCATTGAGTACTGCATACCCTAGGTTTTTAAGGACAAACTCATCTTTGCAATCAACATTATGTATTGTGTTTTTTTGTTGTATTTAGTTGCATTAAAAGTTACTGGATTGCAGAAGATATTGTAACTATTTTATTGTTACAGTTGTGATATACAAATTAAATAAATTGCCGTTTATCAATTCATGAGATATTTTAGTCATATGGATTTGATAATTAAATTGGCTAAGTTCCTTTTCTTTTTTAAATTAAAAAAGAGGCAAAGTTCGGGATAAAAAGTCTGTCGAGCAAGAAGTTTGTGTGATTATTTTTGTATGCGGTTCAATGTGTTGTGCCACATTATATCATCCTCATAATCACACTATATTAAAAATTGTTAGGAAATCAGTTAGGCTCTCCAAATTGATATAACTAAAGTATTAAATTCAACTATAATACTAATATCACTTGTTAAGATTTTTATGTATCCTAATACCTTTATGATTGATATTTACTTCATAATTACACTATATTAAAAATTATTAGGAAATTAATTAGGCTCTCTAAACTGATATCATTAAAGTATCAAATTTAACTATAACACTAATATCACTTATTAGAGTTTTTACGTATCCTAATATCTTTATGGTTGATATTTACTTCATAATCACACTATATTAAAAATTGTTAGGAAATCAGTTAGACTCTCCAAACTGATATCACTAAAGTATCAAATTTAACTATAACACTAATATCACTTGTTAGGGTTTTTACGTATCCTAATATCTTTATGGTTGATATTTACTTCATAATCACACTATATTAAAAATTGTTAGGAAATCAATTAGACTTTCCAAACTGATATCACTAAAGTATCAAATTCAACTATAACACTAATATCATTTGTTAAGGTTTTTTATGTCCTAATACCTTTATGACTGATATTTAGCACTCTAAAACCACCTAAGCATTTTGTAAAAAATTTCGCCCACAAGTAATTAAGAATATAAAAGATCACACACAATAAAGATAAAAAAATAATTATCATAAGGCACAAAATATACCTAGTTCAGCGACAAACACTTATGTCCATGACAAATCAAAATTCAAGTCTCTTTTATTATCAATTCACAAAAAACTCTTATGTCACAAAAACCCTAATACAGGAGATTAATTAAAGAATATAACGAATAACTAAAGCTCACTCTCAAAGAATCTATCATCACTCTCTTCCGCACTCAACACTCAAATGATCCTATAGTAACATTTTCTTGCATACTCAATACTTTAATGCCTACTTAACTCTTTATTTTTTTTTTTATGTTTACATCTTTGATGCCTCTTTATTTTAAAGGTTACAAAAGTTTATATAGGCTTCAAAAACTTCTTTAGAAACTCTAAAACTAGTTGAAATAAGAGTTCACGTGTTTACAGAGTCTAAAATCGACTCAGACTAATTAAGTCGTCTTAAAATATAAAACTGCCAAAACTAGGCGCTGCAGCGTTGCTGCAATTCCGCAAAAGCACAAGTGTAGACATTTTCCAAGTATGAGCATCGTAGTGCTAGCTTCTCAGTGTCGTAATGTTGGAAATGTAGCGTACTTATTTTCATGCCAAGTCCTCGTTAGCAATGAGCAGAGTTTCTTCCCTTCGTCTCATGTACATGGATGGCATTTTGGTTCCATATTTACTTGTAACTGAGCAAAATTACCACTTATCGGCAATAGCACCTACATCAACGAAAAGGGGAACCAGCTTGCCTCCTTCATGCTTCTCTGCTAGCATTGCAAAGAAACAAAAATAAATAAATAAATAAATAAAGGATGATTTATTGAGTTTGCCCAGAAAGCAGACATAAACATAAAGAGAAATTGAATGGGCTTACTGTCATAGCCACCAACGTGTTTTCCTACAATAAACACATTAAGCACAGTCTTGTGCCCAGCCCACTTCGCTGGAGCTGCTTGAATTTTACTTCCATCACTTTCAAAAAGAGCCAGAATATCCTTGGAACATTAATCTTAGCAACTATAGCATGAAACAATAAGCTTAATCATGTTTGAAAAGTGAGAGTAATTCTTCCACAAAATGAAAACAAAAATCAAGAAATTGCCATCATGTTAGGCTTGTTAAGTATTGGCTATTTGATAAAATGAGACAAAAACAGATGATTTTAATAGAGAGCAGCGAGCCTCAAGTTGACCACCACATTCACCTTGAAAGCACATCAATCAAAAGCAACCAGAGGAACTTGAAAGAAACTTTTTTTTCTTTTTCTAAAACAACATGCAACTGAGATCATATGAATATTAGGCAATTGTATACCAATGCTGTTAAGGGAGGAAACGCCCTTTTCCTTCTTGAGATTAAGTTGAAGTGAAGAACCTTAAGTTCAACCTAGAACCCTATTTTCTTAACGCAGGGGATAACCTGTTTATCAAGCAAAATAGTAAGAATTCAAAGTAGAATGTAAAAGATCACAACACAATCTTACGTAGTTCGGCCAATTACCTATGTCCACGGTGGATCCAATGATCCTAACCTCTCTTATTAACTCTCTAGAGATTTTACAAAAAAAATCCAATTGAAGAACCCTCAAAAGGACCTAATGTTTAGTGTACCTTTACTCTACCACAAATAATGAACACCCAAACGACGGTTCCACCCTAGCGCACACAAGCACACTAGTCTACCAAGTTCTTCTACTTTTTTAGAATCTCTCTTAATGCTTAATCACAATTAAAGGGTTTACAAGTGTTTGTATAGGGGTTATTTCGTAACTACTAACCCTATTCCTTGTTGGAGTAAGAGTTCTCTTATTTTGAAACTCCAAAACTTCCCAAAACTTGAAATCCAAATCAAAACGGACTTTTTTGTTACTTCTGGCACCACAACGCTCATCCCTGGGCACCGCAGCGCTGCGTATATCACGCCCATCTCCCGGGTGCTGAGGACCCAGCACCGCAGCGCTGGGCTTTTGTGTTGGGTGCCGCAACGCTCAGCCCTGGTGCCCCCTACGCACGTTTTCTTTACTTTCTTCGCGTCTTCAAGTTTCGTTTTACTTCCCCCTTCATGTCCCACACGTCCTAGACTTCTCCATTCATATCCCACACGTTTTAGACTTCTTGTGACTTCTTTGGTATTCATCTCAATTCTTATCCATCCAAGATTGTTGAATCACCAAATCTCCAACAAACCTTTTCTTGATTCAAAATCTTTCAAATAAGAAGGTTTCGGGATCCGATCCACACCAATACTCTATCACCTAGAGTTGAGTCTAATTAAGTATCTACCAAGACTTAACTTTTTTCGGGCTAGTGACTTTTGTCTCCAAAGGCATTCGTACACCTTGCATAGGGTATGGATGCGTTGCACTCCTTTCCAACCCTCATCACCTCAGTGAGCATGGTTTGGATGTCGTCTAGTAGTCTGCATTACCCCTAACACCTCGCGTTGGGCCACTCATGGCCATCCCAGTAAGCACATAGAGCCTCTTATTGTGCTTTTCACCCTTAAACCTTATAGGTCCTTTCTCTACTCTCATTTTTTTTTCCGCTCCAACCGAATATCCTTCCTCATCGAGCTTGCTTAGGGATATCAAGTTCCTCCTTAGTTTATGAACATGCCTTACACTATGTAAGTCCCTAGTTTCTCCACCTTACATCCTCAGCCTTATGTCACAAACTCTCATGATCTCACAAGTCATGTCGTTTCCTATTAGAGCTTTACCTCTTTTGACTTTGTAGTTGGTAAACACCAATCTGTTCGAACACATATGGATGTTGTACCCCAAATCTAGTATCTATTTGCCAGCATACTTTCCCCTTGAGGCTAACAATGTGTCTACAACTTTAGTATCTTCCTTAGTACCGATTGCAACCCACCTCCATTGGCCTTTTGATTTCGGATAATCCTTCACAAAATGTCATTCCTTATTACAAAGGAAACACTTCTTGGATCTACTCTTTGATTGGTTGTTCTTCCTTCCTTGTGCAAGCAGTACTGCTCCACTCTCAGATTCAAATCTCTTTGTCAATTCTTTTGAGTTCAATGACGCCTTGACGTCATTCATCGTTAAAGACTCCTTACCATACAGTAGCGTATCCACAAAGCTCTCATAGCTTTTTGACAACGAACTTAACAGAATAATGACATTGTCTTCATCCTCAGTCTTGATGCCCAGTTGTTTAAGACTTATGATGATCTTATTGAACTCGTCAATGTGAGCTCTTAATGAAATCCCTCGTGCATTATTAGCTGATGCAGTTTCTTCTTCACAAGAAGTCTATTTGCAAAAGACTTCTTTATGTATAATACCTCGAGTTTCTTTCATAGCCCTAAAGTGGTTTCTTCATCAATAACTTTCCTTAATACTTCATCGCTTAACGCTAGAATTATAGTGCTGTGAGCCTTTTTCTGAATCGTGTCCCAATCTTTCTGCCCGAACTTTAAAGTTGTCGTCTCATCGCTAGTTGAGAAGCTGACTTCCTCTAAGGCTGAGTCTAGCCCTTCTTTCATTAGTAGAGCCCTAACTTTTTTCCTCCAAAGATTGAAGTCATTCATCCTATTGAACTTCTCTATTTCTTACTTGATTGTAGTCATGGTTTAAATACCTCAGATGTGTATTATCGAACTTGTTAAATACCTAATCTCCCTCCTGAGATTAGGTTGAAGCGAAGAACCTTAAGTTCAACCTAGAACCTCAATCTCTTAGCGCAGCGGAATAACTTGTTTATCAAGTAAAATAGTAAGAATTCAAAGCAAAATATAAATGATCATAACAGAATCTTACGTGGTTTGACCAATTGCCTATGTCCAAGGTGGATCCAAGGATCCTAGCCTCTCTTATTAACTCCATAGAGATTTTACAAGAAAAACCTAATTAAAGAACCCTAAAAAAGACCTAATGTTTAATGTACCCTTACTCTATCACGAACAATGAACACCCAAACGACAACTCCACCTTAGTGCATACAAGCACTTAGTGTCTACCCAGTTCTTCCCCTCTCTTAGAGTCTCTTTTAATGCTTAATCTCAACTAAATGGTTTACAAATATTTATAAGTGTTTATATATGGGGTATTTCGTGCTTACTAACCCTATTCTTTGTTGAAGTAAGAGTCTTCTTATTTTAAAAGTCCAAAACTTTTCAAAACTCAAAATTAAGATCAAAACGAACTTTCTGTCGCTTTTGGCACCGCAACGCTAGGCTTCTATATTGGGCGCCGCAACACGTGTTTTCTTCGCTTCCTTCGAATTTTCAAGTCCCGTTTTGCTTTTCCCTTCAAGTTCCACACATTCTAAACCTCTTATGACTCTTCTCTTTGGTATTCATCTCAATTCTTATACATTCAAAATTGTTAAATCACCAAATCTTCAATAAATGTAATAAAAAATTTAATAAAAAATATTCTAATAGCCTAAATAAAAGAGTAATGCTATTACATTCCACGTCCAGTTCTGTGACTTTGTAACTTGCTCCGAGCGGTGTAAGCAACTGCTTCACCCTACTACAATAATTGCAGTGGGTTTTGCTGCAAGTATTTTTTTTAAAAAAAAAAAATTATCCCAAATCGTTTAGATAGGGCTGTAAACATGCTGAACTGAATTGCCCAAAGACTCTTAAAGCTTGACTCCATAAATTATTATCATCCAGGCACTAAAAGCAACTCACAATCGCGATCAATCAGACATCAAGTGTTTCGTTTGACATTGACTCCGTTTGCTCTTTATGATAAAACCCAGCTTGCGGTCAAACGATTTTTTATCTTGATTTTGCACCTTTCGGATTTGTAAAAACTACTTCCTAAATTGAATTGAGTCCAACAACTACAATCAAACTCAAACTCGAATAGCTAAGACTTGTAGTTTAAAGTGACATTCAAGGACGGGCCGATCGATCAAGAGCGTTGAGCCGATTTTGCAAAACGGATAAATCTGGGGTGTGCTGCAGTGATTATTATTCAATTTTATGGAGAATTAATAACATTTCTAAGACTAAGAAATTGCAGTAAAATTGGAAATGGAAAAGGAGGGAGGAATCATGAAGACCTGAAGACGACGACGGGATTGGAGGAGACGATTTCCTTAGCCTCGTTAAGTTCAATTTCTTGCTCTTCCTTGCTTATTTTGCCTGGGATTAAACTACCCATCACCCATCACCGATCCCATTTTTCTCTCTTTCTAATTCCTACTTCCTTGTTTTGAGTTGCAAGTGACGGTAGAAAAAGGCAAATTTATATACCGTTTGGATTGCTAAATACTTGAGAGAATATATAATAAGTAAAAGTCTGTTGCAGATTGAGCTGACTTCCTTTAATATTACGGAAATGTTGCTACACAGGCATCTCCTGTCCCCAATTTAACCCCTTTCTTTTCTTAAGTAACCGGTCAAATCATATAAAACACTTTTTTTTTTAAATAAAACACTTTTTTTTTTAAATAAAACACTTTTTAAATACTCATGTATAATTCAAAGAGAATGTAAGAAAAAATCACAGAGAAATTTTATTAATTTTATATATATCTTTTTTTTGAATAAAATATATGTAATTATTTGTATTATATCTACTATTATAATGATTAAATTCTATTACAATTAAGACAATTTACTGATAAACATTCAAATTTCACAAAATTTTACTTTCACATTAATCCACGTCCAAATATCTATTCTTACCTATCAAGGAAGAAAGTATATGAGAAATTACTATATTACCCTAACATCTGTCTGGACTTGAAGCCCCGACCTCCAGGTTGGAGAGGTTCACTTAGGGGGAGTGTTTACTGCTGGGGATTAGAGATTAGATATGGTTTGATCATATTATTTTGTTCTGGCTTTTTACTTTTGGATATTATGTGGGGATTAGAGATTAGATATGATAATGAAAACAAAACATAAGATAATCGCTTGAGCTGAAATTTTCATTTTCTACGAGTACATGTGGTTCAATACACAGCTTAATGTTGAAAGACAAATCAGGAGATTCAATAACAATTTCAGTTTTCACTTGGCTGCAAAAATGGCTTCCAAATCTTTGTACAATCCTGATGGTTTTGACTTGAAATCAGAAGATGAACTTACAGATGAATTCCCACTCTTCTTGGTGCTCCAAAAACCACTCCATCTAGTTTGACTGCTCGAAGGATCATTAGTGGTTGTAGTTCCGCTTCTTTCTTTGCTGAAACTGGACTTGGCCAGCTCTCTTAGTTGTTTCAACCATGGTTTATCTGTTGAGCCTGAGCTTCTACTCCCTGAGCTCCTGATCCTGTCTGCAGAAGAACCCATATCCCCAGAAACTCTGTCCCCTCGTTGATCCAATGGAAACCTGCTTTGCAAGTTTTCCAAGAGTTTCTGTGGGAGAACGATCAGGAGAAGTCCAAATGAAGCTAATTTCAGACCTGTTAAAAATGAGTTCTTAGCAGGGTCCAGCTGCTTTACTTGTCTATACAATGCATCCCATTCATTGATCATCTGTGCCAAAAATCCAACTAAGAACAGTATAAGCATGGAGATTCCAAGTTTAGTATCTTCCCCAGCTGAAGGTTTTTTCTCCAAAAGAATCAAACAAAGAGTAAAAAAACCCACTTCACAGGAATTAGAAATGATCTCCACCAACTGAACCTTTTTCTTAATGAAAGGCTTCTTAAGAACCATGAAAAAGAGCTGAAAAGAGGAAATGCATAATAGAAGTATTGTTGGAGTTTTAGAGGACCAGTCATCCATATTGGCACCAGCTAGAATTCCTAGAGAAACTCGTTTCACGGATTCGAGGAGAGTATAGTATATTCTAAGTATTCCGAACAGCTTTTGTATGAAAGGTGCTTCTGCATCTTCTGTTTCATCATCAGAGGCAATGATATGATCACCCAGCTTCTGGATATTGCCCCCAGAAATCTGTGAGAGCATGTACTTAGGGGGACCTCTCAGATCTTCGAATAGAGGACCTAAAATGGTTCGATACATGGAGTTTGATTGGTTTTTCCATGTCCATTGGCCTCTTTTACCAGGGCCTAGAGTTATTCGGACAATCTCTTGATACCAATGAAATCTCTCGCCTTCTTGATGGACTTCCTTGTATAGAAGCAGCTTCCCGAAGGTAATTCCAACTGAGAGGAATAAAAGCAAGGACAGCTGTAGAAAAGACACCACCGCCAACAGCAGACTGCCAACTATCACCCCTGAAGAAGCTCCACCTTGAACATTAAAAGATCAGATAAAATCTTACACTTGTGTACTTGATGTTCTCAAAAAACTAGATTTCAACTTTAAAACATTACAGATATCTACAAAAAGGGGGAAATGAATATTTAACTTACCTTTAACTAGAGCAGCAGAGGCCTTGCAAACACAAGGTAGTGCAAGAATTACAAGAAATATCTCAAATCTTGGGAATGTGAGTGCTCCATAGCCTCTCTGCTTTTCAGAATTTTTCTTTTTGAATTTTAGAATTAGAAGGAGAAAAGCATGCAGGAGTATCAAACTGCCACCAATTACGGCTAACCAGAACATGCTTCTGTCAAAATCCCTCCAACTACAAGTAGAAATGAGTGCAGTAAAAAAGTATATCAATAGACTAATGAATCTTTCCAATTCACTCAAACCTTGAGAGTTTTCATTGAAACAAATAACAATGAAGACTAACAGATACCATCCAACTCATCATTTTGGTTAAGAATAGCATTCTGGAATAATGCAGGTTTCCAATTTTAAGTTTTCTTAGCACCTAAAGAACTCTGCCGAGTGGATAAAATAGCTTATCAGATGAAAACTGCACTGCATTTATAACTATTTCTACAACATCCCAAGAACGTACCCACTTAAATGATGCGAATTCAAGAAATCTGCTTCTGGTTTCATATTTTGGCTCTGCATGCACATAATACATTAGATTCTTCAACATAGTAGCTAAAGAAGTAGCAGGCACAATTATTTTTTACCTCAAAAAATAATCTGTATTCCATCGGAGTAAGTGGTGAGGCATATAATGCAGCAGCTTTCTTCAAATTCACTTCCTCTGATTGCTCACTTTGGAAAATCACTAAATTATGAAATTTGGAAAAGTAGGAATGTGGGCCAGCAGGGGAACTTAAGCCCACCATGACTGGCTGAATGTGTCCATTTTCCCATGGTAGATTGAAGTAGGGAATACTCCATTGTATACCTCTTGCAAATTCATAATACTCAACTGGCAACATAACTGCCAACCATCTAGACAGTGCAAAAACCTGGATGTGGCATGCAGCTCTCTGCACAAAAACATAAGATGCTAGTTTTCAGTATTATAGTTAAAGGCAACTGTAGACAACCTTCCTTTGGAGATACACATTTTCAGTGCATATCTACTTCAATTCTAATACTGCTATATTTTCCAAAATACTCAGGTAAAGGCACTATCTGAACTCAAATCTTCATGAAGTCAAAATAATTAGATATTTACAGAGTTAGAATTGAATTCCAATCTAACATATCATTTACAATCTCAGGCACATGATATAATTAAGAGATTGCTTAAATGTATACTAGTTTAAATAAGTTAGAAATCATACAAAAAGGTATCTTGCAGGATCAGATATCAGAAAGTAAGATGGTCTTGAAAATGCCCCAGCAGATAGAAGGCTTGAGGTTGTCACAGTGAGCAGCCCCGCAGCAAAATAAGTTGCCAAAAAGGCCACGGTTACAAATGTAGAAATTGCATAAGATACAGTAGGTACAGAATCTGCATATATGTGTCATAGATTACATCAGGAAATTGCTAAATGAACCGATGGACAAAGAAAATTTCCAATTATTGGATGTGACACATTAATTGATCTAATAACAAACAAAAAGAGAAAATCCTTACAGTGCCTCACTTGTAGAACATTAGATGGTAGATTCTTGTTTCCTGCAACATCCCCAGTTATATTTTCGGGAATATTGACAGCAACAGTATTACCATCAGCTTGTATCTCTACAATGTATGTGCTCCTACTTATTTCTTGAAAGCTGGATTATATAAAGAAAGTGAAAAGAATTAAAATATGTTGGAGTTTGCGTCTGTATAGAATTATCTGAAACAACTTTTCTTCCAATAACCAGCAAATAGAGCAGAGAATTTGCTCATCTTCATGATGTGTCTATGGTAGCTGCTAACAGAAGTTGCTAAAATAAATTACTTGCCTCTGCAAATTCCCTCCTGAGATTGATATCAAAGACGAATTAAAGCCAAATACAGGCTTCAAGAACTTAATCGATATTGGGATGCTATGTTCCCTAGTCCGTGTAGTTGATGTTGTACTCAATCTCACAGCAGGCCTCTGAGAATCTGATAGTCACATCTATGATTATGTCAGGTGGAAAAACCAAATTTACAAAGTATTCTCAGAAAGTGAAAAGAAGTCTAAAATTTATTGTGTTTAATTGTCTGCATAGAATATAAAAATGTTCTTGCCAATCTGTGAAACTTTAAGTCAATAGGAATGGAAAAATAACCAAGAAAATAGTTTTATTCCATAAGAAAAATACTGTAGTTTATACCATAAAGGAAAGTAACTGGATCAATTGGCGAGACTGGAGTCCCGTATCTGCTTACAATGGAATTTGAATTGAAACTTATAGTTATAATAGAAATGCTAGATATATTCACCACCTGAAAAGAGAACGCAAAAGAGATGAATGCTCAATATATAATTGCTTTCCATATTTTTGACATTATGATAAAAGTTCATTAATTGTAGAAATCAACTTACCAGAAACCCAAATCTGCGATTTCCAAGGTTTTTTCCACTAATAGGTAGAAGTGTTCCCTGACTTGTATTCAGAGAATTTAGAATTTGTGCAGATGAATTAAGAATGGATTGTGAAAAGTACAAATACACCTTCAATTTCTCATAATCATTAGTTGCCTGCACAGTCCTGGTTTGACTATTTAGTTGAAGCAACTTTTCAGGAACATGAGACCTTAGGTCAACAAATAAACTTCTTCTATCTGAAGAAAACAAAGAGCCATCAAAGTAACTGATGAAGTTAGGTAACAATAATAAAATTTCTCTTTGAAAAATGATAATGTTTAAGAAAATTATAAATATGAAAGGAAAAACCCTAAGTTACAAGGTCACTTCATAAGAATGTCCACCTCCTATATTAATAAGTTTATCTAACTAATATTTATTCAAATGGTTGAAGTAATTAGAAAAGCATGATAATCTGTGAGAATCTGAACAGATTCAACCCTTCATGTGAAATACATAAGTTTTCAGCTTTGGTCCGTTAACAAATACTTTAGGCCATTCAGAAAACTTCAGTGAGATCAAACCAGAAAGTAACTTTGATGTTATATCTTTCTCATTACTGTATATTATAATCATGCTTCTGAAATGATATATATAGCATTTCAAACATCAACATCAAAATTGAAGAACAAAGTAACAGAACTCACCAAAATGTACATAGAAACTGGAATTTGCCGCCCTTGAAAATTTGTTCCCAGCAGTGTCAGTACAAAATTTTTTATCCATTACCAATATCACTCTCCCATACTGAACCGTAGATGATAAACTCACAAGAAGGGAATATTTGAGGCTTGGTTGCAGTGTGATAACGGATGATGGTATCACTTGGCCAGCACCATAGACTAGCAGCTGAAAAGAGATACCATAGAATTTAAAGATTTGGTTTATTTTAAATCAACACACCATCGTCAAATAATCATTAAATGAAAATACTCAATTGCGCATCAACAAGAATGTGAAATTTACGATACAATAATCATACTGCCACCATATCTTTAAAATTGCATTATTTCAATAAATTGGGTGCCACCATAGAAAGAACACATAACATTGATAGAGAGATTGATATATTTTGTTGGCCACCTACTCACGTTGCAGGCATTCACAGAAGAACATCCAAAACCTCCTCCACCAGTACAGGGTTCAGTAAACGAAATAATTACAGAGACATTTAGAGCGTTGGTAAAAGATGATGATGCACTTATATATGCTGTAGGAAGGACCGTATCTGCAAAAAATAATATAGAATTGAACATTAGTAGACCACAAATCAAAGTCAGTATAACTGCCAATCCAAACCTGAATATTGTGAGACCAATACGTTCTGTTTCTGTAGGCTAAGTAAATTTTCGCTTCAACCTTCTCTTAAGTCAAAAAGTAAGCAGAATGTTTTGAACAAGATTTCAGAATTTGATGCCATAATAAAATGTATTCAACACAGAATAGAGCATACTTGGCTCTAGAGCAAAATATAACTGCAGATGCCACTCTTAAGCTGTTACAAGCCTATTTTTATTTCATTGAGCTTGATTGAAATTCAAAAACCAGTCTCCCCTTTTTTTTATCTTCAATAATGACATCCAGAGACACAAGAAACATTATATGTTATAGCACATTTACAATATCCCATATGACGTTGAAGAACTTCTACCAACAAGTCTTTTGAGCATATTTGATTTCTACACAGGGCAGCAGAAACAAGAACTCAAGAAAGATGAAGGAAGGATTCTTACCAACAGTCCAGTCATAGCTAGAACAGCCAACTCCTAGAGATCCATTGCTGCAGACCTCAAATGTATGATTTCCATCCTGCAAGCCTGCATATGAAACCTTCCAACCTCCACAGTCTGAAGCAATGCCATTATCCAGCTGCATGCATGGCATTGAGAGAAAAAAAAAATTGAATTTTGTAACCAAAAAATTTTCAAAATGCATCTGTCAATAAACGAACTTTGGATATAATGAGTCCAAATCATAACTCCGCAAGTAAATAATCAAGAGAGGATTTATTAAATTATTAGAGTGATGCAAGTTGGTGGCTGAGTACTAAGAAATATCATGTATCTAGGCAGCTCTTGCCTGGAATCATGCCCCCTTAAACAATTTTTTTTCTTGGAAAAAAGCCTTTCAAGTTTCAACATTTTAATTTAAAATAATTTATGTAACCTTTTCTTGGGTATTTGAGAATGTCTTTACTTTCATGTTGCAAGATGTACTAGGTTGTTAACACTTGATAAGGCAAAAAAAAAAAAGTTTACTACTATATACATCTCAAAGCAAATTCGTGGCAACAATGAACAACCTCGCTAAACCAACTACCAACCCACTTGAACTTGTAGACAACAGAACATGAAATAAATCCATTTCAAGAGAAAACGGAGACAACAAAAAGCATTTTAAGTTGAACATCGAAATCTAGCCCCTGAAAAATTACAATTGTTAGACTTTCACAAACCTTGCAGCGGCTTCCACAGTCAGTGCAATTTCCATTTCCACCGACCAAAACTTCAAAGGAAAATGTAGCTGAGTTCAGACGTGAAAACAACTTAGGAGTCTTCAAGAACTTAACAGAGACCTCTGAACTGTCGCCATGAACTTTGAAGAACAAAAGTGAAAGAACCCAAAATTGCAAAAACGCCCATGAAAACTTCTTCAAACTCATTTGAGTGAAAGAGAGCTTCAAAGGGAGGTCTCAACTATGCAGAGGCCAAAATCAGTGAGCACAGAAGAAGCATTAGTGGGGTTTGTTCAGAAAGCCTTAAGAGAGCAACATAGTGCATGGAATGGAAATGAATGTGGAAAAATGAGGTGAAAAAAGGAAAGAGAGAGAGATTAGAGTCCAGCGAGTGGTTTAGAAGATGGGTAATGAGTTTTAGTGGCTGATGAAGGTTGCCAGTTTAAGATAATGCACACGAGACGGACAGTTCAGGACTAGTGTGTTTTCTCAAGATAAAGAGTGTGTTTGTGTGTGAGAGAGAGAGTATGAGATTCCAAGTTGAAGAAACGTAGAATGAAAATAGAGACAAAGAATCATCTCTGCTATTGTAAACCTCTTGGCTATAGGATTAAGTTAATAGCAAGTTCATAGACAGTGGAAATGAATCTAAATTGGAAAGTGAAAATTCCTCCCAGTTAGTAAAATTATAATTTCCTTTTCTCTATGAAATGTAAAGGTTTGAATTTGCCAGCTTTGTCAGACATGCGGAGAGGTAGCTTTGCCTCTAAATTATTTTTCTATGATTATTGATTAGGAAGCTTTTTGGACGCATTTGGTCAATCACTGTTGTGAAAAGCTCTTGATTCTTGAATAAGGGTACTAGTAGTTTAGTCTTAAATCTCTTAGATCCATTTCATGACAAATTCATTATTTAGATACATGAATTAAGCTTCTTCTAAGCTCATATTTTGGAGTTCTATTTATTGTTTTTTTCATAAAATGAACAGAAGAAAAATAAATGATAAATGATGCACTTCCACGTGCATGGACTGCTGCCAAGGACAGATACCATTTTCTTCAATCAGAGTTGTTCATTTTTTTGCACAATTATCATTAAATTTTAAAAATGTATTGTATGTTGTACAGAAAGAGCTAATGTGACCCATATCAGTATATGATATATCTCTCTCTTGACGACATTAATTGTGTTGAGAGTCTGGCCAGCAATAATAATAATAGTCTTTTCCTATTTTTATGATGGTTCCTGTTAATTTCTTTCTCATTCAAACAGTTTCAGCATTAAAATTGGACTGTAATATTGTTTGAATTGAGAGGGGGGACAAGGTCAGATGTTTGAGATGTGAATGGGAGGCCATCACTTTCAGCAGT
Organism: Ailanthus altissimus; assembly: GCA_946807835.1. NCBI lineage: Eukaryota > Viridiplantae > Streptophyta > Magnoliopsida > Sapindales > Simaroubaceae > Ailanthus > Ailanthus altissimus. Next base: position 26,207,135 of record OX327691.1, on the reverse strand, counting down.
GAATGTAAAGCCAGAAAGGAATTTCAATGAACAAGAAAATCTAGTTGGCATCTGGTGGTCAAGGACCCCACACTAGAGAAGAAAAAACAGCAAAGGCAAAAAAGTGTTTCAAAGATCATTATCATCTCTGTCGTGCTATTGCAGTGGCCGTTGCTGAAATATAAGAGTCTTTGAAGCTCAGCCTCACGAACGTTATCTCTTCAAATAATTCAATTCTCCTTCAGCATGGTGACTCCTGTCTCTTCCCCTCTCATGTCCTTTAGTATCAATATTTTTGGAAATATGGGAAAATTATAAAAACGAAGGAGACATAGGAGTTGGAAGAGAAGACAAGACAAAAGAATAATGGAGAAATTAATATAACGGCTAACGCAGCAAAGCTGGACTCAACTCGAGTAATCAACAGACGCAAATACAATATTGTACTTTCATTGGTAGCTGACATGTCGTATCTTAACAAAACATGTGGACGACATATCATCTACTCGTAGGAGCAGGAGTATCTAATCTATTATGGCTTTGAAAGTAAAAGCCCAGGTCAACTGGGTCAAAGTCTGATCATTTTGGTACATTCGTGACCCACTTCGAAGCCCATTCATAATGCTCCCGACAGCAGTCCCATGTGAGGTTGTTTGTTAAATGTTAGCTTGGTGGCAATGGAGCCTGTCCTTGACAATTTGTGTAGCTACGCATAGGATTGTGTGTTTTGTGTGTAGAGCTTTCAATGGTCTATAAAATTTAATAATTATGCTTATGCTTTCATATGTGCTTCCACATGTGCTTATTGTCTGCGACAAAGTAGCTTTCATGGTAACAACGTAGTTTGACGCTTGTTAGAACAACTGCATCAAATTTCAATGGTGAGCTAGCCTAGACCTATCCTGGTACGGACCTAAGGGTGTGAATCACGCTGGATACTTTGTTGACCATACAGATACAAGCTAAAAAAATATTCACAAGCATATGCTCGTATCCACACATTTCAATTCATGTAGGCGGTTCCCAGATCCCTTCCACTTTTGATTTTAGAAATATGCATAATGATTTAAATTGATAAAATTATGGAGACCGCCATTTCTTGGCAATGTTACTAAAGCAAACCGCAACCACTAGCCAAGGTTCTGATGATATTTTATAGTTCAGCTACTGTCTAGCATGCATAAAGTAGCTATAGACATTTTGCAGTTTAGAAGGAGAATATTTCATTTACCCATAAAGATAGAAGCATCATAACTTGATTTCTTTAACTAAATGGTTGCATATTTCGCACCTTGTTTTAAGGGCGGCTGCCTGAATCCACTTTAGACTAGTTATAATTTGTCCAACATAGCCAGAACTCCACTTTAGTGATTGATGAAAAGCATAAAGATCAAATACTATGACTGACTTATACCTAACAAAATACGACCGAATGATTCCCAAACACAAGACATCTGGTTACTTCCAATCATAATGCAAAAAAACATGCTTAAGTGAAGCAAATCATGCAAGGACATCACATTCGGGCATCCATATCCGGAGAAGCCGGTCATAAAACGAGCAAGTAGCAACCAAACTCTTCTTCATTTTGCCTTCAATAGGCATGCCCCCTCTCTGCCAATCTGCCCCATAAGCGAGAGAACCATGCTTACTATAAGTTTCAATTACTTCAGCTTTCTCCCCTCCAATCTTGATAACTGCAAATCCATTGTGCATACAAGCCGCCAAGACCAAGCCTGGTAGGAAAGGATGGTGTTTGATTCTCCAAACTCCTCCACCTAAACAAACTGACGTTTCATTAATTGGTTTTGAGATTGACCTGACATCCCATACCCTCAAGTACTCATCATAGCTACCAGTAAGTAAAGTATTAGGGTCCCTAGGGCTCTTGGCAATGCAACAAACACCCATCTTATGAATCTTGGAGTTCTGAAATGCCAACTTGGACGGACTATCCCTTGTATCCCAACAACTGAACTTGCAGTCATCTGAACCAGTGTACACCAAATGTGGTTGGTGGATGTCAAATGAAGTTGCCCAAAGCTCAAAATCATGTGCTTTCCATTCTTGTAAAACTTCAAGTTGGGACTCTACAAGGGAAACAATGGAGACAGAACCATCTGAAAGGCCCACTGAGATAGATGTGGCTGATGGGTTCCACTCCAAACAAAGACACATAGAGGAGCTGATTTTTTCACCATTAATCTCTCTCAAAAAAGCCCCTGCAACATTGATAAATAAGAAAAATAACAAAAAGGCATAGCTAACTTCGTAGCTTAAAAGCAAGGTAGTGCCCCAAAATTTTTTACTTATTAACTTACATTCTCATAATTAATCTTAACAAATAAGAGGGGGGAGGGGGGGAATTGCAATATTTGGTAGCCAAGGCTATTCTAATTAAACTGGTAAAACCCAAAAAATAATAAGAAAAAAAAATAAAAACAATGTGAAATCTTTAACGTGTATACCTTTAGCATTCGCTTCGTCTAAAGAGCTCTCGAGGCTGTAAACCTTAACACAACCATCAGCATCAGCTTGAGCAAGAAAGGGACTCGCATTACCGCCAACTGGGCTCCATTTAATGTCGAAAATTCCCGCTGTATCCAATCTATAAAACAAATCAAGATTGCCTTCTTCAGCATTGACGTTGAATAGCGAAATGCTTCCCTTTCGACTTGGTTTATCACCTTCTTGTAAAGTATACGTTGAAGCTGCAAGAACATGGTGGTACCCATCGTGTGAACAAAACTCCACGGCGTCTGCATTACCCTCTAGTTCGCAATGTGCCACGTCCATACTGGACAACTGTTTAATACAAATGTCTATACATTTTCTATTAACTTTAGCTTAGGCATTTCGTCAAACAGTTTGTGTGTGGATGACAAAATAGTCAAATGAAACATGAAAGGAAGATAGAAGGAAAGAAAGTTTACCGTGATGTTAGTTGAGGTCGGTGCCCGCCAAGTGCTAATTGCAACAGTTTGCGAGGGAAATTTTTTGGACTTAGACTCGAACCAAATGAGCGAATGTGATTACTGATTAGTTAGCGGGGAATACGTGCAATGCAAATTTGCGATTACCCGGAATCAAGTCCAGATTCCTAGCCAATGTTTGGTTACACGGGAATTGTTATTTCTGGGTCTGACGTGGAGATAGTCATGTGGCAGTTTTGGTTAGTCTTGCCCTTGGTTTGGACCTAGTGAAATCAAGGAAAATACTATAAAAAAACAAAAGAATTTAAAAAAAAAAATTAAAGTGCGGACAGAAATGAGAACTTCGCCAACGAAATATTAACTATATTAACTTTCAGCTCTTATTTTACTCAAATTTAAGTGGATGTAAACATTTAATGTTAGATTTATTATTTTAATAATAATTATACATTATAATTATTTTAAATAAGAGTCAATTTAAGTAATATATTTTGATTATATCTTATTAAATTTTAGAGACATCAATTTAATATAAATTTATTATGTGTACAAATTTAATATTAATTAAATTATAAGTGATAGAGATAATAATTTAAATTAGTATATAAATATATTTTTTCGATTGCGGTTCTCAAATCAAATCAATTCACATATATTTTTTTCTCTTTTTCTATCACAAAGTAAAAAATGTATTGAACCTACATAAATTTAATTATAGAATATCATTATACTCTTAGTTCTTATTCAAGACAACTAATCTTTAAATTTTAATCATTATGAATTCTTTAAGTATATTTTTTTTCAACATTCATTATGATAATTTAACATGATAAATATTAAATTATATTTATATGGATATGAATTCAATATATGATCATGTCTAACAAATGGTACAGAGCAGAAATCATATTAAATTATTATGATTGCTAATACATATATTTATGTTTTGAATATATTTCTCATATAGTTATTTATGGCAAAAATGTTATATATATGAATTTTTTATAATTTTATTAAAGAAAAATATTAAATTTATATTTTTCATTGTGATTTGAAATTAAAAAATAATTAAGGGTCATTAATTAAAAATTAAGGATGAAAAATATCAAAATAGTGAAGGGTCATTAATTTGAAAAATATTAAAATTTGACTTTAATTTAATATTTTTAATTTTTTAAAAATAATTTATAATTTTTGTTTTGTTTTGTTTATATTTATTATTTAAAAAGGGGGGAAAGGGGGGATGCCCGGCACATACGAGGGTTATTTAGTAAATATTATTTAGATCCCCTTTTAGTTTTTTTAATTATATTCTAACCATCAAAGTTTAGAAAATTATCAAATAGGCCCATAGTAGTGGCTATTTTCATACAGCCTCTAATTTTTAAATAATTACAGTTTGATCATAACAGTTTGTAATATTTTTGGATAGGTCCCAATAAAATTGACTTTTCTCACTTAGCCCCCTTTACAAATTATTTGTGTCCAAAAAATAGTTTTCAAATACGTATATTTTATATTTAGATCAAATTAATTAATATAGATAATATCTTATCAAAATTAAATTAAATATTTAATTTAATAAATAAAATCTTAATGATAATTTTTGAAAGTATCAAAAAGATTTTATTTTTAATTTTAATATTTTCTTTTTATTAAAAAATTAATGATACTCAAATGCTGTGTATTATACGTTAACCACAAAGAGTATGACTCTATGTAGTTTATATAAATTAGATTTTCTTTTAAGAGATAATAATTTAATTAATTATTATTATTAATTAAATTATTATTTTAAAATAAAAAAATTAGTCTAAATAGGACACAACACACGTACGTGAAAACTTTGAAAAATTAAGGTTTGGCTTAAAAACATTGAGAAGTTTACAAATAGATCTTAATTTTGACCCAAATTTATTTATGGTCTATTTTTTAGTATTTGTAAACCCAAAATTAGCAAATTAAAATTTAGAGGTTTTCAGTTATTTTTGAGAGAATTAGGTCTACCAAACACTATTTATGAAGATCTAACCCAAATTTTTACCTATTTGGATTTGACCCTATTAAAAATTATCAAACTTATTTTTCTGACATTATTTAATAAGTAAATATAGAATTACAAGACAATATACAAGAGCTGCTAATCCAAAACAAAGAATTTGCTCATGTTCATCAAGAGTAACCTAAAAAACAAGTGTCATTAATAAGATCTACTAAAAAATGGAGAAGTGTGATTTTGGATGATTTTGCCGTCTATCTCCAAAAACATGAGTTTAATATAGGACTGAAAAATGATTTAATTAATTTTAATCAAGTCAAACAAAGTTCTAATTCTCATAAGTGGATTGAGGCTATAAAGGATGAGATGAAATCTATGAGAGACAACAAATTTTAGAATTTTGTCGAGTTACCTAAAGGTGTAAAACTCATTGGTTACAAATGGATATTTAAGACTAAGAGGGATTCAAAATGCAACATCAAAAGATATAAAACGTGTCTCGTTACTGAGGGTTTTACTTAAAAAGAAGGCATTGATTATAAAGAAACTTTCTCTCTAGCATCAATGAAATACTCTTTTAGAATCATCATGGCACTTATAGCTCATTTTGAATTAAAGCTAAATCAAATAGAAATAAAGACTGTATATTCTCAATAGTGATATTGAAGGAATTATATATATGGTGCAACAAAAAAAACTATGTGTTTGAAAACTAAAAGAATATGGTCTGTAAATTAAAGAAGTCAATCTACGGTCTCATATAAGCATCCCGTCAATGGTATGATAAGTTTCATCAAGTAATTACCTCATTTGATTTTGAAAAAAATGCAGTTGATGAATATATATCACAAGTTCAGTGGGAGTAAGTTTATATTCTTGATTTTATATGTCAATGACATACTAGTAGCAAGCAAGGATATAGGTCTATAGCACGAAACCAAAAGATTTCTATTAAGGAATTTAAGATGACAGGTCTTGGGGATGCATCTTTTGTATTAAGAATTCAAATACATCGGGATCATACTTGAGGTATCCTGAATTTATCACAAAATAACTATATCGATAAGGTACTTAGCAACTATAGCATAAATGACTATGCTCCAGGAGATACGCCCATTGTTAAGGCTGATAAGTTCAGTCTCGGTCAGTGCCCTAAGAATGAGATTTAATGTAAAGAGATATAAAATTTTCTTTATGCATTTGCAGTAGAGAATCTTATGTATGCTCAAGTATGTGCATGTCTAAACATTTCGTACATTATTAAAATGATAGACAGATATTTAAAGCAACCAATCTGGTTATGTGACATTTACAGAGTACAAAGACTATATTCTCACATATAGGAGATCGAAAAGATTATAAATCATGAGGTATTCTAATTTTGATTTTGCTGGTTGCCTAAATATTAAGATATCTACATCATGTTATATATATACTTTGGTCATGTGAACCATTTTTTATAAGAATGCTAATCAGACATTTGTAGCTTATTCCATTATAGTGGCCGAGTTTATAGTTAATTTTGAGCCATCACATCCTGGGATATGATTGTGAAACTTTATCACAGGACTGTGTATTATTAATGGCACATTAAAAATTATTAAAAATTTATTGTGATAATATAGCCGCAATAATGTATTCCCATAACAATAGAAACTATTCGAAGTCTAAGCACATCGACTTCAAGTTTTTAATTGTTAAATAAAGAGTTCAGAGTCAACAAGTGTCAATAGAACATATTGGTACAAACTCTATAATTGTGAATTCATTCACTAAAAGGTTATTGCCCAAGGTATTTCATAAGCATGTTGCTTGTATGAGTGTTGTATTATTTGATGATATATATGAATAGTAGAGTTTGTTATTTGATGTTGATTTGGTTAAAAGACACGGTTATAGTTTATTTTTTATATCATAAAGTTTGATGGTTTGTTGAAACTCTGAAATAAGGTTATACTTTCTATTATAGTTTTGCATAAAGTTTAAAAATTATTTAGTACTTTATATTGCAATTTTGCATAAAATTTAGAACGTATTTAACTCGTTAGAGTTATAAAGTATGATTAGTTGGAAATAGATATGTTTGAGATCATATTTCATGTAATTTACATACTACACATCTATATTTGATCTATGTCATTGATTATATTGGTATGGTGACCATTGATGGGTCTTGTTGTGAATATATGCAGCGAATGTCATTTTGATCTCATATTGATATAGTTAATGGACTAGATTGTATTTAAGGAGATGTTTTAAGATAAGATAGCATTTATTGTGCACAGTACGGTTTATAATGTATAATTATTTTCATATGACATATGCGGTCTAAGTGGGAGACTGTTAGGTTTATTATTTCCTTTATGTGGGCTTGTGTATTAACAATAATTATACATTATGGTCAATTTAAGTGATCTATTTGAGTTATGTTTTATTAGGCTTTAAAGATATCTAATTTAATATGGACTTGTTATGTGTAGAAACTTAATACTATTTGGATTATGAGTGACGATATCGTAATTTAACATAGTATATAAATACATTTTTTAGGTTTGTAGTCCCCAAATCAAATCAATTCACATAGAGCTCTTCTTCTTTTTTTCATCACACAGAAAGCTTATATAAATTTGGTTGTGAAATGTCATTATACTCTTAGTTCTTATTCAATACGTTAATCTTCAAGTTATAATTACCATGGATTCCTCAAATATATTTTTTTCAACATTCATTTTGATAATTTGATATAATAGATCTTGAGTTATATTCATATGAATATAAATCTAATGTAAGGTTATATCTAACATTAAGCACATTCATGATCAACCGAATTATATCTAGAGGCAGAAGCAATAGAGTAGTTAATAATTTTTGAGTATATTTTTATTTATTTATTAATATTAATATAATAATTATATAATATCAATTAATAATAAACACATCGTGTAACACATATTAGTTAAAATACAAATTTTATATTACAACTATATAATTGTAACATTACTCTAATTAAGTGGTGAATCATCTCTCAAATTAAATTCTTTTTAAAGTATGTTATTATTGAAATTAGATTTGATTCTTCTTAAATTTACATCTGGTCCCTAACTTATTTAAATATTCGAATAACACTTTCATTAGATTTGACGTAAAATCATTCGACAGAATCAACCTGAATGTCAAAGTTATATAAAGAGAGAGGAAAGATATATATTTTTTAAAATGTAAAAAAAAAAAATCAACATTAAATTTAGTTTAAAATAAAAAAAATAACGAATAACTTTATAATATCATTATTTAAAAATTATAGGGCCATTTGCAATAAGTGTGAAGTAAAATTTATTGTGATAAAGTTAGGGAATACTTTTCCATAGCGCTTGCTGATGAAGCTGGGTCATGAGATAAAAAAAAATTATATTCTCAGAAGCCATGGAAAGTAATTTGATTTCAAACACGTTTCTCATACTATGGATGTTGATGAAGTGCAGTCTTAATCAGAATGATCGTTTACTTTTTTAAGAATTTGAGCTTGAGATACATGAATTTCGACAAACCCTACCCGCCCCCGAGTAATATAATATTGTTGTTGCAGTGTTAATTAATTATTACGTGATTGTTCGAAGAATGGCTGCGTTCAACTTCAACTTCACATGTTTTATTATATTTAATTAGAGAACACTGCGAGTTAGAGGCAACTCCATAACCATTACTTACTGATATTTGTATAATAATATGACTTGCGCCCAACAAATCATAAGAATAATGATCATTTATCAAACTTAAAGCGTGTCATATGTGATAATGACTTCGCTTGATTTATCAACTCTAGAGAAGAGACAGCTAAGTGTTGTTGATTTTACTATTTTATTCGATTTATCACGAGGATAATATTGTATTTTTTAAATGATATCTTAATTTTTTTACATCTTAATCAACAAATCTTAAGAATAATAATGATTTATAAACTTAAAGCATGCCATATGTGATGATGACTTCACTTAATTTATCAAATCTAGCCATGACTAAATGTACTATTCTATTCAATTTATCACGAGAATAATGTTGTATTTCTGGAATGGCATCTCAATTTTTTTTCATCTTAATCAACAAATTCTAAGAATAACAATAATTTATCAACTTAAAGCATGCCATATGCGATAATGACCTCGCTTAATTTATCAACTCTAGAGATGGCAAAGTGTTGTTGGTTCTACCATTCTATTCGGTTTATCACGAGGGTAATGTTGTATTTTTCTTAATGACATTTCAATTTTTTTATTTTAATCAACAAATCTTAAGAATAATAATAATTTATCAATTTAAAGCATTCCATATGTGATAATGACTTCGCTTAATTTATCAACTCTAGAGAAGGCAAAATATTTTTGGCTCTAATATTCTATTCGATTTATCATGAGCATAATGTTGTATTTTTTGAATGGCATCTAAAATTTTTTCATCTTAATCAATAAATGTTAAAAATAATAATAATTTATCAATTTAAAGCATGCCATATGTGATAATAACTTCACTTAATTTATCAACTCTATAGATGGCTAAGTGTGGGCTCTAATATTCTACTCGGTTTATCACGAACACTAATAATATTATATTTTTTTAAAATGTTTTAAAATTTTCATCACAAATAACATGACTCAAATTTTTTATTTTGCCTGTTTATTATGCGCCTTAAGTTACGTTTCAGTGCATAATTGAATTGAATTAAAATAATAGAGTATAGGAGGATTGGATTAAATTATCTTTGTATTATATTTAATATTAGTTAATATTTGGTGTAGTGTAAGATTGAACAATATTAAATATTTAACTTCATCATAATCAATTAAAATTAAATTAAATTAAAATATTATTTAAGTTTAATTACGAAATATATAAACATGTATGAAAGAATTTAATTTATAATATATATATTTCAAATATTATTATAATTAATTTTAATTAAAATTATTTACTATTTAATAAATAAATTTTACAAAATAAACAAATTAATTATAAAATATTCTTCAATATTTTGTTTATATATCAATTAATAAGATGTTTGAATTTTTTATATCAATATGTTTAATTGTTGTAATATGAATATATTTTTTTAAAATACATTCTAATTATTTATTATCTAATTAATAAATAGAATAAATTGAAATAAACTTATTTAATTCATTAAATTAAATTTCAAGTATTTATAAATATGTTTTATTAATAAGACAATAATATATTCATTATTTACTAATTATTATTTATTATTATGTAACAATTATATTATTCATTATAACATTGCAATTTATTAGTTATTTTGATATACTTTAATTATAAATTTTAGGTCATAAAGATTGGGATAAGTAATCCTATAAGTAAGATTAGTATTATTTATCCTATTTTTGTGGGAATGTATGGTGGACTCAAGATTAAGAATTTTGTTCAAAACTCAACACTGAACATGAGATTAAGTTAGTAATCTTATGAGTAATTCAATCCCAATTTATTATCTAACCTCTCAAACATGCCCTTAAGTTTTTCATTTTCCTAGCTCTCGAAATTATGGAGTTGCTTCTATTTTTTTTTTTATAGAACAATTTCTCGTTCTTACTTTTCTTTATGAACTTAATGCACTATAAATCTCTTTTATCATTGATCTGTTTAAGCAAGTGCCCCACTCCTATTGTTTTGCCCATGCAATTTCTAATTCTTAATATTATGTTTTTAGTTGCATAAAATAGTGAGAGAAAACGATAACAAATGAGAGACAATGATGGAGTAAGATGTATAAACTAACTGGTTAATTGTAAAAAATGTAAAATAAATGAATTTTGATCCACGTAGTTTGTAGCATTCAATCAATGTTTAGGAATTTTATCAGAACGCAGACTTTTTGTTTCGTTTCGTTTCGTTTTGAAGGCTTTAACATCTATTAACTTGAGTCAATATATCATTGTCAAATTTTTATTTTTCAGAGTTAAGAACTGCGAGTATAATTAACAGAAATTATGATAAAATCAATATTTATATTACGCTATAATGATTTTTTATTAATATTTTAGACGCATTATATTTTTGAATTGAAGCTCAGTTTATTATCTAGCGTAACTTTAATCTTTTTTTTTTAATATTTGAATGAAAAAAAACCATTACTTATTTATGGTATCAATTAATGTCCACTTATTTTTATGATTTTAAAAATAACTAAAATCTCTAATTATTAAGAAGAATTTTACTATTAAAGAGTTGAGGCTTTTACCCAAGAGTTGAGAATAAAGAGAATTTTACAAAAGAAAACTTGGGTTCACAACAAAAAAGCAAAATATGACAATTTTACTACCAAAGAGTTGAGAGTAAAAAAGAATTTTACCTGAGAGTTGAGAGCAAAAATTACCCAAGAGAATATGAATTAATAGTAAAAGAGCAAAAAATAACAATTTTACTATTGAAAAGTTGAAAATTTTACTCAAGAGTTGAGAGTAAAAGAGAATTTTACTCGAGAGTTGAGAGCAAAAGTTATCCAAGTTATCCATAGTTGTGAGCAAAAGAGAATTTTACCAATAATTGAGAGCAAAAGTTGAATTATACCCGAGAGTTGAGAGCAAAATAGAAGTTTATCCAATAGTTGAGAGCAAAAGTTACCCAAGATAATTTGAGTTAATAGCAAAAGAGCAAAAGATGACAATTTTACTATCGAACAGTTGAGACTTTTACCCAAGAGTTTGAGAGTAAAATTATCTAAAGAGTTGAGAGCAAAAGTTACCCAAATTACCCAGAGTTGAGAGCAAAAGAAAATTTTACCTAAGAGTTGAGAGTAAAAGAAAAATATGACCTTAAAGGGATTTAAACCTTTGACCTTAAAGATAAAAGTTATAAATCTTTATAACTTAGACAAATTTGAATTTACTTAATATTTTACAGAAATAATATATATACCCTATAAATAAAATTATATAAATTATTAGTTAAATAAATTTTGGTACTTAAAATCATAAATAATAATAAGTCTAAAAGTATTTTAAATAACGTTTAATTCAAATAAACTTACAAAAAAAATGAGTTTTTTTAGAAATCCATTCTAAACATTTTCTCATTTTTAATAATTTTAAAAATAATTGTAAAAAAATTAAAAAGGTATTGATAATTATATTAATTATAAAAAAAATATTTTTCCAACAAAAGTCAATTTCTTTTTCATATGTAGCCATCAATTATCATTTAATTTTTTTTGCCTAATATAACATATTTTGTTTATTAAAAATTGTAATAATAAAAACTCATTTGAGAGCATAGAAGAATTTGACATTATTTGTAATAATTTTTTTAATTTAAAAATTTATGAAAATTAATTTGTTATGAGCTAAATATAATTCTCAATATTTATTGTTTATAATTTTTTTTTATAAATTCTCATAAGTTATAATTTAAATTGAGAAATATTCATGAAAATTTATTTTATTATTTAATATTAAATAATAAAAATTTACTTGTGAGCTTGAAATAAATTTATTTTTACCATGTATTATATTTTAGTATTTTTTATTTATTTTAAATTAATTTTGAAATTTATAAAATAATTCATTTTTATAATAAGTTTTTAAAACTTAATCTTTAAATTTTTTGTTGTACATACTTAATTAATTTTATTATTTATTAAAATATTTAATTAATTTTTTTATTAAAATATTTGCACTTATTATTGTTTATGATTGTTGAATACCAAAATTTATTTAATATACAATTAAAAATTCATCTAATTAGTTTAAAGGGTATACACATTAGTTTTCATAAAATTTTAACTAAACTCAAGTTTGACCAAGTGGTTAAGATGGATGATTTTATCTTTAAAGTTAAGTGTTCAATTCCTTTAAAAGTTTTTCTTTTTTATTTTGCTCTTAATTTTTTAGGGGTAAAATTGTTAAGTCATATATATTATTATGGGTAAAATTATAAAATCGTGTAAAATATTAAAAGATAATGGAATATTGAAAGGGTAAGTGGACAATAACTAATACCATAAAGGGGTAATGATTTCGTTTGCTCTCAACTCTTTAAAAGTAAAATTGTCAAGCCATATATTATTATGAGTAAAATTATAAAATCATATAAAATGTTAAAAAATAATCGAATATTTAGAAGGTAAGTAAATATTAGTTGATACCATATGGGACTAATGGTTGTGTTTTCTTATTGGAATGAAAATTTTCACATTCTAAACATCAACTCTTATCTTTATTTTTAGAGTAATGCTAGGTTTTCAAAAAATGATGTATTAAGTAATTATTGAATAGTAAAATGGTGAAAATTTTAAAATTACCCATTAAACCATTTCACAATCCAATAATTGCTTAACACATATTTTTTAAGATATAATTTATGATACAATTTGAAATACCTAACACTTCTCTTATTTTTATTCAAATTCTAGTATCCACAAATACAAAGCATACTCGTTAATTATTTAATAGAAAAATCATATAAAATATATTTTTAACTTGTTTATTTACGTTAATAGTTATGTTAATAAAATATTTTAAACTCATATTTTATTCATTAGTCACATTGACTTCAAAGTACAATACTGTAATTCGAAATAGTCTTAATTAAGTTAGGATGGCAAAGTTTAATAAATAAAAAAAACTTATATTTTGACTAGAACACGAGGTGAATTAGTTTAGCTAGTCGAGCAATGGGTGTTTTCTAAACTAATCATTTTCATTGTTTTAATATTTTATATCTATAACAACTCTATTAAAATAATAAAAATAAATAAAAGCAATGACTTACATAATTATAATTGATGTTAACACTCTTTTTAACTTTTATTTATTTATTTATTTTTTTTAGGTGCAATCCAACATAAAAATTTGAAGAATCAAAATAGATTACATGATATAAAAGTTAGCAAATGTTTAAAAGATACATATATATAAATCAAAGTATCAAATCAAACCTTAAAAGCAAACTTGAGTATCAATATAAGATTACCCACCTTTAAAAAATTAATAGAAATGATTATATGAAAATTAAGAAAGAAATTCCCTCACTTTTCAAAGCGAATTGAAAAGCCATTCAACGGTCATAAGTCTTTGAGGAAAAGTGATATCCACTACCACTATGCAGCTAATGATGATGAAATACGATTAGAGAAAAAAAGCTTAATTAAAAGGGCGAAGGAAGGAGAATAACAACATGACTATCGCTTATAGCTTATTTGCTTTGCCCCATCAGATTAGAATCCTGGTTTAATAATTATCTTATTGCTGTCAACAACAAAACGACCAAAGAATCGCATCATGCCAATATGACTTTATATTCCTCAAATTGCTTAAGTTAGTGGTAATTGTAACGCTTGACTAATATTACAACTCTAGAGTTTAATGTCTCTTTTAAGCATTAAAACAAAGAATCGTATCACATGGAAAATTATGATGTCAAACTGTTATTATTTTTTAAAATATAATACAAATTAATTAAGATTGAGTAGTCATTCGGTTAAATTAAAAATTAAATTGAATCGAATTAAATTTAATTTATTTAATATAAAACAGTTCAATTCAATTTTTATATTTAAATCTTTTCAATTAATTTATCAAAACTTTTATATTTAAATATTTTCGATCAATTTAATTGATAAAACGGAATGGAACCAAAACTAAAATTTAGCGCCAGCTTTCACTCACTTTGATTTATAAACGGGAGAAAGAGCCAAAGAGATGAATGAATGAAATGACCGATGCATCATAATATTGTTTGTTTTATTGAATGGAGTTTTTTTTTTAACCTTATATATATATATATATTAAAAAAAATACTCACAGAGGAAGTGATGACAACGCGCTTCAGCAAGAAGTGAACGTTTTAGATAAAAACAGTGAAAAGAAGGAACTTTCAGAGGGCCAGGTGCTCTGATGTGCTTCTCCTTGGGGATATTAACACTGTTATTCCCTGCGGTTTATGTAAATTATATTTTAATGATAATTTTAATTTTAATTATACTATCGTTCCCTTTATTTAATTTAAAATAAAAAAAAATTTTAGGAGTTATATTTTTTTATCAATTAAATAATTAAATTTTTTTCGCAGAGTAAGAATATTTTTGTCTTTTAAATTAAGTTAAAGAGGTGATAATATAATTAAAATAAAATATATCATTTAAATATAATTTTATAAACCTCAGGGGGTGGCTATGTTAATACTCCTTCTCCTCATTTGTACGCTAAAAATCGCACTACCGCATATCAGGTTACTGCCACTCCATTTCCACGAAACCATAACAGTAAGTTATAGTTTAGTCTTTCTCTCTCTGTTCATTTATTTTTTACTTGCTCTTATTATTTGATACAAAACTCAGATTCCCCATATATCTGATCACTTTCACAAGCTCCATAGTGAAATTTATTTTCTTTTGATAATTGATATATATCTCTGTCTCGTTAGTATTAACTACACAATTTCTGGACATCTGAATCTGAATATCCGAACTTTGTTTATTGCCAGTAACAATGATGGATGAACTCTATGGTCTCCACTCGACGGTTGATTATTCTAGGCAGCAGCAGGAGGAGGAGGCCGGGGCAGAGAATATGGTTTCTTGGGTGAACTATTGGAATAATAATGATATTTTAGCTCCGGCTGTGGGTGGTTTTGGTGATGGGAATCATGTTTATGGATTGGAGCAGATGGGTTCCGGTTCATCTGGGATATCAGATGCTGCTTCTTCGATGGTTGCTGAGATTCATAAGAATGGTTCTGAGGACGAAGTTTCCAGTGCAATTAGAGCTAAAATTGCTTCTCATCCTCTTTACCCTAAACTACTTGAAGCCTATATTGATTGCCAGAAGGTATTTAATTACTAGCTAGCCCACCAAACTTTTTTTGGGCTGAATTGTCTGTAAACCCTTTGTTTGTTTGGTGAGCGAAAAACCCTGTCCAATGGAGGATGAAAAGCTTTCCTTAAGCATATGAAAAAGAAAGGAATTCATTTCTTCTTGTACATCGTTACTTATCAGCTAAGAGCTTGTGATAGAAGTCAAAGCTGTAGAGTATATGTTGGTCGAGAGAGACGGCGAAAAAGCAACTACTCGTTTGTCATATCAGGCTTGAACATGTGGATCGATGAAATGAGTCGATTTTTCGACTCTGAAGTTTAAGTTTAGCGTTTACCATAGCCTGTTATGACCACTAATGATTTTCCCGCGGTTACTATTGTTCGCTTATAATTTCAATTGTAATTCAAATAGTAGAACTCACTGAAGTTCAATCGCTTTTTCTTTTTTCTTCAGTTTTTATTTGAATTTCTAATTTTCGTTCTCGCTTGTGTTTGTGTTTTTAATAGAACTTTTGATATGTTTTTGTTTCTTTTTCCAGGTGGGAGCGCCATCGGAGTTGGCTAACCTGTTAGATGAAATCAGGCGAGAAAGTGATGTTAGCAAGAGAAACAACTTCGTTTCAAGTTGCTGGGGCGCCGATCCCGAGCTCGACGAATTCATGGTCCCTCTCTCTCTCTAAACTTTCAGTTTCTTTTTTTGTAGACCCGAACCCTAATATAAAAACTTTTCCATGCGCTCCTTTCTCTCTTTCCAAAATCTCAGTTTCTTATTCAAAAGAACCAAACCCTAATAAAAACTTTCGCATCTCTCTCTCTCTCGTTTTCACAGTGTCAGCTTTCTTTTTAAGTAACCTAGTTTATTTCCCAAAGAGATCAAACTGTAAGCTCTCCCCCTTTAAGATATCGCTGTTCCAGTTTTTGTCCTAACTTTATTTTGTTATTTGTTTTATTTTGAAGGGAACTTATTGCAATATACTGGCGAAATACAAATTAGATCTCTCAAAACCTTTCGATGAAGCATCTTCGTTTTTGAACGATATGAAGACGCAGCTCAACAATCTTTGTAGCGGTGCTTCCAGAAGCCACGGTTCTGGTCTCTCTCTCTCATATTAAAATGCCATTAACAGTTTCAGTTTCAATTATTTAATTTATTTCGCTGATTTTTCTGCAGCAGATTTCACTTTCCCCATATATCTTGTTGCCCTCTTTAGTTGTTCTTTTTTTTTTGTGTCTGAGACAGCTACTTGTTCTTGATCGTAGGGAAAAAAAAAAAGAAATTAGGTGCACGTTAGCAGAAAACCTAGCGCAATTTAGCAGGCAAACTCACGAGAAGATTTGTGATTGCTTTGGGCAAGTTGCCATGATAGGTTCTTAATTGCAGCTGTTGGAACATTTGATCTTTCCTTAGAGATTAAGGTTTCAAATATCACATAGCACAGACCCACAACACCAGTAGTTTTTTTTTTTTTAAAAAAAAAAACTTTTCTGAGAAGATGGACCTTTATATCCGCTCTAATTGAGTCACAAGAAAGTGTATTTTAAATTCTTCTACCTACTTTGTTTCTTCCTTCAATTAGGAGTTCTAAACTTAAAACTATAATCTTAAAGAAAACGCACAACAAAATTCTCAACAATCAAAGGGCTTTGAAATCTTTTCAAGTTTCATGGGTCAGTAACTTTCAACATCGTAACTGGTTGGCTCCAGCTTCTAATTGTGTAATATTAGGTAAAATGTTTGTGCTGAAATATTGATTAAAAAAAGCCATTTACTGAAGTTATATTGTCTTTCTTGGGTTAAAGGAAAAATTAAACCATACAGTCATAAGTTGTTATTAGATATGCACATTTTGGGTGCTACAGACCTTGTTGTTATTCTAGATATTGTATTGCATGCTTGCCAAGTCAGGCTTGATATTTAGTTTTCATTATTAT
The DNA here is from genome assembly GCA_946807835.1 of Ailanthus altissimus. Classification (NCBI taxonomy): domain Eukaryota; kingdom Viridiplantae; phylum Streptophyta; class Magnoliopsida; order Sapindales; family Simaroubaceae; genus Ailanthus; species Ailanthus altissimus. Next base: position 26,189,470 of record OX327691.1, on the reverse strand, counting down.
CTTTGTTGAAATTTATTAGAGGAACTAGATTAATGATCACGATAATTTCTGAGAAACCTGAAGATAACACATGCATGAAAGATTATATCTGAAGTTGTGTATAAACTTTTTCCTTTTCTTTCCACACAATCTCAAAATCCAACCATTGAAAGGATATCCTTTTGGAGCATTCCATTGCTTTCATCTATTCCTTTCAGGTGTTGGACAACAGATAAAAAATTCCTGAAACCAAATGACCAAAAAGGTTGAGTCAATATTCTCTGCTCCTGTGAACTTCAAAGATTATATCTCAATCACCTTTGCAACTTGTGAACATGCTTTCTTTGTACTTGTTACGCCGAGGTTGGGAGAATATTGGTTTATTAATTGATATGTTTCATATTTTTGGGGAGTATAGTCATGATTGTTAAGGTGATTCATTTTTTCTTTGACAAATTGTTGTAGTAATATTTTATTAATGTTACATCAGCAATGTTACTGTTCTATGATTGTTTATTTTTTTATGACTAAAGTTTCAAGTTCTAGTGGACCATGAGTTGCGTGCATGCCATGGGTGGGAATTAAAGCAATTCGTCAAGGAATTGAGACGAAAATATTTATAATAGTCAAGTATTGGATGTCTAAGAAAGGTTTCTTTAGCATAAAAAAGAACTCATAGAGAATAGTTGCAGGCAGTTCCTACATATTTTATAATCTGGAACTGAAAGCAAATCTCATTTCTCCACTACTATCCACATCATCACCACAAAGATATAATTGATAGAATCTTGCAACTAACACAAGATATTATATGTCAGAATCAAGTACAACGAGTTAGGTTTTCAAAATGTTACATATGTTTATCCTAATGGCACTGATTTAATTTTCGCTTCCTTTCCGTTCGTTAATTCCTTTTGATTGGAAACTTTTGAGGCTGTGTGAATAATAAAATAATAGTTGGATTTATAGGCTTTTGCATTGAGTACAGGTGGGCTTTGTCGCCAGAAATGTTACTTTAATCATACTTTTGAACTCTGAAGGCTACATTGTTATACATATAGTATGGTTTCAGGCTATTTTTAGCATTACTTCAGGGAAAGATGCTTTTTTGTTCATTACTTTGTAGTTGCATGATCACGAGGTTGTGGATTTGGTTTGGAAGTAAAGAACCTTGCGTGTGGAAAGTTAGTGATTTTTATACTTGGTTGATAATGCGTGAAATCTGAAGTTTAAAAACTAAAATCATCATCGTGGAGGCATATGGCCAGTTATACTTCAAGGCTTTTTATTGGTGAGCTCCGTTTCTTTTACAGTAATGCATGCTGGAGCAGATTCTTTGAATTTTACTGTGTTGCACTATGGTTGCTTTAGACATAAACCTGCATACAAACTTTTAAGTGAGATGGGATTGTAAGTTACTCGGGATTGACTTTTATGTTGAAATGATAAGATCAGAATTATCATGGACTACTCTGTGGCTAGATAGAAACCATTTTCCCTGTGATTGGCAGTTGCTAATAAGATTCAGGTTTCTTGTATCTTAATTTTTGACTATGTGGCCTTTTTTTAACTCTAGATAATTGATTTTTAGATTTATTTGTTTGTCTCTAAAATTTGAAGTCATGCAATGCAAGTTTAGACATGCTTAAAAAAGTTACTTCACAAGGTGTTTGGCTTTAATGGTGGATTTTTAAGTCTTGACTGTGGTAATTGTATGACATTTTCTATTCCCAATTCCAGGAAGACACACTTTCCAAGGCATTCGTGGTTAGCCACTTTATCTATTTCTGAAAAATGCTTCTTAAATTATTTTTCTTCTGGCACTTCAATCTCACAACAGAGAAAGTTTATAAAGAATGGTTGCTGGACAGTATGCTGTTTGCTGAATTAAACTGGCCGTTAATATACCTTTGCATGGCAGACAGTTAACCTAGCTGCTTTGTTTTATTTTTTCTTGAGTGCTTAGATTCAAACCATCTTTAATATTGTTTTAGGATTTGTGTCCTTTCAAATTTGAGAGTAGTTAATTTTTTTAACAATATAGGTCGTTTTGCTCCCATGTCAAAATAGCCATAAGATTGCTCTCTATCATATTTAATTTCTAAGTTACTCTTATCATGTCTCAATGTGCTATATAATTGTGGATCTCCCCTTGCACATGCTCTGTGGTATGCATGTAAGTTAGCAGGTTTCTACCAGTCAATATGTCAATATTCTCATTTATTTACACCATTTTGTATATTTTAGAGCAATGTATTTTATACATGTACCAAGCCCTGATTTTCTACCGTCCAGATGATTATTCTCTTATAGCTGTTTTTGATTTCTTGTTTTGAATATTGTCAATTTTTAATGAATTAAAGGCACACAAAAGTTTATGGTAATTATATTCAGATAACTTATCTTCTTATTCGGAGAAGCAATTTTTTTTCTTTCTTGCGTGAAAGTGTCCATACTGGCAGAAATTTATGGCGGTTTTCCTTATCTATGTTGTGTTAGTGTTGCCTTTTAAAGGGTCTGTTTGATACAAAGGAGAGTTTTGAAGCCATAGTTATTGTTTAGGGGAAGCACTGGCTATGAAATGTAAGTAGACGAGTGTTTGATAAACAACTAGTGTTTATCAAACATTGTAGTTGTGCTCAGAAAATGAAGGCAAAACACTATTATACCAAATAGACATGAATTAACCTTGTTCACAAGTCTCTTCCTTTTTTAAAAAAATATTTTGTCCTTTTGCATGAGTTTCTGAACTAAGTTGAGTTTAACTTTTTTTTTTTTTGGGTTCGAAATCAGTTAGGGTTTTGTTAATTTCTCCATGATTATGAATAGTCCAATGTGCTATTGTCTTCTTATATCTCTAGGTTGAACTTTGGAAAAAAAAGAAAGAAAAAAAAAAGGTAATGCAGTGAACACATTTATGAAAAGGTCAAACTGCTAGTACGTTGTTTTGTTAATGAATCATGGTATTTGCTTTCTGTTCAATATGTTGCACGTCCCTCTTAATAAAAGTCTTGGTTTGCACTGGTGGTTGCAGTTGAAACTCTTAATTTCTGTCTACACAAGGTGCTTTTGGTGCATTACATCATTTCTGCTAAATTCTTGCTAGGTGATGATTTTTTTTTTCTTATATGATTGATTGAAAGATACACCTGGCAAAAATTTAACCTGAAGAAATGTGAAATAAGAGCACCAATGATATTCCATATTTGAATGGATGAAAAGTCAGATTCAAGATGTTCGCACGTAAAAAAAGCGTTTTGTGGTCATTTTAATTAAAATAATATGAACACTGGACTACATTGACTCCCGTAGTTTGCGCTGCTGCTGGTTTCTGAAGACTGAAGCTCACTGGTCGATTCTGCCTGGCCATTTACAGTCAAAACCACCAGTTTCAGATTCTTGTCTGTGAGTTGAGTTTCTTCCTCCCTAGTGGTTTCTAGGTTCTGAGTAAGCTCGCAGGCTCACGTTTGTTCAGTCTGAGTCAGCACGTGATATCACAGTAATATGGTCTTTTTCCTTTATCGGTTTTATAGTTCTTTGTATTTTTAGTCCCCGCTTAAATCCTGTGTTTCCCAACAAATTCTTGGAAGTTAATGAGCCTAGCATAGTATTTCTGAATATTGGGTTTGTTCTTCCTTCTTTTGTCGGGCATGTAGTCATTTAATTGGACCATTTAAACTTATTCCAAGTAAGGGGCTATACGACATCGTTATTGTTGGTTTTTAGTAATTAAAAATTGAGTTTGAGTATAATTTTTAATTAAAGGTTAATAAAAAATTTAATAAAGTTAAAAATGTGTTAGATGAATAAAAAATATATTAAAATGAGTTAAATTTAAGGAGTGAAATGCGCGAAGAATGCATCTTAACCTTGAGGTCAGCACGGCGAGTTTGGCGGAAGTTGGGGATCAAATTTTAGAATTTTTTATTTTAAGTGTAATTAAATTTGTTTGAGTTAATTTTTTATTCTCTTACAATATATTTTTATTTTAATAAAATAAATTTTTTATAGGCGTTTTAGAGATCATATAAATATTTATAAAAAAAAATGTTACAGGAGTGTTTGCAAAATAGTGGTGGTATAATTTTTTAATAAACTGATGTTTTTTTATTATTTTTATTATGGTGTTTTTTTATGTTCTATTAAGATATATTTGTGGTCTTAGAATGATTTTTTTTATAATCATTGTCAATAAAAAAATTAAAATTTCGTGATTTATCGCATAATTTTTATTATTATTTATAATCATTTGTGGTCTTAGAATGATTTTTTTTTATAATTATTGTCAAAAATTTTATTATTATTTATATTATTGTATCTGATTTTTTCTATTTATAAATATTCACGGGTGTGTCTGTTTAGAGAAGTGTGCAGATGTAACTGGCAGGATTTTGGAAAATGGGAAGTAGTGCGTGCCTGGCGGGTTACCTCTCTTTCTCTCTCAAGTCTCATCAAATATTCGTAAAAGAGTGAAATTTGACGGCCGTACTCTGATCTAACTTGACTGTGATACAACACAACGAGCCCCAACATTTTTTGTCCTCTGCCGTCCCTTCTCTCCTCCACTCGCTCACTCTGTTTTCAACTTTGAATTTAAAAATTGTTTTGCTTGTGCTGTCTGCTTTTTGTTGTTCTATCACGTCCACGAAAACTTGAAATCTGCTTCTCCATTGGTCCTCTGCAGCCTCAAATGTTTATTTCTTATGAATTTGATTCTATTACTCTTTCCAAAACCCCTTTTTCTTTTAGGCTTTTTAAAGAAAAGTAGAATATGAGACACTGGGTTTGTAGTCTTAGCACAGGATTTTTTTGGACTTAATGAGCATTTGAATATTTTATATTCTTGATCAATGAAAGAAAACTAACTGTTCTGTCATAGAACACTTGCAGCTGTTGGCTTGACTTCTAGTGTCTAAATACCTTTTATTCCATGCATTATTATCATATTGTGTAAGCTTTGGAAGTTGAAACACGTTAGTAAATGCATCCAAAATCCAATGTTTAATACATTTTTGGAAGGCAGGTAATTAATTATGTAAAGCTGTCTTGGTGGCAGATGAAGGTGGTGGATCATCTGAAGAAGATAAGAGCGGGGGTGAGACTGAAGTTTCGGAGTGCACGCGGACACCACCACCTGTGGACCGTGAGATTAAGGAGAAGCTCTTACGTAAATATGGTGGTTATATTAGCAACTTGAAGCATGAATTTTCTAAAAAGAAGAAAAAGGGAAAGCTGCCAAAAGAAGCCAGACAAATCTTGTTTGAATGGTGGAATCTTCATTACAGATGGCCCTATCCCACTGTACGTAATAAAATCTTTCTTTTCATTTTTCTAGATAATAACTTGGCCTTAAACAGCTTTGAATTTAGCTATGCTAGCGTTTCTGAACTGGAAATTCAATTTCGAACCTTTTTTAATCTAATTTTTGCAGGAAGCGGACAAGGCTGCCCTGACTGCATCAACTGGCCTAGATCAGAGGCAGATCAACAACTGGTTTATAAATCAACGGAAGCGGCATTGGAAACCCCCAGAGAACATGCAATTTACTCTTGTGGACGGTCTATATGACCCATTTTTCATGAACGACTAAGGTGGGATTTCATTTGCCTCCCCAGTGATCACCTCTGTATATTGTGAAAAATGCTACCTTTCGCTGATGCCAATGAAATCTTAACTAATTACATACTAGTTAATCTTCAAGACATCGTACCATTTCAGACTAGTTTCATCCTTGTGTTGATTGTCAAAGCTTTACCATGCTTGTAAATATCAAAATGAATCTTTGATAATGGTGGTGACTCTCGGCTATTTCATCAAAATTCAAATAAACCTCGTTAATGCAAGTTAGGTTTTTATCTCTGATGTTATTTTCTCCTAATGGTAATCCTGAGAGAGATGAGTGGTGCATGTCAGAAAATTCATACTTGGGTGGGTCTTCGTGTACATGTATATTATATAGTTAGATCTTGGGCTAGTGGGAATTTAGGCAGGGACTGGCTTACACATTGAACTAGAAAACCGTCCAACTGTTAATAAGCACTCCACTAGTTACTTCCTGCGCAAATAATTGTTTCTGTAAGCACTCCACAACAGCTCTGATTGCAACTCGGTTTTTTTCTTAAACTGGTGCATTCTTCTTTTAAAGCAAAAATGTAATGTTATCGCGTAAATGTCTTTGTGTTGAGGAATAAAATTAGTGTACGGATAGAAAAATCTATAAGAAAAAAGGGCAGAAAAGGATCTTGGTTGAGAATAATATCCTGCAATAATATTTAACATTTAATGTGTTTATATTATTTTGCTGCAAGTAACCATGGGAAAAAGTTTCTATTTAAAAAAAAACAATTGAAAGAGTTAAAAGGGTATTAGCTTCTACCAGAAAATGGTAAAGCCTAATAAGAAAATCTTATGAAATGCATTTTTGCCTACTCAAAACATCGTGGAGACTCCGTTGTCTATCAGGTTTGTAATTTCTTCCTCTATCAACTCTCGACTCTCAAAATAAGTTTAAGCATTTGATCACGTAGGGATCAATGAACTACACAACAAAGCATTTGATCACATAGGGATTAATGAAGTGCACAATAAGACTCCGCAGTCCGTTTGTAATGTCCTCAACTCTTGACATTCAAAATAAATTCAAACATAATTATATATACCTCTACATTAATACGATATTGTTTACTTTATATTTAAATTCTCATAAATTTATTATTGAATTTTATTTTAAAAGATTTTATAAAAAAATGATATTGTTTATATACTATATACTTATAAACTTTTCAATTTATAATTAATTTGAAACTTTGTTTGTATTTTTAACATATCCTTTATGCATATTATATAACTCATCAAGTGGAAAGATTTTGATGATTATATTGAATATCCTCGCATTCTAAGAGAAACGTTGTTTCTTCAATGTCTATATGTATAAAGAGATACAATAGGTTGGTTCTGCTCCTTTGGGCCCCTTCTTCTATTATGAAGAAAGAGAACATGTACTGGGTTCAAGTTCTAATTCGCGTTCTCTTCGACGAACTATTCATGGTTCTCATGGTCCAGAGACAATGGAAATCAGTCAATACAAGATTAATCAAACACAAACAAGAATTACAAAAATTACAGTTGCTCGATTTAAAATAAGTCTACCTCCATTCAAGTTCATTAAAGCCCTTCTCCACTATCAATTATTGAAAATACACACTCAGTTGCTATCACTCACTCACTTTCAGTTTTACAACGAAGAGAAAACACACAATAACCAGCAAGGTCAAAGAAAAATAATAACACTTAATTAAGAACCCTAGACCTCCTTTTCCAGAACTCTCAAATCTTAAAAAAAAAAAAAAGAAAAAAAACTCTCTGAGATTTAAAATGTGTGAACAACCTACTGCAATGACCTGTTAGCCTATATATATATATATAAAATATATAAATATATATATCAAATTCTGATATGTTGTCATTTAAATAAGTGATTGTATGAAATTTCGAAATTGGCCCCAAGCCCGTTCACTAATCAAAGGCCAACATTGACAAATTTTCTCCTTTTGAGTCGCAGCAGCAAGGTACAACTGCTGTGTCTCATTTACTTAAATGATATGAAATAATTGGACATTAAAATGTATTTACATTTTGGGGTTACAAAAATATGAATAATTATAGATGAAATGGCATATAGAGAGTTAAGAGACTCTTGCGCGGGTCACTATTTGGAAGACAAAACCAACTCTAACGAGTCAAAGAAGTCCCACTTTGGCGGATTATTTTGTTATGAAAAATGTGTATATAGATTGTAGAACAGAGGCGCCATGTGTGATAATACAAAAATTAAAAATGGCCTATTGATTATAGTGCTCTTCACCCTTTATCTCCGAGTCTTATACGTGGACCAAACATAATAATGATGTCCTAACCCAATCCAATAGGGGCAATTGGGATTTGGGAACGAGTCTTCATTTACAATGTAACCGCACTCTTCTAAATAAAGCAAAGAGAAACAAAATCCAGTTCATCCACCCCTTTTGTTTGATTGCTCCATCTCCTTCTCCACCCCCCCCTGCAAACTCAAATCTAGCAAAACAGAGTTTCCATTATGCTTTCAAGAAACAGAAAGCTATTTTCTAAATACTACTGCATTCCTCCATAGGGGTTCATTCTCTCTCCCTCTCCGACCCCTTCTGTAATTCAAAACAAAATAGAGAGAGAGAGAGAGAGAGAGAAGGAATTGGTAGACAAAGATGAAGAACGACAACAAGATAAGCCAGAGAATGTGAAGATCAAATTGTCCTGTTTTATCCCAATTCAGAACCGGAACGCATCCAAAACAGAGCATCCCCTGTTTTTGAATTCAATGCAATTCCCAATCAGGATTGCAAAAAATCTCATCTGGGTAATATTCCTTACGTTGTCGATGTTTGTTTCTTCCGTTCTTTCCAGTTCTCATTCCTCGGAAAGCCTCCTTAGTTGTGAAAAAACATCGCAAACCTCAAATAGCAGCAACTTCATACCAAATCTTTCTAAAGTAATGGATGCTCTCACAGGAGATATTGAAGAGAGCCACTTTGCATCCTCTTTTATCACATCTCCACCTCCTGAGGTATACAGTTTAGCACAATGTCACAGAGACCTGACCAGAAGGGATTGCAACAGCTGTTTCGCATCACTGAGAGCAAAGGTCTCTCGTTGCCTCCCTGCTGTTGCTGGTCGTATTTTCCTCGATGGTTGTTTTCTACGTTATGATAATTATAACTTCTTTCATGAATCTACGGACCTTAATTCAGATGCAACGATCTGTAGCTCGCAGTATTTGGATGACGACTCATTAATTCAGCAGTTTGAGACTAAGGTCAATGGACTTATCATGAACGTGACTGATCAGGCAAAGAACAATGGAGGGTTTGGGGCGGTTGAGTGTAAAGGAGGGATTGCAACTGTGTACGCGTTGGCGCAGTGCTGGGAGACGGTGGGTAAGGAGGGCTGCAGCAAGTGCTTGGACTCCGCCAAGGAAAGGTTGAAGGAGTGTAGAAATGGTGCTGATGGCAGGGCTATGCTTGCTGGTTGTTATGTTAGGTATTCTAAAGAGAGATTCTTCACTTTTACTGTTGAGCCAACTAATAATGGTAATATTTGGTTCCATTTATTGAATGTTGTCGCATCCTGTAAATTTGGATTGTTCATATTTTTGGAGTCTTTTTTTATTCCCCTTTTTTTGGGTTATATTTTGGTGAGTGAATATTTTTTCCTTTTATTTATTGGTGGAATACTTCTCAGCAATGAGGAGCTTGTAAGGAGATGAGATGGTTGACATTCAGTTTCTTATTTTTTCTTTCTATTAGATTGAGTGGAAAATTAATAACTATTCCTCAGTGGTTTTTCAACTGTGTAGGGAGTATCAACCAGATTACTATAGCAATCATTGCAGGAGTAACTTCATTTGCTGTGCTTTCCTGTGTTGGTGCTGTTCTAGGATATAGGAGATTATCAGAGAAGAGAAAACGTAAGTTCTAACAACAAACATACTCCCAGTGACTTAATACTACCTCTCAATTTTCATTGCTCAATGTTCTGATACAATCTTCTCTTATCTATAGGCCAAAATCTTTTTGGAGATGCCTCAAAATGGTCCAAACTACACTTTAAGTATGAATTACTTGAGACAGCAACTAATTTTTTTGATAACTCAAGGAAATTAGGCCAAGGAGGAGCTGGTTCTGTATTTAGGGGTATACTCCCTGATGGGAGAAATGTTGCAGTTAAGAGATTGTTCTTTAATACACGACAATGGGTGGATCAGTTCTTTAATGAAGTGAATTTGATCAATGGAATTCAGCACCAGAATGTCGTTAGGCTTTTAGGTTGCTGCCTTGAAGGCCCCGAGTGTCTTTTAGTATATGAATACGTACCTAACAGGAGTCTTGATCAGATTCTTTTTGGTAAGTTCTTATGTTTTTAATTGTGAGGTGTTTGCTTATATCATGTGCAATATCAGATGTAACAACAAAATCTTTTGTGTTCATGCAGTTAAAAACACAATTCATATTCTAAGCTGGCAGCAAAGACTTAATATCATCCGTGGAACGGCTGAGGGGCTTGCATACCTTCATGGAGGTTCTGGGATAAAGATTGTCCACAGAGACATAAAAACTAGCAACATTCTCCTCGATGAGAAGCTTACTCCAAAGATTGCTGATTTTGGACTTGCACGATGTGTCAGTGCCGATAAATCCCATGTTAGTACTGGAATTGCCGGAACACTGTAAGCAAATTTATATCTTGTTAGTTCTAAGCTTTCCTTTGGTATATTTCATTCTTTATTCACTGTCTTGCATTGCATGTTAAATCTAATGTGACTGTTTGTTGCAGGGGATACATGGCTCCGGAATATCTTGTCCGAGGACAACTAACTGAGAAGGCAGATGTTTATGCTTTTGGGGTGCTAGTTATAGAGGTTGCAAGTGGTAGGAAGAATAGTGCTTTCTCGGGGGGATCAAGTTCAGTATTGCATACTGTAAGATTCATTTTCCTTGTTTCTAACTGCTTATGATTATAGGTCAACGGGTTTTTTCGACAATTAAAAGTTTCTTATAATTGTGATAGCCAGAGCTTCTGGAAACAATAATAATTTGCTAATGCAACTTGGTTTAATGTCTTTGTTCTGATATCAGGTTTGGAAGCATTACAAGGCAGAGAGAATAACTCATTCTGTTGAGGCCGGCTTATCTGGTAAATTTCCTGAAAATGAGGCAGCAAGGGTGCTTCAGATCGGGCTTCTATGTACACAAGCTTCTTTAGCTCTAAGACCCTCCATGTTAGAAGTAGTTCATATGCTGAACAATACAGACTGTGCAATTCCCTCACCGAAACAACCTCCATTTTTGAATGCTAGTATTATAAGTCCCGCTGATACCAGCAGAGGTTCTAGTTTGAGCTCCTTCAAATCCTTTCTTACATCTTCTCCCGAAACAAATCCCTCTTCATCAATTAGACCACTTGAACCTAGCTAACCTCAATTCATATTCTCCATTCATTCGGAGAAATGGGTCGTTTTAGATTCATTAAATGCAGGTCAGGAGATGAGTCTTTGTACGAAATGAATTTCAAGACCCCATGTGGTGCGGCTGCGGTTCTAGTGGATCACCGGATCTTCTTGACGACCGTAAATTATATTGAGATGGGGGCCAATAAAATGGAGAAGTTTTGTTGTCCAGAAATGAAAAGAGAAGAAAAGAAAAAGATTTGCTAATCTAGGGACTCATGTACATACAAATTTTCCATTGTGATATACAGGGGAATCTTAGTTGTTGTTTTCTTTTTACTGTTTTGCTAAGATACATTGACATTTATAGAAGTTCATATTCAGTTTCTTCTTTTTCAAAGTGTTAACGTTACTAGTAGCGAGTGATGCAGTTGCTGCATCTAAATCAATTATAATCTTTTTTTGTTTTGTTATTTTATATCTATCACATTTTATAAGTAGAATATATTAAAAAAGGGTAATAATTTAATTGTATTTGAGTATTAATATTGTCACTCCACGGGGTTATTTCAATCAAACCGTTACGACAGTATAATTTTACCAAACTTCAGAGGCGACAATATTAATATCCCAATACAATTACATATGGCGGACTTTCTTACAGGCACAAGGAAAAAAGAAAAAGGGAAGATGCGTCTTGTAGAGAAACATCGACTGCGTCACTAGTACATAAAGAAAAGGAGATCGTTGCGCCTCGTTTTGTAGGTTTGCTAATAACGTCTTGAACTCTGAATCAAAAGTAGGGGAATGACAATTTCGTAGTTCATTTGACATATAATATATCTTTTGTCTCTTATGATTGATAGGTTGATATGTTTTGTTGGCCCTGATTTTCCCTAAAGCCCACGTTCTGAGAATCAAGCCACCCAGGGGAAGACTGTCTCCTCTCGAACAGAGGAAAGGGCCAACCGAGATGCTAAGGGTCAGGCAGCTGAGGGCTATCATTCTCACTAAAACCATGCCTCGCCAATGTTTTAAGAGAAATTTTTAAAGTTGATCACTATGTTGTATTCTTATACTTCTTTTTTAATGAAAGAAATATCAATTCAACTATTTTGCCATTAATTATAAATTTAAATTTCTCTCTCAAAACACAATCGATTGGCATGCTACCCAGTAGCAAGGCCCACGTGGCAAATTTTTTATTAAAATTTTTAAATGTTTATTATTTTATTTTATTTAATTTTACTATTTATTCTAAATTTTATTTAATAAATAATTTTTTTTAGGTAAATACAAGTACTATTTCTCTCTAAACAAAGACAAGTTTACATTCTCTCTCTCTTGGACACTCAAATTTTTTTTATATTTATCATCAATTTTTTTTACATAATTTATAAATTAGTTTCAAACGCATCACATTTTAAAGATTAGAAGTAAAATAATCGATTGTGGAGTTAAAAAAATACAAATAGATCAAAAATTAGTGAGTTTTTATTATAAATATTGTTTGTTTTTGTTGTTGTGTTTTTATTATTGATTTGTATCCTATTTCAAATGTGTAGATTTAGTATTAAGAATGTAAAAATATGATTAAAAATTGGTGTAAAAAATCAAAAGGGGCCAAAAATAGTTGAAAATGATCGATTCAAGACTGGAACTTCGTCCAGCTCGAGGTGTATGCATCGGTGCTTGTTGTAGGAATTGGACGCTTTTGTTGGTTGAAATTGGGCATTTCCGGTCATTTCTTTTCTTTTCGGCCACTTATACCAATTTTCACCTTATTAGCACTAAATCTAAACGTTTAAATAATTGCAATACAAAAATATCACAAAACCACAACACAACCAAATTTAAAAATGAAAACTCACCAATTTTAACGTATTTTTAGTTTTTTTTTAACTCCACAATAGATTGTTTTACTTCTAATCTTAAAAATGTGATGAATTTGAAGCTGATCTATAAATTGTTCAATTGATTTCATTGATTTGGCATAATGGTCGACAAGCAAAAATGAATGAGAGAGATTTAATCTATGTTGCATTTTTAGGAGGGTAAAATAAATACAATAATTGTTAAATGGTTAATATAGTTTAAAATTTTTGACTTTGGTCAAATTAGTATAAGAATACAAAATGGTGATCAACTTTGAAAGTTTCTCATGTTTAAATTGTCTTGATATCACTTAAGATTACGAAGCAAACCTCAAAAGCCCCCCAAAAGAACACATGAGACCGATAACCCTAAACACTTACATCTTTTAATAGGAAAGCAGCATTATGCCTATCACCTAAGTATATATAAATTAACAAACCCAAACATGCCCACACATTTATTATTTAGGTATATGATCTTTAGAATTCCCTCTCACTTCAATAAGGGATAGAGAATCAACTCATATGTAAATCCTACAAAGGGATGGCTTACAATCTACTAGATATATTTTCAAAGCCTATAAGAACACACACACACACACATTTTACTCTTTTCCACTTTATGAAAAACACATCAAATTCATCTAGCACCTAAGGATTATTTTCGAAACTACTATCGAATATTACTTTTATCCTATTGTTGAAGAAAACCACTCGAGGGTGAAAAAACTTATATCATTCCTTAAACATATAAATTGATATCAATGTTAACGTATTTATTTATTTCTCTCAAAGTAAAACGTACTCTTTCAAGAATGGCAATTAAGGGTGAGCGACAAACTTGCTTCTTTAAAAATGACAGTTAAGTGTTACGTCTCACATTAAATAAAAATTAAGTGAGTCTTGAATATATATGGGGTGAGTAGATAATATTATTTAATTGATTAGACTTTTGGGTTAATGACAAGCGTTCGATCTATGATAAGACTAATATCAGAGTAAACTCGAATTCTTATTTAAATATGAACTATTAGAGCAAACTTGAATTTTCATTTATATGTGGGCCCTTAAAATTGTCACTATAAAGGTTGTCACGTGAGTAGTGGATTTTCTAAGAGTAGTGGAGATCGACAATACCGGTATGCAATACAGGTCAAATAGGCCTTAAAAATATAGTACGAGGATGGGCCTATGTCTTAAGCCCTAATAGACTAAAATCACTTTAATAAAGATTATCACGTAAGTAATGAATCCCCAAGTGTAGTGAAAATGGGTAATACGAGTCAAGTGAACTTTGAAAATAGTGTAGTGAGAATGGGTAATACAAGTCAAGTGAGCCATGAAAATCCTCTGTCTTAAGTCTTAATAGAGATTATCATAATAAAAGTTATCATATTAGTAGTAGGTTCTTTAAGAGTAGTGGAGATTGGTAATATGAGTAAGCAATACGAGCTAACTAAGCTCTGAAATAAAGTAGTAGGGATGGACAATACAAGCTAAGTGAGTTATAAAAATCCTGTATCTTGAGTCTAAAAAAAAATTACCCTAATAAAATTTGTCATATGAGTAGTGAGGATAGGCAATACAAACTAAGTGGGCTTTAAAAATTCTTTATTTATCACGTAGGTAGTGAATCCCCAAAGAATAGTAAAGATGGGTAATACGGGCTAAATGAGCCCAAAAATTTTATTTTGCTTTAATAAAAATTGTCACGTGAATAAGTGGTCCCCTAAGAGTACTAAGGATGAGCAATATAAGTTAAGTGAGCTTTAAAAATCATATCTTGTCTTAATAAATATTATTATGCAAGTAAAGGAAATGAACAATACAAGTTAAGTGGGCTTTGAAAATCTTGTCTTGAGGAAAGTACTATAGGTAAAGTGAGCTCTGAAAATTTTGTGTATTAAGCACCAATGAAGATTGACACTGTCATGGTACTGCTCTACTGGCATGATATTGTCCACTTTGGGCCACATTGGGCCCTCATAATTTTGTTCATGGGATGCCCATACACCCCAAAAGGTCTCGTACCAATAAAGGCAGCCCACCCCTTATAAACCCAGCATCTCTCCCGTGCTTTCTCGATGTGAGATTTGCCTAAGGGTGCATTCACACCCCCCCTCTTCGGGACTCAGTGTCCTCATTGAGGCACACATTGAGGTTTGCCCCTACCACCGTTTAAGAGGACACGCGAAATTTTGCCTAAGGGTGCATTCACACCCCCCCTCTTCGGGACTCAGTGTCCTCATTGAGGCACACATTGAGGTTTGCCCCTACCACCGTTTAAGAGAACAAAATTATGGTACTGCTCTACTAGCATGATATTGTCCACTTTGGGCCACATTGGGCCCTCATAATTTTGTTCATGGGATGCCCATACACCCCAAAAGGCCTCGTACCAATAAAGGCAGCCCACCCCTTATAAACCCAGCATCTCTCCCGTGCTTTCTCGATGTGAGATTTGCCTAAGGGTGCATTCACACCCCCCCTCTTCGGGACTCAGTGTCCTCATTGAGGTACACATTGAGGTTTGCCCCTACCACCGTTTAAGAGGACACGCGAAGCTGCTTTGATACCATATGTCATGGCACTACTCCACTGGCACAATATTGTTCACTTTGGGCCACATTAGGCCCTCGCGGTTTTATTCTTGGTGTGCCCATACACCCCAAAAGGCCTAGTAAGGTATCAGAGTGCCACAACAGAGCATCTGGGCCCCAACGATATTATTCGCTTTAGGGTATACACCAGATCATTCCTCTCACGGTTTTGTTCCTTGGGCTGAGCTTCACGCAAGTGTCATTCACTGACCCAAAAAGGCCTCATACCAATGAAGGCAGCCCACTCCTTATAAACTCAGCATCTTTCATGTGCTTTGCTAATGTGGGATTGCCCCACCATCATTCAAGAGGACACGTGGAGCCACTTTGATACCATTTGTCATGGTATTGCTCCACTGGCATGATATTGTCCGCTTTAAACCCTATTATGCCTTTACAATTTTGTTCCTGGAATGCCCATACACCCCAAAAGGCCTCATACCAATAAAGGCAGTTCACCCCTTACACACCTAGCATCTCTCTTGTGCTTTGCCGATGTGGGATTGCCCCACCATTGCCCAAGAGGACACGCGAAGCTGCTCTGATACCATCTATCATGGCACTGCTCCACTGGCACGATATTGTCCACTTTGTGCCCTATCGGGTCCTTAGGGTTTTGTTCTTGGGATGCCTAATGGTATCAGAGCGGTTCTACGTGTCCTCTTAGGCAATGGTGGGGCAATCCCGCATCAACAAAACACGAGAGAGATGCTGGGTGTGTAACGGGTATACTGCCCTTAATTTGTATGAGGCATTTTTGGGTGTATGGGCATCCCAGGAATAAAACCGTGAGGGCCTAATGAGGCCCAAAGCAGACAATATCGTGCCAGTGGAGCAGTACCATGACAGATGGTATCAGAGCGGCTCCACGTGTCCTCTTGGGCAATGGTGGGGCAATCTCACATCGGTAAAGCACGATAGAGATGTTGGGTTTATAAATGGTGGGCTGTTTTTATTGGTACGAGTCCTTCTTGGGCGAGTGAAGCACGCTTGCGTGAAGCTCGGCCCAAAAAACAAAATCGTGAGGGGAATAATCTAATGTATACTCCAAAGCAGACAATATCTTTGGAGCCCAGGCGCATTACTGTGGCATTCTAATACCCTACGAGGCCTTTTTGGAATGTATAAGCACCCCATGAATAAAATCGTGAGAGCTCAATTGGGCCAAAAATGAACAATATCGAACCAGTGAAACAGTGCCATGATAGACACACTAAAAAATAATGCAGATGTCAATAATAGGTTAAGTAATGCCCTAATTAAGGGCGGGTACAGTTAGGTTCAATATAATTTTAGTCGAAACTGAATCAAATTATGAAAATAATAAAAAAAAGAAAATTATAATTAAATTATAATTAAAAAATAAATAAATTTTTTTCGATTTAGTCCTCTTCGATTTTTTCGGTTATGAGCATAATTAAGCCTATTTAATCGTTTCACCAATATGTAATTTTGTCAAAATATCAATTAGTAAAAATAAAATTAAGTCGCTTCCATGGTTCAATGTCTAATACATACAATGATTTTCCATTTTGGTAACTTAGATTCTAATCCCACTTGCATTAGTATTAAGAATATATATATGGCAAATCTTTTCTTATTATTGCATATAAAAGGGAAGATTTATAACTTTTATCTGTTAAAAAGAAAAGTATCATCTAAACATAAAAGCATAAGCAAAATTCACTCCTCCCTTAGAAATGTACTATATTAGGACACATTTTTCTATTTGAATTAGGAATCTTCCCATTTCCTTTCATAGCACCGAAAAATTTGAGTGCATTTAATCAACATCAATTTCATTCTGCTAAAAGTAGAAGCAACAAAGAGATATAACATAATCCCAAAACAAAACATAAAAGCATTTCATATTTCTGTTGCAAAGTGATTAGAGATTTGCATGACTTTCCTAATATCACTTGATTCTTTCTTAGTATTTTCGGATTCATTCCTAACAAAATAAAATAATAGCATCATATTAAGTCGTCAATTAGCAAACACAGCAGCAAAATGTCATTTTGCCAAAAGATCAAAAGCCATAGCATAACACAATACAGACCAGAGCACAATACAATCAAGTAACCAACAAAAAACACAATCAAAACCCATGTGATTAGAGAGATGACGATGACATAAGTGTGGGAAAAGATGAGACGAGAGTGGCAGAAGATGAGACAAGATGACGAGAGGAAACGATTCATTTTTTCTTAGGGTTTTGAGTTTTGAGAGACGAAGACATGAAGTGATGGCTGGTGAACCGATTCAACTGATATTAGGTTTTTTCTTTTAATTTATAGTCCAATCAAATGACGCCATGTGGTACTTAGGTAGAAAATTATTAAATTACCTGATTTTTGGTTCGGTTTCCATATTTATACAAACTCAACCGACACTAAACCGAACTGGTTGGTTATCATATCTTAGATAACCGATTAATTTTTTTTAATATAAAAAATAAACCAAACTTATCATTTGGTTTAATTCAATTTATACGATTTAAGATTGTTTTTTTTGTTCACCCTTAACTTTAATAAAAAGTGTTATGTGAGCAGTGAGAATGAGTAATACGAGTTAAGTGAGTCTTAACAATCTTGTGTTTTAAGCAAGACAATATAGGCAAAGTGAATCCTAAAAATATTGTGTCTTAAAAAGGCAGGTTAAGTGAACATTGAAATTTTTTTGTTTTAGTTGTAATAGAGATTGAACACCAATTATTACATGAGTAGTAAGTCTCCTAAAAATAATAAGAATGAATAATACTAGTTAATTGAACATTGAAATTCTTGTGTTTTGAACCCAAATAAAAATTGTCACCGCAAGATTAGTAAGGATGGTAATAATGGGCTACCATATAATTGGCTAAGTGAGTCTTGAAAATTTTGCGTCTTGAGCTATAATAAAAATCCCATGTCTTAAGTCCTAATTCAAGGCTCATATATTGTGTTTTGAACTCTAATAGAGATTGTCACTGCAATATTAGTAAAGATGATAATAGTGGGTTACCACATGATTGATTAAGTGAGCCTTAAAAGTTTTGTACATTTTGAGTCCTAATAGAAATTTTATGTCTTAAACTTTAATAGAGATTGACACCCTTAAGAATAGTGATGATAGCAATAGTGGGTTGCCACTTGATTGAACTAAGTAAACTTTGAAAATTATGTGTCTTGTAATGAGGATGGACAATATAAATTAAGTGAGCCCTAAAAATAATATATCTTGAGTTCCAATAAAAATTGTCATCTCTCAGAATAGTGATATAACAATAATGGGTCACTATGTGATCGACCAAGTGCACTTTAAAATTTCTGTATCTTAAAATATCTTAAGCCTCTAAAAATTAAGATTTAATAGAGATTATTATCCCAATAATTGTGAAGATAACAATAATGAGTTATTACATGATGAATCTTAAAAATTTTGTGTCTTGAATTTTCATAAAAATTATCACATAATTATTTTCATAAAAATTGTCACATAATAATGTGCTCTAAAAATTCTATATATCAGGGGGTAATACGGAGCAATTGTGATGTCCTTGATTTCTCTGTGTCAACTTTATTGACTTACAACGGTAGCTATTTATGCGATTCCCTGTATCCTAATGCTCGTTTTACGTTCGATCAATATTTTGACTATTAGATATACTAATTTCTGTTTGTATGTACCCGCTTTTGAAACCATTTAGAATATATATAATAATGCAGGGGCCAAGGAGGAATATAGTAAGATAAATGGAGCCCATGTTTTGGTGCTCCCATTTCATGGACAAGGCCACGTTAATCCTATGCTTCAAATTTCCAGACGTTTAGTCTCATTTTGGATGTAGCTGCTGTTGCTGGACGTACCTAATCTTGAGTGCATCGCATTGATTGCCATCATCATTCTGCACATTGCTATTGCCAAAGATTGTATTACTTACTGGTTATGGCTTACGGGAATCAGAAACTTTCTCTTTATTTATAGCGGATGTTACTGATTGGGATTCCTATACATTTTGTCGACAGGGACCTTAGAGACGTCCAGTAAAGGACTCGATCTTTGTCCTTTTTTCTTTGGGCCAACAAGGAAATCAACCTCTGCAATAAAAGAAGTAAGATCAATGTCAAGGTCCGAAAGGTTAGTTGATCTTACTGCTTCATATTGAACAAGTTATCGTTAATCGATTAAGGGTCCGTGTAGTATTGTTGTATGTTTACTTGAGCTTTGAAAGTACATTAATTAACATGTTTGATAATGCTCGTAACGTTACTTTTAAAATTAAGTGGATTTTATATCACAATTATTCAGTAAAAAATTTATATTAAAAGTTGCATAATCAAATTTTATTTACTAAATATTTGTTCAGTTTCACTTTATTATAGCAGTTGTAATTTCGGAGTCTGAGAGTAATCTCTCGTTTGCGGAAGCTATTTCAGAAGCAAAACCGAATGATAAACGAATTAACTCATTTAATATGATTTCTTCTCACATTGATAATGCAGCCGAGGGTATGGAAATGAGTTCCACGAAAAATAGCATTGGCTTTGGCATCTATGATCTATCTTCTCTTCACTGCAACAATGTTCTGCTTAGTATTTACCATTTAGTAGTAGAGAACAGAGAAAGAACAAAGAAGGTAAGCTCTCACTTCAATAACTATTTTTATATGTACATATATTTTTTTCTAATTCTGATTCTGATTTGGTAACACTTTGTAAATATATCGAAAGACACGTTAGGGACAAATCAGTGAGTTGTTCAGAAGTCAAAAACAAGGTGCATTTGTAAAACAAAAGTATCAGCACCATTTCTGCGCGGAAGCGGGGTATTAACACTGTCACCCTCCAAGGTTTGGAAAATATAATACTGTTATGGCGACTTTTATCATAATAACATTGTTATCTTAGTGGACCGTATATGCAAAATGAGTTATTTTTGTTGTCATCGTTATGGGTAATATCCATGTTCTCTTTCCTGGCATAATGATTTCACAAGTACAAGAACTATGGGACTCGATTAGATTTTTCTTGTTTGATACAGGAGAAATCTTCTTGAAGAATGAACTGAAGCCATTGCCATTCCGTTTTAAGCACTGAGAAGCGAAGAACCATTACAGATGGAAGGGCATTTCAGGTTTTTTATTTTTTTTATTTTGCTTAAAATTAACAGCCAATGAACAGAATCAATTAACGGTAAATTGGTGGATGGAGGGAGCAAGGGAAACAATGTTATTATCGTCAAAGCCCTCGTGAGAGTGTTATTATTCCAAATCATAGGGGGTGACAGTGTTCATATTCCACGTGGAAGGTCATCAGTGGCTGAACGTCGTGATCCCCCAGTTTGACTCCAAAACGCTTCCTCTTATGACAGGTTGATGTATTTATCATTTGTCTCTCCAAGACTAACACGTGTTCTTAAAATATATATATATATATATATATATGTTTGCGATGGCGTTTGGGTTTGGCAAACGGAGGGAATCTGACCTTGGGAGTCGCATGATCCAAATCGTAGTGGGCGCGTTTGGATGGGTCTGAATTTAAAATTTATCTGAGGACAAAGACTTGAGATTCACACTCGGACCTCTTTCTTTCTGCTGTTCTTCAAGACAAAGCTATCTGAGTTATACGGATTCCAAATAAGGAATATCCGACGGTTTAGGTAAGTTTGGTTCTTTGAAAGGTCATTAAATCTCTTTACTTGGTTGATTTGAAAGTGCTCTCGCTGCTCTTTTTTCTCTACTGTCCAGTGGGTATTTTGGTTGACTAAATTGAAGATACCGTTTTGGTACTAAAGCTACTGCGTTTCTATTTGGAGGTGAGAATCACTGCTTTCAATTCTATAAAGACTTCCAGGTAACTACTTGACTAACTATGCACTTCCTTTGCCCTTGTAGCTAAACTTAAAAAACCTAAATATATGATGAGATAGAGACTTAATGCCTCGTGTTGACTTGATTGACCTTTAATGGCTGTTTCTTCAATAACCCTTTTATGTTGATATTTGTTTTCCTGTTCTACCAATTTTTTGATTGTGCACTCCAGAATTTTCAATTTATATCAGATAATACTCATTTCTTTTAATAACCAATTAGACTGTATATGTAATAATGCAGGGAGGAATATATGGAGAAAGAAAAAGCTTACAAAGCCCATGTTTTGGTGCTCCCATTTCACGGGCAAGGCCACATTAATCCTATGCTTCAATTTTCCAAACGTTTAGCCTCAAAAGGGCTTAAAATCACAGTGCTCACCACTCTTTCTAACACCAAGACCATGCAAACCGGAACTGATCAGTCAATTGTACTGGAGTCCATATATGATGATTGTGCTGAAGGCGGAGCTGGAGGGATTGGAGGGTTCAAGGGTTATCTTGACAGGTTTAAAGCTAGCGGCTCTAGGAATATAGTTGAACTCGTTAAGAATCTGGAGAACTCTGTCTCTCCAGTGAGGTGCATTGTATATGATGCTACTTTCACTTGGGCTTTGAACATAGCTAAGGAGGTGGGTGTAGCTGCTGCTTCATTTTTTACTCAATCGTGTGCTGCTGTTGCTACCTACTACCCCATGCATCAGGAGTTGGTGGGGGAGTCTTCATCAACGCCTGCATTTTTGATTGGATTGCCACAGCTTGTTCTTCCCAATTTGCCTTCCCTTGGTCCGGGTACAGGGCGATTTCACCCTTTTATTGAACACTTTTTAGAACAATTCAGCAACATTGAGAAAGCAGATTGGGTTCTTTTCAACTCATTTGACAAGTTGGAAGAAGAGGTAACTAGACTGCAGAACAACTTGCAAGAGATTCAAATTCTGTAAATGCTTCTAGTTAACAGCTAATGATTTATTAACAAGTTTGCATGGCAAAAATGTAGGTGGTGCAATGGATGACAAATTTTTGGCCTGTGAGGACAATTGGACCAACTGTGCCATCTATGTATCTTGACAAGAGGGTGGAATGTGACACAGATTATGGTTTCAATGTCTTTAAGCCAAATAATGATGCTTGCATGAAGTGGCTAAACACAAAGGAAACCAAGTCAGTGGTGTATGTATCATTTGGGAGTAATGCTAATTTGAATGCAGAACAGATGGGTGAAATGGCACAGGCCCTGAGGCAGAGTAGCAACAACTTCTTGTGGGTGGTGAAACCAAACGAAGAGAAGAGACTTCCTGGCAATTTCGTGGAGGAAACATCAGGAAAAGGATTAGTGGTGACATGGTGCTCACAGTTGGAAGTGCTGGCTCATCATGCTGTGGGATGTTTCATAACACATTGCGGTTGGAATTCCACCATTGAGGCTTTAAGTTTGGGAGTGCCAATGGTGGCCATGCCACAATTCTTGGACCAGATAACTAATGCCCATTTTGTGGAGAAAGTTTGGGCAGTGGGAGTTAAGCCTAATGTTAATTCAAATGGTCTTGCTACTTCAGAAGAAATTGACAGATGCATCAATGAAGTTATGCATGGAGAGAGAGGGCAGGAGTTTAAGAAGAAGGCCGTGCAGTGGAAGGAGCTTGCTACTAATGCTGTTGATGAAGGGGGGAGTTCAGAAGAGTGCATTAATGAAATCGTTTCCCTACTTGTGGGTGAATAATGTTCTTTCAATTGTATTTGCTATCTGGCGCTGATCTTTAGATTTGGTGTATCAGACACTTATTTGCAATAATGTTATGAATGAATGAATAATTAGTTCTTGGTGTTGAGTTTTCATTAAGAGCTTATTTAAAGGATGGTTTGAGGCAAGGGCGCACGAATTATATGCGGATCAGAGTGCATATGTCTTCATCAAATGCAGAAATTATTAATGCTATTTGACAACCAGAAAAACTATTCATCAACATAAGGAATAGGAGGTAATAGGTTATTTGTACAACAAACTAATAAAAGTAAATTGGCGGCTAATAAATAGAAGTACATGTATCATAGCTGTATTATCTTCCTTGTATCGTAGACTTTTTTTTGGAATGTTTGTGGTATCATAGACTTCAAATGAAAATAAGCCCAGATGTGAATCACTGGTAAAATAAGAGAACAAAATGAGCCAGATGTCACAAAGCTAGTGGATATAACGACTAGGTTACCCTAATAAGATGAAAAGAGTGTGATCAATCAAAAGGCTAAGGATGAACTCAGATCGAGTTCCTCTTCTACACTCTATAAACTCTTGCCAAAGTCAAAACTCAATCAAAATCAAAACCCTCAAAAACAAAAAACCCCCTCCCCCACAAAAATTCCCTCCTCTTTTATCATCATTACAAGACTGTGATTAAAGTTCTAATTTTGCGGAGCTCGTGTACTCAAAGACGAGTTACCCTTTTTTTCCACTAGCTCAACGCTCCTGATCTCCGGTCAGTTACCCTTTCTCTGCCCATTATATCAATAATTATGTTGTAAGAGTTAATCATATTTTAGTTATAATCAGTGATGGAATTTGAACCACTTGATATTAGAAATGGTGGGACTATTGTGTATGATGAAGTGGGTAATTACGGCGGCGAAGATGATTCAGAACAGCCTATTTACTATGACAATTTGCTCCCAGATAATAATTCCACAATAGTGAATAATTTTGAAACTTCAAATGGGGACCCTAATCTTGAACCCCATGATGGTATGGAATTTGATTCCGAACAGGCTGCTCATATCTCTTATAAATTCAAATGCCCGCCGTGTTGGTTTTAGTACCCATGTTAGTGTTTATCAGCGGTCTAGGCGTGATGGATCCATCATTTGCCGCCAAATTGTGTGTTCCCGCGAAGGGTTTCGTCGTGGGGATTGTGAAAATAGGTCGAAGAGACAGAGGACTGTTACTAGAGTTGGGTGCAAGGCTCAAATGACTGTGAAGAAACGGAGTTCTGGGAAATGGGCAGTGTCCAAGTTTGTCAAAGGACACAATCATGAACTTGTGCCACCTGATAAGGTGCATTGTCTTAGATCACATAGACTTGTATCGGGTCCTGCTTGAAGTCTGATTGATACACTTCAAGCGGCTAGGATAGGACCAAATGTGGTTATGTCTGTGTTGATTATGGAATCTGGCGGAGCTAACAATGTTGGTTTCACAAAAGTTGATTGTCAAAATTATGAGTAGAAGTAGGCAGAGGACACTAGGAAGTGGTGGTCAGGTTGTTATTGACTATTTGAAACAAATGCAGGCTGAGGATTCTAATTTCTTTTGTGCCTTCCAAGGTGATTTTGAGAACTCCACTGAAAATATTTTTTGGGCTGATGCAAATTTAAGGATGAATTATAGTTACTTTGGGGACACTGTTACATTTGATACAATTATAGAACGAATCGTTATCTGGTCCCCTTTGCTCCTTTTACTGGGTTGGATCATCATGGGCAGCCTGTATTGTTTGGATGTGCATTGCTCCCTAATGAGTCAGAGGCCTCATTTGTTTGGTTTTTTGAGGCTTGGCTAGCTGCAATGTCTGGACACCATCCTATTTCAATTACAACGGACCAAGATAGAATTTTACGGGCTGCTGTGGCACAATTTTTTCCTGGAACCCGTCATCGGTTTTGTAAGTGGAACATGTTTAGGGAAGTCCAAGAGAGATTGTCTGATGTTTATCACTCACACCCCCATTTTAAAGCAGAGTTTCAAAGGCGCATCAGCATGATAGAAACAGTCAAGGAATTTGAGTCATGTTGGGACTCTCTTCTGCGAAGATATAATCTTGGGGATAATAAATGGCTCCAAGCAATGTATAATGCTCGCTAGCAGTGGGTACCTATCTATCTGCGGGATACATTTTTTGGGGAAATGCCCATAACTCAAGGAAGCGATAGCATAAACTCATACTTTGATGGGTATATAAATGCGTCAACAAATATTCAGGTTCTTATTAAGCAGTATGAGAAAGCAATTGCCTCTCGGCATGAAGTAACATTTACTTTATACTAGGAAGATATTTATAAAGTTCCAGCAGGAATTAGTTGAAACTCATGCCTATCCGGAAACTATAGTTAATGATGCAGGATCACAGATTATATATCAGGTGACAAAATTTGGGGAATAACACAAAGTACATTTTGTTAGGTACAGCGTTTTTGAAAAGAAAGCGAGTTGCAGCTGCCAAATGTTTGAATCTTCAGGAATTATACACAGGCACATACTGGCAGTTTTTAGAGTAACAAATGTTCTTACACTTCCATCTAATTATATCTTGAAATGCTAAAAGTGGGGTTCTATTGAATGGTCGCTCTTGGATTGCCAAGTAGTTCTCAAGAGTCATCTGCTGCACGCTATGACAATCTATGCCAGTTAGTCATCAAATATGTGGAAGAAGGGGCTGAATCAGCACGCATTTATAATATAGCAATGGATGTACTTCATGAGGCTGCAAAAAGGGTTGCTGCTGCAAAGAAGCATGGTCTTAGGGTCACACTGCTTCAGTCTTGCTCAGTGGTCAGTTCTCTATTATAAGTGATTTTCTTTTCTTGTGACCTCTGCATGATTATTCTGTATATTTTCTTTTTCCGAGAATATGTTTAAGTAGATGCTGAAATCTCTATATCTTAACGCTGTATTGTTCAGTACTTAAAGTAAGACAAGTTGGGATTTAATTATTAGTGGACTAAATGAGCCAAGGATGCTGCAATTTAAAATCATAGTGACATTATCAATTTTCTTTCTATTATGTCTGTGGAGTTCTGCCTGAAATCTTTCGTGTCTACTTTTTCTGATCAGGGCAAGTATCATTTTCTTAATTGTGCCTCTGCAAATTGTGATATTTTTTTTATGCATTTCTTATAAAAGCTTCCGCATGCTCTTTATAAATTGTTATCCATTTGCTGCTGCCAGTTTAGTATTCAACTGAATGATCATAAGAGCAAATTAAATGCTTGAATTGGCATGGGGTAGATCTATTATATCAATTTAAATATTCAATTTGTTCGTAAAATCACTCTAGCATGCAAATGTTTACTTGATGAAATAAGTTATGCCAGTGTCAATGTGCAGAGTTATAATTAAATTGCCACACCGCCAACCCAACCAAACTATAATAGGAAGAACATGCTCATTCACGTCTTTGGCTTAAAATGGGGAAAAAAGGAAAAACATACTACTATTGTGCTTTTCAAAACATAATTTTTAGGAGAGAAAAAGCAACTGCATAAAGGCTATATCCAGCTGGCCACCATGAGGGCATCTGCAATTATTTTAAGAAATTTTTTCAAACATTTGGGAGAAGATTGTTTTCTTCCGGAGTTGAAGTATGGTAAGATGTGATATTGAACAATAACGGGTAATTATTAGATGCTGGGGTGAATTAGACAAAACTTTCCAAAAAGAATATTGAGGTCACTCCTCACAAATCATACTTGTATGATGTTCTGACTCAGATTTCTGTTTGTCTTAAGAAAATTCCAATACTTTCCTTGCATTTATTTTCTATCATGCATTTGATTCTACGACTTGTGTCAAATGTCCTTTTGTAGGATCAGGACAAGAAAATTCACGAATTGACTGTTGAATTGGAAAATGCAAGTCAGCGATGTGACGCACATCGAGCAAAACTTGTCACCGTTTTAAAAGATATGGAAGAGCAGAAGCTAAAAATGTTGGCAAAGGTTGAGAACACGAAGCTCAGTCTAAAAAGTTGAATTATAGGGGTGATAGTGGGGGTGCCATTACAGTACATCATGTAAACTACTGATAGTAGACATGGACTGAGGGGTTAGTTGGCTTTAAACACTAAACTTTGATGGGTTTGCCTTTTAGGCTCCTTCTCATGCCACTGTGAAATATAATTTAGTTACTGAGGGAGGATATCACTTTTTTTAATTAAAAAAAAAAAAAATTCTAGTGTAGGACGGTTGTGAGGTAAATCAAGCTGAATGCTAGAGGAATGTACCTATGGAATAGTGATCTCAAGTGAATAAATAGCAGATGGTGACATAATTCAATTAACATTTTCTTGTTTGGTAATTTGTAAATTATGGACAAGGGAAATCTCAAATTTCAGTTCGGGAATTGACCAACTGAAGAGTCTTCAAATCTCAGAGAAGCATGTCTACTTGGTTATGTTTGGATGTGGCATCATTTTAACCCGTTTCTTCTTTGATCATAGGAACTCATACTAGAAACACCATAATCTTGCCCATTTTGGGACAAAAATTTAGGTGTGATGGTCTCATCCAATGAAATTTTTGTGTTTTAACTTTCATTATTTTTCTTATCATTATTATAATTTCTAACATGGTTAGTTTATTTTAAAATACATGTAAATGACAAAATTCTATTGAATGGGTACACATGTACACATAACATGATGCACTTGTTTCAACAAAAGCTGAGTTAATTTTTATTTCTTTGCTAATAGCCCAACCCTGGTATATAATTATTGAATAATATTAGATATTTTAAATTTTTATCTTAAATTAAATTTTAAAAGTGATGTGTTAAATAAATATTAAGTGTAATAAATGATTTTAGAATTTATACTAT
Organism: Ailanthus altissimus; assembly: GCA_946807835.1. Lineage (NCBI taxonomy): Eukaryota > Viridiplantae > Streptophyta > Magnoliopsida > Sapindales > Simaroubaceae > Ailanthus > Ailanthus altissimus. The sequence continues at coordinate 26,161,600 of OX327691.1, read as the reverse complement.
TTTACCACTCAATATTTACTTAATACATCACTTTTGAGATTTAATTTAAAATAAAAATTTGAGATATTTAGTATTACTCATAATTATTTTGTTCTACACAATTTCATTATCCAGTAAGTATTTAACAATTTTCATTATGTTGAACTCAAAATTAAGAAACCTAATTTTACTCAAATTTAATTAAGATCATCCATGCGCTAATTTCAAGCTTTGCTTTTTCTCGCCGAGTTATGATTCTTTTGATGAATCAAGAAAATCATTAATATCCCTATGTGCACCAAATGTTACATGGAGGTGGAAAATATCTTCCCACGCTCTCATGTGGTGTAAAAAGGTCAAGAAAATCTGGAATCAAAACATATTTGCACAACAATTAAATGATTTACAGGGTAAGGAATATGGCATGATTCTTCACTAAGTTCTAAATTGGTTCGCAATGAAAGATGTTGCCAAATTTGTTATGATTATTTGGACCATATGGAACAGCAAAAATAATTTTGTTATGAATGGCAAGGAAGATCAGCCTCCCCATTTAATTGAAAAGGTAGAGGCTATGCTCGATTCCTACAGTTCAATGAAAGGAATATCTGTAAACTAGATGTCAATTTGAATTCGGGGAAGCAGGCCACCTATTTCCCCTAAGACAAGGATGGTGTAAGTTGAGGATGGATGTTGTCGTGGATAGAAGCTGAGGTAAGATAGGGCTTGGCTTTTATTTTAATAAGGAGAATTTGTTAGAGTTAGTGTTTATGTGTCATTCTAATGTTATATATATAGTAAAGATATAGTATAATTGTTAATATAATATAAATATATAGTACAATGCTTGTTACGTTATAGACATTGTATGATTTGAAGGAGTTCAGATCTGATCTAAAAAATTTTAGATTAATACTAAAAATTAGCAGAACTGAGAGTTGTGTATGCTAACAGTTAGCACTACTAAGAATTAATGGGTTATAAGAGTCAGCCAGATCTAAATGATTAGATTCTTGTCTGTAATAGGACAAAAATCTGAGGGTATACTAGTAATGACATAGTTGTAAGGAAATGCAATAGGTACTAAGAAATGCCATTATGCAAGTATATCCTTAAACACTATGTTCCTAATCTGTTTCGCAGATGCAGGTCTGTCGGTGGATCTCCTTTTATAAAAATCAGTGTATGATATATCTATATGATATAGATGCTAACCATGGATTTACCAAAAGCTCGTATATACATATGGGTATTTAATCAGGACTGAATAATGAACATACTTACGAGACGCCAATAGACATTCTATAAAGCCGTCAATTGTGAGTCATCTTATTTTGTCTAGTATACGTGGTTCTTTGACTTAGTGAACTTGTAAGTAATCTACCATACTTTAGTTTCACGCATGTTACAAACCTTTCATAGTGTGACTACTGAGTGTCTCTAGATATGGTTCGATGCTTATGGAGTCTGGTATGTACAGATATGGAATCTGTCAACTTTTATAAAGAAGTGGTATATCCAGATGCTTCGATATTGTATTTCAAAAAATCTCGTGACCACGAGTACTAACCAGGGAAATATGTTTCTCAAAGGGTTAAACAGTATAGTAAAGGTGTTTGCGTGCATTGTTCTTGGAAATACAAATATAGAGATAATTTTATGGATGAGCATATGGAGATTTGACGGTATAAATCTATATTCTCACACATCCAAGATATTGATGACAGAAGGATTATATGTATGTGTTGTGACATCAGCTTATATAGTCTAATTTGCTGATTTGTAATATCTGTGACGTGTGCATGGGACATCGATCACAGACTCGTGGAATAGTTTCATTTAACAAATTGGGTGTAGATCTAGGAAGTCCCGCAATATGAAGTGTACTTATTGTGCACTAGGGTAGTACACTGAATTGAATTATTCAATTTAATAATTTTTAACAGAATCGAGTAATTGTTTCAAGTACCCTTAGGATACGCGCATGTCAGTATTTAAGTATTAAGTATAATAATTAGTTAATAATTATTATTGACTAATTAAATAGTAACACGTAGTGCATAGTGATTATTCAGTTAAATTGATTCAATGATTGAGTATAGTGGGACTCACGTTGGGTTAATTAAAGGCTTAAGGGTTATTTTTTTAAATCAATTATTTAAGTGTTAAATAATCTAAATATTTGTTATCACTTAAGAGTTAAGTGATTATTAATTAATTTGACTAGAGTTAATTGTTAGTTCATGATTAAATTAATAAAATAAATATTTTATTTCTAAATAAAATAAAATTTTGTTGAGCAATTAATTAAGTTAAAGTAAATGTTGTTTAAAAAAAAATTAAATAAAATTTTACTTGTCAAAGACAAGTGATGGCGAGCCATCCCATTTTGTCCAAGGACACTTGATTGACTTATTTGATAAGTTAAAATATTTTAATAATTATATTTTAGTCAAAATAAAAGATATTTTTTTATTATTATAAACATATATTCATTTGATGAATATATAATGAGGAATGTGGCCGGCCATGCATGTGTGTGCCTTTTGAATTTATTTTGTTCTTGAAACAAATGAAAATGATATAACTCAAGTGTGGCCCTTGGCAATGGAGAAAAGAAAAATGAAGTTGGTTTTCATTTTTCTTTGAAACCAATAAGGTGGGCAACCATTTTGATGGTGAGAAAAATTAGTTTTATTTTAAGTTTTTAAGTGTTAAAAATAAAAAAAAGTTGATAGTAAAAGTTGTTTTATTATTCATCTTCTTCTTTTAAACAAATAGTCACCATTGTTGCATTTGAGTTATTTGTGTTTTTATGAATTTAAGTGATGAATACATCAAGAACAAAATGAATATAGTCTAAATGTTAGGGTATAGGAATTAAGAGTTAACCCCACAGTTTAAGACATATAAAAAATAAAATGAATATAGTCTAAGTATTAGGCTATGAAGATTAAGAGTTAATCTAACGGTTTAAGTGTTAAATCGGTGTAAAAAAATAAATGATGTTGTTCTAATAACCCAAGCCCACCACGTTGAATCTTATGACCATCAACGGGTTTAACTTCAAGCGGTACACAAGAATAAATCCGTTTCAAATGCTTGACAGGTGATGTCTCTTAATTCCGTATTAATATGATTAATACATTTCATTTTATTCAATAGTGTAATTGAATAAAATTTATTGTGTTCGTTTTTAAAAAATCATATTTTCAGCTTCTATTGCGAATATTTATGTATGGGATACATAATTGTTGTATAAATATTGTATTTAATGCGTATGTATATATATATATATATAATTTTTAAAATAAACACGTGTATCACATGCACATACTCAATAGTTTTAGGTTGTGAACCAAGATAAATAGATACCCCAATAAAATTTGACTATAGTTATAGGGTGGGATCAAGTCACGGAGAGGATATTGAGTTGGCAGAGGCAAAGGCTATGTGTCTTGGGTTGAAAATCTCCAACAATATGAATTTTCAATCTATAAGACTAGAATCCGATGCTTTAAATGTTGTTAATCTTGTAAAAGGATAGATTGTTGTTAGACATGTAATGTTATTTGTGCACTTAAAGCATGTATAATAATATTATATTTAATTGATAAATTTTATTAATACATAATTAAGCATACATTAAAGAGTTAATATTTATAAAGTATGTGATTCATGTAGCAGGCATACAGTGCTAATACAGAAGGTATAGATCACAAGTTTGTTATAAATTAAATTTTGTTCACAAGTCATTAATGAAATGAGTATTTTTATTATGTAAAATTGTAAGTTTTTCTACTTTTTATAGTAAATGATTTATCTTAATTATTGAAGTAGAGACTTCAAGTAGAAAAAGCAGTATATGATGCATTGAACCGAATTAATGTGAATTATGATATAGTTAACTAAATGTCATTAATCTTAATTTATAAAGCTTTAATAAGATTGATTAGCCTTAATCTTGAGTAAGTAATGAACTTACATTTGTGTATTATATTCTTTTGAGTTATCATGGAGTGAGATCTAAATGAATGGTTAAAATATTGATGACTTGAAGATGCAATTTCATGAATCATAGGAATATATGATTACAATATATAATCTATATTAAATAATGTCACTTAAACTATTTACAATACTTGATCATTTAAATTTGTGCCCGCATTTTATTCAATAGATTATTTATTGAATAATAATATGTATTTATAAAATTATATACAAATACAGACATATTAATAAATGATCATTTGAACATTCAATGACTTAAAGGTAAATAAGTAAAAAGAGATGACATTTTATAATAGCTTAGATATAATTATGACATCATATAGAGAATTAATTGAGGGGTTATTATTGGTCAAATTATTAATTTTAATTAAAGTAATTTTAATTAAAATTTGATTTTATTTGTTACATAGGCTAATTAGAGTGCAACATTACACTTTTAGTAGAGTAGCTCAGGGTCAACTTAGAAGATCTAATGGGTCATCAGATTATTAAAATTTAAATTTCTAATTTGGAGTTAGACAGCCCATGAGCCTTAGTCTATTTACTAGCTCAAATTACCATTTTATCTTTTACCTAAAATGAAGACTATGAAAAACATAATTATGAGTGTTTTGGCTCATTTTATTTAAATAAATCACACTTAATTTTTTTTATATAAGAGTGTGGTGGTTAAAAAAAATATTATAATTGTTTTCCTATTTTGATTTAAATGAGTTGTGACCTAATTTTTACTTTTTTATAAAAAGAATTTATCTTCATAAAATATTTTAAGGTATTTTTCTTCATCCCTCTGTTTAATTTATATGTAATATAATTAATATAATTATCTTACCCTTCTAACAATTGTTACTTTGATAGAAATCAAATGAATAATCCAAGATATTAGGACATTGTCAACTAGAAATGATTGAGAAGAGGTTTTGTGTATTCTTAGGTAGGAATGACAAAATATGAATTCAGATATGGGTTTTGCTCTCCCCGAATCTGAATTTTACGTTTAGGTTGGATCTGGGTTAAGCCCAACTTTTTATTTTTATTTTTTTTAATTTTTAATATTTTAGTAAATTTTAAACTTTTGGAGTATTTATTTTATAAAATAATTGTTAGATTTATATAATTTATATTTATAATTTAATATGTATAATTTGTACAAGTGACACGTATAATTTGTTTTATAATTTAAAATGTATTTTTTTATTTTTTAAATAATTTTTTAGATTACATTTAAACTTTTGAACATTATTTTATAAAATAATTGTTAGATTTATATATATATGTATATATCAAAGATTAAAAATTAATTCAAAATTTTTTAAAATAAAAAAGTTGAATCCAAATTTTTAAAAAAATAAGGATTCAAATTTATAAAAAAAAATCAAATTTTTTCGAGCTAAATTTTAAATTTAAACCAAATCAAAATTTAAATTTCTTCAAATCAAAATTTATTTTGTCACCCCTATTCTTAAGAATTAGAGTTTATTAGCTCATAAAGTAGCTAAATTTACACTGAATTTCAATTATTTAAGGATTTGACTTGACCTTTTTCCTTTAATTAGTTAATGGAAATCCAGTTTGTTTCAAAAAAAAGAAAAACATGAATCAAAGGACATGAAAGTTTAGTTGGGACTTGGGATAAGGCTTCTCTTGGTCCGATGGACCGGACTAACCAAAACCGGGATTAAACAGTCGTTGGACCGTTCATGCCCAAGCATTAGCACTCAGCAGAAAAGGTAAGGGTATTTATGGAAAAACAAATATTGTAATCGACATTTGAATTTTAAAAAAACTTCCCGTTAGAGAAACGCGTGACCGCCCCTTCTTAACTGTTATGTATTCCACCCCCTTTATAAGCAAAGCCAATCATATCCTCTCCTCTGATCTTCTTGCGAGTGATTTGATTTCAGTCTTTCAGAAAGAGAAGAGAAGAGAAAGCAAGAATGGTGATGGACTTATTTGAGAAGCTAGAAAAGGTAGGAGAGGGAACGTATGGGAAGGTTTACAGAGCAAGAGAGAGAGCAACTGGCAAGATCGTTGCCCTCAAGAAGACTCGTCTCCATGAAGACGACGAAGGCGTTCCTCCCACCACTCTCCGTGAAGTTTCGATCTTGCGCATGCTCTCTCGGGATCCCCATGTCGTTAGGTACTTTTGATTTCATTTCTCTTTCTTCTCTTGAACGATAAGCAGTGGCGTCAAAATTTTGGGGAAGTTCTTGTCGTTGGGTTTTGTTAGTTTTAGTTAGATGATTGTATTATGTTCATGAGTTTTCGTATTTTGTGATAATTTTGCTGATCTTGGGCGTTTCTTGACATTACTCTTGTGGGGGGTCTTATAGTGAAAATTTTGAGGTCCTAGATTGTTCATTTTAGGGTTTTGATCGGTCGGTTTATTACTTTCAGTTAAATTATTGTATTATGTTCGAAGGTTTTTTCTTAGTTTGTGCTAAAATTTGGATCTTCAGTGGTTCTTGACAATTGCTCTTGTGGGGGGTTTCATAGTGAGATTTGGGTTTGAAGGTTGGTCATTTCTTGAGGGATTTGATACGTCCCTTTTCTCTCAAAATGCTCTCCTGTTATAAGGTTGGTCATTCTGCAGCCGTATGATTTAATATTTGCTCTGTTGGATGCTACAAGGTCATTTGCTTAGGGATTGACGCAATTTTATGTGGGTTCTTTTATCTAGGCTCAAGTTTCTTTCTGAATCTGATTTAATTGTCCTTTATCTATAATGCAACGATAATGTTTAATACAAACAATCTGTTATGGGAAAACCAAAATAAAAGAAAATGACTTTGTTTTAGTGTTGAAATAACATTTTCAGTTTAGCATTGAAGAAATATTTGTTTCAGCATTATCTGTATAGACTCTAATTTCCTGATTGAGATGGTTAATATATTTCATATGTGAGTTTTTAGATTGATGGATGTCAAGCAAAGTCAGAACAAAGAAGGGAGGACAGTCCTCTACCTTGTTTTTGAGTACATGGACACCGATCTTAAAAAATTCATCAGAAGCTTCCGCCAAAGTGGAGAAAATATTCCGGTTAATACTGTGAAGGCATGGAAAATTATCCTTTTTGTACATTTATCTATGTGCCTGACCCTTCTTTTCCTTACGTAATTATCACTTTCTGTGATGATATCTCCTTTCTCCACAGAGCTTAATGTACCAACTATGCAAGGGTGTTGCTTTCTGCCATGGGCATGGAATCCTGCATAGGTAATCTTGTTTCCCATCTTATTTTCATGTGAAACAATTTTATTGATTTTCCAGGTCAATTGATCTTTCTTCTTGACTTGTGTATAATTCAGAGACCTTAAGCCTCACAATCTCTTGATGGACCGAAAGACCATGACGCTTAAAATCGCAGATCTTGGATTAGCTCGAGCATTTACTCTTCCAATTAAGAAGTACACTCATGAGGTATCTGGCTGTTCCTTGTGTATGCTCGATAACAAATTGCTTAAAGCATAATAAGCTATATGATGTGATGCTAAATTTTGTTGCAGATATTGACCCTGTGGTATAGGGCTCCAGAAGTCCTTCTGGGTTCCACCCATTACTCAACTGCAGTTGATATGTGGTCTGTTGGCTGTATATTTGGTATAGATCCCTTGCTTTTTAAATTTGTTTATTATTATTAATTCAGAGTGATTCAACTGTTGTAGACAGAAAATGGGATTTGATCTGTATTTTAACTGTATTGTAGCGGAGCTGGTTACAAAGCAAGCACTTTTTCCTGGAGATTCTGAACTACAACAGCTCCTGCATATTTTCAGGTTCAATAAGAAGATCTTCACAACTTCCGTAACTCTGAATCTCTTGCAGTGAATAACGATGTCCTCTAACAAGCCTATTTTTGACCCTCTATGCAGGTTATTAGGTACTCCAAATGAGAAAGTATGGCCAGGAGTGAGCAGCCTAATGAACTGGCATGAGTACCCACAATGGAAACCTCAAAGTTTGTCAACAGCTGTTTCTCATTTGGACAAGGATGGCCTCGATCTGCTTGCAGTTAGTTGGACTTTCTTTCATTGGTTTATTTAACTGGTGCAGTTATTTAATTTCACTTCATGGCTTTCTCAGATTAACAGTTAAAATGTTTGTATTGCAGCAAATGTTGCAGTATGACCCTTCCAAGCGAATCTCGGCAAAGAAAGCTATGGAACATCCTTACTTTGATGATCTGGACAAGACTCCTCTCTAAGGGGGACAGAATATTGACTAGAGAATGAGATCGGGGATTCCTCGTTTGTGATAATTCAAGACCAGCAAACGATAATTCTCTGTCAGAGGAGTCTATTTGCTTCTCTCAAGCATATTTTTCAAGTCATGTTATATATGTGTTTTAGGATGATAGTGGCTTGCTTGCATTTTGATGACTAATGATTTTCCTTATTCCACAATTTGCTCTCCTAACCTAAATTTGTATTGTTCAAGTAAATTTTCGAAGTGCTGCAACAACTGCATCAACGTTGTTGAATTTGATTGAATACAAACTACAATCAGCTTGAGAATTGAAGCTGCTGATGGTGGCTGCAATTTCGAACTACAAGCCACAAGAAGAATGTTGACCAGAAAGTAATTGAAATTGAAGCCAGTGCATAAGTCCACAGCATGATTACAGAACATTCACTTTCCCCAGCTCCAAACCTACAATAAGGTTTAACCATTCCTTCTACGTGAATAAGAATGACGACCAAGGTGTCAAACTAAACCAACTACAAATAAAATTATGAAGCTCAGAATAAACCAACTATACAAACATACAACATGATTACAGAACATTCACTTTCCCAGCTCCAAACAATTAAGTAACGGTTTACCATTCCTTCTACGTGAATAAGAATGACGACCAAGGTTAATATACAAACCATGTGTGTATAAATTGGAATACATGACCTATGTTCATAAGTTGATACAATGGATCAGAGTTCACTAATCCAAATTGGAGTGCTCCTTTTACAATAGATGCCAATCAGAGGCAGGGCGTAAAGGGCAATACTGATGCCAGAAATGTTACTTTTCTGCATCCCTGATCCTCACAGACCTGTAACAAACTCCAATATCAGTAAACACGTCTATAAAGTTGGCTCCTTCAAGAGCTAGGTTTTTATCCTCTTGAGCATTATCTGTAGTTACCTCTGAGCAAAGTTCCCTCCTACAATCAATGTGAGGGTTTGGGATGGCTCCATCTCTGTAGTCAAAAAACAAAATTTAGAAGCTGATCACCAGAACATAGCATTTTTAAATATATATATATATATATATATATATATATATATGTATATATAGGGGCAGATACAACACATTTATGCCTATGAAAAATTTAGCCAAAAAGAAATTTCCAAGAAACAATAACACGTAAGAATAACTAAGATGAGGATGATGCAGAGAGTTAATGGTGGTATTGAACCCGCATGTCATCTTGAACGCATAACAACACGTTCATCCTTCAAAAAATAAAGCTCAAAACTTGCTTACCGAAACAGAAATAACATTACCTTCAATCTCTTCGAATTTGAACAGAACTGAAGTGCTTTTATCGAATGTAAAGGTTCCACGTGCCTACTCATTATGAACAAGCTTTTACTTTTTACTACGATGAGATGCTAGTAATAATTGGATGGATTTTGTTTTAACATTATTCCCATAAATGCCTCATAACGTCATACAATTAAAAATGCGTGGGTGGGGAGTGAAAATGAGAATTTATAATTTATTAGGGCCCCTTAAAAAGAAATAATAAATCAAGCTTAAAGAAAAAAAGAAAAGGGAAGTAATAAATCTGAGAATGTGACAAAGAAATCGACCTGAATTTTGTCTAATAAACCTGCTTGCTAATTGCCATCCACAAATCTAGTTAGTTGCCAATGCTGACACCGGACACACTGAAACTGATGGCTTCGACGTCGTTAATTTATACTCTTTTCATTCAACCCAAGGCAACTAGTCAGTTCCCAGTAGTCACACTCGATTGAAAAATACAAAATCTGGCTACATTGTTCGAGGTGATTAGAACTTGCTGCCAACTTGTTTATGAGTTCTACCCCATTTTGCTTCATCTCCATTTTTCTAGTTCCTTTGACTTTCTTCTTATCGGCAATACTTTCTAACGCTTCTCTACTAGTTCAATCTTTTTTGTCGCCTATGAAAACGAACACAACAACATATAAAACTCGTACAGCTTTAGGCCAACGAACCAAAACTTCTATACAGATATCAAATTCATGAAGCAAAAAACCAATTACAACTTAGCAGTTTCTTTTTTAATAAGCAAGCAATCTTTTCCTGTGCCTGCTATAAACAAGTCAAACATAATTGCCATATATGTACACAATCAGACAGCAAATGTCATCGTATACTATTTTGATTATAATAATTCAGGCCCAAGCAACAACCATTATATTTGCTGGTCTTTTTGTTACTACACGTCTTTTGGGTATTCTCTAATCCAATGATACTTTCCATAAAGCAAATGAAATTTTCAGAATCATCATAACCAGCATTGCCAGTACCACCACAGGAATTAAGATTATCTTTCATGGATCATAACAGAAATTACATCATAAAAAAAAAAAAAGAATAAAGCAGCCTCGACAATAGAGGCTTCACAAAAATGCCTAACCAATGGATGAGAACCTTCATCAGCACTTGATCATTGAGTAACAACGTAGTTGAGTTTAGTACTAAAGCTATTGAGGCATGAGCCATAATAAGCTCTGGAGTTTTACTAAGAGACCTACAAAATGACCAACAAAAAAACAGAAGAGCATCAGATACCATGATGAACTACTATGAAACAGAATGAATGGTGGTCAAAATATATTCTACAAGCATCCATTATGGTAATCAAAAGGAACATAAAGCAAAAGCGCCGCACCAGGTCACCTCCATCTCTTTGACAATGACAGCCCCAATAGCTAAGATAATGGGCAGGGGCTATATTGAACAACCGAGCATGGGCTTAAATCTCTCCAGCCGTGGGGAAAGAATAAAAACAAGAGAGAGAAGGAAAAAAATTAAAATGGGGCAAAAAGAGTTGCGGAAATCCAAATGAATTTAATAAACACGTTTACAGCTAAGTAAAGAGGCCACAGAAGTTAATAGTGAAGAAAATTCAAACAAATTAGAAAACAAAAAAGATAATACAAAAATCTGCAATATGTGCAACTTGTAAGGGGGAAATAGAACTGAGGCATTTCTGTCTTGTGTCCATTGTATCTGCCAACAAACTTCGTCCTAGACCTATCTCGCTATATTTACAGGAAGCTTGCGGCATATTTAAAGAGTGCTAACAATAACATGACAGCTTCCAATTGCTACAAAATTAGAGCCCACAAAAAATATGATAGACATTTCCCAACACAAATAACCAACCAAATAGAAACTCAAAAATGTTATATGATGATGAGTGATAGACTTGAAGTCTGAATAGACAAACAGAGACAAGCCTGACATGTAAGCAAGTTAAAGTTCAGTCCTTACACTTATACAACTGAGTATCTGCCTGGTTGAGCTCCACCTGGAAGTGATAATGCCTGATTAGTAAAGTCTTCCAAAACACGTTTCAATTCAGCTTTAGCTCTCTTTACAGACTGTTCAGTAGGACCCTCAATGAACAGGTATAGCTTGCGTTCCCCTGGTCCTGGGATCTTGCCTGGTGGAAAAAATTGGCCCCTGGTGGTAATGGCAGCTCCATTCCAATCTGAAATTGGGCCCAAAGTTTCTTTGTGTGTAACCTTCCATCGAGCATTCTGAGGAAAGTCATTAATCTCCAATTCTGCTTCATAGTGTTCTGGCATTGCATCTGCTTGAATCTTTGCCAAATTATGCTGCAAGTTGATGGCAGCTGCTAGTGCTGCAGCCCTAGCTGCCCCATCGCTCGGTAACACAGGCATCCCAGGTAGCCCGGTCCCAGAAACAACTGGTGCTGCTCCAGGTAGAAGAATACCTGGCAGAGAAATAGGAAATCCAGTATTTGGAAGCAGTTGAGCAGCAGTGATAGGAGTTGGCATTGAAGCTGAGGCCTTGGAGGCAGCAGCAATAGCAGCAATCTTAGCAAGGGCACCTTGCTGTGAGATGTCACCACCTGCCTTCCGTATTCCTTCATCTTCATCTTCAGAATCTGACTTGTCTTCCTCAAAGCCGTATTCTTTTGCCTGAGCTTTCTTTGCTGCTTTCCTCTTTTCCTCTTCCTCTTCATTAAATTTAAAACCACTTCCGCCATAACCAGTTCCATGGGCTTGCTCAAGTCCCTGATTCACTTTTGCCATAAAACCATCAGCAAGAGATTTCAGGTCATCAGGAACAACTTGCTCAGAGAGTTCTAATGCCTTTACAAGATCTGGGGCATATTTTGCATCCTCCTCAGAAATAAATGTAATGGCACAGCCTTTTCTACCAGCTCTGCCTGTCCTACCAACACGATGAACATAATCTTCATAGTGGTTTGGAGCACCAAAGTTGATCACTAGTTCAAGCTCCTTCACATCCAAACCTCTAGCCGCAACACTAGTTGCAATCAACAAATTGCAGACATTGCTCTTAAAATCAGAAATGGTTGACTCACGATCTGTCTGATCCTTGGCCCCATGAAGTGAAAGGCAAGGATATCCATGCTTAAGCAAATCCCTAAACAAAGCATCACATTTTTCCTGAGTGTGGACAAATACTAAAATTTTCCCCTTCTCATACCATTCACCTAGTATCTCTAACAGTCTTAAGAACCTCTCACTTTCTGGCCTCACCTCAACCAATTGAGTTATGTCTTTGTTTACAACACTTCTCCCACCAACCTGTATCTCAATAGGTTTGTTCAACACCTTACGAGCTAAAATTTCAACTTGACGAGGGAAAGTGGCAGAAAAGAGTACAGTTTGGCGATCTGGCCTAATATTTTGAACAATTCGAGTGATCTGAGGTTCAAAGCCCATGTCAAACATTCGATCGGCTTCATCCATGACCAAATAGGTGACTCGCCTCAAATTTGTAATCTTCCCTCCACTTGTGCAAAGTATGTCAATCATTCGACCTGGAGTACAAACAATAATTTCAGTCCCCCGTTTTAATTCACTAATTTGTTGGGCAACACCAGAACCACCATAGACAGGCACACATCCGAGACCCATTACCTTTGTGAACTTCTTGATATCACTGTGGATTTGCTGAACAAGCTCCCTAGTAGGTGCCATTATAAGCCCAATTGGCCCATCTCCAGCTACCACAGGCGGTTGGTCCTTAATATGCCTCAACATTGGCAGCACAAATGCAAGGGTTTTCCCTGACCCAGTTTTTGCAATGCCTATGCAGTCTCGACCACTCATAATCACTGGTAACGCCTGAGCTTGAATTGGCATAGGCTTTTCATAGTTAAGCTTCTTTATTGTCTCCAAAATTTTGCTTGTAAGTCCAGTTTGGTGCCAGGTTTTAATAGGTTTCGGCACATCCTTTCCATGTATCTTCAATTCTAGTTGTTTCCTGTATGCAGCAACCTCTTCGGGAACCATTCTTGCTATCTCCTTCACTTCAATATAAAAATTTTTCCTGAAAGGCTTATAATCAATCTTTGAGTGGTCAACAATGGAAAGTTTCTCAGCTTTTGTCTTTTTCACCCTCTTCATAAATTCATCATCATCTTCATCTTCTAAAGGATCCCCTTCCTTCTCAAGGTCTGCATAATCTGAATCAGAATCTTCACCAGGAATTATTCTCCCAAGAGATTTGTTAGAACCTTTCTTAGTCCGTTCACCATTAGTCTTATCACCCTTATGATCCTTCTTCTTTAAGTCCATATTATTACCATCTGCGATCATATATTCCACAGCAGTGTTTAGTTTTTCAACTTCAGGTAACACCATAGAGTTCATGAAAGCATCAAGTGGATCAATTTCCTCATCATCAGCAACCCCATTTTGCAAAGCTGTACCACCATTTGAATCTACCATCATTGCATCTGCAACTTGTTTAACAGAATGCTTCGCATCTTCGTCTGCATCCATATCTGTCTCGGATTTTCCAGTTTGGGGTACTTCTTCATCATCGGAATCCTCTCCGTCAAGGGTCCAGTTCCTACCAGCCTTGGGCTCATCCACATCAGCTTCTCCGCGCTTTTCTCTCTCAGACTCTTCCTTCTTCCTCTTCAACTCTTGCCACTCCTGAACTCTCCTCCTCCTTTTCTCCATTTCTTCATCCAATTTCCATTGTTCATCCTCTAGCTCTTCTTCTCGGGTTTTCATCTCTTTCTTGTCTGAATCATCCTCAGCAGTTTTCTTCCTTGGGCTCTCTTCACTGTCATCCCTGTCCCTGTCCCTGTGCCTGCTTGACCTGCTAACACTCTGTTCACGAACTCTCTCCTTGTAATCATCATCATCCCTCCTACACCGCTTCCTATCATGATCTTTGTCTTCATCACTATCATCAGTTTCAACTTTTCGGCGCTTCTCCCTATCCCTTAATCTCCTCTCCTTCTCTCTATCTCTCTCACGCTCCCTCTTCTCCCTCTCCCGTTCTCTATCTCTCTCCCTCTCTTTATCTTCACGGTCACGCTCCCTCTTCTCCTCTTTCTCCTTCTCCCTCTCCCTATCTCTATCTCTCCTCCTGTCTCTTTCATCATCTCGATTCCTTCTCTCCTTATCCCTGTCTCTATGCTTATCCCTCTCCTTCTCTTTCTCATACTTGTCATCAGAATCACTGCTCTTTTCTCTCTCTGACCGTCTACTTTCACGGTCTCTCTTCTCTCTATGTCTCTCTCCATTCCTCTCCTTTTCTCTTTCCTTATCACGGTGACTCCTCTTCGAAACCTCTGATTCCTCCTTCCTAGATTTATGTTTCGCGTCATCCATTCTCACAAAACCAGACTATTTCAATTATATCACTAAACACACAAGTATACTCGGAAACCCTAGCGGATGCTCTTAGGCAATAAAAATGGTGAATGAATGAATTACTTCAATCAACTAATTCTAATACAGGGAAATTATACAATGACCTGATACAAAATCAATCTAAAATAAATTACAAAACAAACAAAAAAAGTTAACGAAGCTGAACAGACAAAAATAAACTATAATTTCGCGAGGTTAAGTCTTGAGAAAAAAAAAATTTCCAAAAAACAAAATCTCAAACCTTACGAGAAATTGCCGAGAAAAAGAAAGACGCTGAATATGAATCGAATCGCAATCCGCGGGCTATCGAGTGTTCAAGAACCCTAACTTTTTACTATCTGTGAGTTTAATTTTATGGATTTAAAAAGGCCTCCTCTGTTAGCATCAAATATACTCCGCTGTTCGATCGAGGTCAAGATGAAGACGGCAACCGTATAACAGCCCAGCCCAGTTTCAAAAACGGCTTTTACCAATAACAGTGAGCCCATGGGCCTTGAGAATAAGAGTGCGAATGAAGTTCATGAAAAGGTTAAAAAGGTAATTGGATATTAATAAAAACGACCTGGTGTTCACAGCTCACCGCTGTGGCTCCAGAAAGAGGAGTTGTGTTTGAAATCTCAAAGGCAGAAGTAGTGTATAGAGAGGAGAGACCGCCGTGGGTTGGATTATTTTTTTCTTTTCATTTTTAAAATTTCTTCTTATTGTGTTAGAAGCCAAGGCTTTGGCTTGGCTAACAGAGAGAATTCCACCGGCGTTTTGAAGGACTGACTGGTGACTGCTTTTGCTTTCTCACATAAAAATCACACCCCTGCATTGAACCTGCCACGAACGTTGCTTTCTATGTTTGCTGCTGGATAAGATCTTCTCTCACCTTTCCATTTATTCTTCTTCTCTCTACTCAGGCTCTTATTACCAGCTGCATTGTTAATTTACCGCTCAAAATACATCGTAATACGACGCCGTTGCACCCCCTCCCCCTCTTATCTTCTCTTCATCCTCAACTGCTGCCCCGTCTCGTCTCTTCAACCACTCTCCCACAGGCAAGCAAACTTTCTTTAACAACCCCTTTTTTCTTTTTCTTTTTTAAATTTTATTTTAACTCTGGGTGGTTAGGGTGCAAAATTTTATCACTTTTTTTTTTACTATTCGTTAGTTGACGCGCTTAGAACCGAAAGGACTTTTTTTTGGTCGTATTATATAATATTGAAAAGAAAAAACTCTACGCCTGTTTGCTTAATTGAAAAAACGAGGGGAGTGAAAGAAATTGTTTTAATGTTTATTGTTATATTTTTTTAAAAGAAATTAATCTTTTTCTTCATTACTTAATAGAAACGAACTGGAAATTAGGGTTTGGTTTTTCAATTTTGAAGAAAATGCATTTATTAAGAGCTACCGAAAGGTTCATATAACTGATGTCGTTTTATCTGAATTATCTGTTTATTTTAGTCTTCATAACCTCATTTAAGTATATAAAATTCATTAATATAATTCGTACTTTTTTACTATATATATAAACCTCTAGGCCTGTTTGCTTAATTGAAAAAACGAGGAAAGCAAAAGAAATTGGCTTTTTAAAAGAAAAAGGTTAATCGTTTTCTTCATTACTTATTATAAACGAACTGAAAATTAGGGTTTTTTTTAAAAAAAAAATTAAGAAAATGCGAGATTTACTGAGTGAGGACCACCACAGGTTCATGTAATTGTTGTTGTTTTATCTAAAATGTCTGTTTATTTTAGCCTTTGTGACATTGTTAGTATAGTCTTTGTTTCATTATATACTTTGTTTAGATAGTAGAATCAATATAAGGAGATGGAAGACACAGAAATGGTGGACCACGATTTACCGGATAGTTCAGAAGCTAATCTTGTTGATGCAAGCATTCAACAGCAAGAATCTTCTAAGCAAAAGCCTAGTGAAAATGGGCAATTGTCATGTCGAGGGGCTACTAAGAATGAGACATTGACATCAGCAACTGTTGAGGATCAAGTTTTGCCTGATAAGCCTGATGGTGAAGTTGCTGCGGTTACAAATGAAAAATGTGGTGACCTGGGTATTGAAAAGCTGCCAGAGAGTAAAAGTGGTGGTGATAATGCCCAAAATGAGATAAAGACTGATAGTACTATCACACCTCTTCAACATGGGGAATTTTCAAGTTCTAAAGCTGAGGATGGGAATGTGAGGAAATCGAAGAATTGGTTGGATGATATTGAGGCTGACGATGCTGGGACACCAGAGGAACAAGCGGAATTCATGAAAGAGTTGGAAAGTTTCTATAGAGAGAGTGCCCTGGAATTTAAACCGCCAAAGTTTTACGGAGAACCGTTAAACTGTCTGAAGTAAGTCTCTGCTGATAATTGTTTTAAATTTGGGGAAATGCATATGTTTGTTTATCTTTTTTGTGGTCTGATTTCATGTTTTATATGGTGCAGATTGTGGAGGGCTGTTGTTAAATTGGGTGGCTATGAAGTGGTATGGTTGTACATTTTTATGTTACTTATCTGTTTCAGTGTCCTAGATGATCTTGTAGTCCTAGTTTTCCTTCATTCTTCTCAGCTATCACTTTTCGTATTTATTTGGTGTCAATGGGCAATAGATTGTCCAAGTGATCAGATT
Organism: Ailanthus altissimus; assembly: GCA_946807835.1. Lineage (NCBI taxonomy): Eukaryota > Viridiplantae > Streptophyta > Magnoliopsida > Sapindales > Simaroubaceae > Ailanthus > Ailanthus altissimus. The sequence goes on along the minus strand of OX327691.1, from coordinate 26,144,113 downwards.
TTATGGATGTTTAATAGGATATTAGTTTGGTTATTCATTTATCTATATGTTTAAAGAGACCAATCCATTTTAATGCGCTTTATGCCTGCTGTATTTTCTCTATAGAATTTTAAGTTCCTGCAAGAATTTTTCTTTTTACTAGGGAGTTAAGCACAAATTTGTTCGAGGATGTTTGTTTGGGGATCTTTTGACTTCATATCAGCTAGGAGATAGGCAAGGCTACCTGTAGCCATTCTGGGAGACTCTTATTTCTTCCATAGAATTTCTTTTTGTGCTTTCTTTATATTAATGAAATTTTGCATTGATAAGATCATTTTGTCCACAAAGTATTGTTCCGGATGACATTAGCAATGTGATGCAACTAAAAGTTACTTGGGTCTTATATTACTATGTAATTAACAAAACAAATTTTGTAAGTTTAAGCTATGAAACCTTCATCAAACCCTTGGTTGATGTTGAATAGATATAAATGCAAAGTGACAAAATAGATTGACTCTTGTGGTAGAATTCAATTAGTTGCTGCATAGAGTTTGTGCGTCAATATTGCAACATTATGTATCTTGAGGTATTTGTCACTATTAAGATATGACAGAGCTCCTTTTACTCTATGGTCAACTGTAGGTGACTGCATCCAAGTTATGGCGGCAAGTAGGAGAGTCGTTTCACCCTCCAAAGTAAGAATATTACAGACGGTTCTTTTTAACCAATCATGTCAGTCTCAATGGTGTTTGAAAATGAAATTTGCTGCCTTTTCCTTTATGCGGCATTCAATCTGTACTTTATTATAGTCTGGTCTTTACCTCTTTTCATGTTTAAGCCATAACTGCTCGATGTCCGGTAAAATTTCTCTCACCATGAAGATTAAGTTCAATATTCTTGGTAATAAAAGTCATTATTCAATTGATTGTATTCATGTTATCCCTCTTTCAGGACCTGCACAACTGTGTCTTGGACATTCCGCATTTTCTATGAGAAGGTATTGCTACTTAAGTTGGGACATCAGATAATTGTGTACATTCCAATTAAGTTATCTGCGATCATGCATCTTATTTCTCTTGATATCCCTCTGGCAGTTGTCCAATATTTCATTTTTCTCCCAACTTGGGGAATGTTCATTGAGAATCAAACTGTGAGCAACATTTAGATAGAAACTCATTTCTTATGATTTTCATTTTCTTTCTTCTTTGCATACTCTACTCATGGTTTGCATCTGCTGTTGTTTGAAAAATAAAATGAAAAGAAAGTTTTATATTGCACATATTGCTCTTTGATCCTTAGTCTCATCATCTTAATTGCTACTTTCTATTACTTGTCTGCATGATTCTTTTGTATCCACTATTCCTTGATCTTATTAAAATTGTGCAGGCATTATTGGAATATGAAAAGCATAAGAGGATAAGTGGTGAGCTTCAACTCCCTGCTTCATCATTCCCTCAGCCTACAAGTGCTGGAAAGGAGGTATAATTTTATTTCTTTAATTGCAATTGCTTTATACTAGGTTAAACTACTCACAGCATGTGTAAGGTTCCTTCACGTGTTCATGATAGAAAGTATATGCTGAATGAAAGTGCACATAGAAAACCTGTCAGTGGAATGAAGATATATAATATCTGGGCACATTTATGTTATCTCGGGTTCAGTTTCTGGCTACATGCAACTGGTTAGACGGGGATAAGTATCTGGTTGCATGACCTATAATGAATATTGGATTTGAGTCTTTTTGTCTTCCTTTAGTGAAGAAATGCAGTGGATACTTACGCAATGTATTTGGCATTTTGGGATATGTTAATCAACCTTATGCTAGTTTAAGTTTTCTACTTTTTCTCCAAGTACAGTTGGTGCCTTATCCGTTGCTTTTTCTGTACTGTAATTGAAAGTTTTGTGCTGTGATATGACTTCTCATTTCTCATTTCTTTGTTTTTTTGTGAGTTTATGGCATTAGTGTATTCCTTTTGCCTTGGATTCCATATTTATTAGAGCATCAGTCTTTTTTTTTTAAAGGCACTAACATGGTTCCCTTTTAGTATAAGTGTGTGAATTTTCTGTCTTGACATGCCTTTACCACAGTAATATGTCTTAAGGTGCAGGGTTTACCCCTCAATGACTCTAGTTTGACCGAGATTTCTTTCACTTATGCATTCTATTTAAGGTTAACTTGTGGAGCTTTTATTTAATGAAATTCTCTTTGTTAATATTTGGTAATTGAAATTGTTGGGTACTGAGCTCAGTCCATTAATAATTTGAATGCTCATATTCCTGGGTCTTTATGAACATTCCATATAACTGGGCCTCCTCCCATCCTCTCCTATTTTTTCCTGCATAATATGTATCTAGACATCTTTTTCTTCATCTTGCTGACTTTAGTATTTTGCTCACTTATACAGGCAAGTGGCTACCAAACTCCTGGATCAGGTAGAGCACGTAGGGATGCTGCAGCTCGTGCCATGCAAGGTTGGCATGCCCAGCGTCTTCTTGCACATGGTGAAGTTGCTGAGCCTATTATTAAGGTCTATTGAATCTCTAATTCTAATAATTTTTATTCATAATTTTGATGACTCTAAAATTTTTATGTGATGATTAACACATCCAAGAAATGCTTAGAATTTGTTAACTTTTCATTGAATAGGACAAGAGCTTAAATTCTGCAGCTAAGCGTGAAAAACATCTCAAGAACATTGGTAAGTTCTCTGATTGATAGGGATTTTTCTTGCTAACATGTACTTACATCATGTTTCCTTTTGTCTAAGTCAGGTTTGCCTAAAAATAAGACATCAGTTAACTTGGATTATGCTGAGAAAGCTGCACTGACAGAAGCAGATAAACAGTTAAGATTACTGATCATTTCTTCTGTAAATTCATTTGTTCTTCTTTTTCCGCTAAAATTTGATTCAGTTATTTTTTTGTTTTTGCTTCTACATCCTTGTCAACGTTGTTTATAAACTCAATTGACTGTCATATGTGCTTGTAAAACCTGACATGCTAAAATGCTTGTTGGGAGAGAAAACCGATATGGATGTAGATGTCAATCCAAAGCTACATCAGAACTTCTCTCTCTCAGTCGTTTCATTTGTTAAAGGCTTGAGAGTAGTGAAGGACCTTTAAGCATCGTAGAGTCTCAAACTAGAATTATTTTTTTATGAAGCAATTTTCACACTTTTAGAGAGTATGTGTTTCAGTGTAAGTCTAAAATGTGGGTGCTTCTCTCAAAGTCGTTTCTCCTTGAAAGAAAAGCCACCACAACCTACTGCACTTGTTGATTAGCTCACTGCTATCCTCTTGCTACAACGAAGGTCAACCCCTGCTGCATTGCACACTACAATGCAGCATCCCTTTTCCTTATGAAAAGGAGAAAGAAAAAGAGAAATGCCCATGGTGCCCAAAAGTAAAACAAAAAAACCATTTTCATGCCCAGCAATTTTGTTTTTAAGGTTTCTGTTGCATTTTCTTATTGGAGGAAGGCTGAAAGTTTTTTATCTTATAGACTAGTTGTGGAAATTGTTGATGTTGGACCCCCTGCTGATTGGGTGAAAATCAACGTGCGGGAAGCGGTGAGTTTCTTTTGTCTTATTTCTCATCCTTCTGTCTCATTAAGAAATTTGTAGATGTTACACAATTGCCAGTCATTTTGTGTTGTAGTTCTGACTATGGCAGTTTTTGATGCACAGAAAGATTGCTTTGAGGTATATGCCCTGGTGCCTGGCCTTCTTCGTGAGGAGGTAAGCAATTTTCTTAGATGTTTAAACCCTCTTTTCTCATTCTTGAGTTTAAAATCTCTTCCCTGATGCTTAGATTATCTATTGGATTTAAATTAGATATAGCCTGTTCTTGGTAACCTTAACAGAATCAATTAACAATTGACATTAATAGGGGCACTTATTCGTAATTTTGTCCACAATATCAATTGATTATCCAGAAACAGTAGATGACTAGTTCTGATCTTCTGATCAGAGAGTTCTCAAATTTGGAAATCTTTCAAGCATTCAGTCATCAGATGTTGCTTGGCTGCATGTGCATTATATGTTTGCATCATACCAAATTGGAGACAGGCTGAAATATTGTAGTTCTAAGCACCTATCTATCCAAGGAGAAACATGGTAAATTTTTCTTTTTTCCTTTTTCCTTTTATCTTGATGTGACAATGCCTTTGTTTATGAATGTGTGCAAACAGCTAATAGTGATTATGGAAACTAAATGAAATCTAGCTAGTAGATATTCTATATGATTTTATTGCTTGGTATACTTGGAAGTCTTTGATCTTTACTTATACCCAAATGAAGCAGTTTCTTCCTTGTTTATGAGGAGTGTGTTTACTGCCCAGCCGTCTGTGTTTTAACTAGCCTGGTTTTTGGTGGATTCAGGTGCGAGTTCAATCGGATCCTGCTGGACGACTGGTTATAACAGGGGAACCAGAACATGTTGACAATCCTTGGGGTATCACACCATTTAGAAAGGTATTGCTTTGACTTTTTTAAAAGTTGACCCAAAAAGAAAAGCACATCAAATAAGGATTGCACATGGCTCAGCTGTATGCCAGAGGAAATAGGATGACAATTGAGTAAAAGAAATTATAGAAAAAAAGTACCCATAGCTTCTTGGTAGGCATTTTTGGTTCATTTCTGGATTTAATAATTAATTTGGACAATAAAGACCTTGCATTTTCTTCAAGCAAGAATTAATATATTGTATGTCCAATGAGTAAATGATCTTGATGCTATATGTTGTTAGGATATAATAACTTTTTAGCTTCAGAATCTAACTTTGTTTATGAAGTGGAAAAAAACTTACCGAGGTGTGGTTTTCAGGTTGTGAGCTTACCCTCAAGAATTGATCCTCTTCAAACAACTGCTGTTGTCAGTCTACATGGCCGACTCCTTGTACGTGTCCCTTTCGAGCAAGGATCAGCTTGAACTTTGGCTCAATCAATTTTTGAATAGGGACTTTAAATTTAGGGAGACAGACCAATGCATGAAGGACGGGATTGGAAGTATTGTAGTTGTTTCGTGTGTCAATCTCTTTTTCTTTTTATCTCCTTTGCCCTTATTTATGTCGATGAATCAGTTCAAAATGACCTAATTCTTATCTGAGGCAATCTTTTCTCTGTGCATTTTACAAATTAGTTCTAGAGTATCTATGAATTGTAGTAAGATTTTTTTTTTTATTCATTTAAGCCATTTTGGTAGATTTTGGTTGGACCTATCTTCTCAAGTTTGCGAGCCATAGTTCAGTAGCTACGATTGAGGAAACCCTGATCACAGGTTTTGTTCTGGTAGTTGAATAATTAACTGAGAAAAAGGATTTAATTTTTCAAAAAAAAAATTTGTATCAAAATATGAACTAATTCTCTCTCTCCCCTAGTGTAAGCAGGGCTGAACACTAGACGTTTTATTTCAAGTTATGAGATTTGTTAGTTGAACTAATAAACACTTAGAATTGAGGAAAATGGATTTAGGTACAGCCTAGAGAGTGTGAATTAGGCCTTGGTCATGTTTTCTATCAATGAATTATAAACTCAGTAGAGGAAGTTGAAGAACAAAACTGTTAAAAGGAAAACACGCGCATGGATTAGTAACCCCTCACTGGTGTTGTCAATTATTGAATCGTGGATAATGCTGAATTAATTGGTTGGTGGCCACAATGTATTGAGCAATGGTGCTTTCCATGTGATGATGGCACAAGAGTTCCACTCTTCTTCACTAATTTTTATTTTAATTTCCCACCATGGGACTGAGCAACACTAATTATTCAATTAGATATCCATTAAAAAGGCAGGATTTCGCGGCCCACCAAATTGGAACTGGTTGGATGTCTCCTTATGAAATTCACTACAAGTTGTCCGCGGCACAAAACATATGCAAGTCTTAAAATGTTGGACCAAGTATTTTGTGAACATTCCTTTTCATTAAATGATTGATTATATTATATAATTACACTTTAAGGTCTGTCTTTGAATTTAAATATTCTAAATTATAAGAAATCACAAACAATAAAATAAGATTATTACATGTTTTACAAGTGAAATCGCATGTTACAATTATGAAATTTAAACCACCTCATGGATAGACCCTAATGTATTTTCTTCTCCCATTGGAGCATCACAATTCACAAAAGAGAGCTTGTGCTCTCTTGTTTTAGGATAATAGCAAGTAGTTGCATGGATGTTTTTGTTTTCTCCCCGTGTCGGTGTCCGGGTTGAGGACACGACCAAATTGACGCATTCAATTTCCAACCTCTAATGTTAAAAGTGATCATAAGACTCACCCAATGACAAATTTGATCACCGAGGGACCCGAAAGGATCCTTCGGAGGGGACGGAGTCAACCTGGACGGGGAAAAGAATGCTCCACTCTTGAAGTGCGTGTCACAAACTAAACACAGTACTTAAAACACACATAATAATAAAATAAAAGCCCTTCTTTTCTTGTATAAACTTATAAACTTGTTTAATCTTTCAAGTTGCTTTGCTTTAGAGAAACTTCCTTCCCTTGCAGGAAAAGCTGCAGCTTCTAATTTTCTTGCTATTCAGCATTTCAATATTTTCACGTTTTATATCTTTTGAATAGCTAATCAACCTTATTTATAGTTCATATATGCATAATGCATACCTAGAGCTCAAGAAAAGCAACGGTGCCATTACAATTTACATTGTTATAGCAAATGAATCAGATTAGCTACCACTCGATGACGGAGCCGAGAAGGCACCCGTTCAGAGGCTTCTGCTTAAGAACAAGGCGGTTTTCCATTTCCAGGCTGCGTGTCAGGTTTTTTTACTTGTGCGGGTTTTTATGCAAGTGGAAGGTTTCGTATGGGCAAGCTGTGAAGGTGCTGAAGAGAAGCATTAATCTTAGAAGAAGTTTTATGAGCAGCAGCAAGGATCATAACGAAGATCATCATATTCTTACAACAAGAAGTGTGTCATCATCATCATCATCAGCAGCAGCAGCAGATGGTGGTGGTGGCAGCTTAAGAAGAATATCATATAATTACGCGAGCTCATTCTATTCGGATGCCATTTCTGATTGCTTGGAGTACATCAAAATGTCTCATATTTCTGTGGATCATGAGAACTCCATCCCCCGTTGATTAATCAATTGCATGGCAAAACTCATGTAACAAGTAAGAAAAATACGAGGCATTTCTTTTGTGTTTGATTGAATCTTGATATCAACGTCTTTTTGTGGCCATTCTTTCTGCTTCAATTTTTGCAACATGTATTTTTTTCTTCAAATTAGCAATAGGAAGCAGGCCGTCTGCTAAAAAGTCTAAAGATCAATTGGGTCTATAGAAATAGAACTGGAGATGGTGTGCCATTCACGTTCCGTGGTCTAAAGCTAGAACTTGAAGAAACGAAGAATAAATATGCACTATTTTTTAAAAAATGAAGGTAACAAAGAAGCAGTCAGTCTTTTAAGTCTGATATTGTTGTTGTTTTAGTAGTAGTGTTAGGCGGCTGATTCATATCATGCATCCCATTTCGGCATATGTGAAGATGCCATCTCTTTTATTTATTTTTTATAAAATATTACTCTACTGTTTATGTATTTATCCTGGCCGGCGATCTTCAATATGTAAAGCTTCCAATTTCCAAATATTAATTTGGAGTTTAGGCTCTGTCTAGAGTTAACTAACTTCCTGTGAGCTGATGCCCATGTAAATGGTCATGGGCAAGTCCGCTCCTATTTAGCTTCTTATATTCTATTGGGAGCAAAAATTGAATACGGTCTTTGGATAATTGACTGTACAACAATCGACTGGGCCTTCTTTACTGAGTGAGAGGGAGATGAGCCCAAAAATCTTCATCTGATCAAGTCGTTGTTTCGAAAGGCAAAGAGTAGACATCCAGCTCAAGAAGATTGGCATTTGGCAACCAGCTTGATGTGATTGCGGAGTTGACTTTTGTTTTCTCAAATGGGCATTTGGCAACCAGCTTTATACACTTGTTCATTAGAAGAAAAAAAAATGTTGAATATATTCACGAGAAATATAGATCCATGTTCTAGCTCGATGGATCTAACATCAAGTGTGAGAGAATGACTTTAAAGTAAATTTTAAATGTGTATAAATATTCGAGTCCAGAGGTCTGTTTGGTTGAATTTTTCGGGTGGAGTTTTTTTTACTGTAGATCTTTTAGAGGTAGAATATTTACAAAAAAAAATTGATAATTATTTAATTATCAATTAATTTTTTTTTAATCTAGTAGATTGTTTAATTATATTTTTAAAAAAAATCTTTGAATAACAAATGAGTTTCAGTGAATAGTAATTCTATATTGTCGAAATGATAGCTTTAACTATTACATTAAATATAGGTGAATAGAAATAAATTATTTAAGGGTATATTATAAAAATTAAAAAAATAATATAGGGTATATTTGATATTATAAATATTTCAAAAAATTTCAAAAAGCTATAGCTTTAAAAACTCAACTTTTGAGTTTCTACCAATAAAAGTAAAATAACTTTTTCAACTGCCAAAAAATCTTCTCCAAATGTAACAAAATATCATAAAAAAAAAAAATTAAAAAGAGTTTTTTAACATTAAAAAAATTCTTTTAATTAGTAGAGGAACTCATCCAAACATACTCTAAGTGTGTAAGCCTTCCTAATATTGAAATAGATGTCAGAACTAATTAGCTATAAATTAATTTGATTTAAGTGAGTATTAATGTGTGCCAACCTTCAACCAAAAAGAAAAGTTAGTCGCATTCTAATTTTTGTTACATTCTTCTTTTATCCCTTTTAAATCTCTTAAGTTAATCCATATTCTATAGAGGTCAAAGATTGATGGCAAGCTGAACTTTTTAAAAAAAAAATTAAATCAAGTTTAGATCCAATGGTTTATTTGTCAAAGGCTCAATTGAGGATTCTAGGAACATATATGATTATGTGAATCAATCAACGAGTGCTGACACCAAGAGAGCTGGTTAATTTAACACTTAAATCTCTTCATAAACAAGCACACCATTCACATAAAGAGACTGCCCCCAAAAATCAGTACTGGTGCTTATTTTATTGAGCCAAAACGGTTGGGCAAGGTTAATTAATCAGTGCTTTTGATTGATAATCCGAACTCACTGTAGGACATTAACAATTAAAACTTTGCAGCCCTACACCATTAGTGATCTTATAATATTTTGCATAAAGAATTCTAATGCCTGGGTTAAATATAAATAATTAAAATTAAGTTTTATTCTCACTTTAGTGAAGAAGTGTGTGAGATCGAAATGGTTGTTCTCTCTAAATTCACACACTTTAAATATAGAAGCGAATGAGTAGCAATAACAAAAATTAAAATTTCTAGGTATATTACTACCATGCCATATGGGAAACATTTATGCAAATGCAATCATCTTGAAAACTAGAAGTTGTAATGTTATATAACGGCCAAATTAATGTTAAATAAGAAAATCAAGGTAATAATAATATAATCAAACTAATTAAACATCATGATTGCATCATAAACTAGATGATTAAAATAGATCAAACGGAGTGCCCGGGAGTCTATCAGGATTGTTTTATCATTGTAGCACATCTTAGAGTAATGTTTATATAAGACTGATAGGAAAGATTTGTTCCATACATACAATAGGTTAGGTATATGTACATATATATAAACACACACATGCTATGATTTGAATGCATGGAGATTGGATTTTGGGTAGTGATCCCAGTGAATTGCATCTTTCTAGTATTGAATTTGTATTATGTGTATATGGTAATAATATATGGAAAATTGGATACATACATAATAACAATTAAAAAAAACAAAAGAAGAAGGAGAAGAAGAAGCAATGTATTCAGAGCACTCATGATGGACTCTCTCAATGTATAAGTGCACATGTACTCTTATTATAGGATAAGGATATTAGAATAATTAAAGGCACCACTTTCAATAGAAATGGAAGGTATCATTTTAGGGCATTAATATATAGCAATAGACGAGGAAGATGCTGCATATTAAGATTAAAGCATGCGCATGCACATGCTGTATATATAGTACTCAAGGTTTTGCATATTATGAAGTGAATGAGACAGACATGCATGGTAGCATGAGAGAAACACCCCATAATCTTGAAATCCAAGGAAAAAAGAATGAAAGAAAAAGAGCAATCATATAGAAGGTGGAGCTAAATAGTACTGAGTTTTATCAGCAAAGTGTACTGTACACCTTTACACCTATATGTATTGAAGCTGTGTTTTTCCTTTAACACTGAAATGGGGCTTCCTTTGGTAGTTAATATACGTTTAATAAAATAAATTTTCGAGATTCTGATCTTCCCTCCTTCAGTAACCTGTACTAAGTTGTTGTTTCTCAGGCATAACCACTAAAACATAAACAACCTTCATGCTAAATTAATTAATGTAGTTACCATTCTTCTGATGGCCACTGAGCATTTGACATGCATTACCACGTAGCTATATTATTTTAATATTCGTTGGCTTTTCTATTTCTCATAAGTTAAAAGTAATTTTCTATGAACTGATGAATGGCATTTTAATTTTATGGGTTAACCTATCAAATGGATTGATATTTCCCAAGATTCTTAACTAAAACTCTTTTGCAGGGATAAATCTATCAACAAGGAAATAAAATTAAAGTTGACCATATGTAGCTTAAGAAGTGGAAAGAAATTGAATATATATATATATACATAATAATATTACATTTTTCAAATATTATCTCAAAAATTTTATTTTATATAATATGTTAAGCAATTATTGAATAGCACTAATAATTACTTGATATGTTAATTTATGATAAAAAAAATTAAAATAATATTTAAATAATGTAGCATTACTCATAATATATATATATATATGTTAACGGAAGAATAAAGCAGAAATGATTCTTAGGTTATGGGATTTACAAAATAAACAAATCTCTTTGCAGTTCAAAAAAAGCGTAATTAGGACATAAAATCAAGAGTTCCTAATTAAACAACAGAAAAGGATTAAAAAAAACACACTTGCTAAGTTCCAAGAACATGCATTTTTTATTCTGTACCTACTTCCAAGTTTCGAAACACAAAGTTCCAACGATATTTCTTCATTTTACCGTAATTCTTTCTTGGGGAAGTGGGTTGATTTCACTTCTTTTTTTCCTATGTTGATAGAAATAATTGGAGCTTAAGTTCCGTTCAAAGTCCAAGAGTTTGAGATCACAATTTCTCATTATATGCAGGCACACGATCTAAATGCAAAATGGTTTATTTAAGTATTAATTTACAACACTATTATTATTATTGCTCATATATATATGCTTTGTAACTGACAACTTTCTTTATCGAAGTTCCTATGATGTAAGTCATTAACGCTTGGTCAGACAACTAAGAGTGAGCAAGAAATAAAGAGAGATCCTTTTTGGTCATCCATTCTCCTTGAAGTTCAGAACTAGGGTTTTTTTTTTTAAGGGAAGTAGGCCATGTTTTAAGATTTCGATTGAGTATTTTCCCTTTTTTAAAAAAAAAAAATCTTTAATCAGCAGCAAATTTTTTATAAAGAAGCCATAAAAATGGAGAAGACATATGGACAAAAATGCAAGACAAACACATATATTATCTGGAGTTATTAGCTGTTCAATCTGATCTAGAGAGCCTAGGAATAAAAAATGGTATATATTATATATATAAAGCATGAAATAAGTTGTAGGTTTTTAAAATATAAAATGAAGGTATTATTAATTAGAATCATAGCTTTAGCTATATAGTGAGAAATTAACTAATTACTCACAGGCTCAAACACATAGTATTATTAAATCAGAAGAAAAGCATATGATCATGTACTGCATTTCAGTTTCCACAATAAAACTAGGAATATTCATTAAACTATATGCTATATAAAAGAGAAAAGGAAATTATAAAAAGGAAGGAACCAAAATATTTTATACATGGAAGTTTATGAACTTACTGATGACACTGAGAGAAGTCTGTAAATCCATTGCTCCAAAAGCTGGCTTCATCTGTGTCCACCGAGTCTCCATGAATTTACAAATTCAACTTCAACTTGATCTTTTTCAATGTTCACTTCAGAATGAAATGATCGATTGGGGGAAGGCCAATATGATCATCTTGGCTACATCACAACCATATTTTAACTCAACAACTAGTAGCTTTTGTATCCCTTCCCATCACCTCTTCAGTCTTCTCTTGTCTATTATTAATCAAAGATCAAAGCATAGAAAATCACTAAACACCTCTCTAGAATGGGGGCCTGGCAGCACTTCCACCCAATCCAAACAAATCACCTGAAAAGGGATTTAAATTCCCCACATTTCCTGATCCCATATGAAAGAAAGAACCGCTGCCACTGCCACTGCCACCGGCAACACCGCCACCGCCACTCCATCCTCCTCCATCACCAAGTTGCCCACCTCCGGTCACTCCCGAAGACTGAGAAGCCGTGGACTGAACTTGCACGGCTCCCTCTTCCTGATCATCCAAGGGCAACCTTTCAAACACTGCATTTGCAAACGACGCAGCCATCAAAATTACTGGCCCGGATGCGACTAACGGGCCAACAACACTCCCTCCAACCACCTGACCTTGCCCACCGGACAAAAATATCGACAAACCGCCGGCACCAGGTGGTGCCGGAGGCGGAAGCACCGTCCCAGAAAGGGAAAGAATCTCAAACCTACCGTGCAAAGTTACAACGCTACCAGCAGGAGCTGCCGGTTGCCTTAAAGTAACATTCGAAACCATGCCACTGCCACTAAGAACACAAACCCCTCTTCCTCTTCTTCTAGCGTAAGTAGACATGCTCTCAACGATGTCGGCGCCGGTAGAGACTTCAAGCACGTGCGATCGGAGGGCATTGGGGCTGTCGCGCGTGACAATAATCGGCGGTCTTGGTTTGTTCTTGGAACCAGGAGGGCGACCACGGGGCCGGCGATTGGAGGCAGCCGTAGCGGGGGAACTGGTGGTTCCGGCGTCTAAGTCAGTCTTGGGTTCGTCCTCTTGGGAGTCCTTGGAATCTGAAGAGGGTTGAGTAGATAGATGGTGCTGGTGGTGCTGAGGAATTGATGATGAAGGTCTTTGAAGATGCAGTTCAGGTCTGAGGAGATGATGGAAGTAGCGAGAGCCTTGGCCTGCTTCATATCCTGCCATCATACCCACATCTATTCTCTCCCACCACTTATTATTATTTGCCAGTGGATCGAACTCTAACCTCTTTTAATGGACAGTCCAAGTTGGTTTTAATTCGATACGTTGTACAAGGCGAAAAGCAAAACAAGATTCAAAACGTTGGATTAGTTGATCTAACTAGCTAGCAGCTTGTGGAGGATGATTTTGGAGTTTTGAGATCCAAACTCAGGAATTTAATAAATGGGATTCTTGAGATAATATGGCAAGTGATGATGATCAGTTACAAAATGAATTAAATTCCCAACTGCCTAAACGTGGAATGGATTTTGTGCTCGGGGTTTCTACATCAATCAATCAATCAGTGTTGAGCTAGAAACTGCAGTTACTTATAAATTCACAAACCAAGCCCGAAAAGTCATAATTCAACAACGGCTTTCTTTTAAAGAGTTTTGTACTTTCCACTGCCAAATATTTATTATCACCCCCCCGAAAACAAACCGTCGCCATCTAACGCAAGTATCATGTGGAGAAGTTTCTGAACAAAGAATATTATTGCCTTATTTGGGAATCAGAAACCAGGAAGCAGCAGATCAGAGACAAAGATATCTAATGAGAGCTTTAACCTAAAAAATAAACAATTTAAAAAAAAAAAAAAAAACTCACTTGAAAATTAAGGAAGAAGAGATACTTATCAGTACCGAAATTTCCCTTTTGCCACTGTTCATGAGCTTTGAAGGTAAAAGAAAAGGGAGAACAAAATAATATTTTTCAGAGAAATTAATCCACACGCTTGAATGTTATATAGATTAGATGTTTGATGGAAAAAAGAAATACTTATAATATGAACTGAGAGAGAGGGGAAAAGCGTGCGGTAAAAGCAGAATCCAAACATCACCAAGACAAAAGAAAAAACTTAGCCTTGACAATTATATTACTTATAATAACATATAAGCTATACATGTGTACTATACTATATTATGAAATCATCCCACACGCTCAGTGGTGGCGCGTGCATTTCTTGTTGTTGCATAATTTGTTCAGTATTTCTAACCTAATTTGGACTATATATGATCTTCAGAATAATCTAGATTCACACAAGGTAATAGTAAAAATAACATGGACAGGTTCTACTGTTGCAATGCATAATGGATATATATTAATATTATTATTAGGGCAAGGCAATACATATATATATATATATATATATATATGTTCTTTTTAACTTTTATTTAGAATCAATTATTTATAAAGCTTCTTACGTTTGAGTGAAGTCCTTTTGATTTATGGGTGTTGGGATGTTAGATGTATATGTCATTCAAGGAGGCCCATGCTTGTGTTGGTGATATTGATAATCTTAGTTGGTGCAGAAAGATTGACTTCATTTAATGAGTTTGGTGCTTCACTAAAGCTCTTGTTTATTGATTGATAGGTTATGGCCAATCATGATCATTATTGATACAAAAGAATGAGGTAGGCTAGATCTCAATGTATGGAGGAAAAGGATTGCGGAAAAGACTCTTGCTATCTTCTCTAAATCATTAATCAAGTGAATGTTTAATTTGCAACATAATTAATCCAACAGATACAAGTCTTGACCTATATATCTCAAGTACTGTTATGCTGAAACACAAAAGGGAATACAAACATATTATATTTATATATATATACTTTTCTTCTCCATATATATAATTTTATCTCCAATATTGAGCAATATACTTCTTCTTTTTCTTCGTAGTAGTTAATAAAAAAAAAAGGGATATTATTCGAAACTTTACTCTATCAAAGTTGATAATCCACTATCTGTGTTTCCTGCAAACAAATGATAAACCCTAAAAATTCCTCTACTTTGGAGAAACATATGGTTGCAAGGTGCCAAAGAGTAGTTAGTAGTTGTAAATAAACAATACTCAAATAAAGAGATTTAATGAAAAGCAAGAGGGAGAGCTCGCTAGGTTACAAATATTCGAAAATTTACATGTATATACATTTTTAGGTAAATTCTGATAGAACGAAGAAGATTAATTATTAATGGGAACAAAAAAATAAATAAATCTATTTAAATAAGACACACAAAGAGCTTTACTCATTATATTTATATAAAATAAATAAATAAGGTATTAATAAAAAGTAGGGATGGCAATTGGGCGGGGAAGGTTTTTCACCTCTTTTTTTTTTTAATTTTAAGCCTCATTCTCTACTCTATTTCTTAAAAAATATAACAGGGCGGGATGAAAAATCTCTATGTGAAAAATGACTTTCTCATCTTTACTTCATTTTCTTATTTTTTATTTACTAGTACTAAATACTAATTTATATTCATAAATTTTAACTTTCTAAAATTGTTTTGCTGTCTACAAATGCAAATATAATGACTTTATTTATTTGAGATTTGAAATTAAGTTTAAGAAGAATATTAAAATTTGTGATTCAAAATTATGTTAAAGCATGATTTTAAATTAAAAACCAATCAAGAGATATCACGAAGTTGAGTACGTGATGGACATATGAAGAATGAGCAAAAGAAAAGCCAGAAGCAAGATACTTTTTCACATGAAACTATTCACAAGGTATTATTCATACCAGGATACTGTTCATACAACAACTTGCAGGTGGTTCTTATTTTGACTCATTTTGACTTTAAGTGGGATATGAACTCCTATATGCATATATTCCTATTCCAACTAGAAATAAAATTTTTAAAGACTTTGTAAACACTATATAAATCTTTATAATCAATCAAGCATCAACAATGTAAGTATAAGAGAGAATAGAGAGTTAAATATGCAGTAAGTACTGAGTGTGAGAGAGTCTAACCATAAAATCGATTGAATACTGAATGCACAAAATAGTGATGATAAATCTTTTAAGGAAAGCTCTGACTATTTTTATATTCCTTGATTAAATTTTTTATTATTAAATTTAGGTGATATGGCATATACTAAGTAATTTGAAAGATGTATGTGATCTATGAGATACTTGATAATCTAATAGTTCTTTGTGAACTATTAATAAAAGAAGTTGGATCACGAATTCCCTATGTATGTTGGCATTTGTTGTCGAACTAAGTATATCTTTATGTCTTGTGATTTGTTTTCTTTATCTCTATTGTTGTATTGATCTTTTATATTCTTGATTATTTGTGAGTGAAATCTTCCGCATGCACATAAAATTTTTATGATGTTAAATCCAAGCCATTTTAGTATTAGAACGCATAAAACCCTAACAATGAAGTCAGTGCAAACGCTAATTCTAAGAGACATTAATGCTAAGATTAATTTTATGCAATAAACTGGTATCATAGCTGAGAGTAGAGATACCTTAACAAAGAATAAAATCAATAGTCGCCCAACTCAAAATCAAAAAGTATTTTTGTGTTTAGATAAAGAAAAAATAGATTTTAAGATTTTTAATTACATATTTTTTGTTTTATTAATAAAATTATATCATTAAAATATTTTTTAATTAAATAAAAAATAAAAAAATTAATATCATTTAATATATAAATATATACTAAAAATTATATTTAATATATTCATATAAAATAGAGTGGAGAGGTTTAATTTCATCTCCACTTTATTAATAATTTAAAGAATAATTTTTTCGGACCTCAATTAATTTTTATAAAACTTACCTCATTTTCACCCTAAATGGGGCGAGAACCTATAGGGCATTTTTTTCAAACCCTAAAAGATTGTGTTGGAGAAAAGTTGTAATAAAACTTTTTAAATATTTTATAAATTATATAGTTTAAATATAATTTTTATATTGTAAGTTACAAGTTATATGTTGTCATTTTTTTATATTGCGTTTTTTAGTAACTATAATAATGAAAATTTTATATTATCTTTCGACAATTATGCTCATTAAAAAGAACGGTTGTGAGTATAAAATTGAATCTTTAAATAATATACATCTATGACTCACATGAGAAAATAATTATTTAACTTTAAAACAATATTATTTAACATATTTCTTTTATGTTTAAGACCAAATTTTATTTTTTCTTAACTTTCTATTTTATTTAGTTGTTAATATGTTTTATGTCTTTAATATATGATAACATATAATATAAAATATGGTTGTAATAATACGTAAAATAAATTAGCCAACAGAATATATATTATGGGAATGCATGCATGCATTATGTACATAACTAACAAAAAAAAAAAAAAACAATAACGAGAATAAATACTGAATTGTATATGCTAATGGAATTTTGTCCAATACTTTCGTGGATAAAACTGTTAAGGCCCACTTTTTTTTACTGTTAAGGCCACTTAGATCATTGCATTTTTCTTTTCTTTCTTGGTTTGTCATTTCATTGCTCTGTATATGAAAACATTGATTGGCAAAAAGTCCTGCAAAGAATCAATTTAATATACATACATATATATATATATATATGGGCAAATTGAGATTTTTCTTAAATGGCGATAAGTTTAAGATTTTAGGTATGTGAGTTAAGAATATCACTTTTTTATTTTTTTTACATAAGAGAGAGGAAATTTAAACTTAGAAATTTTATTTTAATAGAGAAATAATGCAATTTTTATTTAATAAAAAAAATACACAACAAAATATTTATCATTGAGTTATTTAAGTAAGCGTCTAATCTAAAAAGTTAAATTTTAATAATTTTTTTTTTTTACAATAACGAGTTAAGGGGGTATTTATGAAAAATTAGAGAAGTAGATAATATTATATAGACATGAGCGAAACTAAAATTTAAATTTTGGGAGTTAAATGATAAAGATTACTTACTTTAGTATAATCCTAAGGATTCAGCCAAATCATAGAGATGGGTGAATTTTTTATATTTTCAATATAAATCATAAGAATTGAGTTTTGGGGGGCCAATTGTAGATATTTTTTTCATTAAAAAAATAATTAAAATATTAAGTAATAAAAAATTATTGTATTATTGATAAAAATAAATTTATATTTTAAAATTAATAAATATATTTTAAAACTAATAAATTTATATTTTAAAATTAATAAATTTATATCCATAAAAGAATACATATAAGTTATAATAGTAAGATATTAAAAAACTAACTAATATATAAATAAATTTATTAAAATATATAAAATATTCTAACCTATTTTTGAAGAATTTTTTCTTTGTCCTTTAAATTAAGACAAAAAATTTGATATAAATTGAAGAGAAGATAAAATTAGCAATATATGATGTTCTATAATTGTAAATTTATTTATATAGGTTAAGTTGAAAAAAAATATTTATGTAAAAAAAAAATACAAAATAAAATTCTTTTGTATTAAAAAAAAGATGTATAAATGAGACTATTTATAAATATATAATTATTTTTTATTAAAATAAGAGAATTAAAATAGAAAAATATAAAATCCGCACTATTTATAAATTAAAATATATATTTTTTTAGAAAAAGATGTAAAAATAAAAAAAAAGATGAGATTTTGTTTTAACATTAAATAATATATTAAAATATAAGTCTTTAATATTAGTGAGGACTATTTTTTTAAATTAATAATTTAACTCATTATTATAAAAATTTTAAAAAAAAATTAGAGGAGTCAACATAAATATTTTAATACTAAAAAAAATTATATAGTTAATATTAAATTAAAGGATTGTGTCAAGGTTTAAGGAGTTATGTGTCACGGCTCTTTATTTTTTAGTCGAACATTACATAAAACCCCGTGGGCCAAGAATAGTTCCGCCACTATATATATATATATAGAGAGAGAGAGAGAGAGAGAGCGCTAAGTGCAGGATTATACAATCAAATATTCGTTTATTGAAAGAAAAGAAAGTTGCTATATACAGTACCAAAGTTAATGGAGTATGATTTATGAATGAGCATCGGGAATGTGCTTGCATGTGGGGTGGGCAAAGCTGATGACACACGTGGAAACACAATGAAGATGGTTTTTGTTTTTGGGTTTCATTTCTCCAGAATTGATCGCGTACAGACGTTGTAACCTGGATCCCGCACAAGCCACTGGGCACTGGGCCACTGATGATGGAGCGAGCGTTCGAGAAAAAATATATACAGCTAGGGCCTAGGGGGAAGTGGAATTAGGATGTATTTGCACGTGCATAAGAGGAAGAGGGGGAGAGTGCAAAAACAGATGTCACGTGCGGTCAACAGGTCAGACCAGACGTTGAGGTGTCATACCACGTGGAAGCTGTCGGGACATCGGTACTTGGTCAACCTTATCCAACTCCCGTTAATAGTTTCTAGTGTGTCTACACGAATGTATTTGTATCCTTCTGAGTCTTATGCTAAAGAATCCTTATTATTAGCAGAAATATATTACTTTTTTCAGTAGACCAACAACTAGCTTCTTCGGAGGCAACTCCGTGCTTATTCCCCATCCACAAATTCACAGCAACAAAGAAGGCGGGGGCCATCACCATCAACATTCATCAATGCGGCACGTTGCTTGACTGATTGTGATTGATTGTTTGGATTATGAATGATCAATGATCAATGATCAAAAGAAATTAACACCCATGAGAAGCTTTTGGATTGAAAAAATGTATTGGTTTTGGGGCCACCGCACAAGTGGCTCGAAGTGGATTGATATGTTATAGCTAAAGCTTATGCCCTTTGCCATCGCATCCAAATTTGGATTTTAATTTTTGGATTTTTGATTTTTGGAGTTTGGAGTTTGGATTTTGATCGTCAACATTCAACAATTTCAAAAGTCATTATCTCCCACTTGTTACACTGTGTCGGCTTTTGGATGCGCCACCTCTCCTAAGAGTCCAATACGAATAATTATTAGGGCAAAAAAATGAGAGCGCGTTCACCTTCACGACCAAATGAAAAACCCTAATTTGGGTTATTTGATGTGTATTCAGAAGAGTAATAGAATAATAATTGACATCGTAATATAATTTTCTAGTTAGACTTCTGGGAAATCTATATGTTAAATTTCCTTTTGATGATTAGTCCATGAAGTTGACAATCATATTGTTTAGTATCCATTTATCAAAAATTGATAAAAAGGGTTAGTTACCGAACTAGTTTTCTTTTTTTTAAAATATAGTTCTTAGCCAGTCATGTTCAATAAACTGTCAAATGATTCTCTTTTTAATTGATTATAATTTGTCATTTCGTCTTAGAAAAAAAAAATATATGTAATCATATACTTTGGAACTGTTATAAGAAAATGCAAAAATGGGGAATCGCCATTCACCTGAGATAAGAATCTCACACCTAATATATTTTATATAAATAAATTAAAGCATCTCACTTTGAATTAACATAGTATTATCATTACTTTCCAAATGCTTTTCTTTTGAGCCACTGAAATGAAAGTTTAAAAACCAAAAAAAGAAAAAGAAAAGAAACCTTGTTCCGGGTTTGTTTAATTAATTATGGTGTTGTTATAATGGCATAGCCTCGTGGGAAACCATTATCACTTACCACCCATTAAAAATTGTAAAAAGGTTTATCGAAAACAATCAACAGTGAGTGGGCCAAATGTTCATTGAAAAGAAAGCTAAGTATGCTAGCCAGTAGTGGACGGAATTTTTGTAATTCTTTAATCTTATTTTCTTAATACAGTTGATGAAGCTGATGAAGGATGATCACAACAGCTCAGCTGCTGCATTATTATCTTTAATCTATCGCCCAAGATTCCTTTTCCAACCTTAAAACTTTAGGGTTTTATAATATATATAGACGCTTACTTTCACCTTCATATTTACTAATAGGTTTATTATCATTTGTTAAGACTATTATATAGAGATGGTAACACATGAACCGACCAAATGCAATGCAAATTAAACTTAAAAATGGAACAATAGGTCAAAGATGTTTGGTGGGCATGGTTCATTTGACTGAAACCATATGTTGAAATAATATTAAGAGGGGGCCATAATTCTAATTAAAAAGAACGAGTGATCATGATCATGAACGTTGGAAGTTTGACAAACGTCGTTTTTGTGATCAGCACTACTAGTACTAGATACAATTTATATAATGATCAATTAAGAAAAAGCATCACTAAGATGGGTTTGCAAATTGCATTAAAATATATAATAAATAGACATAGTGCAAGCAAGCGCACTGTGGCTTGCTCGAGAGAAAAAATAATATATGTGGCCAAATTGTGATTTGAAAATGGCATGGCCAATTGGCCGTCGGCCCCCCAAACCCAATATTGTGTGTGTGTCTTCTTTGCGAATCTTTTTCAGTCACAATCAGCCGGCCAGACAAGATCCCTTCACCTTCGATGGCCTTCAATTTCTCTACTTTTACCAAAATCTATCTTGCCATTTTTCTGGCCATCTCAACTTTGTCATTTGTGACCCTCCAACTTTACATAATTTTGAAGAAATTAATGGACGTCGTCTGTCTTTCACGTTCATTCAATAAATTTTTCACATTGAAATGTCAAGATTTTGTTGAATAACTTTATGAAATGTCTCTTAAATTTTTCTTCAGAAAAAGACGAATTTGTAAAGAGACAACTCACAGGTGTGTGCATATATATATATATATAAAAGGAGGGTTGACACGTGGATAAGCTGACACGGATGTGAGATCACGTGAGGGATATCCAGGTGGACAGGTGAGTGGCTGGGAGAGAGTAAACCAATAATTGCGGGGGATGGGGCCGTCGACACGTGAACATGTTTTATAATCGTGGCTTGTGGCCTATCAGGAGCTCTTTTATAGAATCCAATGTACATAATTAAAAATACGATGTTTTCTTTTTCTTTTTTTCTTTTTTTTTTTTTTTTGATGGGGGTTAATTTTTTATTCGACAGTTTTGCCATCCATGTTTGATGTTGCTCTATTGTCCAGCAAGTAAATTATAACAATATTGAGGGCAAATTCTGTAACACAATTTAATGTTTCAATCTCACTGCTGACGTACTTACATTGAATGCACTACTCCTTGGGCAAATTAGTCTACGTGCTAACGTCTTAGAAAATTGGAATTGAAAAAGGCATGTTTCCCTTCTCTCTCAATTTTATTTTAGTAGATAATTATATAATGAGCACTAAATATGTAATACAATTTTGTACATATATATATAATTTACTTAATGAATTAGGTAGCTCGTCATACAATAATTCATATACATATTATTTTAATTAATAATTTTTATATTATTTATAATGTGTTTAATTATCAATTAAAATATATATTATTTATTTATGCATTTTTTAAATAAGACTTCAACTATATAATATGTTTTAGCTCTAAATATTGTTGTTTAATTTTTATAATTAAATAATAATATTTTTTTAATTAAATAATTACATAGTTAAAGCTTTGTTTTAAAATATACAAATGTCTATTCACAAAAAAAAAAAAACTCTATTTATGAAAATTTTATTTGGTAGGCTATGTAACTCACCGTATAGTGAGCTCCTTGATACATAGTAGTATCCTGCAATACATTATAAATTTTGTAAAAATTATAAAAAATTATAAATTTATTAGATAATAATAGTATTACTCAACATATAATGAGCTAAACAGCCTATTAAATCAATTTTTTCTATTTACGTACATATATAAAATAAAATATGGTAGAAAATAAGACTATAAATAAATACTACTTACAAATGCCTCATAATATATATATATATATATATATATATATATAGAGAGAGAGAGAGAGAGAATTGACTATGTAGATCGCCATATGAAGAGCTCCTAAACACGTATCAAAATTATGTAGCACATTATAAATTATACTTTAATTAACCACGTGTTAGTATTATTCACCATATAATAAGCTACGTATCCTGTTAAATAATTTATATATAGTTAGCTAGTTAGTTAGTTAAAATAAGAACAAGTTGGAATATGAGTTTGAAAAATATAGTACCATTTCCAATTACATACTTCATTTATCTTGTGAATATAAATATTTATTTAATATATTCGCAGAAAATATTTTAAGATTTTTAAAAACTATATTATCAACAGAATAACTTTCTACAGTATAAAAATAAATATATTAGTTCCACATAAATTTGCTGGCGTAATAACTGAGTTAAGGGAGGGATCCATGGAAAGACCTAGTAAAGACTCTATGTCACGCAATGCAAATATGCATCATACTAAGAGCCTGATTTTTATAACAAAAAAAAAGGTATTCAGCAAAGATTTTAGTTTTTATGTTGAAGAAACGAACATATATTTCACTTACTATAAACTTTTGGGGCCACTCTAGGATTAATCCCAATCAAACTTCAAAATGTAAGGAAATTTTTTAGAAATAACCTCAAAAATTTATAAATATACCTTTTTAATTACATTTTAATTGTTTATTTTTATTAACTAAATAAATTGTAATTAGACATATTTGTCTTTATATGCATAATATAGTGTTGAATAAAATATTTATACTCAAATATAACAAATTTAAATTTAGATTTGATTCGATCCATCTTCAAAAACAGATTCAATATTCAAAATTTAAAATAAATATATTTAAAGTAGTTGCATCACAAAAAAAAAAAATTAGAAAACAAGGTAATGAAAAAACTATAAGTTGCATTATAGGGAATTATCGTGGCTAATTAATTTATTTTTCGAGTTAGGTTGATTCAAATTATTCTAACTTTTTATTATTTACTTGTCTTATTTGTCGTACAAAAAAAACTTTTTGAATTTCCAATACGATGCCATGTCTAAGATGCAATTTCATCTCGGACCCAATATGTCAACAATTATAAACTTTTTGAATTTCCAATACGATGCCATGTCTAAAATGCAATTTCATTTCGGACCCAAGATGCCAACAATTATATAGATGCCTCACAGAGATGCCCAACTACATTTCTCTTAAGAGAATTTATTAAAAAAAATAAAATTTCAGAGTAAAGAGCATAAAGAGAGAATGTGTTTTTTTGTTTAAGATTATAAGAGTGCCCGAAATTTATATTTTTGACTACAAAAAAAAATCAAATTCAAATGTGACTAAAATAGTATATTTATAACATTTTTGAGATATTTCTAAAATTTTTCCAAAATGTTAAGCCAAGGCTATATGTTTTAAAAACAAACCCAGCTCAATGAACAAGCCCCGTCAGCTAGATATGGGCGAGATGGTTCATGAGTCGGGCCGTCATATTTGCAGGCCCAATTAGAAAAATCGACTTAGCGTTTTTTATCCAAAATTTTGCAGCCCGTGAGCAGGTTCAGTTGCACTGCTGCCACAAGAAGAAACGTGCCCGCATGGTGCTTTAATCACAGTAGGCGTATTCAAAGCAGTACAAGAAGTGAACATAATTCACATCATGATAATAGCGAACGAGGAGGATGAAAACTTGCGCAGCACCAATACAATTTACAACTGACAACTATAAGAAGGTAACTGAATCCCCTTGGAAAAGCTTATTGATATCTGGAACTTGAACTCAGTGGTCCTGAGAGGCTGAGAGTGAATACCTTATGAGCATAGGCTTGAAATTCAAGTATGAAGCAACAGCAGCATTCTGCTCCACACATCAGTAATCAGTTACTTTATCTTTTCAGTCAACTTACTTCAGTTAGCTCAAATGAGAATCCATGCGAAACAGAGAAACTGCAGAACCAGTCTTCAACAGATGCATGGATAATTGATGCAATGTATGCAGAGCTAAGCAAAATTTCTTCACACATTCTACAAAATCTACAAAGTTAAGACAACAGTTGAGCAGCTGAAACAATAAGGCCAAATGGCCTATATAGGATATATCACTTGCTTTCAAGGAATATTTAACAATTTTATTTAGTATTATTAGGTGGGTTCTACTCTCTACTCAAACCTCAAAGAACCCAAACATAAAAATTGGAAAGGCAATCTTGATTTGATTCATTCGTCAACACAAAATGTTCAATTTGAGACCCTCTAAAGCCGCCTTACTAGGGAGGTTGGGCCAATGAATAACTACTAAAAAGTCCAGGATGCTTGCAGCTAACCATCATTTCAAGGTGATAATATGAAGCCCCCAACACAAGCTCAACGAGACTCTTCTGGTCACATATCAGATTCCTCACATATGCCAACGACAACTGAACAATCAACAATGTACTAGCAACATTGCAAGAGCCAACCATGTTATCAAGTCCTCAACCAAGCAGCATCTTGATATAAAGCTAAACAGTTCCCAGAACTAAAAATTGTTTGTCTGCATTTGCATGCACATAAAGGATCTCAATAAGAAAACAGCTTTTGTTACCTAAAGTGAAGAAACTAATATATGCTTGTGTTTGCCACAAAAGATATTAAACAATGAAATGATAAGAAATGTTTAACATGACCATTCATAAAGTTGAAATAATAGAACTAATCATTCCTGTAAATAAGGCTATGGCCGTCAATAGGAAGAACTACAGACCATAGGAATCAATGAATCAGTTTCTGTAAATTAATGTTAACTTTCAACAAATACAATTCCCATACACAAGGTTCACAAATCTAAGCTCCATATGCCCTTTTCAGCAATACAGAAAGCACACAACCAAATAATATGTGGATACACGGAAATAAGCTCTTCTTTCTTTATTTGATTCTATAGGAAAACAACACTTATTGTTTGATTAAGAACATATTCAGAATCTTCTATTTTATATAGATAAACCCACAAAAATACATTATTTAATATGTATACTCCCATTGAATTAATACATTGATGCAGTAGAAACCATAATTCCGCCACTTCAAGGTGAATTCAATGTAACCCCAGCATATCTAACTTACAAATTTGACATGCGTGCAGCAAATTATTCCTCTGATTTGTTAGTTCTAATCTTGTTCCCGTATATCAAACCAGATACCTGCAACCGATTCACCCTACTGTTAAAACAAAATCATGTAATGAAGCATAATTTATGGGTGTTGGTTCATCTAGTAAAGCCTCTTGTGGCGATACATGATGTCCAGGGTCTAAAAACCGCTCACACCGGATTAGAAAGGATAGCATAATTTGTGCAAAAATAAATATTACTTGTGGATCAGGAATGGGTTTTCGTTTCTCGACGTATCGATTCGTATCTAGAGCTGCAAGTGCTGCTCTTTCCTGCAATTCATAAATTTTCTCACGATTTGCAATCAATTAAAATTAACAGCTATGAAATTAAATATCACACGAATTAAGAATATATATGATAACTTGATAAACCTCTTGTTCTCGCTTGAGGTCTTGAGAGGGCTTGACCCAGAGATAATAAGCTAGGGTTCCGGCGACAACCCACGAGGCCAAGTTGGCTCCGCCTCTTAAACCTCCCGTTGAATTGCTGACGAATGACCTCACATTCCCTATTGTTCTTCTCCAGCTACTCGCCATTAATCGCAATTATGTAGCTTTTTCAATTACCTGAGCTCCTGATGTAAGTTCCTAGGGTTTTATGTATTCAGTAACTTCTAGGTTTTGGTTTTGGTTTTTCAGAATCAAAACGAAATTTGATTCATTCCGTTTCTCCCTAACTGTTTTAAAAGGTCGACAATTGGACTCAAGACAGATTTATTCATCAGTGCCGGTGAGTTTAGCGAAGGGGCAAACGACAGCTGGAGAGCTGGACCTCCGTAGTATGTGTAATACCCAACTTCACCCTCCTAACTTTCAAAATACCCATATACCCCAAAACAGTGCATATTTACCATTATGCCCTTGCAACATCAGCCACAGACCACAATTATTAGAGTAATATTATATTTTTTAAATTTTAAATAAAATATAAACAATGACTAAGTAAACAAATATTATAATAAATAATTTTAAAATTTATAAAAATTAATTATTTAATAATTATTTAACATCTTAATTATTTAAGATGTATAATATTATTGCAGTTATTATTATACGCGGGCGTGAAAAAGTGAGTGACTGAATTTGTGAAGATAGGGTTGTTTGCAAACATTTATTATCAGTGTACACTTTGGGCCTTGCTGTCTGATTAAATTGTGAATTGCCCCTTGTTGACTGCTCTATAACGGTCAAAATTTTCCCATATAAGCCTTGCATTTCAATGTTTGTTTAAAGCCCATTCCTGCCAGTACATTTCCCAACTCAAAAATTTGCTCGGAAATCTCTTTTGTTAACTCGTATTTTATAAAAAAAATTACAAATATTTTTTATTTATCATTGCACAGGGTATATGCTATGCACAGGCAACAAAGTAGTAGTTAAAGCAACAAAGTTGACAATAGAGTAAGAGAAGTGAATAGTAGTCTAATCAATTTTAAAAACAGAGTATGTGGTTGCAACAACCGTGTTATCCACATAAATTGCATTTTTACTGTTTAAGTGATGATGAATGTAAGATTTATGAATTTTGGGAAGGTCATACTAATGCATTTGCATGCAATCTTCGCACAATCAGTTGGCAATGGAGAATTAGATGGGGACTTAATAAAATGCGTGCAACCTATCGGCAGAGGTTGTAGAATTGTTTGAGGAGCACAATCAAACAAAATTACCATCAAGAGGGGTGGTGAATCACAAAGTTGAGTTGGCGTCGGAGTTTAAATCTTTAATCAAAATGTTATATTAAACATTTTCATTGGGGTTAGAAGAGTTGCGGGAATAGTTCAATAAATTAGTGTAGGAGCCATCCAACTATTAAGTCATTGTATGGTGTGTCTAAACTTTATCAACATAAAAATGTATCAAAGATAAGTGATGATATATCAAGTATAATGTAGGGGGACTTAATAATAGCAAAGATACTTTCAACATAATATAAATCTAGGTGCTTACTTTACAAGAGTCTTGTTTATAAATATGAAATATTTTTTCTATTGTCAAGAAAGCTGACTTATATAAGGTATAATTATTTTCAAGATTATAATTACATCTAATGTTTCACACAAGTTGTTTAAAATCATATCATAAAGATGCGGAAGACACGAAGAATAGGTCATAAACATAAGGAGATGAAATTTATTATTAATGTACAGATGGTATAGAAGAAGAATTATTCTTTAAGTCATTAGTATTTTGTCAAGTGAAAAAAACTGTCCAATAATAAAATAAGTTGAGAACTCGAGAACATATTGTAGCAGTCGATAACAAGGTGCATGAGATTCAATAAATATGTGAAGAGGACATTATGTGAATTTGGTAAGGGAGAATATAATGTCTCAAATATTCTCAAACATTTATTTAAATATTTCTTAAAGGTTATTTGCACCCATAGAGCATTACAACCTAAGTTTCGAGAAGACCCAATTAATTTTGATTGACAAATAGGCCAAACTCCATATTTGGTGCATTGCACATAACGTATCAAAGTTACTTATTTGGCCTGATCAAAATTATTAGTATATTTTATATTAGTATCAGTATCGGTATTTGTTTGGTTATTAATAAAAATTAATATACGCTTAATTTTTTATAAACGAATTGCATCATCCTCCATTACATTTTTGTTGATTTCTTCTTACTCGGTGCATAAATATAAAATAATCTATAATTAAAATATTCTATAAGATATTTGACGATATCTTAAAATATTCTCTATTAATTATATATCATTATATTATTATATATTTTTAAAAATTTTAGTAGTTCATTATATAAAGTTAGTATTGTATACGGGGAAGGCATTCAATTTAGTCAAATTATCTTAATTTATTAATTATATAAAAATATATATTTCTTTAAGCATTTAAAATATCTAAGATCATACTTCTATTTTAGATTTGTGGCATATGCTATGTACTACAGGCCTCCAACTAGTCTTTGACCGTTGGCGGTAGAAATTTGGTTGTGTTTTCGGGCGACATGTGGCGCAATATGAAAGACTAACAGTGGGATAATAATAGTACTCTTTGTAACATAGCGAAGTGAGGACCCGCCTGTCTTGTTGTTTGTAAAGAGTTTAGAATCCCTAGTCTATGTTAGAACTGTCAAGTGGTAAAGCAACAACTAGACATTATATTGGCCGGCCTGGTCAAGTTATTGACTCTTCTAATTTCTAATCTAAACCAACTCGACACTGTACTTGGTTAGCAATTAGCATCATTTGGACTTAATTTGTTTTACTACATATCTCTATTGCATTTTATAATAACTATTGACTTCAAAATCACAATGTCTCCATCAAATAAATCTTTACTTTCAGTCATTTTAAAATATTTTTTAAAATCACATCACTAAATAAAAAATTTGCAGTATTTATATGTTCAAAATCACTCTTAAGTACAAAAAAAAAAAGTAAAGTTTCTGAAAACAGAAAAAGCTTCATGGGTTTGAAACAAGATGGCATCCGAAAAAATAAAGTTCTCACTACTACATGTTTTACGCGAACTCATCAAAAGATTTATCAGTTACGTAATTTCGATGGGGAAACAGAAATTTCCCATTAATAAATATAAAAGTCCGAGCACAAATACATAAATAAAGCAGTCAGAAAAATAATTAATAACATTACACAACTAAAACAGTTGCCCAAATCAATTTTCCGGCTAAGGGTCACAATCTTTGTATACAAAGAGATGAAAAGAAAAAAAAAACAAGGAAGTGGCTCAGAAACAAAACAACACTCTGAGACTCGGGTCCTCAACTAAAAACATATGAAAAGAGCTACAAAGAAGAACGAACGAGCGAGAGGATAGATTAAAAATTTCACAAGTAGGACCAACAACACAGGCCAAGGCCTAATTATTCTTGATATGGGCACCCTTTTTGCTCTCAGGTTTCCACAAAATAACACCAAACCAACAGTGATTCAGATACCAACACGAAGCGAAGACGATAACAGCTAGCCACGTTGTGTTTGGCCCCCTCACTTGATGCAATGGCTAACTTTACAGCTATAGAAGGTAAATAAAATTTCACAATGGTCCCCAAAAGCTTTTGACATTTTTTTTTTCTTTTGTCTATCCGTCTCTTCAATTTATGTTGGTGGGTTCCACTCCTCCACATCACCATCTATGATGCAGCTTTGCATACATCTTTGCTGGACCTGTTGTATTTCATGTGACTCTTGACAAGCTGACCAGCTGCGATGGCAGACATCAGGGAGAGCTCTCCTGCCAGAACCGAACCGGCAACAATCCTGGCCAGAAGCCTTGAGTTCGCCCCTGGTGACTCTTTGCTAGCACCCTTCACACCGAGCAAATTCAGGCAAGCAGATTGAGATGCAAGTTGAGTCCCACCTCCAACTGTGCCCACCTAATGGTAGCAAACACTATCATATAAGCCATAAAGTAAATAAATAAATGCACGAGTTTATGATTAAAAAAAATCACGTCAATTACCTCTATGGATGGCATAGTCACAGAGATATGCAGATCATTCCCGTCATTTACCGCTTCCATCATGGTAATGCAGTGAGAGCTTTCAACATTTTGTGCTGGATCCTGGCCAGTTGCTATGAAGATTGCAGAGACGATGTTGGCAGCATGGGCATTGAAACCACCAAGAGCTCCAGCAACAGCAGAGCCAGCAAGGTTCTTGAGCATGTTGAGCTCTACCAGTGTAGACACATTAGTTTTCAATACCTTCTTCACCACTTCTTCTTTAATTATTGCCTCGCAAACAACTGATTTGCCACGCCCTTCAATCCAATTCACAGCAGCAGGTTTCTTGTCCGAACAAAAATTTCCTGGAAAATTAAAAAATAAAATAAAATAATGTGTAAACATTATGAAATCAAATTGCCATTATAACAATGTTTAACCCAAAAAGAGTTTCTTGTGCAAAGAATGATAATGATCAAATGCATAGAGAGGTATCCAAATAAATTTTAGTTCAGGAATAGCTTCTATAAATTAAACAAAAAAATGCTAGTAAACTATGTTTACTGATATTTTTTAAATAAACATAACATCGAATTCCTGTTGGATAATGACTCGTTTATGTTCAAAATGAAGATGACAAAGCAAATTCTAGAGTAGCAAATGACAGTAATACTTCAAGAATAATTAACTCAAATTCAGATAAGCAGGAGATGATGGTTACTGTACTGAGATCAAGATGTCATGACAAAATAAACCAATATCATAACTAAGGGATTTTGAGTTAAACTAATATCTTCCAAAAAAGATGAGAATATATTTGCAGATATTAATAAAGTAGGAAATAAGATATGAGATGATTACAAGCAAAACTACCGCAACAGAGAGAGGTAAGGTAACTACATGAAAAGCCAAATTTCATTAACTATTGCAATGAAATATAACTGCGAGTTTAAAGTAAATGACAAGAGACTTACCGGATAATCCAATGACATCCATGTCAAGAAAATCGTTTTGAAGGAATTCAAGAACATTCTGTACCCCTTTGGAGACCATGTTCATTCCCATTGCATCACCTGTGCTACAGCTAAATCTTATGTAAAGATTCTTCCCAGCAATAGAGCATTGAATATGTTGGAGCCTTGAAAATCTACTTGACCTGCAACCGAAGCAAAGCAACAGATGTTGCAACAGTTAAAACCCCTTGTTGTTTAGTATCTAAAGAACCAACAAAACATATAAAATGGAGAATGACAAAGGTAACAAACTAAATGGAGACAAATTTTCCCTTTTACTTTGTGCTATAAAAAAAATGCAAAAATTAATAAAACTGCTAACTGGGTGAAAAACCCTCACCATCTAATAGAACTATTAGGTCAAGTCTTCATATGCAATCGCCCATCACATCATTTTTAAAATGAAAATTGAACTAAAAAATTCAGTATCAAACTAACTCAAAATCGAGGAGAGATAAATCAGCTGACCTGTTAAAAACTACGGCCAAAGTTTCGAAATTGCTAGGATCCTCCAGGAAGAACTTCAATTCCGAAGCTCTTTTAGCAGTTGCGAATCTCACAACAGGCGCCCTCGTCATCCCATCTCTGAACAACGTACTGGTGGCGCCGCCGGAGGCATAGATCGCCTTACACCCTCTATTAGTACTAGCCACCAAGCACCCTTCAGTCGTGGCCATGGGCACCGAATATTCAAGCCCATCAAGCAACAACGGCCCCGCGATTCCCACCGGAATCTGCACATAACCCACCGGCATTTCACAACACTGGCCTAAGATCGACTCGTAATCAAATGCATCCAACGGCAATCCCTGCAACGATCTGCCCGTCAATCTCTGCAACGCCTCGCGTCGAATCATTGCCGCTCGCCTGCAGTCGCCGAGTTTCGATTCGAGGGAGTAGGACGGAACCGTACCGTCCAAAACGGATTTAAGAACTTCCTCGTCTTCCACGGAGGACAAAGTTGTAATTATAGGTTCAGGAGAGACTAATTTGGTTATCGTTGCATTAGACGGACAAGCGGCGATGATTTGTTCATTTACGACGACGTCGTCGATATCCCAAGCGTCGTGAGAGGCGCGTGAGATGAACGACTGGACAAAATCAATGCCGAAGAAACCAAGGAGGTAGATGAAGGAAGCGATGAGCGAGACAATGGCAACAATTTCGGGGAGGGTGACCACGTGGAGAGGGGTGGAGTTGCGGATCTTTTCACGCCATCGGTGCAGCAAGTAGTACGCAACGGAAAAGAAGAGCGTGAAGAAAATGGCGTTAGTCAGATACAGAGGCAGCGGCAACGCGTCCGATGCTTTTGGTGTCGGTGACGGTGATCTCTTCTTCTCCTGCTGTTGACGATTCCCTCCTCCGTCGACACCCGACGGTGGTTTCGGAGTCCGCCGGCGTACGTCCATTTTCCTAAATTCCGGCGGAAATTTAAAATTAAGAAAAAAAATAATTTGATAGGAAGAAAAAAAGAAATGTGTTTGTTTTGAGCGAGAACTGACGAGAATGAGAAGCGATTTTATAGGTGGAGCGCGCGGGCAATGTGGCCAGCGGCCACACGTGTGATACCCCTCGTAATTCAGTATAAGTCTGTGTTTGGTATACGAGTATGAGCGCTTTTGCTTGGAAAGGTTCACGTAATTCTATGATTTCTATCGTTATGAACATTTTATTATTTCCTTTTTTTAATTTCAAATTACTAATTATATTAGTAACTGCGTAATTATTATTCCTTTTTTGGTTCAATCTATTGAATGATAAGTTATTAAATTAAAAGTTCGATTTTTTTTGTATACAAATATCTTGATTATGTTGTGTTTAATTAAAATATTTAATAAATATTTTTTTTATTTAAATATTTATCATATATTCACTTATTCTTACTTTTATTTTATCATTAATATTTTTAATTCATGATAATTATAACTTTAAAATCACTATATTTTTAACACCATATAAACTAAAGTGGATGAAATTAAATCCAACCAATCAATTTAATTCTATCATATATATTATTCAGTTCTATCTCGGTTCTAGTTTTAAAAATCAATCGATTTAATTCAACTTTTTAGTTTGCTAAAAAAAAAAATTTGAATTGAATTGAAAAATAAAATTAAGATGAGTAAAAATATTGATAAAAATTAAAATGAGTAAAAACTAACCTTAAATAATAAATAAGTAAGAAATAATAATGTAATAGTATTGGATTTTATCAGTTTGAACATTTTATTGTATGTGTGCATGTGTAAAGTTAGAATGTTAGAGAAATTTCTAAGTGGGTGCGATTGGCTACTGTTTCCTATTGTGGGGCCCAGGCAACGTGTTTTTTGACTTTTAAGTCTCTGGCTGTGCACGTGCCACGTGCGGGGGCTGCTATTGTTTGTCGTCATACAATGAATGACTGACACCGTTGAATTTACACGTAGGCCCCCGCCTTTTCTGTCAATATCGCATATAACTTTATTTGAATTTTATGTTTCAAAGTAATTTCCAAAATTACAGGAAAATTGAACTATAAATCACGCCCCTTCGTTTTGTAAATATCTAAGTTTAAATAATAACTATAAAAACAAAAGAAAAAGTGAGTAAATAATGAATACTGAATTTAATTTGCAATAATAGGTTAATGCGTTGTTGGAGGCTTAAAAAATACATACCTAATTAATTAGTTAACTTGAGAGTAATGTAAGCAAATCCTGTAGGCTCCATGTAGATTCAATTATACGACAAGTGTTTCATAATATGGAACTTACACAAATAATTAATTAAAGTGTGCGCTCACAAAATTATCTATAATTAAACGAAATTAAGATTTAAGACACTCGTTGCATTGCTGGCAATACTATCGAATAGTGGTTTTAAATTAATTTTTAAAAATATACATTTTTTAAGATTGTCTCACATTATTCAAAATACTGTTTATTTCTTATATTTTTATCATTAATTTGATCGATAATGATATATATAGAATTGAGATATAAATTTTATATCACAATTAATGTAATATATAATATCGTTTAATGATAAAAATTAAAATTATGATGTTAACAACGAAATAACAAATTTAATTATTACTTGATACATATATATATATTATTTTTTAATCATACTAAAAATTTTGTATCTCAACTTAATTTTAACAAATATGAAATTCTAAAGAGAGATACTTATTACAATACTATTTTTAATCCTGATGTAACCATAAACTAACACCATTTATAAGTTCGACCATAAACTACTATTTTTTGTCATAAATTATCCAGACTAACATTATTTGTAAGATTTGATTGATCAATAAATTAATATCATTTATAAGTTTTGATTTATTTCTGAACTACCTCATTTATAAGTTTTGATATAAGATTTAATTCATCCATAAACTAACAACATTTATGAGATTGATCAACAATAATGCACAAGTTAGACCATTCTTTTCTTTTCCTTTTTCTTAAATATTATATTACATACGTGTGCATTAATATGTATAATCACGAAATTATCAAAATTTATGACACATTTCGATCATTTAGATGATTAAATATAATACAAGCTAAATATTTTCTTATAATTATTAAGAAAATATTTAAAAATAGCCACTTTTCGAACGTTAGAAATTTTTATAATAAAAAATTATTTAATTAATTTTTATTAGTCAATAAAACAATGAATTGATGAAATTGTCCAAACAATAATATAACTATAAAAAAACTTGTAATTTGAGATCAATAAAAAAAAATTGCTATTGTCCAAATAGATCTGAAAAAAATATTTTATAAATTGAGAATAATTAATTTTGTAAATTAATTTATAAAAAAATATAAAAATAATAAAATTGAAAACAAAAATAATGAACCTCGCGCACTAAGTGTAGCGTGGGGGAGGGGCCTCGTGCCCTACCTTGCAAGCGAAGTGTGGTGCGAGGAAGGGCCTCACTCCCTCCTTATGTTGCGAGGCAGGGCATGCGAC
This sequence comes from Ailanthus altissimus, assembly GCA_946807835.1. Taxonomy (NCBI): domain Eukaryota; kingdom Viridiplantae; phylum Streptophyta; class Magnoliopsida; order Sapindales; family Simaroubaceae; genus Ailanthus; species Ailanthus altissimus. The sequence continues at coordinate 26,108,868 of OX327691.1, read as the reverse complement.
AGCCTTGTCATTAGGATGCGACCTGCACCTTCAGCGTTGAATTTTACTCATTTTTTTAGTTATTTTTTAATTATTTTTAATTAATTTTATCGATTTTTAACATATTACTCTAAATTTATTAATTTTAAAATGTATTTTAAATTAAAATTTTAATTAAATGAATTGTCGAAGAAGAGAGATACAAAAATATTTTAAGAATAAAATAATTAATAAAATTTATAAATGTATTGAACGGTTAAAATTGATGTTTACTTTTTTAAAAAAGTAGTTATTTTTTAACATTTCCCTAATTGTTATAAAAATTCCATCGTCTCTTTAAAAATAAAAAATAAAAATACAAAAAGAGGACTCGAAATTAACTCTCTAGTTACTTCCCACCAATTAAAGATGGTCAAACCAATTTTATCGTAAGTTTGAACTCAGAATTATCCAATCCCTTTATTGCACTTGTATACAAATCTTTGCTATTGGCAGGTTACTTTCCCATGAATATCCCAAAAAAAAAAAAAGAATTACTTGTTTGCTAAGAAAAAGAGATGAAAGTTATGACTTGGAAGCAGGAACACTTGAGAACAACAACTTAGAAAGTCCCGAAATCCAAAAGCAAATTAGAAAATTTTGGATAACAAATCATGGGAGTGGGATTACGTGTTTCACATAATAAAAAAACGCTATTAAGGGTCAAACATGATTTAATTAGTCACACCTATTACCTTTCATGCTTATGTCATGAAGCAACTTTAATTTGACCATGTATGCTATCACAAAACATTAATTAAAGTAACATTGTATTGTATAGAGAAATAATTTAATAAATTATATAGTTTAATATAATGATCAATACCGTTATATTGTATTGGTTAATTAATGTATATATTTTTTATAATTTATAATGTGTTATAAAATTTTAATATGTATTTAATTTTTTTTATATAATAAATTATATAAACTACTAGATCATTATATATATATATAATTTATGATTTTTTTAATTATATTTTTTTAGAAGTCTTGATAATTTTGGACAAATAGTTACAATAGATTTTGACTTTTTTCTGAAATGATTTGTTTGTGAAAAATTCGTATCAATATTGTTTCGATAAAATATATAAACATTCGAGGTGCATGTGCTGCTTTGTCATTCTCGAGCAATAGCTTTGTTACTATAGTTGTGGTTAAGCAACTTATTTATTGTAATCATTATATGTTACAATTCTAATTAATAATGAGGTCAAATTTCAAACAAGATGATTTTGCAAGTAGTGCAATTCGCCTTGTTATGGATTTAATTAGTTTGAATTAATTGTTAATTTTCAGTAAAGATATTATAATTTCAGTGGGGACTAATTGTTAATTTTTAAGGGATTTGAAGTATTTTGTTTTATTAAGTTAGGAGAAAATTTTGAAGTTGCTACTAGGCCTAAGGTGGCTTTGTCACCGAAGTTCAAATACCAAAATTACTATTCATACGTGTAGTTAGTCGTCTGTGCCTGCTTCATGTAATTTGGATTTTGGAACCTATACTCAGTAGCAGAGCCAAAGTTTTACATTAAAGGAGCAAATATATAAGATAAATAAAATAAAAAACATTACTTTGTTAAAATGGCAAATATTTAAATTCTAATATTAATTTGTAACCTTTTTATGCTAATATTTGATACATTCAATGAAACCCTTAGAATCGAAATCTTCGCGCTCAATTCTTTTGTTGTTCTTGCACCACTCTCTTCAATTTACCAAAATTTTGTTTTCCCTCGTATAAAAGAGTTTTATCTAATGTTTAAATCAGTATTTAAATAAAAAAATTGTGTTATGTGTGGTGAAATATATGTACGAATAAAATAAATTATTGCATCATTATGAGTGTATGCAATTTAGGTTGCTCTTTTAAATCAGAGTTTCTTTTTTCTTATGAAAGATCAATAATTTTATAGGGTAGAAATTTCGTTTATTTCTAAAGCATATTAATATAGACATGCAGTTTAATTGAATAATAATTAAATCGAAATTAAGTTTTTTTTAAAGATTTTGTCTTATTATTTAATTATGTTTTTGAAATATTATTAAATATAATATTATTGACTAAATCAGTAATATTATATTATAAAACTCATGGTATAAAAATAAAAAGAAGAAGGACACTATCAACTGGAGAGAAGACTGAAACCCCCTCTTAAGTGAAAATGGGGTGTGGGTGGAGACTTCACTTTTTTTTTATTAGTTGAAAGAATATTTCTCTTTAATTTTTTTTTTCATAAAATTTATAGTGAAAGAGAGTGGCGACTCCCTCGTTCATTTATTTATTAATATAAGAGTTTTAATAAAAATTATTCAATTTTTAAAAAACTCTTTTATACATTTAAATAGAAGTAGCAATTGAAAACATATTCAAATTTGTTCTTTTTATTTCATATCTCGTAATTTTTATAATTCTTTTGCAGAGATTGAATGTTATAGAAACAAATTACTTATTTAAGTAAATAGAAAAATTGAGTTGCTGTTGCTTGTTATAATTAGATCAGTTGGGAATGATGCAACATTCATAATTCTTTTCCCTATCTTTGATATCATTTTCGTATATTAAAAAAGAAAACTATAATATAATTGTAAGAATGAAAAAAAATGATGAAAATATAATTAAAAATTATGAGAAAAATGAATACAAAATAGTAATACATGGGTAAAAAAGTGATTGACAGTTCGGTTAAAAGTAATGAGAATCCGTCCATTTTTCGTAAAAAGGTGATAAAAATTGTGTCACATCCATAAGATTTTCATTCTTTTGTTTTTTTTTTTTTTCACTTTTTTATTATCCAATGCAATCGCAAACGTGATACACGATTATCAGTTTCATTCACATAAATATCTAATGAGCTCAGCAAACGTGATACATGATTATACACAGTGTCTTTTGCCCGCCAACTATATTTGGTTTCAATTTAGTTGCACAATTATTATCGGCAATGTAAATTAGTAAACGAAGCAGCAATTCGTCATTATCAAAGCATTTTAATTTTTTCAATAGGTAGTTGATGGCTCATTGTCTAAGGGCCCAATCAGCCCACGTCTAATACATTTTACTTAATTAAAAGCCCTTATATGCACCCAATTGCATAATTTTAGTAGTAATGTCAACGCACTGTTTGATCTTATGTCTGAAGTTCAAGTGTTTAGAAGATTCAAGAAGTTTAATTTTATTTAATTTGTAGTTTGACTATTAGTAGTTATCTTTGACAGTTATAATTTGAAATGTATTAGAATTTGTAAATTATAATTTGACAATTGTAATTTGAAATTTACAAATTGTAATATCAGATAATAAAAAAAAAAAGAGAGTAAAAGCCCTTATATGAGGAAAGCTCAATTCTATGAAATTATTTTGATTTTGACTTAGGATAGTTATCTTTGACAGTTATAATTTGAGATGTGTGAAATGTATTGACACTTATAGGTTATAATCTGACAGTTGTAAATTGAAATTTACAATTTGTAACATGAGATTAAAAAAAAAAAAAAAAAGAGTAAAAGCCCTTATATGAGGAAGGCTCAATTCTATAAAATCATTTTGATTTTGACTTAGGATTTAGACTCAACATATTAAGTAATTCAACTCTGCTCACTTATAGGTTGTATAAATCATATTCGAGGCGGAAATAAATTAAAATTTTATTTATATTTGATTAGTTAAATTATGTTCTAATTAAATAAATAATTTTCATAAATAGACAAGTCTCTGTTAAATTTTTATTTTTAATTGATGATTTATTAATAAATTTAAATTTTTATTAACTTAAATTAACTAAACATGGATGTACATACATACCTTGAATAAGATTAGAATTTATATACTATAAACAAAAGTCAATTTATTCGTTTATTGATTATATTTTATTAAGCAATTACAACATTTTGTCTTTGCAAATATTTCTCATATAATACTTTTTTTTTTTTTTGAATAAATGCTGATTTTAGTGTTGTTTGAAGTATTTAATGTATACCAATAATTTTAAAGAGTAAGGGGTAAGACCATCACTAATTGGATAGTCAATTGTGTTATGCAATTGTCCCCAACCACACTTCGTCTGCGTGCCAAGCGGCGATCAATTGTTTCCAGCCAACAAATGTCAAACCATCTTTTTTGCATCTCATTATAAATAAAGCATATTTTTGTGAATTGAAAGACAATTCGGATGAGGGCGAATTGATTTTGGTTACATTTGCTTCCAATTGTCACCGTATTTACTCTATTGTTTATTTGCTTTATTATATTTCCATAACAAATTGTAGTTATTCATGAAGTGAAGCGAAGTCCTCGAATTGTTTAAAGTATAATGGCTCACTTAGTCAACCGAGTGATTCCAGTGACTGGGCAAACTTTCTTAATCTTAGCCATACAAATTTTACTTTACAATATGACGCATCAGAGTTACAAAACACAAGGGCCCAGGGGGGCCGTTGGCCCCAGCCCATATATTTGTTTTATAAAAGAAAAAAACAATCGCATGTGCTACATGATTATGCATAGATCAGAATTTAGAATTTCAGAAATAACAAATCCTGACTCAAAGTCTCACAGGTTTTGAAACGAAAATGAATTAGTCAGCCCTACAAGATCCTGAACCAATAGTCTAATACTGATTCCACATATCTTCAGGCTTCCCAAACAAAAAGTGCCTAATTTAAAAAGCCGACGTGATCAGGATGAACAAGAAATGAACCAGAGGCGGATGCCTTATCTGACTATATGGGCTTGAACATCCAATTGCAAGACCAACCCTTTTACCTCAGCTACAAATATGGTCTCAGGTTGAGCCAGCCGAGGAAAGTTTGTTTTTGGTAACTATCGCAAACAAAGCGGCACGTGGTTGAATTATTGTTGTTGGGCATCGTGTTCTGTCCTTGTACTTTGAGAAATGACTAATGAGAATGCCCCTTTGCCATTGGGTCATCAATGACGTTATCTAAAAGAGCAAGTACAATCATCCAACTGTGTATAAAATCTCCTACACTCTTGCTGATAAGTAGTAGCAACTCGTCAGCCTTAATTGCTTTAAGTTACATGGAAGAGATTTCAAAGAGAGAGAAGTTGAAATTATGGCCAATATTGAGAAGGGCAAAGTTGTGTGTGTTACAGGTGCTGGAGGTTTTTTAGCTTCATGGCTCATCAAGCTTCTCCTTTCCAAAGGCTACACCGTTCATGGAACTGTTAGAGAACCCGGTTGGTATTTTATTACTATCTTTTGCATTCTCTTTTTAAAGCAGTTTCTCAATGTTGAATATGACTAGACAATTCTTGCCTATTTATATTTTACCGTTTCTGAATTTGTGACTTGGATACGCTGTTCTCTTCCTGGGTTATTATTTCTTTGACGCTATATGTTATAATACACGGGTTTTAATTGTCACATGAATCATTAGATTTATTATTATTTTCCCGCATGGAATTAATTCTTTGTTCTTAAATGTTTGACTAGTTTGTGCTCATTGTGCCTGCTTGTTGAAATTGTATTATAGGAGATGAGAAGAATGCTCATTTGTATAAACTTGAGAAAGCATCTGAGAATCTGAAACTTTTCAAGGCAAACTTGCTGGATTACGAATCCATTTGCAAAGCAGTGTCCGGATGCAGTGGTGTGTTCCATGTTGCCAGTCCAGTTCCCAGTCGCCCTGTACAAAATCCTGAGGCAAGTATATGTTACATGTGCCTGCCTCACTGTGAAAATTCTTAATGAAAAGATGTGCTTTTATGTGATTGATTAGTCCATATGTTGGATCAAGTTAACAATTATGCATATTGTTGCCATTGTGTTTGAACTATGTTAAGCTGCGTACTGTCATCATGATTATGCCTTGGCTTGATCTTGCTATTGGCAGTTGACAGGTTATCCATTGAATTGGTTTCTGATCTTTTTTTTAAAAAAAAAATTCTCAATTTGATTGACAATGTTGCAGGTGGAGCTGATTGAGCCTGCCGTGAATGGCACAGTCAATGTACTTAAAGCAAGCCTGGAGGCTAAAGTTGAGCGAGTTATCTTAGTTTCCTCTGGAGCAGCTGTTAACATGAATTCGAGCTGGCCCAAGAATCAAGTGAAGGATGAGAATTGTTGGTCTGATAAGGAACTTCAGAAGAAAGTCAACGTATTTGACTCAAATGAGATATGTATCAAATATTTATTTGAAAAGGGCATTTTGTCTTTGCAGTAATTTTTTGAATTGTTATTATCTCCTTAGTAATTTGGAGTGTACAATGTTCTAGCATTTGTGCTGAAGTTGTAACATTGTACCAGGACTGGTATGGTCTTTCCAAAACAGAAGCAGAAAGCCAGGCTATGGAATTTGCTAAAGAAACAGGACTTGATGTTATAAGAGTTTGTCCTACACTTGTGTTCGGGCCAATGTTGCAGCCTGCAGCAAATTCAAGTAGCATGTTTCTCTTGAGGCAATTAAAAGGTGGGAGTCTATGTCATCTCTCTTTCTCTATCTCTTCCGTTTCCAACTTGAAAATATATGAACAGATTACCTACCCAAACTCTGCTCGCCCTTTTATCAATTTAACACGTTACCGAAGAGGCCATATCATGTTAGTCCTTGTGAATTTTTGAGTTGTTGATATTAATTTTACGCCATATCATAGCTTTTAGATTTCAGAATAGTGACGTAAGATTTGCAATTTCTTTAATTAACAGAAGCGTACGAGTCAAGTGAAAACAAGCTTCACAAGTTAGTCGACGTGCGCGATGTTGCTGATGCACTGCTTCTGGCGTACGAGAAACCTGAGGCTGAAGGGAGATACATTTGTGTAGGACACATGATCAAGTACAAGGATCTATTGGACAAGCTGAAGAGCTTATATCTTAACTACAATTACCCTAAAAAGTAAAAGCCTCATCATTTCATTTTAGTTACTCAACAATTGGAACTTTTTATTAGATGACCTTCTTTTATTTTGTCAATATTATGATTCATTGAAGACATACACCTAATTTTATGGTTCCAAGTTATTAATAATCATAAAGCAAGTGGTTGCATATTAACAGTTGCACTGAGGTGGGGGAAGAACCGTTGATGAGCTCAGAGAAACTGCTAAAGCTTGGTTGGAATTTCACACCACCATTGGAGGAGACTCTGGTTGATTCCATTGAACACTACAAAGCAGCTGGACTCTTGGAGTAGTACGTTCTTCAATTAATGTTATTGTAATGTTTTTATCTTATTTCTCGGAAACAGCTAAAATCCTCCGCCATCCCACATATCTTCTCTCTAAAGCCCATCCCATGCACCATTTGTTAGTTGTAACGACAGATTGGGCGCGGCAACTGGCAAGTCAATCGGATAAAAGCATACCGGTCGATTTTGTAATTTTATAAATTGGGGAGAGAAGAAATTGGGCTGACCAAATTTTCTATTTTTTTATATGCAGCCCAAATCCACCCATGATTACCACACACACCCCAAAAACACTAACAACCATGCTCATGTTCTCCTACAAAGTAAAATAACTCGACCCGTAAAAATTAACATATTTTTAGGCATCTTAATCGTAAGATTTAATAAATAGTTTAAAATTAATAAAAAAATTAACATATTTAGCTTTAAGGAGTGTGATTCATTCAATAAATTTCTACTTCTCTATCTATCTTTTAGATGTGATTTGAGTCAATGATTGAAAAGTTTCATTTTCTCGATCTTGATTTGCGTAAAAAGTTTAAGAATTATGCTTTTTATGGAAAGTCATTAAAATGCCAAAGTCAAATAATTTTATGTGGTATAAGAAAACATCTCTCATTTTTTTTCCAAATAAATTATTTGCTAAATATTTGAGTGATCGATAAGGGAGTAGTACCGTGAGAAAAAAGTGAAAAGAACTAATTTAAAAAAAATAAATTATCTTAAAAAAATATTTATTTTTTTAATTATTTAAAATTGATATATTTCAATTGTTAATAATATATATTCCTTAAAAAAAAAAGAGAAAAACATATAGTAATAATTTATTTTTAACCTTTATTACTTTAAGAAAAAATTTGAAATTTATTAATGTTTATTATGTACAAGTGTAATTTAAATAAAGAAAATATATTACTTATTACTTTAATAACCATTTAAGATAGTATACAACTTTTATTAATGAAATATTATAATAGAGATTAAGGTATTAATGTCCTAATTTTTTACATGGTATCATAAATATTAAATATTGATAATAAAATTCCTCATTGTTGGTTTGAAATTTGAAATTATCATCTTTTGCACTGCATTATTTCTTTTTACTGAAGTAGAAATTCTAAATTTGAATCAGCCATCTACTGTACTAAACAAAAAAGACAGTATGTTTTTGCTCTCTTTATATATTCATCTACAGTGTATTAATCAAATTTGACGGAGTGATAATTTTGTTAACTTCATAATGGTAAATAATTGACAATACATTTACCTATATATTAGAAGGTTATGAATTCGAAACCCCTCTCTCCCCATAAAAAAAAAAAAAAATACCGAGTATTTAATAAATTTGAAACTTTATATTGTTTAAACAATAATCTAGTATACATATAAAATATTTACATAAATTCATTCGGTCACATTGATATGATATAATATAATCTGATAAGTAAATTATCATTATAAAGATATCATGCTACAAAAATTGTATAGGTAGTTTTATATATAATAATTAATATTAATATTATTATAAAAAATAAAAAATAAAATATTTGCATTCAGATTTATTCAAACTTTTGTTACATTTCAATTTAAATTTAAAATATGAAAAAAAAATCTTAATGTTGGTCATATGTTGAGTTGGTAGCCTCTATCAATGGGTGAGGATGATAAAATGTCTCCGGTGGATAGAGTAATTTTTGTAAAAATGGAGTGGAATATAAAAAAAAAATAATTTTCTTAATTATTAATTGAACAGTGATGGGATGTAGTCTCTTTATCCCATTATCGCCCTATTTTATAACAAAATATAATTTTTTGGTATATATGTATAATTTTTTTATTTTTTATTTTATATTTAACTTAAAAATATTTTAATAACATAATTTTATTAATAAAAACTAATATATGTAATAAAAAAAATCCTAAAATCTAGTTTTTTTTTTTTCTATTCTAAATGACAAAAGACTTGTTTTTTCTATTCTAAACCATTCTAAATGATTAAAAAAAATCCTAAAATCTAGATTTATTTTTTTTTTTATATTCTAAATGACAAAAAGTCTTATTAATAAAAGACTTTTTTAGTAAGTTAAATGAATAGGAACACTTTTTTTTTTGAATTTTAGAAGAATAGATTTGATTTTTTTTTTTAATTTAGATTTGCAGACCGCACCACAGCAAATACTATTGTCACTGTAAATTCTAATAGATATTTGATTGTAAATATCAATAAATTTATTGTAATATTCAAAATTAAAAAAAAAATTTGTTACAAGCTAGAAAAGTATATATTAAATCAGTATCAGTTTAAACACTAGATAGTGGCAACCTTACATAATAAAATGTCATTTTTATTAATGGTTGTGAGTTATATTTAATTTATAAAATTTTTGTGATTTATATCATCTATATTACCATTATATGCCTAATACATTAAGAGCTTGGCTAAAATTTGTTTGCCTAAAATAAATATCATGGATTAAAACCCTTTTGTTAGAGATGGCAATGGGTGAGTAGACCTTTTTTCGTATCACGCCTATTTATTATTTTAAGTCTTATTCCCACCCAAAATTTAACAAGGGGATGGTAAATTTTCACGAGGAGAATGACTTTTGCATCCCCGCCTCCTTTTTTCATTTTTGATTTATTTTGATATTAAATACTAATTTATATTCACAAATTTTAACTTACTAAAATTGGTTTTGTTGTCTACAACTATAAATATAATGACTTTATTGACTTAAGATTTGAGAGTAAGCTTGATGAGAAAATAAAATCAATAGCTGCTCTATTAGACATATAATGTTATTTATATTCTTAAAGTATATAAAATAATATTTTATTTTATTAATAAAAATTTATTCATACATATGGTTGAGCATATATTAATAAACTAATATTTAATAAAGTATTTATTTTAGCCAAAAATAAAGTTTTGTGGACAAAAAAAATCCTAATAACTTCAACAACTTCATTTATAACAAATAAATTTTATTAATTCATGAACCAAATTCACTCTAAAATAAAACAAACAAGTTAAACGAATTTTTGTATATCCAAAATAAAACAGATATTTTAAAAGTTAATCGTCTCTAAAAAAATTTATAAATTAAATATTTAAGAAAAAAATAATGTAAATTCTCACAACTTGTTTATTTTACTTTAAAGTTCATAATTTACTTATGAATATTTGTTTGTTTGAATGATATAAGATGAAAAACATTATTTATATGTAATGTAATATAAATAATGCTTGATTGAGTTATAATTTCGTGAATTTAGCTATTAAATAGGGAAAAAATTATACGATTCGATGATTTTCTAAATTAGATGTTTAGTGTGAGCATCATTAGATCTTTAGTATCTGTTTCTTAGCTGGAGCTTCTTTACATGTTGAGCCACACTCGCGGCAATTTAATATATTAATTTACTTACATTTCACCTTGTATGCTAGCGTGATTCGATATGTTAGTTTCAAGCATATCTCATTTTAGGTGCTTTTATTTTTTAGACGAATTGAAATATTTTGTTTTACCAAGGAAATGCATCATGTTTTGCTTATTTGTCCTTATGCTAGCCAGTAGTTACTTAAAAATTCCCATATATCTTTTCACCACTATGTCGAGTTTGCAGGAGCCTCTAGATTTGACAAGTTGCCAAGCATGAGAACGATTGATAGGATAGGATCCAGAGATTCTGGAATGGGGGACTGCTGGATCGAATGGAGGGAGTTCTAGCATCTCCAACAGTATATAACGAGTAATGTACCCTTGGAAATCAGCCATGTTTGCTCTTACTGAAAATAATTGATATTAAGGAATCTATTTCTATAAGTTGAAGTTATAGAGACGGCAAATTCGGACAGATTCTTTGAACTATTACGTAGTCTTTGGCTTGTAGCCTTGGATATCGGCAATTGCTCCAAAGCGTTTTTCCTTGTTAGCAAGCTTATTCTAAACTTTTTTCTTTGTCCTAACTTGTTTGTTTGCTAATGATTATGCTTTCAATTCACTATGCTGAATTTTAAACATAAAAGTGTTTGGTCCTTGCTGTCAGTGACCGACCTAGTGCTAAGCCAAAGCAGAATGCGACCAATTACCTTGATATGCCCATAACTAATCTAGCCCTGATCCCATTAACAAGATAAAAAATGAATTTAACAAATTTATGTACTCTTAGAGTTTTAAAGTATCAATACAAAGTGATTAGTATTAATATAAAGTGTAAGGACGAATCTCTAAAAGCCTATAAAATTTTTATGAAGATAGAGGCGGAGGTTTAAATTCTTAAGGATACAAGTAACTTGAATAATTATGTGTTAGGACGCTGGTAACTCTAACGTGTCATTCAGTCGGTGGACCAAGGAGTTAATAGATCCCACACACTCTAACAAAAAAGTTGACCTTTTTTAATAGACTGTGGTAGGACCCACCCCTCTACCTGGCAGCCTGATGGGTACCGATCTCGAACTTGTAAGGTATAAACAAATGAGATTCCAGGTTCGAGTACTGGAGAGATTGCACATGAGATGCGTCTGTGGCTGGAGCGCCAGTTGCTACATCCTAGTGGACCTCTGGCGGAGGGGTGGGCCTCACCACAGTCTATCAATTACATGATGGTTTATCACCGCATGGGTAATTTCTACTTCTTTTGATTCTCTACTGGGTTCCCCGTTCTCTTGTGAACCTTTTATTATATGAAGAGCTCCAATTTCATTCTGCTTCTTCCGATCTCCATTGAGCTCCAGTTTCTTACTAACGGGAGCTCTTGCTTAATTTTAATTATTTGTGATCGCCTTTTTTGGTTTTGTTTTTACTCGAAACTCTTTAAGGAAGCCATTCCTAATTAGAGCATTGACTTGCCTCTTTAGTGCTAGGCATATAGACAACTCATGCCTCTTCTTACTGTTTAATGGGTATATCTTGCTTAGGTCTCTCTGATGGTTTAAAATATCAATTAGCTTTGGCTTTATGAATAATCATTTATCTTTATATTTCAGTCAAATTTTCTCTACTTACGTGTTTATAGGGATGAAGGGCTCAAAGACTCTGAACCTTTTGTCTTGCGGGTACCTTTATGTATTAAAATATTTATTTTTGCACCCCTCGTTGCAAGATGCATGATTTTCCCTTTAGGTAGTTATCATTGAGGCTTCCTTTGTTGCCAAGGCTGCGCCTTCTTCTCGGTGGATCAATTGCTCTGACTTCTGACTTAGCAATTTGAAAGATGTAAAACTTTTTTGAACTAGGTATTGGTAATAGGCAGTGGTCAGCCTTATTGCTTTTTGATAGGGCTACGTTGTTATCTCTAAATCATAGCTTCTTATTTTTCTTAACTCTTTATTGAACTTATTCAAGAAGTTTTTGATTGTCTTATTGTTTGTCTGTCTCAGAAGAAATAAGTCTAGTATGGTCTTATTCATTTTTCTATTCTGAATATACTGGGCAATAAATGTGGCGATGAACTATTCGAATGAAGAGATTGAACCTTATTTTAGTTGTTGGAATCAATTTTGGGCCGCTCATTTGAGGCTGGAAGGGAAGATTATGCATTTGAAGGCTTTGTCCCTGTTGTGAATTATCATTTTTGAATTGTAAAGGAAGATGTGCTCTTTAAAGTCCTCTTACTCATCATAGGGAGTGAAATTCGGTGGAACAAACATTTTCGGTCTTTTAGCCCTCCTATTTTTTTTTGCAAAATAATCCTAGTTGGCTTTTCTTGTCAGAGAAAGTATATCCTCTGGGATTTTGATTTTTGAACCCGTTTTGTATAGTTCTCATATTTCCTTTAAGATTGAGGCTTTGAGCACCTCTTCCTTAGTGGATCCTTTTGCTACTGCCTCCACTTCGGGTTCCTCAAGTGGATCCACTGTCACTTTTCTTCCAAGGTCATTGAAAGATTGTTGAGGATTCCCTATGTGAGTCTCCTTCAGCAGAAGTTCCTCGTAATCGACTGAAAAGTATCCTTTAACCTTTAGGGTCTGCAAGCGACTTCCGAGTTCTTGCTTCTCCTTCCGTGATTTTTTCAATTCTTTTAAAATTTTTGCCAAGATCCTTAGCATAGTCACAAGAGCAACGTAGTTATTGGGAGGGGCGGGGCCTCCATTGTTGATTTCGATTTCGATTGATCTTTAATTGTTGTTTGTCATGATTTTTTTTTTTGTGGGTAGATTGGCTTTTTATTCTATTTGTTGTATGACTTTTTTCTATAAACGGTGCTACAAAAGCTTCAAATTTAAAACTCTTCAAGAATTACGTCTTAGCCCTATGAGTTGTCTCGAATTACTATAAAGAAGAGCACCATTCTTCTACAAAAAAGAACACTTCAATGTTCAAGTCAGTGTATAATAAATACAAGCATGTGGTGTGTATAGTGTGCTCCTAATAAAAAAGATTATGCTTTTTATAATATAACTATAATATATATTTGCTCATTGTGTTTCTCAATGAGTATTCGATCTATATAAACATATATTGCATATCTTTTTATAGTGCTAAGTGGCGGAGTTTCAATCATAATTTATATGTAATGATAGATATTAATTCATGCACAATATATTCATGTTTATGATAAGATAATGAATCCTGTCATCTTATTGTTATACAATAAAGTGCTAATCATATAATAGATAGGAGATATCATTAAAAAAATTTATGTTCAAATAGAATTATGATTGAAGAAGAGAGAAATAATATATTCGTACTCTTATTTATTTTAGGCAATTTTATCTTTTTACTTTTTTTTCAAGGATAATTTGGTCGTTTTACCTCTTTGAACTCAGTCTAACCCCTTTTTTCATGTTCAAGCTTTGCTTCTGAGTTATTTTATTAATGAGCTCGATTTATCTTTCTTTAGATTCAATTTTACTTCAAATATTGTAAATCTTATTTTTAAATAGAGCATGCTGCTAGACTTATTTATAATAAGTCCAACAACAATTATTAATAATTTATATTTTATAAATATTTAATAATATATGATAAAAAAAAATTTATAGAATAAATTTACCTAAACAAAACCAATCACGTGTTTAAAGCTTAAAAGTGAAAGCAATGGTAATGGCGTGCATGTGGGAGGAGAGAAGTGAGAAGAGAGAAGAGAAGAGGATGCCTCGCCGAGGGAATGAGCCAAATAGGAAATGTTCGAGGGAGGCACAGCCATTGTGATTTGGGGCACGGCGCATTTGCAATTGGCATGCGGATATGGATTTGCATTTACCAATGAGAACTGAACAGGTAGTTTCAGTGCTTTTAGGTTCTGCCCAAATGAGAGTTGAGATACGTTAGAAAGGAATTATTGAAAGAATTTGACCAGCCAGCTGTCTTGGAATCAAAACAAAAGTTACAACCTGTGATAATCACAAGACATCAGTGTGCGAATAGGAAAATAAAGTAAAAATAAAATAAAATTAGTAAGACAAGGAGGATATTATCATGATACAACGCAGCCAACCACTAAGCAAATCCAAACAAGCCAAGGTACAACAATTTCTTAAAGCAAGAACAGTGAGAAATCAAGGGTTTATATTATGTTTTATTTAATAGACACTACAAAATTATGTAACATAAAAGAAAAATTAATTATGCAAATAAACTAGTAAAATTAAAATAATTATAAACAAGAAAAATACTCTCAGCTACTTTTTTTTAATGAACACAATCTTTATAAAAAATACCAAGTCTTACAATATTAAAATTAACAAAATATATAAATATATATATAATTTTAGAATATAACCTTAGAATACATATACATGTTTTGAATAGAGAAAGGATAGTAGTGTAAGGCTTAAAATATTAAAACTATTATAAATTAATAGTGTTAAAATTTAAAAATTGGCAACTCCAATATTAATGTGTAACCTAAAATTTAAAAATTTGTAATTATTTGAAAAAAATTTCATAATAACATCTGAGTTTGAATTTGTAACTCCTAAGAGTTTATTACATGCATGAAATTTTGTAATTCTTTTTAATTTAATATAAGACTTTTAAACAACTCATTTTAAATCATCTATTTTCCTTATTTTTTATTGGAAATTTTTTCGAACTAACTAAAATTGAGGGGTCTTAACTTTTTAGCCATTATTTCAATTTTTTTTTTAACTTTTTCAGCTAAAAACTTAATAAATAGACAAAAATATTCTTTTACTATTTCAACAGTACCTCATTATAGTATTTTTATTAAATTAAATTAAAATTTGTTTTTATTTTATAATTTTATTTTACTATGTGTGACATAATTAATTTATATTATTTACTTAAAATTATATTTATTCAAATTTAAATTGGTATTTATTTATTAAAAATTATATTTATTTAATTTAATTTAATTATTTATTAATTATTTAATTTTATCACGTTATTACAAATTTTAAATAGACAATGCAGTTAAACTAAACTAAATAAATAATATAATTAATTTAAATAATTAATAAATAATATAATTAAATAAAATAAATATATTATTAGTAAACAAATATAAACTTAAATTTAGACCAATATAAATATAATTTTTAATAAATAATATAAATTAATTATATTATACATTATAAACTAAATATAATACTAATAAAAAATAAAAATAAAATATTTATTATAAGTAATAATAAGTAAAAAAATAAAATTAAAAAAGAAAAAAAAATGACTACATTTTTATCGGCCTTCCTTGTTAGGGTTAGTGCTTACGTGCTATCTCTATTTATATGAATATTTGATATTTATACGATGTACATTTTATTAAATTGCTGAATACTTTTTAATATATAATACAATACTTGTAATGTTACAGATATTGTATGATTTAAAGGAGTTCAGATTTGGTCTATAAAAGATCAGGGTTAAGAGTTAGCAACATTGAGATTTATGACTGTTAAGAGTTAGTAGGATATAACAATCAGTGGAATCTAAGGAGTTGAAGTCTAGTCTGTAATGGGATAAAGATTTGAGAGTATACTAGTAATGACGTAGTTGCAAGAGTTGTAATCGAGTGCTAGAAAATACCATTACACAAGTATATTCTCAAACATTAAGTTCTTGATCTTTTTTCACTGATGCAGGTCTGTCAATGAATACTTTATCATATAGATCAGCATATGTCAATATTTGTAGGGTACAGATAGTTCTTCATAATTGACCACGAGCTTGAAGCTTGTATAGGCATACAGGTATTCAGTAAGGACTAAGTACAAAACAGACTCACGAGGACCTTAATAGACATTCTATGTAGCCGCCAATGGAATGTCCTCTCGAGTTAAGTAGTATACCTGATTCTCTGACTTGAGTACCACGATAAGCATATGAGTGATCCATCATACTTAGGTTCTATAGACGTTAGAGACTTTTCATGGTCTAACCACTGCATATCACTAGGTATCGCTTGATATTCATAGAGTTCGATATGCGTAGATATGAGATCCGTCAACTCATATAAGGAGTTGTATATCCAAATGTTTCGAGATTATATTTTAGAAAGTCTTATGTCTATAAGTAATTAACCTCAGGAAATGAGTTTTCTACATGGTTAAATAATATAGCAAAAGTACTTACGTATATTGTTTATTGAGATACAAATCTAAAGATGAGTTATGGATGAGCACATAAGGATTTGACGATGATGATCTATGTCCCCGCATATTCAAGATATAGACGACAGAAGGATTATACGTATGCATTTTGACCTCAACTTGTATGGTCTAACGCGCTGATTTGTAATATCTGTGACGTATGCATAGGGCATTATTCACGGACTTATAAAATAGTTTCATTTGATGAATCAAGCGTAGATGTAGTGAGCCTCGCAATATGAAATGTACTCGTTGTGCACTACGACAGTGTACCGAATTGAATAGATCAATATAATAAAATTCACAAGAACTTAATATTCATTTCAGAAACCTTCAGGATGTACACATGCCGGTATTTAAGTGTTACGTACAGTAATTAACTGACAAGTGTTGTTAACTAATTAAATAAGGACATGTGGTGTATTTCGAGCATTTGATTCAGTTTATCTAAATATGTGGTATGGTAAGACCCACTAGAAGATTTATTTGGTAATCAAGTAAAGACATTTTTATAATTTTATATATTTAATTATTTAAGAGTTAAATAATTAATAAACTTAACTTAAGTTAAAAATTAACTAAGATTAAATTAATTTAATATTTAAATATTAAACTCTACTTTTATGAAAAAGTGAACTAATTTTATTTTGGTTAATAGTTAACTTTAATTATATTTAATTTAATATTTAAATACAATATATTCGGTGGCCAAGTATATTAACCTACTTGGGTTTGATTAATTAAATAATATAATAATTAAAATTTTATTATTTAGTTGTTAAATGATGAATTAACTAGAGTTAATAATTAACTCTAAGATTAAGTTAAAATCTTATTTATTTAATATGTGAGATTAAAACAAAAATTGGTGCTTTTGCTTTTGATGTGGCCAGCTACCTTCTTGAGAAGAAATAATAAAAGAAAAATTTGTTTCTTCTAATTTAGAATTCAAGAGTTGAGTTCATAGTTCTTCGTCTTCTTTATTACATCTTTTTTATTAAGCCTAAGTCATAAATTCAATACAAGTTTTTTTTTGTTTATTTATAAAAAATTGATTAAGGATAAATAATTAAATTATAGTTTAAGTATTAGACCCAGTGTTGGATCAAGTTGCTATTATAGACAGTCAAGCCCATCCAGTTAATCACTAGAACTGTCAATTAGAACACTTTAGGTGGACTCAAATAGTAACTTGATCAATAGGCTTCATTAGTGAATTTTCAATCTAATTTATATAATGCGATTAATATAATTATACGTGTTTCTTGATTGTTTTTATATTTTTGCTACACACAAATATGTGTGAGATACGTATTTTGCTAAATAAATACAAATACACATGTATACATACCATTTTTACTCGAACTTAACACTTATGTAGGGCCAATAAATTCTTATTACGCCTTTTATGTGGGCGCAATATGTTCTAATCACACCTTTATGTGGGCGCAATATATTCTTATCGCGCCCTTACATAATTTAATAAAAACATATTGCTCTCACATAAGGGCGTGATAGGCGCTACATTTATAAGGGTGCGATAAGAACATATCATGCCCACATAAGGGCATGATAGGCGCTATATTTTTTTGCCTCAATATTTTAATTTATATTTTATTCTATTTATAATTTATTTTATTATATATGATATGATTAATTTATATTATTTAAAAATAAATTAAATATATTTATCTAAATTTTAATTTAATTATCAATAAATAAAATAAATATAATTTTAATAAAAAATATAAATTAAGTTTTTATTTGTTTATGAAAATTATTTTTAATTATTTTTTAGTTATTATATTTATTTAGTTTAATTTAATTACATTAAATAGTTATATTATTTATATAAAATTGTAGTAATATGATTAAAATTAATAAATAAATAATATAAAATAAATAAAATTTTAATAAACAAAAAATATTTAATTTTAAATTTAAAATTACTGTAACAGATACTAGTTTCTGTAGTGCATACTATCAAAATAATAAAGATGTATTTTTGTTAATTCATTAATTTTATGGTTAAAAAAATTAAAAATTGAAAATAGTGATTAATTTTTTTTTTATAAATTTGGCAGGAAGGTGCTGGTGCTAACAGACGAGGGTAACTAAGAAGAGAGATTTTCATTTTTCAACCTTAATTACGTGGACCCGTGAGGAATCAATTTCGGATCTGAGGAATTTTTTTTTTACATGAATTTTTTTTAACTT
The DNA here is from genome assembly GCA_946807835.1 of Ailanthus altissimus. Lineage (NCBI taxonomy): Eukaryota > Viridiplantae > Streptophyta > Magnoliopsida > Sapindales > Simaroubaceae > Ailanthus > Ailanthus altissimus. The sequence continues at coordinate 26,089,925 of OX327691.1, read as the reverse complement.
AAATAATAATGTTAAGCCTAAACAGCCGGCTGTGCAAAACAGACTGGTATATCATTGCCGTATTAAATCCCAGTCGTTGAATAAAAAACTGCACAATCCAAAGGCTCAGAGGCTGCACCGCCTATCCGACTGTACTGTATGATCCCTTATATACATAGAGATACAAGAGGAACCCAAGAGAGACGGAGAGAACTACCTTGATAGTAGCTGTAGCTGCATTCACTAGGCTTTGGGGGCTTTGGAAATAATGGGATTAGAGAAAGGCAGAGTTTGTGTAACAGGAGCTGGAGGCTTTGTTGCTTCATGGCTCGTCAAGCTTCTCCTTGACAACAACTATATTGTCCATGGAACTGTCAGAAATCCCAGTAAATTTTTGCTCTTCCTCTTTTTTCCTTCCATGTTGAAAATTGCGATATGAAGTTATATATACAACGTTGTATAACTCAATGTAATGAAATTATTTCAAACTATACAAAAAAAAAACGCATATATATAAATGGAAAGAAAACATGCACATGCTCGCGTTAAAGAGCTGTTATTGTTTTGATTTGAATTGTTTATTTTTATTTGAGAGATACAATTCATTGTTGGCTGATGTGAATGTATGGTATTTGAGAAAGATCAGATAATTCCAATAGGAATTATATATGTTCTTGTAGCTCAATAAATTTTCAGCGGGGTTTTTAAGTGAAACTTTTTTTTTTTGGTTACAGATGATGAGAAAAATGCTCATTTATATAAGCTTGAGAAGGCATCTGAGAATCTGAAACTCTTCAAATCAGACTTACGAGATTACGATTCACTTTACTCTGCGATTGAAGGATGCATCGGTGTCTTTCATGTTGCCAGTCCTGTTCCAGAAACATTAAATGCACTAAATCCTGAGGCAAGCAAGAGCCCCCTTTGAAGTCCTTTTATTTTTCTAATGATCTTGCTATTACTTGCTTGCATTTTGAAATTTCACCTTACACTTCTATTTTGTATGTTTTATTTTTGCTTACAGGAGGAATTGATTGAGCCAGCTGTTAAGGGCACACTCAATGTGCTGAAAGGATCTCTTGATGCAAAAGTTAAACGAGTTGTTTACATGTCTTCTTCTTCTGCTGTTGTCCTGAACCCCGATTGGCCCAAGGACAAACCGAAGGATGAGACTTGCTGGTCTGTTAGAGCATGCTGCATAAAAGAAAATGTAACCCATATAAAAATTAATTTTTGTCTTGAAATTGCTCATTATTCAATTTGTTTTATTCATTTGGGTATATATATACACACCTGCAAACTAAATGAAAGTTTTGTGTTTTTAACCAGAGCTGGTACGCAGTTTCAAAAACAGAAGCCGAAAAGGAGGCTCTAGAGTTTGCCAAAAGAACCGGGATTGATGTTAACACCAATTGTCCGGCCCTCATTTTGGGCCCACTTCTGCAATCCAAAGTGAACACAAGCAGCCTATATCTCATCAACCTTTTGAAAGGTCTTTATCTAATTATTCCGCTTCTTTCTTCTTTTTCTTTTGGATGGTTCATTGAAAATGTATAAATTTTGTGGAGTTGAGTTGAGTTGAGTTCAGAACACTGCTATAGATGCAAACTACTTACATAAATCGATGTAGCTCTTCATATGATAAGATGAGTGGTATATGTGATAGTTTACATAATTTACTTGTCAAGTTATAGCACATTTTACGTGATCAGTCTACACTAATGATCATAGGTAATGAGTCATGCCCAAACAACTTTCCAACAATAGTGGATGTGCGTGATGTGGTAGAAGCAATGCTTCTGCAATTTGAGAAGCCTGAGGCAGAGGGGAGATACATATGCTCATCCCACATGATCTCTGCAAGTGACCTGGTTGATATGCTCAAGGCTAAGTATCCTGATTACGACTATCCTAAAATGTAACTCTCTTGCTAAAGATCTACCAATTGGAATTTTATGATTACATGATCCTTTTTTTTTTTTTTCATTATGCATTATTTCTAGTAATTTTTTTAACCAAAAATCACTTTTGCTTATGTTTTGACAGCTTTACTGATGGACTGAGATATGATTTGTTCACATCAGAGAAATTGCAGAAACTTGGCTGGACTTATCGGCCCTTGGAAGAAACTCTGGTCGATTCAATTGAGTGTTACAAAAAGGCTGGAATATTGAATTAAGAAATAGACATTTGTGTTTATTTTCTATGTTCTTGTTTAATCACAGTACTGGTACTGTTAATAATAGTTCACGAATTTTACTATTGTTGGCATGTGGTTTTAATACAATTTGATCATTTCAAAATAATTTAACTTCTTTTTTTTTTTGGTTTTATTTTTATGACTCTAACATCAGTTGCAAGAAGAGTGCTAACGTAAGTTGTGATTGTATCAAATACGGCTTCTAAAATTATTTTTTTATTTAAAAATTTATATTGTGCTAATAAAATTATGATAGATATTGTGGATTGGAAAAAATAGTTTTTCAGTCAATGAGTTTTGAATTTGTTTATTAGTAAGAATTAACACTTGGGGCTTTGTTCTGATTGGGCTTGCTTGCAGAAGCCTGGATCTTCTCTTTCTCATTAGTTATGGCAGAACTTATAAAATACAAGCGAAACTATTAGGATGATTTTGCCGAGGTGAGTTCTGGAGAATACTCTCCAATGTTTAAGTCAAAAAAGGTTTTTATAGTGAGAGATTGGTAAAAAGGTTAAATAAAATGTTGAAGAATAAATGAAAAGACCATTTTTCTCTTTTGTGTTTAGTTCTTTTTTTTTTGGTATCATTCTTTACTTCTCTCAATTTTTTATAGTACTGATCTTTAGAGGACTTTCTGGGTATATTCCTAGCATATTTCTTGACATGCTTCTAACTCTGCTTTTGTTGTGCTTTTATTACATGCAAAACATCATTTTGTTGATCTTCTTCTGACATGCTTCTCCTACACACCATGTATCTTTCTGACATACGTTAAGCGTATTCTTGACATATTCCTTATGCATGTCTTCGCCTGTGAATTTAGTTAAGTGTGAGGCTAAGTTCGATTTGCTTGGGTCGATTTTCTAGTAGTTTCTTCCTGTTTGGCTCGGCCGTGGTCTGAGGTATTCTCAAAGAGTTATTCTTTTGGTGACTTCACTGTCTGTACCTGGTCGACCTGTTCAACAGATAGCCGACCTGGTGTGTGTTCTGACACAATTTCTTCTTTGATCATGTAGGTGCTAAGATAAACTGATCTAGTTAGTGTGTAATGGGTGGTTTTGGTCGTATTTTGGAATGTCCTGTCGAGTAGGTGCTTTAAATTACCGATCAGATCCTTTAAATTTATGCAGGTTTTTTTACTGTTTAGCCCTACCAAGGCCTGGCCCGATGGCTATTACTATGAGCTTGTCTTCAGAGTGAGCTGTCTTGTAAAGAGTGGTGGGTTTTGAGGAGGGTTGTCTCACATGAAAACATCTAACTAGGCCCTTGGGGGCTGACTTCTTTTAGGCCTCGAAGCATTGGGTCAAAAGGTGATTTTTTTGGGGGAAATAAGGGTTTGCCAGTTTCCAGTTTTGATTTATTCAAAATTAAAAACTCTATTTTGTCTTGGCAGGTTCGGGTTGCCCTTCTGATCTCTGTTTGCTTTCTTCACTTCCTTTTTCTGTTAGTTTCTCCTTTGTTCGAGCTGGTTCGAGCTGGTTTTTGGGTAGTGTTATGCTATCACAAGTGATTGGCTATCTTTTGAGTTTGAAAATGTTAGAGCTGGTCGGTTCGGCGTGATGATGTCATGGCTGCTCAATGGGTTACTGCTACGTAATGACGGCTTCTCCCAAAGTTTCTCTTTTTTCTTATTTTTGTAAAGCTTGAAATTCTTGTAATGTCTGAAACTTCTTGTAATACCTTTTTCCAATGAATGCAAGTATATATTATTCTTCCAGTTCTTGTGCCGATCTGTTCTTCTATTTACAGTGAATCTGTTTTCTCATATAGGTAAAAACACAATAATATAACCGAACCACTTATAATATTAAATTTGCAATAAGAGAAGTATGTTAGTATAACTAAATTGCTTATAATAACTGTAACTTGCAATAAGAGCATTTTAGCATAGCCAAGCAGTTTATGATAATAAAATTTGTAATAAGAAAAGCTAACCAAACCGTCGAACCGCTTTTAATAATCAAATAATAACAGTGGTTCATGAATAACTTGGTAAGCTTTTGTTGTAAGCGAGCAGTTTCTCTACGGCCAAAATGCATCAAGCTCGATCGTTTGAGTGCCAATTATAACCATGTAAACTTGATTCTCCCATAATAAATTGAAATAGAGACCTGCTCAGTGTGTTTTATGGTAATAGCCGGTTTGACGAATAGATGTGACTAAATAGTCGTTAATAACAAGTGCTACATAATAATTGGATTGACGTAAGGATCAAAATATACATCAAAGTCTTTGGGAGTTATCATATAACAGTCGGCTCGACATAGAAATATGATAGTATTCAGTGAAACTTAAAATAATGATCGATCTGTCGTTGTGATGAAAATTATCCTGCAAAGACTTGAGGGTTGTAAAAAATAATGCCTGGCTTGGTAGAGGTGCGATTGGGCAGTCGTTAACAACAGAGCGAGCATGGTATAATAGCTGGCCCAACGCGATGACACTGAATGGGCAACATGTGGCCATTTGAGAAATCATTGAAAAATAATGATCGGCTCGGAGTAATAATGCTAAACGAGTAGCTTGCAGCAGTTCATAATGTTAGATTTGGTGTAAGATGTGTAGAGAAACGTATAATTTTAAAAATAAAATACGCAGTGGAAGTATTCATACATGTTTACACTATATAACATGCTCAAGCATATATTTTCACATATGATCATTCAAGCACATATATATATCTCATATATATTTTTACATGCATTATATAAAATGAATTGTAAGTAAATAACCTACCCAGTTTTGAAGGTAGCTTTACAATTCTTCAAGAACTCAAAGCTTCAATTTGTTGAGCTCACATTGAAGTATTCTGTTGCACAATTCTAGTTCATAACTGAAATGAGTGGGATTGTGAAGCTAGAATGGCAGCCACGAATTTCCAGCAATGGGTTGTTTTAACACTTAAAACAATTTGGTTATCATGATTTATTACTAGCAAAAGATGAGAAGAATTAAGTATTTTTCATAGTTCCTCACAACTCTTTGTTATGAATATTTGTTCGCCTTTACAAACTCTCTTAACCCTTTGAAAAACACTTAGTTAATTCTCTCAATTCTCTATTCTCTCAATTATCGAATTTTTTACTCTCTTGCATATAAATTGAACTCTTTCAATTTTTTGGTTAGTATAAAAATTGATTACTTTTCTTAGTGCTCCACCACCATTTAGTTATGTTTGCCATTACAAACAATAATCAAACTAGCATAGGCCATCTACAATTATATCATTTGTATGATTCAATTGATTAGAGAGCAAATGTGCATTAAACAATGCTAAGTAGTTACACCACTTCACAAGTGCTCAATTTAATATTTTTAAGTGGCCAACAATGCTTATTATTAATAACAAGTGCTGACTCCATTACAAAATGGTGTTTACCACTTATTCTAATTAATAATAATTATTTCATTAATAATAGATTATTAATAATTTAAAACTATTTTGAATAATTACATTTACCTTATATGTATTTACCAATAAAGGTAAATAGGTAAATACATGGTAAATCATTTATGGAGCAAGATTATGCCACTTGTCAATTTCTTATTGGATAACAACTCTTGCAAACCAATAATGTATTTTACATTGAAGTATTGACAAGTGTATAACATAAGGAACCTTGAAACATATTTTCACTTTGTTGGAATTTGTTGGATAATTTGTTCAATCCAATTCGTTGCCCTAGTGCACAACGAGTACAGTTTATATTATGAGACTCTCTAGGTCTGTGCTCGATTTGTCATATGAAACTATTTCATACGTCTGTAAACAATGTCCCATACACATGTTACGGATATTACAAAACGACGCATTAGACCATACAAGTTGAGGTTATAACATATTCGTATAATTTTTCCATCATAGATATCCTAGAAGAGAGGAGATATAGATCAACACCGTCAAGTCTCCATATGCTCAACCATAAACTTATCTCTAGATTTGTATTTCAATAAATAATATCCGTAAACACTTTTACGATATTATTTACTCCGAGGATAAAACTAATTTTTCGGGTATTTCTATTTATGGCCATAAGACTTTCTGAAATACAATTTTGGAGTTTCAGGATATTTTACTCACCCAATTGAGTTGATGGATCCCATATCTATACACATCGAACTCCATGAGCATCAGACCATACCCAGCGGTTAGACCATGAAAGGTATCTAACATGTGTAGAACCAAAGTATGGTGGGTCACTCACAAGTTCACCGTGGCACTCAGGTTTAAGGACCAATAATACTATTCAACTCGAAAGATCCTCCATTGACGGCTTTATGAGATGTCTATTGGAGATCTTTGTGAGTCTGTTCAATATTCAGTCCCTACTGAATACTTGTATCTCTATACGAGTTTTCACTAAACTCATAGTCTGTTAAGACTAACCATCTGAACTATTCAGATATAGACATACACCGATCTATATGTAATAAGGTCTTCACTGACAGACCCGCATTAGTAAATATAGATCATGAACATTAAGTTTAAGAATATATTTGCATAACAACATTTTCCAGCACCATTTGCAACTCTTTTGCAACTATGTCATTACTAATATATTCTTAGGTCTTTGTCCCATTTCAGACAAGGCTCTAACACTTTAGAATTCGCTAACTCTTTAGATTTTGCTAACTCTTATAACCTGGTAACTCTTATCAGTACTAACTTTTAGCAATTATATCTTTTAGCGTTTCTAACTCTTAGTTCTGATCTAAACTTCTTTAGATCAGATCTAAACTCTTTCAAATCATACAATGTCTAAAACGAATAAGCATCTTACCATATATGTATATAAAATATTACTGATATATTGAAATCATAATAGTATAAACATAAAGCACATAAATAGCCATTTATTATCATAAAATTATCATAAAATTATAAAATATCAAAATAAAAATAAGACAAATTTGCTTTTATCAATACTTTAGAGGACATCGATCCACTTAGGTCGACCTGGATGATTTTTTTAAGATAATCCTCACATGGCCTTTGTCAGATGGCCCGAGGGTAATGTCCATGAGTACTCCATCCTATATTTTGAATAGTCATTTTTTTTGCAGAGATACATCCAAGAATATAAATGACTTTATTAAAAACAATGTTCGTACATGGTGAATAATTGTTGTATAAAGAGAAAAATAGAGAATTAAAAGTAGAATTTCTTCAGTAGTTCAATATTCTACAGTTTCTTCACGATCCGTTTGTCTGCCCCTTCGAGCTCATAGACTTCTCTGATGTGTCTGAAGACTTTATATGGTCCTTCCTAAGTCGGGTCGAAGACTCCGTTTGCTGGATTCCCTATGTTGAGCATTACTCTTCTTAGCACCAGGTCTCTCTCTCTAAATTCTATGGCCTTGATCTTCTTGTTGTAATACCTGGTGGTCCTTTGCTGGTAGGTTGTTGCTCAGATCTGGGCCTAGTTTCTGAGCTGCTTGATTGAGTCCAACCGTCTCTGTATCAGCTTGTTGTTGACAGCTTCAAAGAAGTTCAGTACTCGATGTGTTAGGGCTCTCATCTTCGTGGAAATTACTGCTTCGTTCTCGAAAGCCAATGAGAATGGTGTCTCGCCTGTGGCTGTCTTGGTGGTCGTTCGAAGCGCCCATAGTACTTTCGATAATTTTTCTACCCATGCTTTATTTCTTTATGTCAACTTCTTCTTAAGTAACTTCTTGACCAACTTGTTGGAAAATTCAACTTGTCCGTTGATCTTAAGATATGCGGGGGAGGTGAATGACAATCGTACTCCGTGATGATCGTAGAAATTCTTGAAGCTGTTGTTGTTGAATTGCTTTATGTGATTAGTGATAATAGTGTGAGAGATTCTGTATCGGTGTATCAGATTTCTCAAAACAGAATCCTGAATGCTTTTCTTTATTATCTTTGATAGTGTCTCAGCCTCGATCCATTTGGTGAAGTAGTAAACTGCAATGACCACATATTTACAAGACCCCTTGCCTCGAGGCAAAGGTTCGATCAAGTCGATCTCATATTGGGCAAATGGCTAGGGCCTACCCATTGTAGTAAGCTCTTCTGCAAGTGCCTGGATTTTGTCAGCAAATCTTTAACACACATCGCAGCATTGAACCATGCTTTTAGTATCTTAAAGAGTGGTTGGTCAGTAATACCCAATCCTGAATACTTTATGAGCCAATGCTTCTATTCTTAAGTGATTACCGTAAACTCCTTCGTTGATTTTTCTCAAGACTCGCTTCTCTTCTAAGGGGCCCAAGCATCTCATGTAGAGGTGTGAGAAGCCTCTCTGGTATAACACTATTCCGATCATCGAGTATCTGGCGACTTATATTTAATTCTCTAGGCTTCTTTTTGATTAGCTAGAATTGCTCCGTTCAAAATATAGTCCTTAATAGGGTCTATCCAGCTCAGTATCGACTCAATCTGCATGATATGCTCTTTTTTTAGATGCTGGGCTCTAATATGAGTTCCCTAAGGATCGTCCGGGGCAACCCAGCATCTTCGGTTGACAACATTCAAGCAATGATGTCTGCCCAGTAGTTCTCATTCCTCGTGATCAGTTCCATTTTCACATTTCTAAATTGGCTAGTTAAGCTCCTCACTTTTGCCAGATATGCAGCCATTCTTTTTTCCCCGACCTCAAAGCTGCCATTGACCTGGATCACTATCAATTAGAAGTTGCTTTTTACCAGCACCTCCCTTGCAATCAGTGCCCGAGCTACTCTTAATTCGGCTAGGATATGTAACACCCTGGAATATTTATATATTAGAATTAATTTTTATTTATTAGGATTAATTTTTATTTATTAGGATTATTTTTATTTATTAGGATTAAATTTATTTATTTGAAAGAATTTGATTGGTTGGAAAAGTATTGGTATGATATGAATGGATTCATGGAATTAAAACATTGGCCCATTTATAATTTTCCAATACTACCATAAACCAATAGCAATTAGCAACCAAATGAATTAGAAAGTGGTAGAATTTGTTAATTTTTGACTAGATTTTAACTAGTTTAGTTAGTGAATAGTTATTTAAATTTTTGGACCAATCAAATGCCACAATTTCTAACTAATGACATTTTTGTAGTTTTGGATTTAGTTAAGGGAAAATTTGGCAAGAAAAGTGATGAGCATATAAAGGGGAATAGTGTGAAAAAATACCCATTTTTGTAAGAATAGTGTCGTTCCCCCCTATTGCATTTTCTCTTTAATTTTCTTTTATTTTCCTTTAAATTCAACAATTTTACATACTTCTCTTAGTAAATAAAACCACCAAACCTTTAATTAAACCAATTTCCATCAAGTTTCAAAGATTATTTTTAAGTGGAAAAGTGAATTTCAAGGTGAGTTAGTGGAAAAATATTATTTGAATATAGATTTGAAATTTTAAGGAATTATAACTTCAATTGCCATTTAGAATTAGGGCTTTTGCATTTGAGTGGGATTAATTAAAATTTTATTGATTATTTGTGTATTCTTGAATATTAAGGTGAAGGCTTGGCAAAGGAGAGCCAAGGAAAGGAGAAAGAGAAGAAGTAAATGCCACTTGGAAGGTGTTTTGGTATACACTTAAGTTGAACTTAAAATTTTATTTTAGGGCATTAGTGTATAATTATATAATTAAATTATTTGATGGATACTTGAATGCAAATAGTGTGTTTAATTAATTATTATGTTGGTTCTAAGTGAATTAAATGTGTTTTTAATATTGGGTATTACTTATATGTTAAATTGGATAAAATTTGGACTTATATGTGAAATTGGATAAAATTTCAGACCCAAATGTGCATTAATGAAAATCTTGGACTTATGTGTGAAATATTAGAAAATTTTAACTTATATATGTGTTATTGAAAAATTAGACTTATATGTGAATTTTTGAAAAAAAATTAAGATCTGTATGTGAATTCTTAAAGGTTTCGGATCTTATGTTAATATTTAAAAAAATGGGTCTAATTATGAATATTTAGAAGAAAAAAATGGGTTTAATATAATATGATTATTAAATTATTAAGGAGTTCTGGGTAAACCTGAATATTGGTAAGTGGGATTGGTAGTTGGTATGCCAATAAGGTGTTATAGCAGTACTGCACTGTTCTGTATTTCTGGTGATTCTGATATGTATCTCTGATTCGACATATACTCTGATTTGACTTGGATCCGGTGGGTAGTCACCGAGTGGCTGATGTCGAATCACCATCTGATAGCCCGTTGGCTAATCTATGGTATCGTGTTAGTATTTATTTTGAGCGCCTACTGAGATCACATGTAATAGTTTAAGCACGTATATGTTAAAGTGAATTTTAATTTAAAATATATATTATGTTTTAATTAATTGATTTAAATATTTTGATAAATTTTAACCTACCCTGTTGACATTGTGATATGTGATAGTAATTGATTCTGTTATTTGTACATTGTTCGAATAAATAAATTATATTGTTTCAACTTTTGTGTACACCCATGTGCAGGAAGTAGAGTTGCAAGTATTGAAGACTGAAGAAAGAAACCATAGTTACAGCAACTCAGATTAGTCACATCCTCTGTTTATATATTTTAGGTAGATATTTTATTAATATTCAAAATGTTTGTATAAAAAATTGTATGGACATCTATTGCATGTACATGTGTATCTATGATCAAGAACTATTTTTGAGTTGTAAATAATAAATTATATATATTCTTTCGATTCTACGATATATCTGATTAAATTGGGTGAATGATTAACCTCCGTGAACTAAAATTTGTATGGTGGGTCTATGGTCAAATAATAGGAGTTGAGTTGAGAAACAAAATGATTTATAGTATTTTGTTTTCTTTTTAATAGGTGGTGGAAGGTCCAATTTTTAAAGGAGACTCTATTTATTTGGTTTTAAAATAAAAAAAATTATTTTAATATTAGGATTTTGGAAAAAAATAGTAGCATTCTCTAATCTCGTTTCAAGGAAAAATAGGTGAGGAGGGTGTTACAGGATAGCTTTGTATTCTGCCTCATTATCTAAGGCCTTGAATCTGAAGTGGACCGCGTAATTGACTTCTTCTCCCTTAGGGCTCACGAGAACAATCTTTGCTCTACTTCCTTGCAGGTTGGACGTCCTATTAATGTAGAGCAACCATTTTTTCAAAACTTGATCGAGGGTTCGGGCACCTGGACCCTCAATCTCTATTGACTCACGAGTGTATTTGGATACAAAATCAGTCAAGACGCAACCCTTGATAGCTATTTGGGGCTTATACTGAATGTCAAACTCGCTTAGCTTCATGGCCCATTTAACCAATCGATTGGATAGGTTTGGCTTATGCAAGATCTGCCTTAACGGTAGGTTAGTCTGTACATTTGGTTCTACCTCAACCCCGCAATTGATAGTAGGTCGGTAATCTGATCGATGTAATGGTTGGAGTTAGTGACTCCTCTGTAAGTGGGTAGGTTTGGAAGTCGAAAGTCGCTCAAGAGCTTCGCGTCTCTCAGCTCATCCATAAATGGCAATCTGGTTGCTCCAACCAAGTCATGTAATGTCACGCCCCAGACCTAAAAGATCTGATACATGACATAACTTACACTCATTCAATAATATTTAAACATTCATTTTAATTTCTTTTAAAATTATAGTAATTGAATTATGATTGGGACAATTAGTAAATCGGAGATACGCAAAGTTTTCTCAGAGATTAACACTCTACTACGTCATCAATAACAATTTTGTTACCGGAAGCCCAGAATATATTCATTGTAAATTCTTACTTAAAATCAATCCATAACCACACTTGGTGAAACTTAAACTAAATCCAACCACACACAATAAAATAATACATAAGTATTTATTCAATAGGGACAAATCAAATATCTTATCCCACGTGTCCCCAAATAAAACACTCAACAACCTAGCAACTTAGGGAACCCAAGGAACAGCAGAAGCCTTGCCAAATTCGCTAAGTACACATGTACCTTATTTACCTGAAATCACCATAAACTATAGTGAGTATAAAACTCAGTAAGCATACTAGTTTTTCATATATCAAAATATAAATACATATATGTACACAATGCATGTGTATGATATGCTGTGATAAATCAAAATCATAATCTTATCAAATAACATGTCAGGTAAGTGCTTACACATTCTTTCAAAATATATAATAGGAATACCATCACTCAACTAGTACTTAGTTATACGTCACATATCACATAATGAGTCAAATGTCACTCGTAGGTGACATACCGTATGAGAGGAATAGTACAAGTGAGGTTTCTAAATCACACATATATAATGCTTATGCCTGAAGGTAAAAGCCAAACCCTCACCCTGATCAATGGTGAGTCCTCTTACATGCACCAATATGTTACCACACGAATGTGATGACTCACTCTTCCTTTAGGTACCAATAGGATCCTCCCTACATACGGAACACATAACATATACCAATCTCGAAGGAAAGGTCACACATAAAGGCTCCACAAATCACATAAAGGCCCCACAAATCACATAAAATGCCTACTAAGTTAACAGTGAGTTCAAGTATCCTCAAAACACAAAATATTTCTCATGGACATATTACACTTCAAAAGCTCTCTTTGTTAAACACATTTCACTTTGAAAGCTCACTTTCAAAAACACATATATGTCATGTATGTCTATGCTCACATTCATAAATACATATCTTTACATTTCATATCAAAATATACTTTAACATAACATAAACATATTCTTAACTACATTTACAAAATCATACAAAACAATTACTATGTTTATTGTGATTTCAGTAAAAAGTCTAGTATACAAAGCTTAGCACTTTCAACTACAAAGCTTAAATCTCCTTAACCTATCAATGGAGATTAATCCTTCCATAAGCCTCACAATTCACACAAATAACTTTAAATAGTTTACAAAATTATACACAATGTATTGATCACATCAAATTGGTCTAATTACTCGGTTTTTCAAAACCTGTCATTCTGACCACTTACACTTAACAAAATTTTCTAATACATCAAATGATGTCCAATTACTCCAAAATTAGAATATATCATTCTTGAATCATATGGACTTCTTATATATGAATATTATATCATAATTCCTACACATTTCATTTCATGAACACCATTAAATTCAAACTATTATTCTGGCGGGATCAAGATATTTACTGAACAGTATTCAGTCTCATAATTTTATAAAATCAGATACTAACTCAAAAATTACAACACTATCATATAATTACTCTTGACACATATCTCAATCCATGATAAATATTTCACTTCCAAATCACTGCCAAAGTATTTTAAAACTATTTTATTCCATAACTTAAAAATCTGTTAATCAAATACTGTAATGAGCTGATAAAATTTAGAAAATCATAACACTTCAACCACATTGATCTAAATTCTCAATTCTGAACATATCATATTAGACATATAAAATTATCATATTCCACAAATTTGTAATTTTTGAAGATCATTTAGTAGGCTAAAAATTATTTTTCACTGTATCATACTGTTTACACAGAAAATTTCTAGAATTTCAGGGTTATTTTGGTAAATTCACAACAAATTCAATTTCTGAAATTTTCAATCGATTCAAAGTCATAGATGATCCTAAACATGTCTGATTTTATATACTCAAAATTCAAAACCAGAATCGAATCACAATAATTTATAAAATTCATGGATCAAGAGACTATCAAATAGAAATTCTGCAATTCATCATGCTTTATCAAGTTATCTACATAGATCATCATCAATTCTCACAATATCTTACGAAATACACATCAAATCCTCAATTACACATATTTCCAAAAATCAAAACTTAAGGGAATTAACTAATTTAACACCAAAAAATTAAGAAAGGGTTATAATATACCTCTTAAACTTAAATTCCAACTTTCTTCTTCTTTTTCTTCTTCTTCTTCTTTTTCTCTCCCCTTTCTTTCTCTCTTTTCTCACTCTAAAAGAGGTATCTCGACCAAAATAAGTGAATTAGGGTTTCAAAAGTGTATTTTTATACTAAGAGGCTAATTTTTAGTATTTATAAATTTGCCCCCAAAACTTTTAAAGTATAACAATTTGGTCCCTAAAATAAATCTAAAATCTTGCAAATGAATCCAATACTAATAGTATATCCTTAACCTATAAAAACACTACTAATAATAATATATAAATCAAGGATCACCCACATACAAATAAAAAATATATATATATATATAAATACTTATTCTTACCAGTTGTGGATACTGGTTACTACATGTAAGGTTCTCAACTTGTTCCCTCGATTTGTTTGCTCCCGAATCTCCACCTGAGATTCCCTCATGTCGCCATTCGTCGCTTCTCTTCTTTTACTTCTGATCAACTCAGTCATGAGCTATCTCATTTTTTCTCTTTTTTCTCTTAGGGTCTTCAACTCTGCTGGATCTCGGGTGGCAGCGAGCTTTCTATATAATAAAGAGGTCTGTTTCTGTAGCGTCCATTCCTATTTAGGTTCGGGCCTCGTTCTCTAGTGATGAGGTATCTGCTAGTAGATGATTGTTCCATTATAGCCTCATGTCGTCTTCTTGGAGAAATATTTTTGTTCTAATTCATATAGACAGTATCAAAAATTATTGATCGAAACAAATGATTCTTCGGGTCAACTAGTTTTGAATTTGTTTGTTAACAAGAATCAGCACTTGGGGCCTCGGCCTAGTTGGGCTTGCTTGCGAAAGCATAGGTCTTTTCTTCCTTGTCGGCTACGGCAGACCTTGCAAAACATAAGCGAAGCTATTGTGATGGTCTCACTGAGGTGGATTCTTGCAAAGACTCTCCGATGCTTAAGTCAGAAAGGGTCTTTAGGGTAGGAGACTGGTGAAAAGGTTAAGCAAAATTCTGAAGAATAAAGGAAAATACTATTTTTCTCTCTATTTCTAGTTTTTTTTAAGCATGTCTTTTTTTTCTTATAATACTGATCTTTAGAGGATTTCTAGGCATATTTCTTGACATGCTTCTAACTCTGCTTCTGTTGTACTTCTGTCACACAGTAAATATTCTTTTCCTGATCTTCTTCTGACATGCTTCTGCTACACGCCAAGTATTTTTTTGATATACATTTAGAATATTCTTTGCATATTCTTTATGCCTGTCTTCATCGGTTGATTTGATTAAGTGTGAGGCTAAGTTCGATCTACTCGGGTTAGTTTTCTGGTAATCTTTTTCTGTTCGGCTCGATCGTGGTCTGAATTTTTTTGGTGACTTCACTGTCTGTACCTGGTCAACCTATTCGGCAGATAGTCGACCTCTGTTCTGACTTGATTTTTTAGTTGATTACGCAAGCGTTGAAATGAACCAATCTAATTAATGTGAAAATGGTGATTTTGGCCATATCCTGGCCTGTCCTACAGAGCATGTGCTTTAGATTACCAATCAAGTCCTTTGAATTTGAGTAGGTTCTCCGCTGTCTAACCCTGTTAGAGCCTAACCCGATGACTATTACTATATGTTTGTCTTCAGAGTGGGCTCTTAGAAAGGCTATCCCACAAAAAAAATTTGACTGAGCCTTTGCTGACTAACTTCTTTTAAACTTAAAAGCCTTAGGTTTAAAAATGATTTTATGAGGAGAATAGATATAACATAATAAAATAAAAAGACATAATTAGTTTAAAATAAAGATTAACATAATTGCAATTAACGCTAATACTGTGTTCGCTCTCATTTAGCGATTATCTATATAGTAAAAGCATCAAACATTCAAAAAATTGTAGTCAAACATGATGCCATTTCTTTGTAAGGATAATAACAACCATTCAATCATACAAATTGTCATGTTTTTCTTAGAAAATATCTTAACAAGCTCTCGACTTTTGTCATATTTATTATTAAGGTCTTTTTATCGTCTTTTTACAGATTTGATCATTGTTGAATGGATTATAATTTTGTAACGATCTACTTTTACATAGTATGGTATGATATTATCCGTTTAAGTTCACACAAATTTATTCTTAAATTTTTTAAAAGACCTAGCTCTCAGTTTAAGTTCACACAAATTCATTCTTAAAGTTTTTAAAAGACCTAGTTCTCATCTAATGATTATCGTATATACTAAAAACATCAAACATTCAAAAAATTGTAGTCCAACAAGATGTCATGTCTTTATAAGAACAATATAATCATTCAATCATACAAATTGCCTCGTCTTTCTCGAAAAGTATCTTAACAAGCTGTCGACTTATTTTTTTTTCATATTTATTGCTAAAGTTTTTTTTTTTGTTGTCTTTTTTTTTTAAAGGCAAAATATATTGCAGCCAAAGAATATTGTCCTCTAAATCAACAGAGGCAAGAGATGGGGCGCACTTCATGGTGCCAAAAGATCCTAGAAACTGAAATGGATTCTAAAGCTAATTTTGCTAAGCCATGGGCTAATCTATTATGTTATAGAAAATAAATTTTTCATTGATCACTTCCCATTATCTGGAAGGATGAAGCCAGCTTTCGAAATTCATTAATCACTCCAGAAATATCTAATTCAACCACAATATCAGACACACCAGCCTGCTTTGCCGCAATAATCCCTTTACGGATGGCTAATAATTCAGCAATGAAAACGGAATAAGAGCATCAACTCTTTCTACACCAACCAACAAAACACTACCATCGAATCTTCGAAGGATGAAGCCAAGGCCAACTCGTTTCCGACTGTGATCGAGAGATGCATCCGAATTCAATTTCACTGCCGAACCAATTGGTGGGAACCAGAGACCTGATTTGTCCACCTGATCTGCCGTATTTTTACAGATTCAATCTTTGTTAAATGGATTGTATTTTTGTAGTGACATACTCTCATATAATATGATATTGTCTATTTCAGTTTAAGGTCGCATAATTTTATGGTTAAATTTCTTTGATTGTATATATCAAGTCACTTTATCCAATCTCAAAAGGGATTTATATATACACCCATCATTTTTCTTAATCAGACAATATAAGATTCTAATATATAACTCTCACCTCATTTATCTTAATTCTTCAGGAGATATATATGCTCGTGTGCACTAGGTCATTAGAGACAAATGACTTGTTTATGTATACTAGACCCCAAGATTCACACAGCCTATGGGAGTTATTTATAACTCAAACTATAGACTCTATAGCTTATAACGTGAGATAAGTCTGATTTTGATATTATTTATAATAATCTACTCTCACATAATATAATATTATTTATTTTAAATTTAAATAGACACGACTTTATTTGTAAGTCTCTAAATTTTTTTATATTTTTTGAAAATGGGCTTTACTTATAGCCCAATTACTTTTTTTAATTAAGTGATATGAGATTCTATTTTCTAGCATTTGACATTAACATTATTAACTTAATCTTGTTATCTATATGACCTAAAGAGTATTAGATCTCGGATGTTAAACTTTTAATTACTTTGATTGATTAGAATAATACAAAGTGAGCCTCTTTATATAATTTTTAATTTCAAGACAAAAATAATGAGTGTGAATCTAAAATGTAAATGTCAACAAAATCATGTTATGCAATTCAACGGACATTGAGTGTGAATGCAAAATGTAAGTCAACAAAATCATGTTATGCAAATTCAATGGACAGCGCATGCTCATCCAACGATTCCATAATCATTGGCATCCTTTTTAACAGTCATGGACACTCACATTAGTCCAAAAGAGGGACCATTTTGATTAATACGTTTTACCTTAAGATGGGGCTTAATAAAATAATTAGAGGAATTAATCTCAAGAGTAATGTATTAGTCATTAGTCTCTTTATTTCAAAGTTTTAGTTCAATTCTTGATAAGAATTCCAATGTGATTTATCTCTTAAAAAGTGAAGTTTCCTGTATTGAAACTTATGCAATTAAAGACTTTTGGGTTCTCCTCCTTCCTTTTCTAAATTACCAAAGTGCAATCAAAGACTTTTGGTTTTTGCTCTTTTCCTTTTATCATTCTTATCCTTTTGAACAAAGAAAACACTTTGATGTTCAAATTAATTTTTTTTTAAAAGAGAACATTGTATATATTAGCAAGTATGAATAAATGTACTCTTTTCTTATTAGAGGATCAAACAATTTTATAAAATAGGAGTTTACTCCCTTCTCGTAGTATGTAAATAGTTAATTCAATCAAATTGCGATTAAGATAATATGAATTTATTTTAATTTTTTTTTTTACTATTCACACTTACGGAGGGATTTTGGAAAAAAATAACCAACTTTTATTATTTCATCTGTTAGATACATCTCATGGTTTAAGATTATTATCTCTTTAATAGATGATTATTTCTTATTTTATTATTGACCACTTAGATGCTCTTGGATAGATGGCATTGTAATTAGCTAGTACCAATTGTGATAAATGTAACACCTACAAAAAATTTGTATTTAATTAAAAGATTTAGTTTCAAAGTGTTAACAATGCACAAGTTTATAAAAGAAATAATATTACACTTTTTAAATGGTATTTCAATTTTTTTTATCTCAAATAATGTTTCAAATAACAATTGGATGGTGAATGGTGTAAATAGTAATTTTAGAAGTTACACCACCCAATATTGCTTGATATATTATTTTGGATAAAAAATTTGAGATATCATTTGTGAAATGTAGCATTACTTTGATCAAAGTCTCATTGATTAGTTCAAATCAAATATATATTATGTAATATATTGCTATCATGTAGGTCTTATTTAGAGGCAGCAAGTGGGTCCCGACGTACTGAAACAGTCTATGAAAATAAAGACTTATGGGTTGTCATGCTAGGTTGGCCGTATGAATAGTATTTATGCTGAACTGACTCAAACACGACAACTTGAGACTAGGCCCAACACGGCCTATGGGCACGATGCGTTGTAGGCCATGTTATGCCTATGCACGCAAGCCTAATAGGCCGTACCTATAGTCCGGGCCTAAGGCACGAAAAATTTGAATATATTTTATTTTATTTTTAAAAAAATAAATTTTAATATAAAAGTAATATAAAGCATGGCTGCGTGCGTAGCCTTGCAAGGCTGCGCCTACAGACCTATTGTCTATTGCCCCTGCAATGGCTTTAATTTTTTTTTTGGTTAACCGTTCATTAATGGTCCAAAGAGCCGTTGATCAACAGTACAAAGAGCTGTTGGAAAATGCATCATGGGCATCATTTTTAATCACAAATCTCTCTTAAATCTCTCTTTAACTCTTTGACATTATTTCAGCTCTCTCACAAATATCTCCAATTATTTCTATATTTCTCAATTTTTATTCATACAATTTTAAATTTTTAATACAATTATTTATTATTAAATACGATGTTAAATTTTAATATTCCTAATATTGGGAATAATAAAATTGAAGAAAATATGTCAACACTATCACAAATAGATTTTTTATCTTTTTTTTAGTAGTTAATCTACTTCCACAAGTATTAAAAAATAAAAAAATGGTCGATCATCAGAGTTTAAAAATATTTCACACTAAAGACTTGTGCAGTTTCTAAAAAAATTAAAGAAAAAGTGATTTGTGCTTTAATAGTTAAGCGCAAGTGCATGCTATCGTATCAAATAATATATGAATTAAATTCAAGTTTCGATCCCACAGGGATTACGTGATCTAATTCTTCAATCAATTACTAAAATTATATCTACTTAAATTTTATTTAGAAAAATTAAAATCTAAAACTGAATTTATTAACCTAATTCTATCCAATTAAACTAAACCTAAATAGCAAACAAACAAGAGATATAAATTCACTAAAGGATATAATCTATGGTACAGACTCATCCCTTAGTATTCTATTGGATTCATTAACCACTTAGTTCATCCCTTAATATAAATTGTTGGCTTAAACACTAATCTCATCACAAGCCTTTATCTATGATCAAGTGACTATATTACACATTCTAACAATTACCTATATATCTATGATAATCAAATTAGAATGTAATTCATTACGATCGAGTCTAAATTATACTATCATACCACCTAGGTATATGCCTTTCTTAGATGAAACTCATAGTTGTTATCCTGTGATCATGCATCAAACTACCCTAAACTAAACACATGAATCCCTTTGTCAAGTTCATTATGGTTTCTCAATCATTCATAATATTAACCAGATATAATGAAAGCAATAAAAATAAGATAGAATGAATCAATTATAATAATTAAGTTCATAACTAAGAATCAATAAAATTCAACTACATATTAGGTTCACATAATTTAATCATAGATTAACAAGTTTAGTTCATCACAAAACTAAAAGTATCCAACCAATCTATGAAAAACAGTAAGAACAAGAATATGATGATAAGAAAATAGAAGAAAAACTAATCAAGAAGACGTCTTGGGTTGCTTATCTCTCAATTTTGACTTGAAGCTTGAATCTTAATTTCTTGGCTTTGAGCTTTGATTTTGTGTTGTGAATTATTTATCTCAATTTTTGCCTCTCTAAAGTCTATATATTTGATCTTAAAAGAGTAATTTTATTGGTATGAGAAACCCTAAAGGTGAGGGGCTTCGAATTCAAGTTGAAATAGAAGAGTTGAGAGGGCTTTTATATGTCGCACGGGCTCTGCGGCGCCCACAACCCAGCACCGCGGTGCTCAGCTACTGACTTGGGCGTCGCAGAGCTCAGTCATAGGCGCTGCGGCGCCCAGCTCGCTTTCGTATTTTGAGCGTAACTTCTTCGTTTGATGTTCGATTCGCCTTCTGTTTGTTCCTATGCATCACATTTTCCATTGTGCATCTATTTATGATCAGAAAACACAATTAAATAGCCAAATATTTATGATTTAGAGCAAAATACAAAAGTTGAGTATAAATCCTACTAGTACTTTTACGCCCTCATCAAAAAGCTATTTGAAAATTTTGTGCTAAAGCTTTATATGGAAAAACTTTGGGTTGACACCAGACATTTGCATCAACATGCAGAGGGATGTATTTAAGTACATGGTCCAAAAGATCTAACTCAGACTGAAATTCTCAAAATTTCCTAAGAGAAAATCTGTTTAGATCTAAATATAATCAACAACATAAGTGTGCTGGATTGGCTAGATACATTGTAATTAATAAATAATATCTTTCATTCGCTAAAGATGAAAGATATAAGAAATTTATTTAAATGTATGTTCAATTCAACTTTTCTTGTGTTTCTAAAAATATGGTTAAAAATTGTCTTTTAATTTTATATCATCAAATTACACAAAATCTAATTAATAAAATATCACAATTTAACAGAGTATTTGTTGTTCTAATTGTTAGACAGGTGTCAATGATTTTGGGGTATCTTTGTGTTACTTTGCATTATATTGATAATAATTAGTTTTTGCATAAAAGAATTATTGATTTTCATAAATTGGAACATCCACATATAATTAAATTATTTGTAATTCTTTAATGACTACGTTTAGAGATTTTTATTGAAAAACTTATTAGTTTTACTTTGATAATGCAATTGTAAATACTGTTGTTATATAATTATTTTTTCATCATTTAACACTTATGCATGGTTCAAGTTTTTTTTTTTCATTTAAGATATTTTTGTCATATTCTTAACTTAATTATTCAAGATAATTTGAATATAATTAATTGTCATATTGAAAAAAAAGAAGTAATAAAATTTATTACTTCATCATCCTCTAGACGACAAGAATATAAAGTTGTGTTGAAGAATTGTGGAATAGATAGTAAAAGGTTCAAACTTAATATAAAAGCTTGTTAGAATGCTACATATGTGATGATAAAATCTTGTGTGGGTTTTAATTATTATATTATATATTATTATAATAATAATACGAAAGACACTATACTAATTAATGATGATTGAAAATTTGAATTTTACTCTATGCATTTTTTAGAAGTATTTAATAATGCTAGGTTAGCATATTCATGTGTGTATTGGCCTTTTTTCTTTTGCTTTGACTCATATTAAATTAGTAATATTTTTATTAAATATAAAAATAGTCCAATATTTTCTAATATATTTACTGTTATTGAGACTAAATTCCAAAAATATCAAAGAAAAATTTCTATGTTATTTATTTGTGTAACAATAATAGATCTTAGTATCAATTGATCTGACATAAAAGTTTTAATTGTAGTGATCTCAAAAAACTTAAACTCTAGACTTTCTTATGCTTTTGATCAAATCTACGATTTTATCACATAATTATTTATTTTTATGAATATAAATTTGGATCAATTTTATCTATGGAACAAATAAATGATGAGCTTGTTTATGATTAGGCTACATGAAGTATTTTGCTAAAAGGTAAAAGAAAAATTGGTTCTAGTTCCATTATTTCTATTGCAATTGAATTAATATATATATATATATATATATATATATATATATATATATGATACTGACTACTCTTCTATGTTGAGTACACAAGAATAAAGAGAATTAGATATATTGTCATGGTAAAAATTAAACAAAAGAGTTTACCATATGCTATCCATCATAGCTTGAGCTTTACTAATTTATCTAATGTCCATTGTAGTATCGGAATCTACTTTTAGTGTAGGGGATAGGATATTATATGAAAAATGATCAAAATTGACATTAAAACCTTTGGAGGCTTTAATGTATGTAATAGATTGGAAAGATGCAATTAATCGAAAATAAAATTGCCAAGAAAACATGTTCAAAGAATTTGAGAACTTTGAAATAAAAATTTATAATTTATTAAAAAATATTTGAATTTACAAATGATAGATATTCAATAGGTGCCAACCTAAATGGGATGTATTGTAATTATAGTGATGTAAATTTAACCTTTTATTTTTGTATTTGTATCTAATTTTGAGATTTAGAATAAGAAAAATAAATTCAATGTTATTGACTCATTTGCTAAATTTTTATTTTTATTTTATATTTTTGCCCATAATAAAATTATATTCAACATATACTACCAAATTGTTTAAAATAAATTATAATTACAATTCTAATTATAGTCATAATTATGATGCAATTTCAATGATAATAAAAACACAATTTTTAATTATCATTATAATATCATAATTACAATTAAAATATTTAAAAAAATTATTAATTTATTTAACCGTATATGCTAACATAAATATTAAATGTAAAAAATATAAACAAAAATTTTGTTTAATTTAATAATTGGCATCCTCTACTTAGTAAAATTTTTTACCAATGAGATATTGCATTCAAGACTTTATTACCACAAAACTAAATATTTTATGTAATGAAGTCTTTGATGGTCTATGCCAAGCATGAGGTCATGGGCTCAATTTATGCCTAATACAGTTACGGGTGGACAAATTTGGTTCAGTTCTGTTTGATTTTTAAGATGAATCAAAAACTAAACTGAGCCGGCCAGTTTTTGAAAAATAAAATCGAAAACCAAATCATTTTGGTTCGGTTCGATTTTCAGTTCATAAGTGTCATATGTATTTTTTTTTAAATTCAATTTTTTGGTTTCGTTCGGAAGGCCAAAACCAAACCGACCAAGGAAAAATTAAACATAACTGAACCAAATCAACCGGTTCGATTTGATTTTTTGGGTCCAATTTAGTTTATCGATTTTTTGCCCACCCCTAAATACAACACGACATCTTAGGTTAGATTGTGCCTAGTATCATGTCTCAAGTGCTCTCATGCATTTCCTCAAGTAATTGGTGCACGACTGTAATTCTAATTATAGTCATAATTATGATGCAATTTCAATTATAATAAAAACACAATTTTAAAATTTTAATTATCATTATAATATCATAATTACAATTAAAATATTTTTAAAAAATAGTAATTCATTTAACCGTATATGCTAACATAAATATTAAATTTAAAAAATATAAACAAAAGCTTTGTTTAATTTAATAGTTGGTATCCTTTACTTAGTAATTTTTTTTACCAATGAGATCTTGCATTCAAAACTTTATGACCACAAAATTAAATATTTTATGTAATGAAGTCTTTGATGGTCTATGTTAAGCACACGATCGTGGGCTCAATTTATGCCTAGCTCATGATAAGTTGTGCTTTGAAAGGATTTGTCAAGTCAAAAAGTTTGCCCACCCCTAATATGGTTAGGGATGGGCAAACTCGGTTTAGTTTAGTTTGATTTTTAGGGCGAATCAAAAACTAAATCAAGTCGGCTAATTTTTAAAAAATAAAATTAAAAATCAAATCATTTTGGTTCGGTTCAATTTTCAGTTTATAAGTGCCATATGTATTTTTTATTTTTATTTTAAAAATTCAGTTTTTCAGTTCGGTTCGCAAGGCCAAAACTGAAAACCAAACCAGCCAAGGAAAAGGCCGAACCAAACTAGTCGGTTTGGTTTGATTTTTCAGGTCCGATTTAGTTTATCGATTTTTTGCCCAACCCTAAATACAGCACGACATCTTAGGCCAGACTGTGCCTAATTTCACGTCCCAAATGTTATCAAGTATTTCTTCGAACACTTGGTACTTGATTAGGCCTGCTAGAGGTTACTTGAACTACGGAGCGCTATATGGACTAGAGATTTTAGAAGACTCGTTGATTGAGATAGAAATATGGACTTGGCCGGCGACTTATTAGGATTGTAAATCCCTATTTGACTGGAAAAATATTCTATAGTATATTTTTTTATCTTATATATACACCGTTAAATCATTATATACATTCTTAGATCCTAATTGTTGATTTTGTAAAGTTAATAATATAAAAAAAAGACACTCTCAATTGTATTTTATAACTTATAATATCTTCAACAATATATATAATATTTTTTCAAATACTTTGTGTGTCTATTTTTTTTATCTTTTTTTTGTATAATATTTTTTAGACTACTTAATACATAACACGTCTAAAATGGCATGATTCTCAAAAATTTCATAACATTGGACAACTCAATTACCACCTTTGGTAAATAAGACTTTATTATAAAAATTTTAAGTTCTTTTATATGCAGTTGATACTATCGAAGAGGATCTTGAAGGAATTGCGTTGTTCACCCTATTTAAAACTTTTGGATTTGCTCTCATTATAAAATGGAATTAAACGTCTATAACGCAAAATTATTTTAACAATAGTTGTACCATCAAAATGCACTCATTTTCATTAACCAACCAAAACAAGATATCGTTGTCACAACTCGCAACATTAACAACTAAATATGCACTCTCACGATTAATTAAACTATCACGTGTTTCATTATTTTATCTTAACAAAGTTTGTCTTTTTTTTTTAAATTTTTTTTTAAATTATAGTAACCTAACGCATATCCAAGTTATCTTTGGCAAGTAGGTTTGGATGTTCGGTTAGGCGGCTGGCAACTTTGATAGGTTTGTCGATTATAAATCTTGATTAATTGGAGATAATAAATTTTAATGATTAGTAGTACTAGATTTATAAAATTAAAATATAAATTAATTTTATATTTTGACTTTATAAGATTAATATTATTGCTTAGTGACATATCTTTGATTGAAATATTTTAAATTATATTTTACAAATAAATTTTCTTTTATTTTGAGGAAGAAACTATTCGATTAATTTTGACCCTACAAAATTTTTGATAAAAATATGCTTTCAAAAAAAAAATTCTAAATATTATCACGAGACTTCAATAGAAGTTGATAAATATGGTTATCACTAAATTATGTTTATGATTGCTAATGTTGTGCTAATCTTGCAGGCCGGCTCAAAGAAGCTTTAGGTATTAGGTGAAAATGGTTAATTAGACTTTATATATATATATATATATATAAAGCCGTTCGGCCCTACCAAATTAGGAATGTGAAGGCCTTTCCTTTAAAAGGAGACCCGAGAAAGAAAAAGCTATGCTATTGTATTAACCGACTCTTTTGTCGTGACTTCGACTCAATAGGCCTCTCTCATTTTCTCATTTTGGTTGAGGCGGGCCAAATAGATAATGAAATGTAGAAATAAGGGAAGCATTCCAAACCTTTTTTTAAGGGCTGCTCGCTTTACCGAAGTACCAAAGGCTTTCGAGGCTTACACCTCCCTATTACACAACCTAAAAAAGCTTTTCAGTAGTGCCCTTAGAATCTAAGCCTTTTAAAGAGCC
The DNA here is from genome assembly GCA_946807835.1 of Ailanthus altissimus. Classification (NCBI taxonomy): domain Eukaryota; kingdom Viridiplantae; phylum Streptophyta; class Magnoliopsida; order Sapindales; family Simaroubaceae; genus Ailanthus; species Ailanthus altissimus. The sequence continues at coordinate 26,063,758 of OX327691.1, read as the reverse complement.
AGTAATTATAACTGTGGGTAGGGCTTTCATTCTTATCGCTTTGGGTTTCGATCTATATGACCTCCGAATGGTACAAAGTACACCTCTTCCGTAGAGAAAGGTAGTAACCTAACCTTTAAGAGTCTATTCAAGGGGGGAGCCCTCTCTCTTATCTATCAATGAAAAGATCTCTATGCGCAGCGTGATAAGGAACCTAGAAGAGATCGATTGAGACCCCTTCCCCAATCCCACGAAGATCTCTACGTACTTGTCCAGTCTAGGACAATTGAGATCTTCTGGTCTGCGTGCGTGGAAGTAGCTTAAACAAAAAAGAGTCTGGTCTGGTCTGAAATCAGGCCCGACCCGCCTGTCTGCTGCTAGGATCTAGAATAACGCCAAGCGAGGGCGCCACTATGCCCTGCTACTCCGCTACGACCGGCCCTCCGGACTATGTAAAAGAATCGAGGCACATAACATGCATCATGCAGTATTCGAGTTTTGCCCATTTAACCAATGTCTGTTCTAGCCCTACCATCTACCCTTATCATAATGGAAAATAGGTATTTTCGAGCTGATCTATAACAGATTAAAGTGTCGGGCTGATCTGTGATTTGTCATTGTGACCAAGAGAACACATAACATACCTCTTCTATATTCCTTAACTTAAATGGGCAAGACTCTGGTACTGTATGCGAGAAGTATAATAATTTATTGAACAACTACTTAGATTGATTTAGATGCAATGAAATTTTTAACGGATCAAAGCGTCGGGCTAATATGCGATTGGTTAAGGCAACCGAGAGGACATATAACATACCTCCTCCATATTTCTTAACTTAAATAGGTAAGACTCGGGTACTGCATGCGAGAAGTATAATAGTTTACTGAACAACTATTATATCCCTGAATAACTATTATATCTCTTGACTACCAATCTAGCTTTATATCTAGTTACTGAACCATTTGGTTTGTACTTCACTTTATATACCCATTTACGTCCTATTACTTTCACATTTGGTTTTAAATGCACAAGAGCCCAGGTTTAATTCTTGATTAGTACAGAGTATTCTTCCTCCATGGCTCATTTCCATTTTAGATTAGACAATGCTTCATTGACACTTAAAGGTGTAGAGATAGGATTCTATTTTTTATTGATGGTAAGATAAATTTTTGGCTTATAGATTCCAGATTTTGATCTTGTTGTCATTGGATAAATGCTAGTTTGAGTGTTTTGGTTTTATAGTTGACTTTGTGACGTTTTTGATGTATTTAAGGAATTGGTAGGTGTATATAGTTTTATAATATGAATAATTAGTGAACTGATTGTGTTTTGACTGTTAAGTTGATCATGAGCTTCTTCTTGGAATAATAAGTTGCTGGTTGCACCAGGTTGAACTTTCTAAGAGGGAAAATGTGAAACAAGTTGCAGTGTATTATAAGTTTGTGTTCTAGTTTGCTAATTATTTGTATTACAGATGGAATATGACATTAAGGGAAAATTATTCTTATCAAAAACCACATGCCTAGATATGAATATCTTCATAGAATTGTTTAGACATCTATAACCTTGATGCCTAGTGCTATAACCAAAGAATATCCATTTTGTTTTGATTGTATGGTCTAAGGTATGGATAATATGCACACCTAAAGGCTTTGAGATGATTGTATTCTGGTTTCTTTTTGTAAAGCAATTCAAATAGTGTTTGGTTTTAGATTACTGGTGAAGGTAGCCTATTGATTATATATACAACGATTTAAAAGGCATCCCATCAGTAACTATATGCATTTTGGCTTGTGCAAGTAAAGATAGTCCAACCTCAACTATGTGTCTGTGCTTCCTTTCCAACCTTTCATTTTATTGTGATGTGTAGGGACAAGCAAGTCTATGCTGTATTCTATGAAGTTTGAAATGTGATTTTAAAGGTTTAAACTCACTTCTCATGTCAGTTTATAACATTTTAATCTGTGAACCTAGAGTTCTTTCAACTTGTTTCTTGAATTTTAAGATTTAATTATGGTTTCATCTTTGGTTTGCAATAGAATGATCCAAGTAAATCTGCTATAGTCATCTACTATACTAAGGTAGTATTTAAATCCATTCCCTAAGCTCACTGGTGTAGAACACCACAAGTTTAAGTAAAGAAGTTCTAATGGTCTTTTTTTGCTTTGATATCAAAGTCATTAAAACTTAATCTATGATTATTTCCAAGCTGACATACTTCAAAAAAGAAAAATGTAACCTTTTATTCATAACATCAGTTTTAATGCACTAAGACAGTATTTTCCTCAAGGCTTGTTCACAAGGATGCCTAAGCCTCTTGTGAAGTGTGCTACATGACATATGTGACTTTAACACTGCATTTTTGACAAAGAAATGTATTTTCTTGATCTCATTGCGACTACTAAGAGCTTATTTTTATTTTGAAACAGAAGCAAATAAAGTACGTGTTGAAATTGACAATTTGGGTTCAACTTTTGAAGGTGGAGTTTAAGAAAAAGATTTCCTAGATCTTTTTGAGTTTGTCACTTGGTATAACCCCTCCTTAGCCGTTTCTTGAAGAATTAATTTCTCATTCTTATCCTTTACAACACAAGCAATTTTGTGAAATTCAATATGTAAATCATTATCATTAATCAGTTTAGATATGCTCAACAAGTTCTTAATTATCTTAAGTACACATAATACATTTTTGAGTTCCAAGTGCTCACTTATAGTAGGATCCATAATAGGCAAATGACATATACCAATATGAGTAATAGGGAGTTTTTGTCTATTACCTACAATAAGCATTTGATTACCTCTGTATTCTAATTTGACAATCATATTTCATATCATTTGTAACACAATTAGTTGCCCCACTGTCTATGTACCAACCCTCATCATCATCTTGATCATGCACAGCTACATATGCATTGTTTTGATACTGTGAACTTACTTTGGAGGTGAAATTCTCAACAAACTTGTGCTAGCACTTAGCAGCTTCATGGCTCTTCTTTTAGCAAATCTAACAAATGGTTTTGGGTTTGTTCTTGTCATACTGTTATTTTTCTTTCCCTTTTGCTACATTTAAACCACTACTTTGATTGTAGTTTTTAGAAAAGTTTGGAGAGCTATTATTCTAGCCATCATTTATTCTATAATCTTGTGCTCTTTTGTTTGGCCCAGATCCTCTTTGTCTGTTATAGTTCTGGACATTTGAAAACCTTCTTTGGTTCTGGTAGTTTCCACTTCCCTTTGAGGTTATGTTTGCTTCAAAGTTTCCCACTTCTTGTGCATTTCTTTCAAGTCTATTTTCATAACTTAAAATATCTGCATAAACATCATCAATAGTTATATCACTTAACCTTGATGTAATATTTACTATCACTGGATCAAAATTGGAGTCCAATCCTTCAAGAATATACTGAGCTAGACTTTATCAATGACTAGTTTCCCAGTCATGGCTAAGCTTTTGCAAGTTTTCTCATCTTGCTATAGTATTCTACAATGCTCAAGCTTATTTTCTTTGATATGTTGAGTTATCTCCTAATTTTAATAAGTTTAGCCTTCGATTGTGAGCAATACATCATCTCTACAGCTTTTTATAATTGAATAGAACTTGTGCATTCAGTTACTATACAAATCACTTTCTTACTAAGAGTTGACAGTAACCAATTTAGAATAAACTAGTTCTGTCTTCTCCAGATTGTTGACAGTGATTTTGCTTTGGTTTTCTCCCATAGTTACTAGAAATCTGGCTAAAGGTATCATAGCTTCATCGATGTAATCCTCTAGATCATTTCCTCGAATGAATGGAAGCACTTGAGTCTTCCAGATTATATAGTTATTTTTGTCAAGTTTGGTACTGACAATAAATATGAGATTGCTTAGTGTCTGGCTAGAGTTTTAATTTCCCAACGGGGTTTGAATTTTATGTTTCTACTGTTGCAAAGTTATGAGATATGCTGATATTGGCCATTGCCCTTAAATATAACCTGCTATGATACAAAGTTAAATTTTTCATAAATGGAAGGCTAAAAAATGCTCTGAAATAATGCTCTTTCAAAGAACAAAAGAGATTACCGTTTCATTGAGCTTTGGCATAACTTTTACAGCTCTTAAGAATATGTTTATATACATCTATATTGTACACGTCAAAAATTGATGTAATGATTACAAAATAATGAATTAAAGAATAAAAGCAATGATTGCAATTCCCTTTATGATAGTTGTGTGTAAAGATGTTGTATGATCCCAGGGTTCTGTATTTTGTTGTGTAGTGTGATTGGTGTTATAGTAGTTAAGCGCAAACACACGCTATAGTATCAAATAGTATAAGATTTTAAGTCCAAGTATCGATCTCACATAGACTATACGATATAATTCTTTTAATCAATTACTAAAATTATACCTACTTTACTTTTATCCAGAAACTTAAAATCTAAAAATCAATTGATTAACCTAAAAGAAAATAAACAAAGAAATAAATCCACCAAAGGATAATAATTTAGGGTATAGACTTATCCTCTAATATTTCATAGGACTAATTAATATCTTAGGTAATCACTTAATATGAATTGATTGGCTTAGACACTAATCTCATCACAAACTTCTGTTGATGGTCAAGTGACTATATTACGCATTCTAATAATCATCTATATGTCAATAGTAATAAAATTAGAATGTAATTTAGTAAGATCAAGTTTAAATCATACCATACATGCCATCTAGGTATATGTCTATCCTAGGCTATATGAATCTCTTGTTAAACTCATCATGGTTCCTTAAACATTTAAAATATTGATCAAGTATAATAAAAGTATTAAGATCAAGATAGAATGAATCAATTATATATATTAAGTTCATAAACTAAGAATTAATAAAATTCAATTACATACTAGGTTCAATAGACTAACTCTAGATAAGCAAATTTAGCTCATTACAAAATCAAGAGTATCAAACCAATTCATGAAGAACGACGAGAACAAGAACATAATAATAAAGAAAATAAGAAAAACTAATCAAGAAGATGCCTTGATGTGCTTTGCTCTCTTCCTTGGCTTGAATCTTCAATCTTGAACTTGATTTTAGAATTCTTGGCTTTGATCTCTCCATTTTATGTGTGAATTGTTTCTCTGTATTTTTACCTCCCTAAAGTATGTATTTTGGTTCTCAAAAAAGTATTTTATAGCTATGAGAAATCCTAGGGGTAAGGGCCTTCGAATCCAAGTTAAAATATGACTCAAAATGAGACTTTTCTTCATTTATCGCGTTGGCGTTAAAACCTGGAAAACAAAATCTTGTGTTACTCGACGAGGCACCGCGATGCTCCATATTCTATTCGAGCATTGCGACACTCATTTTGGGTGCTGCAGTGCCATATCTGTTTTGGCTGGTGGCATAATTTAAGCGTATCTCCTTCGTTTTTTTTGTTTGATTTACCTCTTGTGTGTTCCGATGCCTCACATTTTTCTTCGTGCACCCATTTATGATTAAAAAAAATTAAATAGCCAAATATTCATGAATTGGAACAAAATACAAAGTTTAAGGACCAAGTATACTAGTGCATGTATACCCCTATCAAATACCCTCAAACTTAAGAATTTGCTCTTCTTCGAGTAAAACAAAGACAAATATTTACAACTTATTCTTGACTCTAAATGAAATCTAAAAATTAAAAACAAGTTCTGATTGATTAAATGATCATTCTCATTATCTCAAATGCTGTTAAATAGTACAAGACTTTTCAGAAATTGATAAACAACTTTCAACAATCCTCATACCATTCATCAAGTACTTCATTCTCTCTTATAAATGTCACTTGTGCATGTGTGTAATAAGCAAATAATTAGCCAAATGAAACATAGATTTGCTCAATACTTTAATAAAAGTATATAAAGATAATGTCTCAGCATATTTTAATTTACCGCTACCATAAGCTTGTTGTTCATATAACTCTCCACTAATATAGAAATACACATGTTTAAGGATCTATTTAGGACTTTAATTAGCTTGTAATGCAAGGCTAGAGTCAAGGTGGAATATAAAGATATACATATGAAGTTCAACTCATACCATGAACACTTAGAATTTACTTAGAAACCTCTTGATCTTTTTTTTTTCTTGATTTATCTCATCCCCTAAACTTACGATATTTTCATCTTTCTTTTAATCACACTTTTGCAAATAATTTCTTTTTTTTTTCTTAAGTTGAGGGTATTTCAATTTAGCACTTTTTTTCGTTTCATATTTTTGTGTACCCTAAACTTAGATTGATATGAACCTCCAAGACTTATTATTTTTTATTGCATTACCCTTTTCATAAATACAACATTTTTCCTTTTAAAAATATTTTAAAGTAAACTTAAGGTTTATGGTGGTAGTAGTAGATTTTAGTATAAATAAACTTAAAGTCTTTAGGCTTGTAATATGATTAAACAGAAAACAATTGGGTAATTAGACTCAAAGGGGTGACTACAGATAAATATGCATATAAGGTAGGCTAAAAAATGCTCAATCAGTCCAAAGATGGCATAATATCATTTTTTTTTATTCATGTATTTCTTAAGATTTCACCTCCAGTAGTAATCAAGTAAGTTCTAGAGTGTTTGTCATTACGCTGTGGTGTACTACTTACATGAGTATCTCTAAGCAAAAAAATTCAACTAATACATACTTATTATTAATGTGCTCAAGAATAAGTGATAAAAAATAAAGTCAAAATTAGTTTAAGATTCATGATATACGAATTATCTCAAGCATCTATACTTATAGAAATAAATTTAGCCAATGTTCTAAATCTTATTATAGACTAATGATTATCTTTTTAACTAAAACTTAACAATTAAACAAAAAAATTACCCTACAAGATAACCCAATCAAAGCATGCAGCAAAATAAACAGAGAAAAATATGTTTTCCTCCAAATTTAAATTAGACATTGTCCTTAATGTTTAAAAATAAATTTTAAAATAAGAGAAAATCCCCTGGTAGATGAAGTTGAAGTGTCGCAGTGTTGTGTTCTATTAATGTGACTGCGGTTTCCTTTACTTCCAATGCTTGCGTTTGCTTATGTTGCTTCTTTGAATGCTTGACTTACTGATTTATTTCTATAAAGAAAATAAACTAATATACCTAATATTGAAAATAAGCTAATAAAAATAAATTTTACTTGGGTTGCCTCCCAAAAAAGGCTTGATTTAATGTCGTCGGGTTGACGACTTGAATTTTATATCCTAGGCTAAACACATGAATCACTTTGTTAAGTTCATCATGGTTCCTCAAGCATTCAAAATATTAATCAGGTATAATGAAAGCATTAAGATCAAGATAGAATGAATCAATTATATATATTAACTTTATAAATTAAGAATTAATAAAATTTAATTACATACTAGGTTCAATAGCCTAACCCTAGATAAACAAATTTAACTCATTACAAAATCAAGAGTATCAACTAATTCATGAAGAATAGCAAGAACAAGAATATAATAATTAAGAAAGATAAGAAAAACTAATCAAGAAGACGCTTTGATGTGCTTCTCTCTCTTCCTTGACTTGATCTTCAATCTTAAACTTGAATTTTGAATTATTGGCTTTGATCTCTTAATTTTGTGTGTGAATTATTTCTTTGTGTTTTTACCTCCCTAAAGTATGTATTTTGACCCTCAAAAGAGTGTTTTTATAGTTATGAGAAATTCTAGGAGTGCGAGGCTTTAAATCCAAGTCGAGATAGGACTCAAAATAAGGGTTTTCTTCACTTATCGCATTGGGGCCACAACGCCAAGACCTAGAAAATAAAATCTTGTGTTTATTGACGAGGCGCCGTAGCGCTCCACATTTTGTCTCTAAGCACTACAACACATAAACCTATTTCAGACGGTAGCATAATTTGAGCATATCTCCTTCATTTCTTTTTTTTATTTGTCTTCCGTTTGTTCTTATGCATCATATTTTTTATTCTGCACTTATATGTAATCACAAACATAATTAAATAATTAAATATTTATAAATTTAAATAAAATATAAAAATTAAAGACTATATATACTAATACACATATACCCCCTAACCCTATTATAGTACAAATATTTGTGTCGTATTCTTTTATATATATATATATATATGTGTCAGCTGAGTTATCTATTAATCATGCCACTTAGAAACTTCCTTGTTAACTGGAGTTGACAGGACTAGGACACTCTTGACGTGCTCTGATATTTTTGCTTTAAAAAAAAAGATGGTTTCATCTTTCCCAATTTTTTTTAAAAAAAACAAACTAATAACAACAAAAACTATGCTTCAAAAAACAAAAACAAACTAGTAACAACAAAAACTATTACTATAACTAGCACACTGATTCTACAACAGCCCGTTACCATGCAATGAGAAATTGTTGCTTCTTGTGGTGGAAAGCCACCATATTATATACATGTTTAACTGTTGGTCTACTTATATTTGTGTATATGTATCGAAAATGCATGATTTAACCGATGTGTATATATCGAAAATACATGATCTAACGTGCATATTTTTTCTGTATTTCTATTATATATAATTTTCTCATTGTAATTTATATTGGGCCTTTGTTTAAATTTTTTGAACGTATTCCAATTATAAACAAATTGTGATGGTTGACATCAACAATATACATAATTTAACTGTTATTGTATTCAATCTGTACAAACTCACCATCACCATGTGTTGCCGAATCCTGATTGACCCACACTATCTTGCATAATTTAGAGGCTGCCAACTCTAGAGATTTGAGTTCTTTTTCTCATCTCTATCCACGAAAATCTCTAGACGCGTCGTCGTATGGGTTTTCTTTTCCTCATCTCTATCCACGAAGACATTTTAAAGTTGAATCTCTATCCAGAAGCAGTCTCAAAATTGGATTTTGCTTCTGCCTCGATGGCTTAATCAAGAGGGACCGTTTTTCTTTAAACAGTTATGGACCGGTATTCATTGACTGAGACGGGACATTTTCAACAATATTTTGATTACAAAGAAAATATTTCTAGAGGCTTGTATAAGACGAGACAAGAGAGACACCCGAAAAGATATTTACGGTTCTGATTTCGAGTTAGTGGAAATAGATCCGTTCAAATTTTACTACATAAAGCAAATTTTGCTTGAGAAAAATGATAAGCCCACCTTAGTGAAGGCTGCTTTTTACTAAAATGATCGTGTCATTTTTTTTTAGTGCAAAAATAATATTTTTTTAACTTTTTAACTTTTTTTAAAAGAAGTACGTGCAAGTGATTTTAAATAGATTTCAAATAAAGAATAATAATTGTAAATATCCCTATCAAACTTAATTTGAAACTCATCAAAGATCCTCAAAGAAAAAAGATTAATAATACATTTTACAAGTAAATTGTGGAAGCTTGGTGTATTTAATTGTCACAAGGCCGATATAATGCATACTATAATTCTCATTAGTAGGTAAACAAAATGCCCAAGGGAGATGCCTCTTTTACCTTTAAAGAGAATTTTTAGATACATACAAGGCACTATTGATTATGGGTTGTTCTAAAATAAAGGTAAAAAAATCAAATTTACTTGGTTATATAGATAGTGATTATGTCGGAGATTTGGATAACAAAAAAGATATTTTGGGATATGTTTTTATATTAGATTCAGAAATTATTTCATGGTCTTCAAATAAACAATCTATTGTCATTTTATCAACCATTAAGAAAGAATTTGTTATAACAACTTTATGTGCTTGCCAATTATTTGGTTGACGAAGATTCTTGAAGAGCAATAAATTAAGTAAGAAGGCTCATATGGACTGTTGTGTTGGGATGGCCCAAGTGCAAATAATATTTGTGTTGGATCAACTCAAGCATAATAATTTGAGGCCAAGTCTAATATAGCCCATGGGCATGGCTTGTTATAGGCTTCGTGCCCAAGTCGCAATCTTAATAAGTTGTGCCTATAAGTCTGGCCTAGGGCACAAAAATTTGAATATATTTTATTTTATTTTTAAAAATTTATTTTAAAATAAAATATATATAAAATAGGGCTAGGTGCATAGCCCTGCAAGGCTGAGCCTACGGTATGTTATCTGCTGCACCTACAGTGGCTTAAATTTTTTTTTTTTATCATTCATCAAAGATCCAAAGAGTCGTTGGATTTTTCCAACGGCTCTTTTTTGGTTGTTATATAAAATGCATTATTGTCACTATTTTTCAATTACAAATCTCTCTCAACTCTCTCTTAAATCTCTCCCAAACCTCTCTCAACTCTTTGAAATTATTTCAACTCTCTCAAATTATTTCTTTATTTTTAAATTTTCTTTAATCTAATTTCAAAATTTTGATACAATTATTTATTATCAAATACGATATCAAATTTTAATATTCCTAATATTGTGAGTAATGAAATTGAAAAAAATATGTCAATATCATCATAAAAATAATTTTTATATTTTTTCAGTAGTTAATTTCATTTCACAATTGAAAATGTTAAAAGTATTAAACAAATCAAAAAGTGGTCTAACATCAGAGTTCAAAAATATTTCATGCAAGAGACTCGTACAATTTCTAAAAAAAATTTAAAAAAAAACTATATGTAAATTTTGTCCTAAAACATTAGATGGTAACACTGTAGGTGACACCAGGCATCTGCATCGACATGTAGAGATATATATTCGAGTGCATAGTCTAAAAGATTCAACTCAAATTAAAATTGTCCAAAATTTTCTCGGAGAAAATCCTTTTAGATTTAAATATAATCAGCAACACATGTGTGCTGGATTTGCTAGATACGTTGCAACTATTAAATAACTTCTTTCATTTGCTGAAGATGAAAGGTATGAGAAATTTCTTAAAATATATGTTCAACCCAACTTCTTTCGTGTTCTTGAAAATACAGTTAAATATGATATTCTCACCATATATCATCAAACTACACAAAATTTAATTAATAAAATCTCACAATTTAAATGAGTGTTTATTGTTACTTCTGATTGTTTGGCGAGTGTCACTGATTTAAGGTATCCTTACATTACTTTGTATTATATTGATAGTGTTTTTTTTTTCTAAAAAGAAATTCTTATTTTTCGTGAATTAGAACATCTACACACAACTAATATTATTTTTAATTCTATAATAAATGCTTTTAGAGAATTTCAAATTATTGAAAAACTTATTAATATTACTTTTGATAATTAAAGTGTAAATACTGCTGCTATAGAATTATTTTCTCATCATTTAACACATGTGCGTGGTTCAAATTTTTTTTCATCTGAGGTATTTTTGTCATATTCTTAATTGTCATATTAAAAAAAATAAAAGAAGCAATAAAATTTATTACTGTGTTGAAAATTTGTGAAATAGACAGTGAAATGTTTAAATTTGACGTGAAAACTTATAAGATGTTATATATATAATGGTAAAATCTTGTGTGAGTTTTAATTATTATATTAAATATTATTATAATAATAAAATAAAAAATATTATATTAACTAATGATGATTGAAAATTTGAATTTTATTATATGAATTTTTAGAAGTATTTAATAATGTTATGTTAGCATATTCATGTGTATATAAGCATTTTTTCTATTGCTTTAATCATATATATAAAATTAGTGATATTTTTATCAAGTATAGAGATAATTCAATAATTTTTATTATATGTACTATTATGGAGAGTGAATTCTAAAAATATTAAAAGGAAATTTCTATATTATTTATTTGCGCAGCAATAACAGATCCTAGAATCAAATTGGTCTAGTGTAAAAACTTAATGGCAAAAATTTAAAAAAAAAAAATTGAACTCTGAACTTTTTAATGATTTTGATCAAATTTATGATTTTATCATACAATTATTTATTTTTTATGAATATAAATTTGGACTTTGTCTATAGAAGAAACAAATGACGAGTTTGTTTATGATTAAATTGTATGGAGTATTTTGTTAAAAGATAAAAGAAAATTTAGTTCTATTTTTACTATTTCTATTGCATTTGAATTGAAAAATATATATAGATATTGACTACTCTTTTATATTGAGTACACAACAATAAAGATAATTTGATATTTTATTATGGTGAAAATAAAATAAAATAGTTTACTATGTGCTATTCATCATAGCTCGAGATTTATTAACTCTTCAAGTGTTCATTGTAATATTAAAAATTACTTTTACTGCAGGGGGTAGGATGTTAGATGAAAAACAATTAAGGTTGACATTAGAGATTTTAGAGGCTTTAATATGTGTAAAAAATTAGAAAGATGCAATAAACAGAAAATAAAACAAGTAAGAAGACGTGTTCAAAGAATTTAAGAACTTTGAAATTTTAAATAAAAATTTATAATTTATTATAAAAAAATTAAATTTGCAAATGATAGATAATTCAATAGGTACCAACGTAATTATGATGTATTGTAACTATAATGAAATAAATTTGACTATTTATTTTTGTATTTGTGTCCAATTTTTATATTTGGAATAATATAAATAAATACAATGTTATTGACTGATTTACTAAATATTTATTTTATTTTTATTTTATTTCCAAAATAAAATTATATTTCAATATAACTACCAAATTGTTTAAAACAAAATATAATTGCAATTCTAATTATATTTACATGAGTGGTAATTTTAATTATAGTCATAATTATGATGTAATTTCAATTATGATAAAAACATAATTTCAATCTAGTTATAATTAATAATTTTAATTATTATTATAATATTATAATTACAATTAGACTAATTAAGAAAAGTAATTATTGATTTAATCATGTATTCTAACACAAATATTAAATTTAAAAAATATAAACAAAAGTTTGTTTTGTTAAATGATTGATAACCTTTACTTAGTAATATTTTAGGCTAATAAGGTCTTGCGCACAAAATTTCGTAGCGATAAAATTAAATATTTTATGTAATGAAATTCTTAATTAACTATCCTAAGCATGGCTCGAGGGCTCGATCCATACCTAGCTCGTAATAGATTGTGCCTGGCACAGCTTGTTAAGCCAAAAAATTCGGCCCAATATAGCACGACATCTTAAACTAGCGTTACAGGCCAGACGTTTGTTATTGACTCAAAAAATTAGCTTATTAGATAATGCTGCATACTCATCCTTATATATCTAATACCTATCCAATTTTTATTCAATGTGAGACATGACATTTTCTCCCATCTAATCACGTGACGCCCTCGTTATAGTGTGACCCAAACTTAAGGACCAACCTGACCTATATTGCCCATCCTTTCGAAGCTATGAAACTCACTACTTACGTGACAATCTTTATTAAAGTTCAAGACATAGAATTTTTAGAGCCCACTTGACACATATTGCCTAATTTTCTAATAGCATGAGGGACCCACATCCCATACGATAATCTTCATTGGAGCAATTTTGGAGGTCCACATACGAATGAAAATTCGGATCTCTGATACCACTTATCACGAATAAGACATTTACTAATAACTTAAAAGACTAATCTATTAAATAATAATGTATACTCACCTTTATATATTTAAAATTTATCAAATTTTTATTCAAGATGTGACAATAGACCAAACAGCCCAATATGATTATCACATTTGATCTTATCTAATAAAATAAAATTTTAATATAAAACTTTTTTTTATATGCAATTAAGAGGATCCGTTCAGCCTATTTAAAACTTTTGGATTTCCTCTCATTATATAATTGAATTAAACGTAAAAGCAAAATTATTTGAGCAATAATTGTACCATCAAAAAGCACCCATTTAAGCATTAACCAACCAAAACAATATATCGTTGTCACAACTCACAACATTGACAACTAAATGTGCACTCTTATAAGTGATTAAACTCTCGTGTGTTTCTTTATTTTATCTTAACAAAGTTTGTCTTTTTTTTTAAAAAAAAATTTAAATTATAGTAACCTAACGCATGTGCAAATTATCTTTTGCAAGTAGGTTTGGACGTTCGGTTAGGCGGCTCTCACAACTTTGTTAGGTTTGTCGGTTATAAATCTTGATTAATCGGAGATGAATCAATTTTAGTGATTAGTAGTGCTAAATTTACAAAAGTAGAATATAAATTAATTTTATATTTTAACTTTATAAGTTTAACATTATTATTTAATGATACATCTTAAATTGAAATATTTTAAATTATCTTTTGTAAGTAATTTTTCTTTTATTTGAAAAAGGAAGTATTCCAATAATCGACCTTATTAGAATTTTGATTAAGTTATATATATATATATATATATATATATATGTAACTTTTAAGAATAGACAAGGATTATAAATTATGTATGTAATTAATAAGTATAATTTTATATAATAAAATGCTTAATTATAATTCTTGTAGAGAGTATAGTGTGGCAAGTAAGAGAAATTGCAACGTTAGATCCACTGTCTTTTTACATCTCTTATCTTCTCTCTTTCATTGACTAATATATATTCCAAGAAGATGTAGAACAAACAATAAATAATAATAATAATAATAATAAAAAAAAAGTATATATTCCAACATGATGTAGGACAAACAATAAAAATAAAATAAAATAAAAAAAGAAGAAAAGTTGAAAGGAAAAATAATGGACTCATGGCTTGTCCATGTGCGCTCGGCCCAATTGTACTATCTATAGTTTAGTTTATGAGCTCTTTGATTTACAGAATAAGGTAAGTTTGATTCTAATATAATTTATAATAGTAGAGCTCATAGAATAAGATAAGTTCGACTCTATAATTTGTAATAGCCTAATTTTATATAACACGATACTATTCATCTTGGGTCAGTTTACATCGTTTTATTTTTTGGTATTCTTAAAATATTTTATATTATTTAAAAATGAACTTTATATATATAAATATATATAACTCAATTACTTTATTTAATTAAATAATATAAAATTTTAATACTTAATCTTTATTTTATTTATCTTAATCTTTTTAATTATGACTTCAAGAGTGTTAAATATCGAATAATAAAAATTAGAATTGTAAAAAGTTAGCATTTTACAGTTTTTTTCTCCCACGACAACAACAGTGAGTGTTAATAATTAGTTAATAAGAGGGACTTGCACATGACAATTTTTTAAAAATCGTGTATATATTTGTTAGTACGAAGGAATAGGGGTGGGTATTATTCTCAAATCTGATCCGTTTCGATTTAATTTATTTTAAAATTTTGGATTAAGACGGGAACGGAAATGGATTTGGAACTTGTTTGGGACAGAAAATTCTGTCCTGAACTGGAATTCTTGACCCGTCCCGAACCCGAATCGTTCCGAATCCGAACCGATTTGAATTGTCCTGAATTCGTCCCGATCCGAACCATCCCGAATTATCTTAAATTTATCCCGAACCTGAACCGTCCCGGCCCGAACTATTTCGAATTCGTCCCGAACCTAAACCGTCCCGAATTCGTCCTGAACCCGAACCGTTCCGACTCGAACTGTCTCGAATTATCCCATCCTGAACCCGAATCAAAACTATGTCGTTTCAAAACAATTTTTTTTCAAAAAAATAAATTAAAATTTTCTAACCCAATCTGTCCCGACCCGAAATGTATCCCGATCAGGATACATTTCAGCGTCCTGATCAGATTCGGGTAAGGTTCAAAAAATTTTAAATCAGACCCGAATTCAAAATTGCCCACCTCTATGAAGGAATATCCCATCCTCTCATTGAAAGATCAAACGGTTTTATAAAATAGGAGTTTAATTTTTACTTAAAATGTGTTTGCGTAAATAATTAGTTTAATTAATTCGTGACTATTCTTGATCCGTTCTAATTTGATTCATCTTGAAATTTTGAATCAGGATGGGAATGGGTTTGGAATTCGTTCGGGACAGAAAATTTTGTCCTGAACGGGAATTTCCGACCCGTCCCGAACCCAAATTGTCCCGAATCCCTCCCAAACTCGAATCGTCCCGACCCGAACCATCCCGAATTGTCCTGAATTTATCTCGAACCTGAACCGTGCAGACCTGAACTGTCCTAAATTCGTCTTGAACCTGAACCGTCCCAAATTCGTCCTGAACCCAAACCGTTCCGACCCGAACTGTCCCGTCTCGAATCCGAATCAAAACTATGTCATTTCAAAGCAATTTTTTTTCAAAAAAAATAAATCAAAATTTTTCAACCCAATCCGTCCCGACCCGAAATGTGTCCCAATCAGGACACATTTTGGCGTTCCGATCAGATTCAGGTAAGGTTCAAAATTTTTTAAACTAGACCCAAACTCAAAAGTACCCACTCCTATGAAGGAATATCCTATCCTCTCATTGGAAGATCAAACGGTTTTATAAAATAGGAGTTTAATTTCTACTTAAAATGTGTTTGTGTAAATAATTAGTTTAATTAATTTGTGATTAAGATAATATAAATTTATTTTAAAGTTTTTTTCACTATTTTTACTTATAAGGAGATTTTAGAGGAAAATAATCAACTTTCATCCTTTCGTTTGTTAGATTCATCATGCGATTTAAGATTATTATTGATTTGATAAATATTTATTTTTTATTTTATTATTATCCACTTGAATACTTTTAAACCGATAGTATCGTAATTAACTAGTATCAATTGGGTTAAATTTGGATCCTATAAAAAGAAAATAAAAGTTAGTATTTAGTTAAAAGATCTGGTTTCGAAGGCTGACGACGCACTAGTTTATGAAAGTCTCATTGATTAGTTCAGATCAGATATATATCAGCATGTGGGCCTTGTCTAATAAAATATAACCTATTTAAAACTTTTGGATTTACTCTCATTATTAAATAGAATTATTTTAGCAATAATTGTACCATCGAAAAGCACCCATTTGAGCATTAATCAACCAAAACAAGATTTCGTTCTCACAACTCACGACTCACGACATTGACAACTATATTAAACTTTCACGTGTTTCTTTATAGTAACCTAACTCAAGTCCAAATTATCTTTTGTAAGTAGGTTTGAACTTTCGGTTAGACAGCTCACAACTTTGATAGGTATGTCGATTATAAATCTTGATTAATGGGAGATAAATCAATTTTAATTACTAGCAGTACTAAATTTACAAAATTAGAATATAAATTAATTTTTATATTTCAACTTTATAAGTTTAACATTATTAAATTATGCTTATGACTGATAATTCTGTCGCTAATCTTGCAAGCCGGCTCAAAGAGGCTTTAGGTGTTAGGTGGAAATGGTTAATTAGACTATATATATATATATATATATTATATATGACAAGTATGTGTAATATTTTTCATTATGCAAATTCATTAGGTAAGTAAGAACATCTCCTTATTGTCTGTCTTGTTCCATCCACCAATGTATTAAATCTCGAGGCATGTATATCCAAAACTATTCAATTTTTCTGTACGAGATATATTTTTCCTTAGCAAGAATGTTAATTGTTTGGTTTCTTAGATCGCAACCAGCTAGTTTTAGAGTTTAGATCGATAATAAATAGAGTTTTGTTGTTTATCTTTAGGTATTATATATTTAATTAGAAATTAAGAAATTCGTAATGTTGATGTTTGTTTTCAAAATCGGATACAAAATTCAAATATATATATATATATATATGTGTGTATATATTTGAGTTAAACAACATTATCTAGACTCGTCTGCATTCCAAAACTGTTCAAATAAATAATAATAGTTTTATCAAGTGGCAGTATTGGATGCCGGTGGGGACTGGGGAATGCATTTTTCTCTGGAGAAGTGACGAGAAAAACAAACCTTGGCAGATATAGTACATGTGAGTGGTCTAGAAATAAGCAGCTGTGGGAACAGAAAATTGAGGTTGATAGTGACCATGATGTAGCTGAAGCCTAATCCTTCTAGAACTAAGAATCCTTTAGCCCCAAGGCAGAGCATACAGGACCAGGGCTCTCGTGATGTGCTTTGATACTTTGCTTATTGAAAACAAAAAAAAATATATATATATGGTTTCATCTTTCCCAATTTTTTTAAAAAAACAAAACCAGAAAAACAAACAAGAACAAACAAAACTACTACTGGCACACTGATTCTACAACAGCCCATTACCACGCAATGATAAATTATTGCTTTGTGGTGGAAAGCAACCATATTATATACATGATTTAACTGTTGGTGTAGTTATATATATATATATATATATATGAAAAGAATAATATTAAACATTTTTAATTATATCATAAATTGTATTTAAAAAATAATGTATTAAAAAATTACAAGATCAATTGTTCAATTCCAGTTATGAATATGAATATGCAGTGCTCAATTCTTGTTTTGAGGTGCTCTGTTATGAATATGCAGTGCTCAATTCCAGTTTTTGTGTGTTTATCTTGAT
Source organism: Ailanthus altissimus (assembly GCA_946807835.1). Lineage (NCBI taxonomy): Eukaryota > Viridiplantae > Streptophyta > Magnoliopsida > Sapindales > Simaroubaceae > Ailanthus > Ailanthus altissimus. Next base: position 26,045,505 of record OX327691.1, on the reverse strand, counting down.
CAAGGGATGGTTTTGATATTCCGTGGAGACAAATATTTTCCGATTAATTGTTAAGGAATGCTCTGTATTATAAAGCTTCAAATAATGATGGAGAGAACCAGAGATGACTGCATACAATTTGTCTATAGAATCACCAATCATAATCAGATAAGCATAACAGAAGTTACCTATCAAAGTCCAGCAAGTATAAGGGCAACTGTACAACATATGCACTGGCACTCCTAAATTTCAGAAATATATGAATTAAATTCTAGATATACTGCTGTGTTTTCTTGATATTTCTGATAGCTTAGTGATGAAGTTCAGAAGACCTTCAACAATTAACTTCAATCTTCTTTTTTATATTTTTTCTTTATTACTATTATATATAGTTTTTTCATTGTAATTTATTTTAAGCCTTTGTTTAAACTTTTTGAACGTACTTCATTTATAAACAAATTGTGATGGTTGACGTCAATAATATACAATGTATTCAATCTGTACAAACTCACCATGTGTTGCTGAATCCTAAATAGCCCAGACTATCTTGCATAATTTCTTACTGTTGAGGTCGATTTTACAATTATTTAGGACTACTGTTAAAAGAGAAAATAAATAAAATAAATTGTTAAAGAAAAAATAATTTATTTAATTTGTTAAAAAGAAAACAAATTAAATAATTTTTTCTTAATTAATTTTAAGTAAAATATTCTCAATTATTTTTAGGTGTATTTTATTTTTATATATAATTATTTAATTTAATTTTTTCATTTATTAATATAAGAATATTATTATAAATGTAAAAGTTACTCTTTTATATTTTAAGGTACATCAATACATAATTTTTGTCTAAATTTTTTTTTTCATTCTCTCAATTTTTATAATATTAAAGTCTCTTCTAAATTAATTTTTCTTTCTCTACCACTAAAGAGTAATACAAACAGTGTTTTAAATAATATTACAAAATAATGCTATAAACAGGATCTCAAAACAGTGCCCAACAAAAAATGTGCTGTGAATAGTTTCACAAATAGTAGCAGTAATGAATAGTAGCTATTGTACACGGTATTAATAAATAGTATCATAGTATTGAGCCTTAGGTTACTTATATAACTTTTGCTGATTTGAGAATAGAGGAAGAATTTATTAAGATAATGATAGAGAAAGTTATTGACAATATATATGCTTTCATTATACATCACTCGAATTATTTGAGTCTAATTTTGGTTATCAAAACACTTGAAGGAGATAATTATGAACAATAGAGCCGTGCGATGCGTACAGCTCTAAGTGCCAATAACAAAATTGGATTCATTAACGAAATAATACAAGCACCACCTTAATCCGACCTTAAGTTTCCGGTATGGCAACGATGCAATGATATGGTATTATCTTAGATTTTGAATTCAATTTATTATAATATTGCAAAAAATGTTATTTATGCAGAAACTGAGAACGAAGTCTGTGACGACTTGAAAGATAGGTTTTCTTAAGGGAATGACTCCCGAATTTATCAAATTCGATAAGAAATTGTCGAACAACGACAAGAATCTCAATCTGTTTCAGCTTATTACACTAAAATGAAGTCACTTTAAGATGATTTGACTTTTTATTATTATCCAATTTTTTGTACTTGTAGGGGCTTTAAAAACCATTGTCGAACTAGAAGAAAAAGAAAGAGTTATGCAGTTCTTGATAGGACTAAATGAATCTTATGTTAGTGTGTAAGGTTCAATTTTCATAATAAGTTATCTCTTAGACACAAGTAAGATTCATGCCTTAATACTCCAACAAGAGAGACAAACTGAAGTAACCATTTGAAGAGAGAGAGTCAGTCATGCTGCAATGCAAGTTTTAAACACTTCAGAAACCAAAGAGTGAACATCAAAGAAAAAATGGTTCTATTAATATGGAAAAGACAACCACACCATTGATTGTTGTTACTTTTCTCCATGGTTTTTCACTTGGACACAAACTATATCGTAAGGAAGTGAAGTCAAGAGGAAAGAAACCTAATGTCAATAACTTGACGACTAAAGAAGAATCCGAGAGATAAAGTCTTATTAACATCACTTTCACTCTTGAAGAGTACAATAAACTCAAAGCTCTACTTTGAAAGGATAATGGTTGCACTTTGTCTTTTGTGAACACTATAGGTATTAGCTCATATTTTTGTTATAAGATTAAATCTCCATCACATACTAAGTGAATTATTGATAGTGGGGCTACCGATCATGTTTCTAATGTTCAACCAACATTGCATAAGACAACTCCTTCCCATAATTCTGTTTAGTTACCAAATGGAAGTCAAGCTAAATTTGAGTGTGTTGGATCAACAAAGTTGTATGATAACATCACCAAATGGAAGCCAAGCTAATGATGTTCTCTATATATAAAAATTTATAGTTAATCTATTATTAGTTGGTAAAATTACTCAGGCATTAAGTTGTAGTATAACATTTTACCTTGATTTTTGTGCGATGTAGGACATGGCTACGAAGAAGACGATTGGCATAAGGAAGCAACTTAATGGTTTATACTATCTTAAAATTAGCCAAATACCTTCCATCACACTCCACACTCAAATTCAAAACCTTTATGACCACATTGACACATCAACCTCACCTTTACCATTTGACACAACAAAAATCCAAGAGCCACTTCAGAATGTCAGTGTTGCGGCACTATCCACTCCACGCTATAACACCTACATTTAGATTTCTGACACCCTAGTGCTAATTATTCCCTACCACGACACCATTTTTGCCAGTACCTAGGAGCTAATCCAAAATACCCTAGTTTTACCCAAATTTAAAATACTCCCTGATTCTTATCCACCTTGACGTTCTTCTCACCCAATAAAGCTCTCAACCAATCTCAAAGATTATGAGGCAAATCATTCCAAGCTTCTTACTCTAGGCCCACTTTCTTCTTTAGCTATGTTTAGCACACGCCACCCAATTTGAAGGTATGTCTTTTATACCCATCTCTCTTATTCATATAAGACTTTTATCAATGTTGTTTCTCACATAATTGAACCAGAAATATATGAACAAGCTTGCCATAATCCACATTGGGTAGCCACCATGAATGAAGAAATCTTAACCCTTGAAGCAAACCATACCTAGAGCATAGTCCCATTACCTTTTAGTCACCGACTCATCAATTGCAAATGAGTCTACAAAATCAAATACAGCTCTAATGGTTCAATTGAGCAGTATAAAGCTCACTTTGTAGCTAAAGAGTTTACTCAAAGCGAAGGTATTGCCTACACTGAAACCTTTACTTCTGTGACTAAGTTAATTACTTTTTAGTGTCTTTTGTCGATTACTTATATTCGTCATTGACATCTTTATTAGTTAGATGTTCAAAATGATTTTCTTCATGTGAATTTGACTGAAGAGGTCTACATGATTCTTCCTTTAGGTTTTCGTTGATAGAGGGAGTAAGACTTAGTTTATCTTCTTTATAAATCTCTCTACGAATTAAAGTAAGTCTCATATAGTTTGTTTCATAAGTTTTTTGATGCCATCCAAAAATTTAGTTTCCACTAATCACAGACAGCCTATTCTTTATTCACTAAGGTTAATGGCAATTCTTTCACTATTATCCTTCTTTATATTGACAATATGATCATCACCGGCAATAACAAGAAAATGACATAAGAGGTAAATAATTTCTTAGCCAGTTATTTTCGAATTAAGGATCTCGAGCATTTGAAGTATATTTTTGAAATAGAAGTTGCTTGATTCAAAGTAAGAATTTCTATCAACCAACAAGAATATACACTTGACATACTAGAGGAGACTGGACTTCTAAGTGCCAAACTTGCAAAGTTTTCCATGGAACTAAATCTCAAGCTTGCTTCTAATGAATGGGAGTTGCTTAATGATTCAAGTCACTATCGCATGTTGATTGAGAAGTTAATTTATCTTACAATCACTAAATTAAACATTACTTACTCAGTCAACACACTTAATCAATTTATGCAACAACCCAGAAAATCACATCTCGAAGCAGCACATCGAGTTTGTGGTACTTAAAAAAAAATGCTCTCAGACATGATCTTTATGAAAAGTCACAATTGATAGGCTTTTGTGATGCTAATTGAGCTAGATGTCTAGATATATACGATCAATTATTGGTTATTGTGTTTTTTTTTTATAATTCACTGATTTCATAGAAATGTAAGAAACATATCACAGTATCACGGTCCTTAGCAAGATCTGAATATAGGTCCATGGAATTAATTAAATTGGTTACAATACTTATTAAAAGATTTGCAAGTATCTCACTCAGAATTAGCTCAATTCTTTTGTGACAACCAAATGGCAATTTACATTTCAATCAATCTAGTCTTTTATGAAAGGATAAAACATATTAAAATAAATTGTTATTAAATTCGTGAACGAATACAAAAATGAGAGCTTAAGACTTCTTTCGTAAAAAATGAAAAATAAGTTGTCGACCTTTTTATTAAGCTATTAAGTCAATATGTTTTTTTTTCTTTCTGTTTGACAAATTGAGAGTTCTTAATATTCATTCTTCAACTTGAGAAGGGGTGTTAAAAGAAAAAAACAAATTAAATAACTTTTTTCTTAATTGATTTTAGATAAAATATTTTCAATTATTTTTTAGGAGTTTTTTATTATATATAATTACTTAATTTAATTTTTTTATTTTCAACATAAAAATATCATTTTAAACGTAAAATTTACTCTTTATATTTTAAAATACAATAATATATAATTCTTGATCAAAATTTTTCTTCTCGTTCTCTCAAATTTTCGACTGCCAACTTTAGAGATTGCTACTCCTAGGACATGGGACAAATTGAACAATGGCTATCGAAGAATTATAGAAGGAGACGCGTCGTCGTATGGCTTTTCTTTTTATTATGTCCATCCATGAAGACATTTTACAGTTGAATCTTTATCCAGAATCAGTCTCACAATTGGATTTTGTTTCTGCCTCGGTGGTTTAATCAAGCCCTCAGAAGCCAACGCTCAAAATTTGCCCAAAACAGGGGCCTTTTTTCTTTATTTTTTTTTTAATAATAAAGAAGGAGCGTTTTGATTTAAATAGTTCGGACCAGTATTCATTGACTGGGGCGATACATTTTCAACAATATTTATATTACAAAGAAAAGATTTCTAGAAGCTTGTATAAGAAGAGACGAGAACAGACAATTTCGGTTCAGATTTCGAGGTAATGGAGGCAGATACGTTCAAATTTTGTCTTAAAAAAATAAAAAAATAAAAAAATATATTATTTTTTAATATAATTTAAAATATTTGGATAACGGAACTCCGAGAGAGAGACCTCGCTGGAATTGCATGGCTGCCACTTGCCATAATTTGCCAGCAAAGTAACAACTATATATTATTAATATTTTTAGATATAGATACGAGAGGAATCCAGAGAGAAACCATCTTTATAGTAGCTGTAGCTGCAGCTGCATTCACTAGGCTTCGGGGGCTTCGGAAATAATGGGATTAGAGAAAGAAAGAGTTTGTGTAACAGGAGCTGGAGGCTTTGTTGCTTCATGGCTCGTCAAGCTTCTCCTTGACAACAACTATATTGTCCATGGAACTGTCAGAAATCCCAGTAAGTTTTTGTTCTTCCTCTTTTTTCCTTCCATGGAGAAATTGCGATATGAAGTTATATATACAACATTGTATAACAACGGAATGAAACTATTTCAAACTTATACAATAAAAAAAAAATATACATATATATACAAATAAAAGAAATTATGAACATATTCGCGTTAAAGAACTGTTATTTTTTATTCTGAAATATTTATTTTTATTTGAGAGATATAATTCATTGTTGGCTGATGTGAATGTATGGTATTTGAGTAAGATCAGATAATTCCAGGAGGATCTATATATATCTTTAATTTGTAGCTCAATAAATTTTCTGCAGGATTTTAAAGTGAAACTCTTCTTTTTTTTTTTGGGTTACAGAAGATGAGAAAAATGCTCATTTATATAAGCTTGAGAAGGCATCTGAGAATCTGAAACTCTTCAAAACAGACTTACGAGATTACCATTCACTATACTCTGCGATTGAAGGATGCATCGGCGTCTTTCATGTTGCCAGTCCTGTTCCAGAAACATTAAGTGCACAAAATCCTCAGGCAAGGATGAACCCCCTATATATCTTTTAAGTCCTTGCTAATTGCTTGCTTGCATTTTGAAATTTCACCTTACACTTCTAATTTGTATGTTTTATTTTTGCTTACAGGAGGAATTGATTGAGCCAGCTGTTAAGGGCACACTCAATGTGCTGAAAGCATCTCTTGATGCAAAAGTTAAACGAGTTGTTTACATGTCTTCTTCTTCTGCTGTTGTCCTGAACCCCGATTGGCCCAAGGACAAACCGAAGGATGAGACTTGTTGGTCCGATAGAGAATTGTGCATAGAAGAAAATGTAACCCATATAAAAATAATTTTTGTCTATTCATATGTGTATCTATCTATATATATATATACATATATATATATATACCCCTGCAAACTAAATGCAAGTTTTTTTTTAACCAGAACTGGTACGCAGTTTCAAAAACAGAAGCGGAAAAGGAGGCTCTAGAGTTTGCCAAAAGAACTGGGCTTGATGTTAATACCAATTGTCCCGCCCTCATTTTGGGCCCTCTTCTACAATCCAAAGTGAACGCAAGCAGCCTGTATCTCATTAACCTTTTCAAAGGTATCTATCTAATCATTCCATTTCTTTCTTTCTTTCCTTTTTTCTTTTGGATGGTTTATTGAAAATGTATAAATTGTGTGGAGTTGACTTGAGTTCAGAAAACTACTATACATGCAAACTACTTATAAATACATTTATACAAACTGATGTAGTGCATAATATGATAAGATGAGTGGTATATGAGATAATGTACATAATTTACTTGTCAAGTTACAGCACATTTTACGTGATCTGTCTATACTAATGATCACAGGTCACAAGTCATGCCTAAACAACTTTCCAGTGATAGTGGATGTGCGTGATGTGGTAGAAGCAATGCTTCTGCAATTTGAGAAGCCTGAGGCAGAGGGGAGATACATATGCTCATCCCACATGATCTCTGCAAGTGACCTGGTTGATATACTCAAGGCTAAATTTCCTGATTACGACTATCCTAAAATGTAACTCTCTTGCTAAAGATCTACCAATTGGAATTTTATGATTACACGATCCTTTTTTTCATTATGCATTATTTCTAGTAATTTTTTTTTACCAAAAATCGCTTTTGCTTATGTTTTGACAGCTTTATTGATGGACCGCGATATGACTTGTTCACATCAGAGAGATTGCAAAAACTTGGCTGGACTTGCCGACCATTGGAAGAAACTCTGGTCGATTCCATTGAGAGTTACAAAAAAGCTGGAATCTTGAAATAAGACGTTGACATTTGTGTTTATTTTCTATGTTCTTGTTTAATGATAGTACTTTGTTGCCCAGTAAAGACTAGTACTACTGATATTGGTCCGTGAATGTCTCGTAAATTAGTTCAAATTTACTATTGTTGGCATGCGGGTTTAATCCAATTTGAGCTTTTCAATATAATTTAACTTTTTTTGTGGTTTTATTTTTACTGCTCTGCATAAAGAGTGCTAGCATCAGTTGGGATTATATTAACTGTTATTTCTAAAATTGTTGTTTTTTAAAATTTACACTCTGCTAATAAACTTATGGTGGATATTGCTCCATAGAATTCATCCGGGCCCAACAAAGTACAACTATAAAGACCATCTTAGGACCCAATAAGCGTATTCTTGCATGCCACCAAAAGAGGATGGTAACTGGCACAAAATTGCTTGGATAAATAGAGTTCTCAGCTCTATTTATTGTGGAGAGAACTCTATGCTCGATGTGGGTTGGTTTTAGATTTTACCAAAGGCTATAGAATAGAATTCCTGGTATCATACAGCTAGCAGTCCTCGGCAACAACATTTATGATAGTAGGTTAAAGTTTCGAGGACTTCACACGCAATATTGGACTCATGGTGCCTGAAGAACGTAGGAGAGGCACCACTGAGCCCATATTGCCAAAAAAGCGCGGACATGCAAGATCTCCAACGACACCACTTCTCAATTTTCCGACTTTCCACACATTCCAGAATAGGGGGCTAACCAACTGACCAAGAAACCTATAAAACCAGTTCTCAAATTTTCGGCTTTCCACACATTCCAGAATATTGGGGTAACGAACTGACCAAGAAACCTGTAAAGGGGAGCATGCAAAGATAGAAAAAAAAAAGTAAGACATTTTTCTACACAACAGAAGCTCATTCTTTCATTTGCTTTCTTCTTTCTCTCTTCGAATTGAAATTTAAATAATAAAAACTTACTTAAGCATTAGAAAATTATTATCAAAGCAACCACAAATGTAGTCCTTAAGTTTATGAATGCAGAGAGTTCTTGGGGAACCAAAGGTGTAGACCTCGAAAGGAGAAATTAAGTGTCATCATTTTGAGAAAATTTATCTGCTAACTAAGGCCCAATTCATTAACTGAGAACCAATAAATCAATTCTCTGAGGATTGAGGTCAACAATAGATATAAAATACCAAAACAATAGGACATGTTGATTTTAAAACGACTGACACAATCGTGACAGACGCTAATACTGCTCTTAATCTCATTTAGCGTTTATCGTACATATTAAAAACATCAAAGATTCAAACTTGTGTACACCAAAATTGCATTCAAACCTGTTTTCATAACAATTACAACCATTCAATCGTACAAATTGTCATGTGTTTCTCAAAAAATATCTGAACAAGCCCTCGACTTTCCTAATATTTGTTATTTAATTTGTTTTTGCTGTTTTTTTTAAAGAGACAACTTTTGTCATTGTTAGAGATAGAAATGGACTGCATTTTTATTATCTTTGATTGATTAAAATTGTACAAAGTGAACCTTTTTTATATATGTTTTTTTTTTTCAAGACAACAACAATAAGTGTGAATCCAAAATGTAAATGTCATCAAATTCATGTCATGGAAATTCAATGGACAGTGGCATGCTCATCCAAAAATTCTATAATCATTGGCAACCTTTTGATAGTTATAGACGCTCACATTAGTCCTAAAGAGGGACCATTTAATTAAAAAGAAGAAGAAGATGTTTTACCTTATCTTAGTGCCTAATAAAATAAATAGAGGAATTAATCTTGAGAGTAATTAATGAAAAAAGATATATCTGAGAAGTTACGAGTTATTCCTTTGTTGTTCGATATTTTTATTAGTTTTTTTCATAATTTTTTAAGAGATAGGGACACTTTAGTTCTTTGAATTTAGTTTAATTGACAACTTTGTTTTACCTAAATTGAACACACCTAATTTTATCATAATTCATTGATTTTTCTATTAATTTAAATAGAATATACATTTTTTGTAGTTTAAATGACTTATTTACCTTCTAACTTAAATGTATAATAAATTTAACTTTGGACATATGACAGAATTTCATCTATTCACTATTTTTGAATATATAATGCAATCTCATCGGTTTATATATTTATATTTATATTTTATTTTTAAATAAATATTATAAAAAATGACACGTATAAAATATGATAAGATACAAACGACATGTGTCATCATATAATTGGATTCATATATTTTAATAAAATATTTTAAAAATTAAATAAATTAAATAAAACATAAAAAATAATAGAAAATGACAACTAGCCACTGGTACGACTAGTGGCTACTGCTTCTGCCACCATCGAGCGACTGCCAATGACCAGTGGTAAATTAATTTAAAATCGATATCATCAAATTCAAAACTGTGTGATTTACGCAATGGTGGAGTTCTTTTCATTAATAGAGTACTCGAGAGATGCCAAAAGTAGACAAAAGAGTGGCAACCATTGTACCGTCATCGTTGAGTGGAGGTGCATCACTATTACCATTAGATAGATCGCTGTTCTACAACTCCAATAGTGATGGTGGTTCCGACAGCGTTATGGTGGCCGTCACCCTTCTCTTTACTTTTAGTACTTGTCAATTCTCCATTGATGAAAATTTTCACTATCGTATAAATCACAAATTTTGAAGTCCAAAAATATTAATTTTGAGTGAATCTATCACCAGTGACCGATTACTCTTTTTCTGAGCGTTGAATGAGTAATTATAAAAAAATTTCCTTATTCCATTTAAATTAATAAAAAAATTAATGAATTATAAAATTAGATATTTTCGATCTAAATAAGACAAAATTTTCAATTAGATCAAACTCGAGAGGGTAAAGTATCCCCATCCCAATTTTTTAATAAGTGCCAATATTTATTTTTTAGTTTTTGTTTTATGACTAAAAGTGACTAATTAGCCTTCTAAGAAGGGATAATGGTACTTACTAAAAAGAGAAAAGGATTGATGGACCCCCGAGTATAGCAAAAATGACAAATACATCCCTCTTCTGAAAATAAGTAACATCTATACTCCATCCATGAGTTTTTCTATTAAAAATAAAGATAATCATTGACATTATTAAATGACTCATTTTCTCTCAACAACGTTGACCGATATTGACTGACTAATGGCTATTAATTGATTGGTGACCAACGTTAACCTATTGATGACAACATTATATGACCGACCATTGACAGGCAACATATTCACTCATTGTAATACTATTGAATTTCAAATTTTATGATATACATGATAATAGGGTTATTTTTGCCAATTCAGTATTAGAGGTAGAGGAGTCCTAAAACTAGCGAGAAAAGTAATAGCTTCATAATGTCATTATCAAAACGATTTTCTCATTAAATTTTAGGCTCTTTTGATGCTCCACAAATAACCTTACTATCGCGTAAATTATAAAATTAAAGTTTAATAGTGTCTATAAAAAGTTGATATATCACCAATCAATGGTCAATTAATGATGGTTAATGTCTAGTTAACGGTCAATCAACAATGGTGAATAGTTAGTTGATAATTGGTCAACACTAGTCAACATCAGTAAGTTAATGATCAACTAACATCGGTCACCGGTTGGTCAATGCCTATTGAGGGTAAATGAGTGATTTAACAAAGTCAACCTTGATTTTAATAGAAAAACTAATAAATGAAGGTACATATATCATTTATTTTCAAAGAGGGGGTGCATTTGTCATTTTTGCTATACTTCAAAGGTTCATTGGTCATTTCTCTTATTCAAAATAACAAGAACTAGTTGTAGGGATTTTTGATTATGTGCCATCCTTTTTATGTATGAATATTTACTTTATATTTATACTATTATCATTTCATTAAATCACTAATTATATTTAATATATGGTATGATGTTTGTAACATTTCAGACATTGTATGATTTGAAAGAGTTCAGATCTGGTCTAAATGAGTTTAGATCAATGCTAAAAATTAGCAACATTGAGAGTTATAAATTCTAAGAGTTAGTATTGATAAGAGTTACCAAGTTATGAGAGTTAGCGAAATCTAAAGAGTTAGAGCCTTGTCTAAAATAAGACAAAGACCTGAGAATATATTAGTAATGACATAGTTGCAAAAAGTCGCAAATGATGTTAGAAAATGTCGTTATGCAAGTATGTTCTCAAACACTATGTTTCTGATTTATCTTTACTGATGCAGGTCTGTTAGTAAAGACCTTGTTATATATAGATTAGTGTATGTATATCTGAATGGTTCAGATGGTTAGTCTTAGCTGATCATTAGTTTAGTAGAAGCTCATATAGAGATACAGGTATTCAGTTAGAACTGAGTATTGAACAGACTCACAAGGATCTCAAATAGATATCGCATATAGTCGTTAATGGAGGGTCTTCTTAAGTTGAGTAGTATTTGTGGTCTTTTGACCTAAGCGCCATGGTGGGCTTGTAAGTGATCCACCATACTTTAGTTTTACACATGTTAAAAACCTTTTATGGTTTGATTGTTAGGTGTTGTTGGGTATGGTTCGAAGCTTATAGAGCTCGATGTGCGTAGATATGAGATCCATTAGCTCATTTAGACGAGTAATATATCATAATACTCCAAGATTGTGTTTCAGAAAGTCTTATGCCGATAAGCAGTTATACCCGAAAAAAATAGTTTTATCATAGGGATAAATAATATTGCAAAAGTGTTTGCTGATATTATTTATTGAAATATAAATCTAGAGATAAGTTTACGATCGATCACATAGAGACTTGACGGTGTTAATCTATATCTCTATTCTTCTAGGATATCTGTGATGGATGGATTATACAAATATGTTATAATCTCAACTTATATGGTCTAATGCGCTATTTTGTAATATCCGTAATATGTGTGTGGGACATTGTTCATGGACATATGGACAAGTTTCATATGACAAACCGGGTATGGACCTAGAGAGTCTCACAATATGAAGTGTATTTATTGTACACCAGGGCAGCATATTAGATCAAACTATTCGGTCCAAGAAATTCCAGCAAACCGAAAATATGTTTAAGAGGTTTCTCAAGATGTGTATTTGTCAAGACTTAAATATTAAGTACATCACATAATTGATTGACAAGAGTTGTTAACTAATAGAATGTTGACAAATGAAAATATATTGTGCATAATTTATTTTTACCTTGAAATTACAAATTTACCTTGTTAGTAAATACAAGCGAGGTAAAAGAAATTATTCAAAAATAATTTTCAGATAATTAATGTAAAATTTATTTTTTATTATTATTACAAAGGGATAAATATTAATTATGATAATGGTATCATTTACCTAATGAGGGGCCTTGATGTTGGCAATTAATTACTTAAAATAATTAAAGATATTTCAACATTAGATAAAGGAATATTTGATAGCCATTAATAAAATATATTTGATAAGATAATACAATGAAATGGCCAACAATGTTTAATGTTAGGCCAGAAAAAGCATTAGAAAATTGAAACAAAAATTTGAATGAATTGAATTCATTCATGAGATGCATAATACAGAAAAGAAATATGGAGAGAGAATAGAGAGATTTTTGGCTAAGTCATTTTCTAAGTATTCTTACAAATGGTGGTGTAAGAACAAAAAAGAATCAAATACATTCTATACCTCTCATCTCTCATAAGTAACAAATACTAATAGATTAAAGTGTTTTAAGAGTTAAAACATTTTGTTGCTAGAAATTTATGGCTGCTATTCTAACTTTACAATCCCACCGATTTATAGTTGTGAACTAGAATTATACAACAGTACACTTCAAGGTGAGCTTAAGACTTGAAAATTGGAGTTCTTGAAGAATCAAAAAGCTACCTTCAATCCGGTTAGGTTTATTTACTTGCAATTATTTAAATAATACTTATAAACATATATGAGATATATGTATTTGATTATGCCATATTGAGTGTAATATATATCTGATACTTCTGTTGCGTGTATAAATTTTAAAATTATACATACACTCTACACATCACATACCCACTTAGCACTAGTAAAAATTACAAACAATATAATGGTAATTTGATATAATATTTAATTGCACAAAAGTTTTAATTAAATGATAAGATACATGTCTCTTTATTTCTCACTTTTAGTTCAATTCTCGAAAAACTTTTCAAAATTTTAGTTAAACTCTTAACAAAACTTCCAACGTGATTTCTACCAAAATAGTTTTATATGAATTCGTTATAGAACCTCAGATTTTAGTATTTGGAATTCTATACTGATACTTGTGTATTTTGAATTTCATAACAATTGAACAATAGAGAATCTAACCATGAAATTTAAATATATCATATTAGACACAAAGGAATTGCTATGCCAATTACCATAACTTTTTGTGGTGTTTTAGTCAATCAAGTAATTATCGTTGTTTAATTGTACTTTAGAGGTTGACAATTTCTAAAAACCTAGGGTCCAAATTAAAAATTCACTAAAATCTAAATCATGGTCTTTTTAAACGAAACAAAATTCTATACAATCCTTTAGATGTTAATTTTTATGTAATATAACGATTATAGCATAACTCATAATAGAAAATGCAAAGCAATTCTCAAAATAGGATATTTTCATGAACAAAATCTACAAAGTTTCATTGTTTAATTCATTATACTATGTAATGGCTCCCCAAAAATTATGCCTAATAACCCTAGAAAAATGAAGTTAAAATCTAATTACGTATTCTTCTTAATAATTTTTTACAAAATTACTTTAAAATTGAAAAATAGTATCAAGAACAATTTGAGGGATTGAATAGTTATCTTCTTGATCTTTAAATTTTCCTTAAGGATTTTCTTATCTCATTTTTTGAAGTTTGTAAGGTTATCTTTTTAAGGAAAAACATGATTTGTATGAATAAAGCTCTTGACCTAACTATTTATATCTTAAGGTTTTTTTCTTAGAGCACAAGAAAATCTTAACCCTAATCATATTTTAGTAAAAGACTTTAGGAATTGTAATCCTGATCATATTTCATCACAAGACTTGGCTTTCTTTTCTTATGTTATATTACTCATAATTCTAACCCAAATATTGTTGATGGGCAACTTTTTTAAAAAATACACTTAAGGTTGGTATGTTGCATGTAAGATTGTATTAAAGATGCACCAATGGAGGTAGATTTATTTATAGAGGTACAACTTGCAAAGGCATAAATGGATGCATAGTTAGGGGGATAATTATTGTAAGCAATGTTAACACTTTTGAGCGACTCGCAACATTGCACTAATCAAACTTGTAGGTTTTCATTTTATCTAAGAACTTCATGGAGATAGATTTGTTATTGGGTGAAGGATTTACTAAACTACTCCATTCGTTGAGCTTGTGCATCAAGCTTTTGTTGTAGAGTTAAAATTTAATTTGCGACTTACAGTACAACGACTTGCTGTAGGCAACTTGCAATGCAAGACTTGTGGATTATAAGCATCATTTTATGGCTTGAAGACATAATCATATTGTTGGAAGGAAACATAGTTGGCTTTGGAAGAAGCTCGAATTTGACATTTCTCTATGATTTTCTGAACAAGTAATTAAAGAAATTGGAAAGAAACTTATAAGATTTAATGGCCAAACCAAGAAATCAAAAGCCAAAACTATTTACTATTAGACCAAAGATTCAATGGCAAAAGCAAGAGATTAAAAACCAAAAGCTCCCTTAAAATTAAAGATCACTGGATCAAAAAAATTTAATAGCCAAAATAAGGAATCAAAATTTATGAGTGAAAGATCTAATGGCATAAAAGCATGCTTTTTATTTGATGTATAAGTGGAAAAAGTAAATCATGCAACCAATAAAAAGTCAATCTACAAATAATTTGTTGACCTAAAAATTCGGACAACTTTCAAGTTAATGGGTTAAATTTGTGTTCTATTGAAAAATCATTAATTGAGACTAACAAAATAAAGATAAGTAAATAAAAAGACATTGATGTATAGTGGTTTAGTCCCAACCCAGGCTTATGTATACTTTATCGAGTTTTATGGCTCACTCATATGCATTATTGGTAAAGTATTTACAACAACATAGTTACAAGAATATCACAAAGATAATAATGAAAGAAATTCTCACTGAGGCTGTAGTAGAGAGAAAGTTGATTGTCTTGGATCCCTTGGGATGCCCTCTTCATTGTAAAGTGATCTTTTTTATAGTATTGTCGGTAGAGTCCTTTAGGAATATAATTACTCCTCTATAAATTCTATAATTAATTGATAATAATTTCCCCCATCAATTTTATATTTTAAGGGATATTAACTCCTTCAATCAATTCCACGATTAAAGGATAATAATCCTTAATTTTATGGATAAGGACCACTTTTTAACCTAAAATTTAGGGAGGAATAAGAGTCCCTCAATTGAAAATATTGTTGTTGCTCTAGGGCTGGAAGATTTACTTTTAAATTTTGGGTCTATCTTAGGGTGTTCAAATACAGTAAGCCCTGTGTTTACTAATGGCGAGTACATATATTATAACCAGGGGCCCTAAATTTTGATATTTAAAATGAAATTCTATGATGAAATTTTGCACTTTATGCATAAGGACTTGAACCACTTATGGAAGAGCTTAGAATCTCCGTATAAGGTCTTGAAATAGAGGGACTCGGGACCTCATATAACATCTTGAATTTCATCTTATGGAAGGGCTAGGAATCCCTCGCATAAGGTCTTGGGTTTCATCTTACAAAATGGCAATCGCCTGCTTAAAGTCTTTAGCTTCATCTTATGGAAGGGATCGGGACCCCATGCATAAAGACTTGAACTCATCTTGTGAAAGGGCTTGGGATACTCTGCACAATCAATAAGACATAGATGGCATTATACGAGGATCCAAGACCTCCATATCTTATGTAATCAAGAATTTTTTTTTTTGAGATTTCTATAATTATGGGGGAGGGGGGATTCGAACCTTGACCTCAGTCAAGGGGGCGCGCTTACAAGGGGGCTGTTGCCAATTTGGCCAGCCCCCATGCGCTTATGTAATCAAGAATTATGAATTGAAAGAGTTGAAAATATAACTAGTGACCTTTGATTTTGGGCTTCTTGGTCAAATTAGAAGTCAAACTAAAAATCTTTGACCATTAATTAAATTTGTATCTTATGAAAACTGTTGTGATAAATTGAGTGTTACTGTTCTTTATAGAATTCTCCTTCATGGCTAAAATCCCTAATACTATAATAGAATAATCAGTTAAGGCTAACTAGTAATGGTTCCTATGAAAATATTTTGATGCTTAAACTAGATTAATGATGTTTTGAAAGAGAAAAATATAATGATGCAAAAGTATCACAAGAAAAGAGTGTTTTTTGGAAGAAAAAAAAAAAGAAGATCCCATTTATTGGGGTTTCCTATTTATATAGTTATGTGTGGTTTTGGGTCTCATAAAGGACTTCTCATCCTTTTAGAGTTCTAACCTTCTTTAAAATTTTTTAAGGGTATATTTAGTTATCCATGGCTTTTGGGTGTTATGTTTTGTTCATCTTCGGTCTTTTTGGGTGTCATATTTTATTCATATTTGGACTTTTTGAGAGTTGTCTTCATAATATTGGTGATGTTCGTTCTAGTGAGAAGTATCTGGTTCTAATAATGAGTGCACGGGCTTGTGAGAGAAATATGAGGAGGGTCCTTAGTAGTCCTTAGTTATGTACTCGACTTTTTGTATAAAAAAAAAGACTCATCGACTATATATTAAGAGTAGTGTGCTAAGGGCGAGTCTTTATGGATTGAAGAAGGGACTCCTTGGTCATAGTTTGGAGAGCATTCATTCATATTAAAAGAGAGTTTTATTTGTTGAATGATGATTGTTCGACTTCAACAAGTGTTTGAAGGCTGGTGAGCTTAACAACATTTGTGGGTCAAACAAGTCTTACCCTGATAGGAGTGTTCGACTACTGCAAGCGTTGTTGGGTTTAAGAGATTAGCCTTTATAATTCTTTAAGTTAGGCCCTGCCTCTTGCATTTTGTAGACTATGCCCAAATTTTTAAGGAGCAACAATGACAAAGGAACTTGATTGTATAAGAGTGTGAGGTACACATTGTAGTCGTGCAGCTACTAATTATTATTTTCTTTTGATTTTATTTTACTATTTGAGAGACATAATTCATTATTGGGTGATGTGCATAGATGGTACTCCGTACAAGATGTGATAATTTCCAGTTGAATTATGTTTTTGTAGCTCAACAAAATTTCAATGGTTCTTTACAGTGAATTTCTTAGAACTATTGTGCAGGCCATGAGAAAAATGCTTATTTGTATAAAGTTGAGAAAGCTTCTGAGAATCTAAAACTCTTCAAGGCAAACTTACTGGATTATGATTCCATTTATTCTGCAATTGAAGGATGCAGCGCTATCTTTCATGCCGCTAATCCTGTTCCATCCAACAGTGTACCAAATCCTGAGGCAAGCATTACTGGCTAAATATCTTTTTAACTTTTTAATGTTAGTGGGGTTGGACTTTCTTACCTTTTTAAAACACTATGCTGCAAATGGAACTGATGAAGCCGGCGGTGAAGGGCATACTCAACGTGCTTTGGAAGCGTCTCTCAAGGCAAAAGTTAAACAAGTTGCTTTTGTTATAACTCAATTGCTCTCACACACACGGTCTCTCTGAATCAATATGATATTGAGACCTCTACATATATAATTCAAAAACTTTATCTATCTTATACAATTTGAGAAGGTGAGATTCTGACACCCGACTCTCAATTCATTTATTTTAATATTGCTATCTGTGGCCTTATGAGTATTGAATTTCAGTTGTTACATTCATGTTTTCTAGGACTATTGTTGCCTTTAACCCCAGGTAGCCCGAAGGTCAATTGATAGATAGGCTTGTTGGTCCGATAAGGAATACTGCAGAGTAACTATGTAATCAACTACGAAAATTCAACTCTATATCAAAATTCTAGACATGGTTTCTTGTTATTCTATTGCTATACCTGTAAACTAATTGTTATCTCTTAGTTGCGAGGGACAATGTTCTTTTTAGTATGCACTAAGTGCAAATTTCTTTTTTCTTTTAGAACTTGTACTCTTTTTCAAAAACAGAAGCAACAATTGTTGCTTTGGAGTTTTCTAAAAGAACTGACCTTGAAGTTATTTCCATTACCCCTATCCACAGTAAAAGCAAGCAGCTTAATTCTCATTAAATATTCCATTTTTATTTTGGATGGTTTATTGTAAATGTATAAAAAAAATGGGATCTTTGTGCAGTTACAAGGTTGTATTTGGACAAAAGAAGGTTCAAATCTTTGGATTATGTGAGCGTCTCAACTAGTTTACATAGACATAAATTGAGTTGAGTTGTCTGTGTTCATGTATGTGCTAAAAAACACAATTTCTCCGCGATAACATAATATACTTATCAAGTTACATTCAGGGCTAGAGTCTTGTCATTTGTTGTTCTTATTTGTAGTCTCTAGATTCTAATACTAAACTTTTGTCATCTTTCTGTGCAGAAAGGCTGAGTCATTGGAAAATATATTTTGGATGATAGTTGATGTAACTGAAGCATTGTTGTTTGTATATGAAAAGCCTGAGGCAGAGGGGAGATACATATTCACATCACACACGATCAAAGCACTTGACCTGGTGGATAAGTTGAAGTGTATTCATAATAACTCCAACTATACGAAAAAGTAGGTGTTGATTTTCTGAATGTCTATTGATTCAACTGAACCCATAGAAGTTTCATTGTAATGATAAAAAAAGGTGAGTATTTAAGAAATTTATTTATTTATTTGAGTTAGGATTGTGGGTTATATGACTTAGGAAAGGAAAGTCCAAGTCATATGTTAAACTATAATTAGGATTAAGATTTCCTAAATATAACTAGAATTAAGATTCATTTATGCCTTAAGGAAAAACCTTAAGCTAGAAATAGTTAAGTTAAAAACCCTTATTCATATAATACACGTTTCCTCGAAGGCAACCCTAAAAACTTTAAAACCGGGCTAAGAAGATTCTTGAAGAAAATTTAGAGATCAAGAAGGTAAAGTTTCAATCTTTTAAATTGTTCTTAATACTATTCATTAATTTTAAAGCAATTTTGTAAAAGTATTAAGAAGATTAAGAGATTAAATTTTGACTTCATTATTCTAGGGTTATTGGGCATGAAGTTGGGGAGCTATTGATTAAAGGAATCATAATACATAGTATGATAAAAGAATCAATAAAGCTTTGTAGGTTTTGTTCATAACAATATTATATTTTGAGAATTATTTTGCATTTTTTATTATGAGTTGTGTTAATATCTTTATATTACATGAAAATATGCAATTAGAGGGTTGCCTAGAATTTTGTTTCTTTCAAAAGAATATGATTTGGGTTTTTAGTGATTTTTCGAATCTAACCCTAGGTTCTTGAATTTATCAGTCTCTGTGGTATAATTAAACAACGAGAATTATTTGACTAACTAAAACACCTCAAAAAATTAGGAAATTTGGCATAATGATTTCTTTATGTGTCTAATGTGACATTTAAATTTCATGGTCAGATTCTCAAATTTTTTAATTGTTATGAATTTTAAAGTGTACAATTATTAGTGCAGAATTTTAAATAATAGAATCTAAAGGTTCTAGGATGAAATTCATATAAAAATATTGTGATTTAATTAAGACATGAATATTTTCCTAGTGAATCTTTTATATGTCTATTTTGCTCTATAAAATTTCAAGAGATTCCAATAAGTGCTTTATTTATTCAAAATCAAAGATTAATAACTATTCAATAGAAGATCGGTTTCTATTCTAGCCTTTAGAATTTGAATAAAATATTCGTAAGGATTAAGTATAATATATTTTTATATAAGTCTTAGTAATGTATTGGGATTATGATATTCTAAATTATTCTAAATTTGTAAGCATTGGACCTTATTTAAACCTTAAGAAAATTTAAATAAAGTTAAGGGGTCATACTTGGCAAGTTAGAGAATCTAACTTAATAGTTAATTTGATGAGACAAGTATCATGCATAGGGTATAACAAATTATTTGTGTTTCCAGTTTTGTGATGGTATTCATGAGGGAATTTATTTATGATATTAGGTTAAGGAGCTTAAATTTTTGTCACGGTCGATAAGAAGAAGTATATTAGACTTTTACTAGAATTGTAACACATATTTTGCATATGTTTCAAATTTTGATTATAGTTTGTGCCAAATCTATTTTGATATGAAAATATGAGTTTCTTTCTATTTATAATTTAAGTATTTGCATCAAGCATGAACATACATAAGACGTTATTTGAATAAAAAAGTTTATTTTGAAGAGAAAGTATGTCAATGATATAATTTTGTTTTTCTAGGATACTAGACTTAATTTTTGTTTAGCAAGTACCCTTTATTTGTTCTAGAGTCTTTTTGTTATATGTGACATTTTCTTTGAGTTTGGTATATGTGATCTGTGTTATTTTGCTACTATATATTGAGAGGTGTCCTATAGATACCATCAAAACTTTTGAGTTTTCACAATCGCGTGTCTACATCTTTGTGCATGTGAGAGGACTCATTCGATGATTAGAGTGAATGTCTAACTCTTACCTTTGGACATGAGTGTTCTCTTTATGCGAAATTATTAGCCTTATTTACGCTTACCTCTCATACAATTTGTCACCAATGGGTGACATAAGCTCACTTTGTAATATTTATAGGTCTTACTAAGTGATAATTAAAAGTTTGGAAAGAATTTTAAAAGATATGATATGATATATAGTTTGAAATTATTTCTTTGATTATAACATGTTATGCACATGTAGTGGATATTTTTTAGTTTACTTGCTAAGTTTTTACTCGTTATAGTTTATTGTGATCGCCAAATGACTAAAAATTTATGCACGTAGTAGATTTGACAAGACTTCAAATGTCCTTTGATTCTTTATAAGTCGTTAGAATATTGAATTTGTGGATATTTTGTTAAAATATTGCTATTTTGATTGAGAATTATTTTAATTAAATTAAATTTTTTGATTATTTATTTAATAATCGATTTAAATTTTTTACAATAAATTTTGTTAAGTGTGCTTCACTGTTTTGACCTATTTCAGGTCGGGGGTGTGACATTCATAATTATTCAAGTGATTTGTTTATAAATTTGGTCCTCTATCGGTAGCTTCACTAAGGGAGAGGAAGATGACTTACCGGCCCTTTGAGGAAACTCTTGTCGATTCCATTTAGATTTACAAGAGAGCTGGAATCTTGGATTAAGAAGCTGACATTTGGGTTTATCTTTCCAACTTCATGTTCGTTTTAACACAAGATACTTTGTTATAAAAAAAATTGGTGTCCGGATAATGTCAATTCTATCCCATGTATGTGGGTTCAGTTCCCTTGCATCTAATCTAAGAAATGAAGTTGGTAAGCGGGTTCAATTTTAACTCTCTTGTGTTCGAATTCTCACATCAATTCTTTCTCGTGCGGATGATTTTGATTCTAATCATGGGTTTGAGAAAGTGGAAGTGGTTCTGATGATTTGATGATGAGGGTGCCAATGAGGATCGTGTTATTGAGATATATTTTCAGGTTTTTCGCTCATCACTGCCAACGATTGGTCCAAGGGTGGATTTAACTCTATCTCAACAAATTTATTCTCGCGGAGATATTTTTACTCGCTTTTCTCAGGACCTTGGCTTTTAACTACTTTTTTTCTTCTTTAATTAATTTCCTTACTGAATGAGATTATTCATTAAAAAAAAATGTTATAAACATTGCCCGTAATGGATATAATTGAAAACTCAGGAAACAGATAACTTCTGGAGTGTAAACAGTAAAAATTCATAAACGAATTGATAAATCAGAATGCTCCAACACTAATTTTATTCATGTAATTATTCTTATATTTAAATTCAATCCGTTTATTATTCTAATAATTTTTCTTGATCCCTATTTGTAAAATTCTATTCGGATTCGAATCCTGAGCTTGAATTATCGTCACCCTATTTTCCTACGCGTTTAAAATTAATTCAGAAAAATTATCAAAAAGTTCATGTCTACAATGTGTTTTTAGTAATTAAATCTTTAAGTATCTTTTTTTGGAAGTTTATTGAAATTTAATGTCAATTAAGAAACTTCAAAATATTACTGATTCGGCGGCCGTGGAAAGAGGCTTCCAATCAACTGTTGAGAAATTTCGGGACCAGACGGTTGCGGTGACGATCAGCTAAAAAGATATGGAAGCTTATACAAAGTGATACGTCGGATCTCTTTTTCTTTTCTAATCTCTCTTCGCGATAACAATTTAAAGCTTGAATTTTTAATGCACTCCGAGAAAAAAAAATGAGAATCTTTATTCCCGCTCCAAAATAAAAAATGCGTTTTTTTCCGATTAACCTTGATCAAAGCTCACATTTGCTGAGAAGGGGGACCATTTTGATTAAAAAAATGTTCTCTTCTTCCATTACTGACTAATAAAAAAAATTCTGGACACTGATCTTGAGAGTAACGAAAGGAAAGAGACATTAAAAATTTTGTTTAGAAAGAAAGTAATGAGAAGCTTTTACACAAGTGGAATGTCGTCAGAGAAAGGAAGAGTTTGTGTAACTGGAGCTGGAGGGTATCTTGCTTCGTGGGTCGTCAAGCTTCTTCTCTCCAAAGACTACTTAGTCCATGGAACCATCAGAGAACCCAGTAACTTTGCTCTTCTCTCTTTTGCTTTTCTTTCCTTTTTATGATGTTGGGGCTTTGGTTTTGATTATCTGTCGAAATTTGCACCCATGCAGCTACTTATTGTGGTTTTGATTTTATTTTGTTTTTCTATTTGAGAGATAAATTCATTATTCCAGTTAGATCTGATAATTTCAAGAGGAATTATTATTTGTTGCTCAATAAATTTGTTTTGTAGTGAGTTTCTTGAAACTATTTTTGCAGGCCGTGAGAAAAATGATCATTTGTATAGACTTGAGAAGGCATCTGAGAATCTGAAACTCTTCAAGGCAGACTTGCTGGATTACGATTCTATTTATTCTGCAATTGAGGGACGCAGGGGTGCTTTCATGTCGCCAGTCCTGTTCCATCCACCTCTGTACCAAATCCAGAGGCAAGCAAGGATACCTAAATATCTTTTAACTTTTTTAATGATCTTGTTTGCGTACGTCAGACCTTCTTAAAAGAGTTTTATGGCAGTATTTGAAGATCTGAGGAAAAAAAAATACAAAATGAAAATTGACATGTTTGAAGTGTGTTACTAATAAGTGGCTTCTTATCATTTAGATTTCACATGCTATCTGTATTCTGTATGATATGTTTTGCTTAAAGATGGGTTTCATTTTCTGGTACTTTTGAAACACTATGATGCAGGTGGAAGTGTTGGAGCCGGCTGTAAAGGACACACTCAACGTGCTGAAAGCATGTGTTGAGGTAAAAGTTCAACGAGTCAATTTTGTCTTCTGCAGCTGTCATGAACCCCAGATGGCACAAGGGTCAATTGATGGATGAGACTTGTTGGTCCGATAAGGAATACTTCAGAACAACTAATGTAACCAACTGGGGCATTGAGCTAAACTCCGTATCAAATTTATAGTCATCAGTTGCTTATTGTTCCATTGATATACCTTAATTGCAGAAACAGTTCTTTTTAGCATGCAATGAATACAAATTTCTTTGATTTTACTAGAACTGGTACTGTCTTTCAAAAACAGAAGCGGAAATTGAGGCTCTGGAATTTGCCAAAAGAACTGGCCTTGATGTTGTTGCCATTTATCCTACCCTTGTTTCGGGGCCTCTTCTGCTGTCCCAAGTGACCGCAAGTAGTTTAGTTCTCATTAAGCTTTTGAAAGGTATCTCATCATTGCATTTCTAGTTCGGATGGTTTATTGTAAATGTATAAAATGTTGATTTTTGTGCAGTTACAAGGTTGTATTTGTACAGAAGAAAGTTTGTGATCTTGTGACTGTTTTTGTGCATCTCAGCTACTGTTAGACAATAATTGAGTTCACTTGTCCGTGTTTGTGTATATGATGATTAACAATAATTTCTCCTCCAAAGCATGATATAATTGTTAAGTTACATTCAGGCTGGAGTCTTCCTATTCTGATCCGTATTTTCTGTATTCTCACACATTTTCTGTGATCCGTCTATACAGAAGGTTACGAGTCATTGGAAAACAAATTTCGGAAGATAGTGGATGTGCGTGATGTAGCTGAAGCATTACTTTTGGCATAAGAAAAGCCCGAGGCAGAAGGAAGATACATATGCACAGCACACGCGATCAGAGCAAAAGACCTAGTTGATAAACTGAAGAGCATTTTGTTGATCGGTAAATAAAAAATTTTTGTTTATAAAAATAATTGCAGCGGAAATCAGATCGTCTTGTTTATAATTACATGTATATGAATAGAAGATTACATCAATTCCTTATTATGACAAATCTTGAATTAACTGGCTGCAATCTTCTCTATTATTCTCAACCTTCAAACTCAACGCGTATGGGCACGTGAATCTTTCTTAATCTCTAAAAATACTAATACTCAAATCTGAGAGAATGATATTAATTAAATTCTTTTTTCCACGTAAGAATACGTAAAAAAAAAAATTTCTCTATATGGTTGTAGTTTCTTTTTCTTATTACATATCTCTGATATATATAAGAATTTTCCTTGAGTATTTAAAATTTGATTAGAATTAAGAAAATTAAAATTTAATTAGGATTTGAGTTAGTAAAGGGACTACAAGACCCATGACTTCCTAGCTCCAACTTAAAAGGCCTAATTTTTATTATCTCATAATACATCAATTCTTCTAAGTTAACATCAGACTATTTCATTAAAAGTTAAGGGCTATACTCTAGTAACCCATGTTATAAAATAAAATCTCATTTAATTAAAACTCCTTTTAATTAAATAGGACTTGATCTTTAGACCAACAATAACTATTTAATTGATGTCCATAATTAAAGTTAAGCCTTTAAAAAATATCTTATCTCTTTAATTACTTATTTACTCTTAAGTCATTGAATGTTCTAATGATTATTTTTAATATATCTATATTTGTAAATAAATTTACAAATAAATATATCAAGTTTGTGAAACCAGAAGAAATCAAATTATCTTTGTTCCCTCTTAGGAGTTGGGCCAGAAGTGGATTAATTAGAAAAATTCTGGTAAATCATTGATTCATCTGGTGTTTAAATATATTATGTTTCCAAATTGATTAGATAAAAAATTTAAGAGTTCAAAAATTGATAGCTAAAATGTCGCATTCAGTAAAAATTTATGATACATGTATAGGGTGTACTTAATGTGTTTGAGTGTGCCCCACAAATGTATTAGAAATGATACATTGGGACAGATGTAAAGTAAAGCAAATTGCTTCTACTCCACGAACAAAGGACTGTGTTGGTTGTAAGCAATGTGAATTCGCCTGTCCAACGGATTTCTTGAGTGTTCAAGTTTATTTATGGCATTATTCAATAAATAATTTATTGAATAAACTGTGACCACAGATTCTAATGATTAAGTACTGCAAACATCTTAGGTGGACATTAATTATTAGATTTCATCTTGCAAATATATTGTCACGCCCTAGACCCAAAAGGTCTGACACACGACATAACTTACACTCATTCAATAATGTGCACTCATAATTAATATTACATAAAATTTCAAACTAAAATTCAATATAAGAATGCTTAATAAGTTGCTAGTAAGTTCACCTTAAAGTTTTACCCATAACCATACTTGGTGAAACATAAACAAATACATAAGTATTTATTTAATAGGGACAAATCAAATATCTTAAACCACGTGTCCATAAATGAAACACTCATCGACCTAGCAACTTAGGGAATCCATGGGATAGCAGAAGCATTGCTAAATCCGCTAAGCACACATGTATCTTATTTACTTGAAATCACCATAAACTATAATGAGTATAAAACTCAGTAAGTATACTAATTTTCATATATCAAATTACAAATACATGTATATACACAATGTATATGTATGATATGCAGTGATAAATCAAAATTATAATCTTATCAAATCACATGTCAGGTAAGCGCTTACATATTCTTTCAAAATATATAATAGAAATACCATCATTCAACTACTACTTAGTAGGACTTTCATATCACATATCACATAATGAGCCAAATGTTACTCGTAGGTGACATACCGTATGAGAAGAATAGTACAAGTGAGGTTTAAATTACACATATATAATGCTCATGCCAGAAGGTAAGAGCCAAACCTTCACCCTGATCATCGGTGAGTCTTCTCACATGCACCAATACGCTACCATACGAATGTGATGACTTAATCTTCCTTTAGGTACCAATAAAATCCTCCTTACATACAGAACACATAACATATACTAATCCCGAAGAAAAGGCTACATATAAAGGCTCCACAAATCACATAAGGTGCCTACTAAGTAAATAGTGAGTTCAAGCATCCTCAAAATACAAAACGTATCTCATGAACATTTTTCACTTCAAAAGCTTTCTTTGTTAAACATATTTCATTTTGAAAGCTCACTTTCATAAACACATGTATGTCTATGCTCAATGTCAATGCTCATATTCATAAACATATGTCTTTCACATTTCATATCAAATATACTTTGGCAAAATATAAACATATTTCTAAGCACATTTACAAAATCATACATAGACAATTACTATACTTATTGTGATTTCAGTAAAAGTTTAGTATACTTACCTCTTAACACTTTCGGGTATAAGGCTTAATTCTCTTTAACCTATCAGTGGAGATTAATCCTTTCATAAGCCTCAACATTCACACAAAGTACTTTAAATAGCTTACAAAATTACACATATTGCACTTATCACATCGAATTGGTCTAATTACTTGGTTTCTTAAAATCTGTCATTCTAATTACTTACACTTAACAAAATTTTCTTATACATCAAATGATGTCCAATTACTCCAAAATCAGAATATATCTTTCTAAACTCATATATCCTCATTGTATATAAATATTATATCATAATTCCTACACAATTCATTTCATAAACACCATCAAAACTAAACTATTATTATGCCGAGATCAAGATATTTATTGAACAATATTCGGTCTCCCAATTTTATAAAATGATATACTAACTGAAAAATTATAAACTATCACAGAATTACTCTTGACACATATCTCAATTCATAATAAATATTTTAATTCAAAATCCCTGCTAAAAGCATTTTAAAACTATTTTAGTCTATAACTTAAAAAATCTGTTAATCAAATATTACAATGAGCTAATACGCTTTAAAACATCATAACAATTTAACCACATTGATCTAAATTCTCAAATTTGAATATATAATATTAAACATATAAATTTATCATATTACAAAAATTAGTAATATTTGAAGATCATTTAGCAAATCAAAATTTTTTGTCATTGTATCATACTGTTAACACAAAAATTTCTAGAATTTCAGGGTCATTTTGGTAAATTCACTACAAATTCAATTTTTAGAATTTTCAATCAATTAAAAGTCTCAAATGATTCTATACATGTCTAGTTTCATAGTCTCAAAATCTAAAATTAGAATCAAAGCACAATAATTTATAAAATTTTCGGATCAAAAGACTATCAAGTAGAAATTCTGCAATTCATCATGATTTATCAAGTTATCTACATAATCATCATCAATTCTTAATATATCTTACAAAATTCACATCAAGTCCTCAATTGTACATATTTTTAGAAATCAAAACTTAAATAAATTAACTTAATTAACACCAATAAATTGAGAAATAGTTATGATATACCTCTTAAAACTCCAAATTCTAATTTCTTCTTTTTTTTTCTCTTTCTCTCCCCTTTATTTCTCTCTTTTCTCTCTCTAAAGGGGTGGCTCAACCCAAAAATGAGTAAATTAGGGTTTAAAATGTGTATTTTTATACTAAGAGGCTAACTTTTAGTATTTATAAATTAACCCCCAAAACGTTTAAAGTATTACAATTTGGTCCCTAAAATAAATATAAAGTCTTGCAAATAAACCCAATACTAATAGTAAGTCCTTAATCTATACAAACACTACTAATAACAATATATAAATTAAGTATCATCTACGTACAAATAAAATATAAATATTATACAAGTACAAATATTTATTACATTTATTAATGGATAAGTGGTTACTACATTTATGTTCCTATGACCCATGAAATTATATCTCCAAGCTATCGAGGTTTTGATCGTTTATATGGATCTCACTCCGTGATAGCTCAAAAGATACAACGCATGAATGTAAGTTCATTACCTGCTCAGCATTAAGATCAATGAAGTTTATTAAAGCTTTTGTGAATTAAGATCTACGACATTTTGTTAATCAGATCAAAATTCACAGTAGTCTCGTTCAATGTAACATATACATTAGTTTTTCTACTCGAAGTCTCTACTTCGATGATTAAGGTAAATCATCTACTATAAAAAGCAGAAAAGCTACAACCATACATAATGAAATGCCCTTTTTTCATTAATGATTGTGAACTAGATTTAATTTATAAAGAACATGTGATCTATACCCTTTGTATTAACATCATATGCCTAATACATAGATCACATACTTTATAAATATGGGCTCATCAATGTATGCTCAATTATATGTATGAATAAACTTTTATTAATCAAATAAAATATTATTTCACATGCTTTAAGGGCATAAATAACATTATATGTCTAACACATTTATCCTAATTACAAGTACCCCAAAAAGTAAGCTCGATTTTCTGAATATCTACTTATTCAATTGAACCCAAAGGACTTTCATAGTTACAGTATCAATATCACCCTTTTGTAATTATGCATTATTTACAGTGATTTGTTTATAAAATTGCTTGTCTATTGGCAGCTTCACTAAGAGAGGGGAGGATGAAGTGCTCAGTTAAAAAAAATTGCAGAAACTAGGTTCGAGTTACTGGCACTTGGAGGAAACTTTAGTCGATTCCATCAAAAGTTACAAGAAAACTAGACTCTTAAATTAAGAAATATACATTTGGGTTTATCTTTCAAACTTTGTGTTCATTTAATCATAAGATTCTTTGTTCAATAAAATATGGTCTTAACTTAATGTTGATTCTAATCCATCTATGTCTCACTGATGTAGTTGAAATAAAATATTGATTTTACTCTTATGTGGGTTTACTCAGCATCTAATATTATTACCTTAACTTGAAGAAAGGAGATTGATAACTTGCGGTGTATTTTTGGTTTTAAATGAGAAATTTACAAGTTTCACTTGGAAAACATGACCCTTCAAAGAGCCTCTTGGAATGCTTAATGTTGAATGTGTTGATCATAGGATTCAACAACCACCGATACTAATTTTTAAACACAAATGAGCATAAATAGAACATTTTTAATTAATACAAAATCCACTTATACATAACACTTGTATAAGTGTTTACAATCTTTCATTTACTTTATAAAAAAAAAAACTCACAAACTCATGCTCTTCTTTCACACTTTCATTTTCTTTCTTTCAAGATATACGACGAGGAGATTATAAAATTGTATAGGAGGTTATCTTAGAACTGAGGAGAAGGTTATTATAAAATTGTAGGAAGCCAAAGCTTCTATTTATTTGGCAAGCACTCCTAGCATTTGATAGACGCTCTTATTTATTTGATAGGTATTCTATGCATTTGGTAAATAATCTTATGCATTTGGTAGGCACTCTTATTCATTTGGTAGTCACTCTTATTTTTCTTCATTTTTCAGTTAGCCACTTTTCTCATTTTTCTCTTCACATTGATTTTCTTCATTTATTATTGATATGGTGGTGAAGAGAGGTAGAGTTTTTACTTTAACACTCTCTCTCAATACTAACTCTCTTTTAATTTCTTCTTTGTTGACATCTGCAATATTTTCATCTCCAGCAAGTTTCTTAACACTTATGTTGTTCTCATCAATAATAAGATTTTAGCCTATGTGGTAATTTCATCATTTGGAGTTTTCCAATTACCGTGATAAGATCCTTTGTGTTTATAGCTCAAGTACTTCTGCTAAAAAGTACCACTATTATATACCTCTGACTTTTGAGTTAAACCTTCCACTACTTGTGTACACTTGTTTGACTCCTCTAATATAGTAAAAGCCTTGGCCTTTTTGTCTCTTGCCGGTTCTTCCTCTACCTTCTGACGTTGTTTGATACGTTCCTTGTTTAGCTCTCTCATTTTAACATATTATGCCTCACTATCACTTGGTTCAAACATGGGTGGAATAGATTCTCCCACTTACTTTTCTTAAGGATAAGACTCGACTTTTATTGTAATCTCATTGTTCTCCGAAGGATAGAGCTCCTTGGAATCTATCTTTTCGTCGAACTCATTTGTCTTAGGAACTTCAATTCTTTGTGCAACCACTATAACTTGAGAAGCAACAATTCCATTCACCATTGCTTGCATATATACCACCACATCCTCTTTGGTATCTTCAAAAATTTTATGCAAATCCTCTACTTGGGCTTTGTCTATTGTAGAATAAACATTCTCTTGAGATGCCTTGATCCAATTCTATTACTTACTAGCATAACTCTTGATGGATATATTGATAAGGGAGCACAACTTGTCCTCTTAAGTGTCAAGGTCCACCTCAAGCTTCTCCACTTATTGCTTCAATTCCCTAAGGCAATTATGTCAAACTTGTTCTTTATTAAAATGCCACTCCCATCTCTTTTTCCTTCAGCTTCATCGTCATCATCGTCATCATCGACATCTTTATCATCATCCTTCTCATCATCATCCTCTATTACAAATTCATTAGGATTGAGTTTTTGTTCTTCAGATGGGAGTTCCTTTTGGGACTAAGTAGTTATATATCTTGAACATCCTAAGTCAACAATCTAATTATTTTCATAGTCAATCAGTTCAGAGATTATTGTTGAAAGTGATATGTCTTCCTCTTCTATAGCAATAGATGTTTTAGCATCCCACTTGTCTTCACTTTTCTTTTCACTGAGTTTGATGTTGCAGTATTACCCTTAGCAGGCATTTTCTTGGATTAACAATTTTTTGCCACGTGTCTTGTTTTTCTATAGTTGTAGCATTTCTTTTCAAACTTTTTCTTTTACTTGAATTTACTACTATTTTCGCGAGTCTTCCATGCCCCCTTATCTATGAGCTGCCTTCTTTTTGATGACTTTTTGGCTTGTCATCATCTCTTTTACATCATTCACCAGTACGTCATTTAAATCGATCTTTCCTGTACTTCTTTATCATATTTTAATGAGATTTCACCCATTTTCTTTGCAATCACTTCTTAATTAGTAAGTAGATTTTTAAATTCAACAAGAAATGGTTGGGTTGGCTAGCCTTGTACAACAGTAATAAAGCTTTTATACTTGGGTCTCAAACTATGAAGGATAATTCTTTCATCCTAGATTCAACAATAACAACAATAAGATCTAATTTAGATATTTTACAACACAAAAATTTTACGTTTGTGAAGTATTGTTTATCGTCATATTGCATTATCCAATCGACAATAGCTTATTCTCAAGATATTATAGTCGCGTATTATTTTTCTTTGAAAAGTATGATGTAAAAGCATCCTATGCTTCTTTTAGCTTTCTTTATGTGCTCTAATATTTTTTCTTTAATTGTGGTCTTAATAGTGAATATGACATTATCAACTTTCATATTCTACTTCTTTAAAGTGGCTTCGTTTATTGGTTGCTTCTTTTCATTTCCACCAATGACCTTCCAAAAATTTTGGCCTTGCTGGTAAGGCTATCAATGTCTTCTATGTATTGTAATTTTTGTTGTTGAACTTTTTAATTTCTCTAACTAATTAAAGGTCACTCATCGTGCCAACAAGACTTCAATAATGATGAACAAGCTTGATCTTTAAACTGCAAAGTTTCAAACTTCTCACAACTTAAGTAAAGCTCTAACAAAGTTGATTCCCTACTGTATGTAGGAACAGTGACCATATAAACAGTAATTGTGTGAACAGTGACTGTATAAATAGTTAATTATTGCTCAACCTAATTCAACAACTCTAAACTATCAATGTCTACATGTTTGTTCATATAAATTGTACACTAAAAAAGTTTTCAAGAAATATTGGAGGGGTTACAAAGGTTCCATTTAAAATTCAGACTCTTTATGTAATATTAGCTATTTTCACGCAAAAATTTTAGACATGCATCATTCATACTACTACACTAGGCTCTAATACTGCAAAAATAATGGTACTGTATATATGAACAATACCCGTGTAAACAATACTCATATAAATAGTATTCCGACAACTTAACTCTAATACCAATTATTGATCTTATGATCTAAATAATTACAACACTTATACCAATTGTTGAACACAAAAGAGCACAAATGAAACATATTTAATTATTACAAAACTCACTTATACATAACACTTGTATAAATATTTATAATCTTTCACTCTACTTTCATATACTTGAAATTTGTTTTTTAAAAAAAAAAACTCACAAACTCACTCTTCTCTCATTCTCTCATTTTCTTTCTCTCAAGACATATAATAAAAAGGTTATAAAATTGAAGTGGAGGTTATGATTAGAACTGAAGAGGATCTCCTCTATTTATAGGAAGCCAAAGCTCTTAATTCATTTGGCGGGTGCTCTTATGCTTTTGGTATGCACTCCTATTTATTTAGTAGTTACTCCTATCCATTTGGTAAGCATTACTATTTATTTGGTAGATACTCTTACTTTACTTCATTTTCTATTTAGCCACCTTTTTTTTTTTATTTACATTGATTTTCTTCATTTACCATTGATACGGTGGTGAAGAGAGACAATGAACATGAGTTTCCTCACCTGAGAATTTCTGAAAAAATTAAGCAAATCAGCAAATAAAACCAGAGACCTTTCCCAGTCATATTTGGAGAAAGTACAACCATCGAACAATGTTGTGACAACTATCTTTTTATTTGTTGTAATTATTAATTTATTTGATAATTTTAAAAAATAAATACAACCGTGAAATTAGACAGGTTGTACTGATGATGACGCAAAAGCTACCATTCATGTACTCTAGTCTTCCTGATGTATTTGATATCAACTTTGTCTTGAAAAAACGAGGTTTGTGTCCTCACTCGACAGAAGTTGCCGCTTGGTTCGCATCGCTAACCCGAGCTTTATCTCATTGTCTGTATGCTCATTGGGGTACCGAGTGCCGTGCTAGCTCTGCCTCTTGAACCATTGGATTGTGAGAACTGAGTGAGAGATTGAAATGAGAGAAATGGAAGTCAAGGAGAGAGTGTTGCGTGACCAAGGCTGGAGGATATGTAGCTTCATGGCTGGTCAAGCTTTTGCTTTCAAAGGGTTACATGGTCCATGGAACTGTTACAGACCCTTGTAAGCTTCTTCTTTCTTCATAAAAGTTGTAACTTTCCATTATTTATTGTTTCAAAGTTATGCTTTTAGAAGTGCTTTATCAATTTCTTTTCTTTTTCATGATTCACTTGTAGGCAGAGGTTCATAATTTCATATTTAGCTAGCCATTTTTAATTATACTGCTGAGAATTACTTTTAACTTCAAGTGATAGAAAGAGCGCTCATCTCAAGAAATTGGAAAACGCCTCAGAGAATTTGCAACTCTTTAAGACAGACTTGTTGGAGGACGAAGGTTTTTGTGCTGCCATGGCTGGCGTAACTGTCGTTGCTTAGATGATTTACAATTAGATCAAAGAAATTTTGCCTAATGTGCCTGCAAATGGCTAGTGTTTCGCTCTTTCTTTCAGTCTAATTAAAGTTTGAGCAGGTACAATTGATTAAACCAGCTCAACGTACACGGAATGTTCTTAATTCATGTTTGAAGGCAAAAGTGAAGAGGGTTATGGTTGTGTCTTCTAGTGGTGCCGTTATGTTGAACCCAAATTGGCCAAAGAGTCAAGTCATGGATGAGGAATGTTGGTCTGACAGGGAATTCTGCAAGGCAACTGAGGTATCCAATTAAGAAAATGACATGTTTTGTAATTGCTTTAGGCATTATTACAGATACGAGTTTTATAGACACTCGTGCATGTTCTGAACTAAGGTTATTTATTGTGTCATGACAACATCCACAGCATGTCATATCATAGGTGATGTCATTTTTCTTTTCTTTATTCATTTGGTGTTGAGATCGGAGAAGACTGCAGATTCTCGTATCACGAACTAATTGAATTTTGAAATCAGATTACTTTCCTTTCACTAATATATCTGAGAAGGGTTCTATCAAGTTCGTTCTTTTCGATAGTTCTTCTCAAGTAATTTCTTCTCATATTTTTGGATTATATATAAACTGATTTCTTTTTCCTTATAAATCCCAGAGCAATTATTGTCTGGCCAAAATAATGGCAGAGAGTGAAGCTTTGGAGTATGCTAAGAGGGGTGAACTTGATATTGTGACAGTTTGTCCATCAATTGTTATTGGGCCCCTGCTGCAACCAATAATGAACTCCAGTAGCTTACTGCTCCTATCATTTCTGAAAGGTTTCTTCTTTAGACTTCAGCATCTCATTCTTACATATCGTTCAAAAGGAAAGTCTGGTCTTAAAAGAATTAAAAAGGTTACCATCCTCAACAAGGGAAATGGGGATTAAACATGTGATGAAATACAAACTCTCAGAATTCAGCTTTAGTTGGCTATACAGTTGCATCGAAGAAATTTTGGAAGCATATAAGCTTTCTTTAACCAGTCCTAAACAATAGCACCTAAAATGATATGCCTCATGGTTGGTGACTAATACAATTCCAGAAATGGGGAAATTAACAGAATGTCTATATAAGCATCCAAGGAATTTGAGGCTTGGGGATTTTCATTGTGGCAAGCTTAGTATGCACTTTCATTTCTTATATGCAATTTAGTATTAATTCTCAGAGTGCATAATGTGTTCAGATGGACTTGAATCAGTGGAAGATAACGATCGACCCCTTGTAGATGTACGCGACATGGCTCATGCACTTTTGCTGGTATATAGGAAGCCAGATGCAAGAGGAAGGTATATTTGTACTTCTTATGCAATCAGAACGCAGGCACTGGTGGACAAGTTAAATAGCATGTATCCTAACTATGACTACCTTAAAAGGTAATTCCTGAACCGGCAATGCAATCCAGATTCTAAATTTATTTACGTGTCAATAAGAACAAGGAAAAGAGAAAAGGGTAGAGGGGCAACTCTTAATTTGCAATGAAGAGCTTTGAATAGGTTGTTGCATTACGACTATCATGTCTTTTATATTACTCTATTTGTGATTGGAAATTAAAGCATAAATGTACTTCATCTTCTGTTTTATGTATTCTTATTATTTAATGCATATCATGACAGTTTCACCAAAGTGGCCGATGATGTAAAGCTGATCTGAGTTCAGAGAAACTGCAGAGTTTGGGATGGAAGTACAGGCCACTAGAGGAGACCATTAGTGATTCTGTCAAGAATTATGAAGAGAGAGGCATCCTGCATAAAGAGTAGCCAACTGGGTTTTTCTGGTAAACCATGTTAATGGCCACTACATGTTTCAAGGTCATAAATGTTAGTCCGATATCAAGTAAATAAAGAGTTTTGCAGTCTTCCTCCACGGAAGATCTTACAGTAGGAATGACAAAGTTACTTTGTATCATGAAAGTGCATCGTCCGAATAAATTTATTTTGAGGTACTGTAATGGCTGAAATTGTACAATGTTGGTGGTCTTTATATTGAAACAGGTCGAAGTTGAAAGATACCACATCTTCTGAAATACAATAGAAATGGCTGTCTTAAAATTGTTTTTTAGAAAGATACCAAGTAACTGACAAATTTTCTTATGGATCTATGAATTCTCTTAGGAAAACCAGAGCTCCTGATGCAAATTGTGCAAAAATATTTAAAAAAAAAATTATTATGTTTATTTTAATTTAACAATAAAAAAAATATAAAAATTATATCTTAATTGTGAATTTTCAATATATGTTCTCTCACTTGCAAATCTTCCATGTAGACTGACAGATCTTTTATATTGTGTCTTCTACTAATGAAATATTTGTGTGAGCAAATAAATTAATTATGGAAGATTTAATTTTTTTTACATTCTATTTTTTTTCTTTATAAAAATTTTCAGCCCAAAGAAATTATAAAGCACACACTGTAAAAGAAAATTATGGAGCAGGCACATCTAAACAAAAAGTTTCAAACCCCCCTTTTTAAAGTAGACGTAAATTCTAATTTTTAATAGGACGAAGATAAAATAATATATTATATTATTTTAATTTAAATAATTGAATGGATAAATTTTTACTTAATAATAATTAAAATAATATTTAATATTATTTTTAATTTAATTTAATAATTTAGTAGATAATTCAAAATTAGTCAAATAATCTTAATAATATAAATAATTTAATTATTTATTTAATTTTATAATTATTTATAAATTGGACCAACAATTAATTGGGTCTATCAAATTAAATCCGAGCTAACAAAAATAATTAATTTGACCTAATAAGTTTAATCAAATTACTTAATAAATTTAATTAAATTAAACTTTAACTAATTAATATTTTAGATTTAATAATTAAACTATAATCCATTTCAATATTTTATAGAACTAGCATGGGATTTGATAGATCTACAAAATTAAGTTTCAATAAATTAAATCATTTGATTAAAACTCTTTAATCAATATGAATTTATTTATTAACTTTATATTACTCCAATAAAAATATAAAGTTGAACTCTTAATTTTGTAAATAAATTATAAAATAAAAAATTATCTTTATTCATTCACTAATCATTTCATATAGATTAGTCTTCTATAAGTGATTATAACTATAATTATGTCGAATGTCTATTAACTTCTCTAATTACATCTTATTATTGATCCACATTAATTCCCTTTTGAATATTTAATTTACAAAAATTATAAATTAATTATTTTCTTTAATTCTTAAAGAAAACTTAACTCATTATGTCCGATATCAAAATTAATTATCAATGAAATAACTTATCTAACTTCTTTTAAGAATGAATGAATTTTACTTATATTAAAAATGTTTCTAACCATTCATTTTGCTATATCTATAAAATACATAATAATTGACCGAAAATATTTTACAATCTTTTCATTGTAGATTTATAAATGTAACTCAATGAGTATGAATTTATTAATCACTCAAAATAATTTATATATGATTATATTGTGATAAAATAAATTCTCTTTATTAACGAAGATTAATAGAGAATTAATTTTATCATGTTCAGTTGTATATAATCAACATTATATAAAGTGTCTCCATTTTTTATATCAACACATAAAATAATACGAATAAGATCATTATATATAATATACAAATGGACTGTACTTATAATCTATTAAACTAAGTTTTCGTCTTTATTTAAATTAAAAATTAATTTAAATTATTATGTTTAAACTCAATCCTCTTGTAGTTAACTATTATTTATTAAGTTTAAACTTATTTATAATAATAAAAAAATTTCATGATATTTAAATAAAAATAATTAAAATTACAAACATAAGATTAAATTAATAATCTCTATTATTTATTTTTATTATTTATTTTTAACAATAAATAAATACAAATAATTTAAGTCCACACTTTCAACAATTTCGTAACTTGGTAGAATAAACGGACCTAAACCCGGCCTCCTTTTTAAAAAATGACCTTTGCTTTCGTTGTAAGTTTAAAACACTAACTTCAAGTTTCCATTCCCTTCTAACGAAGCCTAGCCTGGAAATTTCTGTCACTTCAATGGTATTGCCTTGCATAAGCAATAGCAGGAACTGAAACCTAGGTGTATCTCAAAGGAGGTTTAAAAACCCAAGATGATGGCAATTGGTTCGTCCTATAATCACTGGGCCGTTGCTGCAATCCACATGAACGCCAGAAACTTATAACTCCTAAAGTTTTTGAGAGATTTGTCTCCTTAACGCCATAGTGAATCATTTTTTTTGCTAGTACTAGACAATTAAACTGTCACAACAGAACATGGCAAAGTAAGCAGCAATAAATTAATTCAATTATTTAGTTCCCCAACTACCACAATGAGTAGCAATAATGATTACAGTTGGGAAAATTACTATTTATTTGGTATGTTCTTGTATGAATTCTTAATTATTTCCATCAGCAACTGTATCATTCCATGTTGATTGTTTATTTGCATAGAATTTTAGAAGTGGGCTGAAATTGCAAGTATCATGCTGAGCTACGTTAGCATTGATGACTGTCGAAATTCTAAACATAATATCCAACAATAAGAAGATGTAATGTGACTGCTTTAAAAAAGGTTTCTTTCTTCACCTGGATTATGGAAACCAGATGGATCCGAATTACTGGACAAAGGCATTCGTGCATTTGTTGATGTTCATGATGTGTCTGATACAATCTCGCTGGTGTATTAGAAGTCAGAGGGAAAGGGGAGATACATGTGCTCCTTGATCAGATGAGCTTGCAACACAGAATTTGGTGCAAAAGCTGAATTACTTTTATTTCTAATTACAACTAACCAAAATGGCAAAAAAAGTTATGTGGAATGGAAGGTAAATAAATCAGAGAGTTGACAAACTTAACAGTCCAGCTGCAAGGAAAAAGAGAAATGGACTAATTGTACCAAAAATGTCAGTCACCATATGTGTCAATGAAATTATGAAGACAGGACAACGGCCAGTGGTAGTTCTTTGATTAATAATTGTACACTCCTAGCTGTCATCGACTATTTTGAGCTATTTGCTCACTCAAATATGTTTGTTACCAATAAAATCTATAGTTTCATATTTGGTATGTTCAGTATCTTGTATATCTCGTTGTAGTTTTGATGGGGTAGAGGCAATGATAAGGCTGAGTGCTGAGAAACTGCAGATTATATGATGGCGATACAGGCCGTTGGAGGAGACACTGGTTGATATACGCTGTCAAGAACTATGACAAAAGTGGTGAAAATCTTACGGCTCCGTTGTGTTTGTTGTGCTCTGAAAGCACAGGAGCGGAATATTTGACAAAGTAATAAATGATTATTTTCAAACATTATATTTCTCTCTTAACAAATAAAAAAAAATTAAAAAATCTTGATATACGTTGTCAAGAATTATAACAAACATTATTTTCACTTGATATTTATGTCATAGAGATTTATAAGTTGGCGTAATATCTTAATTTAAAATAATAAATAATAAATTAAAAAAATTAAATGATATAAAAATTTTATTTGATTTTTTTATATAAATTAAAAAAAAAATCACGAGACAAATATAAAAAAATTTCACTATAAAAATGAAATTACAAGGAGAGAATAATTTTTTCTCTCTTTTAAAACTGCCAATACACTTCAATCTCACTTTCTCTCTTAACAAGTAAGAAAAAATTAAAAAAATATTTTAAAATGAAGTATGAGATTAGATTATGAGATGATGGTCATGAACTAACGAAATACTTCTATTTATAGGAGAAGGTGGTAATATTCTAATTGAACACATCTTCTTTAGTTTTCAAAAAAAGACACCCATTCAATTTAACAATTTAAGCCACCAAACATTTCTTTCTTAAAAAATGATGTCTTCAATTTTGGTGTGCCACCAACCACAATATTTCTCCCATTTGAAGACTTGATTAAAATAATCACGTCTTCACATTCTTCCATTTACACTTGCCATTTCTGTGCTGCTTACGTTTCTGTCAGACCATATAAAGATCTACACCATAAGAACTTGTCAATATTGATCGATTTGATCAATGCATCTGCTATGTTATCTTTGGTATGAATCTTCTTCATATCCACGCTTTCATTTTCTACTACTTCACGAACAAAGTGATACTGTACTCTTATATGCATTGTTCTGGAATGAAATGCAGAATTTCTTATAATGTACAAGGCACTCTAACTGTCATAATATAAAAGAATATTCTCTTGATTGTGCCCGAGCTCCTCCAAAAATCTTTTAATCCGAATTGTTTATTTATAAACTTGTGTAGCTGCCATATGCTCAGCTTTTATTATTAATAGAGCCACAACAATCCAAAATTTGGAGACCCAGCTAATAGCTTCTCTTGCAATTATAAACACATAACCTGTAGTGGATTTTCTTTTATTAAAATCACATGCAAAATCGAAATCAACATATCATCTGACAGTGAAATCTGATCTTCTATAACATAATGCAACATCTGAGGTATCCCTAATATATCTCAAGATCCTCTTAACGGTATTCCAATGCTATTTACTAAGATTACTCATAAATCTGTTAACCACTCCTACTGCTTGTGCAATGTCCGGTCTTGTATAATGGCCAACATTAAACTTCTCACTGCTAATGCATACGGTACTTGAGACATCTCTTTCCTCTCTACTTCATTGTTAGGACACATACTTGAGGATAACTTGAAATTAATAGGAAGTAAGGTAAAAATTGGCTTACAATCTTACATATTGAAGCGTTACAAGATCTTCTTTAAGTAGTTTTTCTGTGAAAGCCATATCTTTCTATTATTTCTGTCCCGGTGAATTTGTATCCCTAAAATCTTATTTGTTAGTCCAAGTACTTCATGTTAAACTCCCTAACCATTTGAGCTTTTAACTCTGTTATTTGATCTTTGTTGGAGCATGCTACCAATATGTCATCAATATACAACAATAAGATAATAAACTCATTATCACCAAACCTCTTGAAATATGCACAAATGTCCGTACTAAGTCTGTTGTATCAAAGGCTCAATATGAAGGAATCAAATATCTTATACCAACACTTCAGCGCCTGTTTGAGACCGTATAACGATTTGTTCAACCTGCAAACTAAGTTTTCTTTTCCTGCTTTTTCAAAACCTTCTGGTTAGAGTATATAAATTTCTTCTTCAAGATCACCATGAAAAAAAGCTATTATTACATCAAAATATTCTAAATGTAAATCAAATGTAGCACATATAATAAGGACTATTCAAATAGTATTGAGTCTAACAACTGATGAAAAAATTTCATTGAAATAAATACCTTCTTTCTGAGCATATTCTTTTACCACCAATCTTGTACGATACTGCTCCACTTGATCATCATTATTTCTCTTGATCTTGTAGACCTATTTGTTGCCAATAGCCTTCTTTTTATTTGGTAGTGGTATAAGATCGCATGTTCTATTCTTATAAAAAGCTTCAATTTCTTCTTGCATTGTTGTCATCTATAGAGATGCATCCGAACTATTCGTTGCTTCTTGGAAAGTTGATGTCTCTCATTCCTCCGTTAAAAGATAGTATGCAACATTACCATTCATATGATAATATGAATGCTAAACTGGTGCTGACCTCAATCGATTTGATATCTAGAAGGTGGCACGTCTGGTTTAACTGGTTCCTATTCATCGTGCTATTGTGTTGCTTTAGAAATTTCTTCTTCTTCTGACTCTTCCTCTATTTATATTATGGTAGTTTCTAATTTATCCTTTGATGTGTTATCATCTTCTTTCTTTTGCATCTTATCTTCTGCAAATATCACGTCTTTGCTGATAACTACATTGTGAGCAGTGGGATTCCACATGCGATACCCTTTAACT
Source organism: Ailanthus altissimus (assembly GCA_946807835.1). Taxonomy (NCBI): domain Eukaryota; kingdom Viridiplantae; phylum Streptophyta; class Magnoliopsida; order Sapindales; family Simaroubaceae; genus Ailanthus; species Ailanthus altissimus. The sequence goes on along the minus strand of OX327691.1, from coordinate 26,003,650 downwards.
CCATCAGTATACCCTAAAAATATAAATTTTTTAGATTTTGGATCAAGTTTGTTACTTCTTGGGTGTTGTACATCACGTACACAGAACTTTCGAATGTATATAAATTATAATAATCAGCTGGCTTACCAATTCACATCTCTATTGGTGTCTTTAAATCAATCGTTGTTGATAGAGACCGATTGATCACGCAACATGCGGTATTGACTGCTTCTGCCAAGAATAATTTGACTAGAACCGAAGTCCTTAACATGGCTCTAATTCTTTCAAATAGTGTTCTATTCATCCGCTCTGTCACTCCATTTTGTTAAGGAGTGTACGTCGTTGTGAAATTGTCTTTTGATGCCTTATTGTTTGCAAAATGCATCAATTTTTCTGCTTATATATTCTCATTAATTGTCAATCCTTAAGCACTTGATCTTCTTCTCGATTTTAAGTTCCACCAATGCTTTGAAGACTTTGAATATAGGAAACACATCAGCAATTTTTTTATTGGATAAACCCAACACTCATGAAAAAGTTATCAATAAATGACACAAAATATTTTGCTCCTCCCAAGGATTGACAGGTGTTTGCCAAACATAAGAATGAGTTAAAGTTTAAGATGTCATTACTCTTAGCTGTTGATATGCTAAACTTCAATATATATTACGTACATATAACACAATGCTCACAAAATAGTAAATAAACGTTTTTAAATCTAAAAAGTAACTTTTAATTAGAGAGAATTTTTAAACCTCGTTCTGACATGTGACCAAATCTTTAATGCCACAATATCGTCATCTCTTTTTCAGACCTGGCTAATGCAACAGATGCTTCTGCCTCTAAATATATTTTTTCCAAAAATATGAATAAGTTAGCAGTTATCTTTTCTGCCTTTACTACCATAAGTGTGCCTTTGATAATCTTCATGATCCCATTTTGTATATAGGTTTTGCATCCAAGCTCATCTAGTTGTCCTAGAGACAATAGATTTTTCTTCAAGTCTTTTATATGTCGTACCTCTTGGATAGTACAAATCGTTCCATCATACATCTTCAACCTGATGGTGCCAATGTCAGTAATCTCTAAGGCATAATCATCTCCCATGAACACAGATCCTCCAAAGATGGGTTTATAATTATGAAACCAATCTCGACGAGAGGTCATATGCCATGTTGCTCTTAAATCCTGATGTATGCTTTAATAGCCTAGCACAAGTGTATGCTATCGTATCAAGTAATATAGGTTTTAAGTTCAAGTATCGATTCTATAGGGACTACGTGATCTAATTCTTCAATCAATTACTAAAATTATATCTGCTTAACTTTTATTCAGAAAAATTAAAATCTGAAACTGAATTTATTAACTCACTTTTATCAAATTAAACTAAACCTAAATAGCAAAACAAGATATATAAATTCACCAAAGGATAATAATCTCAGGTATAGACTCATACCCTAGTATTTCATTAGATTCATTAACCACTTAATTTATCCCTTAATACCAACTGATTGGCTTAGATACTAATTTCATCACAAGTCTCTGTCGATGGTCAAGTGACTATATTACACATTCTAACAATCACATATATGTCTATGGTAATCAAATCAGAATGTAATTCATTAAGATCAAGTCTAAATTATACTATACATGCCACCTAGGTTTATGTCTATCCTAAATGAAACTCATAGTTGTTACCCTATGATCATACATCAAACTACCATAGGCTCAACCATGAATCTATTTGTCAAGTTCATCACAGTTCCTCAATCATTCATAATATTGGCCAAATATAATGAAAGCAATAAATACAAGATAAAATGAATCAATTATAATAATTAAGTTTTTAAACTAAGAATCAATGAAATCTAACTACATATTAGGTTCACATAGTCTAATCCTAGAATAACAAGTTTAGTTCATCATAAAATCAAAAGTATTCAACCAATCCATGAAGAACAGTAAGAACAAGAACATGATGATAAGAAAAGAGAAGAAAAACTAATCACGAAGACGTCTTGGGTTACTTCTCTCTCAATCTTGACTTGAAACTTGAATCTTAATCTTGAATCTTTATTTCTTGGCTTTGATCTTTGATTTTGTGTAGTGAATTCTTTCTCTCCGTTTTTGCCTCCCCAAAGTCTGTGTATTTGACCACAAAACAGTATTTTTATTGGTATGAGAAACTCTAAGAGTAAGGGGCTTCAAATTCAAGTTGAAATAAGAGAGTTGAGAGGAGCTATTATATGTCGCACGGGAGCCGCGACGCTCAACCACTGACCTGGGCGCCGCGGTGCTCAGTCATGGGCGCTGCGGCGCTTAGCCCTTTTATCGCTTTTATATTTTGAGCGTAACTTCGTTGTTTGACGTCCGATTCTCCTTCCGTTTATTTCTATGCGTCAAATTTTCTATCGTACATCTATTTATGATCATAAAACACAATTAAATAGTCAAATATTTATGATTTAGAGTAAAATACGAAAGTTGGGTGCAAATCATACTAATGCTTTTACGCCTCTATCAAATCCATTATCCAAACATCAATGAGCTTCTTTCTGTCCTTAGGAATAATTATTGCCTTACTAAATAAGACTTTATCATCATCAAAAGTACTTGCAACACAACCTTGAGATTTTGGTGACTCGGTGGTCTTTTCTACACCTTTCTTATATTGGAACTCACTTTTGAAATGCCCTTTCTTATCACAGTTGTAGCACTTGATATTCTTCTTACTTATTGACTTTGATCTTTCTTGTCTGTGACTCCCACTGAAGTCATGCTTCATTGACCTACCTCCATTCATCGGTAAAGCCTCCGCTTGCTACGAACTAGTTACTGTCTTCCTTGTTTTTAAGCCTATTTTCTTCTTCAAGAGTAGAGGCTGTAACATTTTTGAAAACTAGATAATCCGTTAGGATGTTATTGGTTAAGATAATGATTAGATGGTTATATGAATCTGGAAGATTTTGGAGTAGAATCTCAGCATATTCATTTTACCCAATATTATAACTTAAAGTAGAAAGTTAAAAAAATAAAGTATTGAGAGTGTTGATATAATTAGTTACCATCATAGATTCTGACATCTTTAGGGTATAGAGTTTTCTTTTCAAGAAGATATTGTTGTGAAGAGACTTTACCTTGTACAATGTTGTCAAAGTATTCCATATCTCCTTTGCCATCTTTTTTTTTTCTGTTACACTTGATAGAACTTTATTTGCTAATCCCAAAAACAAGTTGGCAATAACATCTCTATCTATCTCTTCCCATTTTTCATCAGTCATACATGTCGTTCTATCACCAATTATCGTCAAACAATGGTCCTTTCTTAAGATTGCCATCATTCTCATCTTTCACATCGAGAAATTATTCCAGTTGAATTTCTCTATCTCGTACTTTGCCATCATATTAATTGATTACGATCTGTTTTTTACTCAAACTGGCTCCCACTATTTCACCATTAATAGTAACGTATACTTAAACAGTGTCGTATGTATAAATAGTGCTATATATGTAAACAGTTACACACTTGTAAATAGTACTGTAAACGATATACCTTCACATAAAAGCCTTGGATGCTCTGATACCACTTATTCTGAAAATTTATGGGTTAAAGCAGTATCTTAATTTAAAGTAGTAAATGATAAACTAGAGAAAATAAATGACATTCAGATTTTACGTGAAAAACTTTCAAACAAATTAAGAAAAAAATCACAAAGTAAGTATAAGGAATTTTTACTATGAAAATAGGATTACAATTATTTTCTAATTACAATGAGAGAATAATTTTCCTTCTCTCTTGAAATTAGAAAATACACTTCAATCTCACTTTTTACTCTTAACAAGTAATGAAAAATTAAAGTATTTATTTTAAAATAAAGTATGAGATTAAATTAAGAGATGATGATCATAAACTAATAGAGCACTTTCATTTATAAGAGGATGTGATAGTGTTCCAATTGAACACATCTTCTTTCGTCTTTAAAAAATAATATTTATTTAATTTAATAATTTAGACCACTAATTATTTTTTACTTAAAAAATAATGTCTTCAATTTTAATGTGTCACTAATCACAACAATTTAATTATTTATTACACGTTCACTATTTATTTTCATTCACAATTTAGTGCTTTCACTCCGCAACCTTTCTATATCGAATAGACTCTTAATCTAACTTTGTAATTGTGTAGAGCAGCAATTTTCTAGAATCAATGGTTTTCTGCGTGTCTTCATAGGGGATCTTGTAATGAAAATAACATAACTTACTATAAAGTTTATATCCTGAGAAACAATTACCAGTTATAGGCTTTACAGCCTGTAAGATAGGTCTGAGTTAGAGGCTGCTGTTTCCAGAATCAGTTTAGTGGGATTAAAAAGATGTTATACGACAGGAAATCTATGGTTTTGAGTGTCACAAAGAAAATTGTTTTAGCCATTATAAAAGAAACAGAAACCTCCTTTGTATTCTTCGAAGTAGTTCTAAATTTCTTGTGTTTTTTTTTGTGCAAATCAATTAACCTCCAGAACTACCCGAAAAAAAAAAACACTTTGAAATCTAAATAAGTTGTGGTCGCTTACGAGTTAAGTTAACAACAATGGTGGGGCAGATTGGACCCCATTGACCCCCATCAGACCCAAACCCTAGCCACTGGTTCGACTGGAGCCTTACTCAATAAGCATTTCCAAGTTGAAACAAAGAGTAGGTGAAGCTGAAACTTGTCGAAAAGAGATTGGTACCCTGAAACAATCTTGGACTAATATCTGAGAGGCCAGAGCACATCGATTTTGACTTTAGCATGAGGCAGAAAGCATTTCTGACAAGTTCTAATGAAATAGGTTGAAGGACGTTACTCGTTACTCATTTATTCATATAAAATATAGGGTTTTCATATTTCATTTTATACCTACCCAGCCAGTTTAATGAAAAAAAATTAAAATAAAATAAATAATAATAGTGAGGGCATTCTGTTTAGTCACAGCCAGGCCAGCCAACAGCATCATCCATAACCATTATGAGGGGTCCCCTTTTGACTTTATTTACGTGGACAGCTGCATCAGCTTTATCCATTACCCATTTCTCATTTCCCTCTCACTCTGTATATACTGGGCGGACGTTAGATGCCCACAAAGCGTAAATGGGAATAACTGAAAATCAAAATGACCATCTTGTTCTTGTTGTTTGCTTGTGCAAAATTATTTACTACTGCCGTGTTGCTCTGTTCTCAATCTCTTCTCCATTTGACAGTTTGTTCATCCCACGTGGCAACTCTAAGCAGAATAATATAAATTTTTTTATACAAATATTCCATTTGAACCCTGCAGAGAGTATACATGTATTGCCAGTAAAATAATACAACTGAGTTCAACAACATAATACAACTGACAACACGAAATAATTGAAATTCTATTTTCATAAATGTATTTTCTTTTTTAATAAAAAAGTATTATATTACATTAAAAATAGTACAATTATTACGTATTAATATGATATGTGAATTTTACTTGTTATAATTATTAATTTATTAAAATAATATATATAATCCCATAATTTCATTAAATTATTGTACATAGGACTTGATAGCTGTGGTATTTCTGAAAAGTAAACTGAGGTTAAGATATACTTTTACTTAGATGAGTAAAAAGGGTCCCACACCCACACAATCCCAAGCTGTCTTTGATTTGTTTGATTGATAACTCCTGAAGACATAACTCATAAGACTCTGCCTGGTCGGCTGGTTGTTAGGTTTTTGTATTATGTTGCCATTCAGATTCAGACTTGTAAAAATGATAAGAGAGTAAAAATTTGTATTTAGATTCAACACACCCTTATCTTTATGAAAAAAAAAAAAAACTCATAAGACTTTTTTTATTTTTTATTTTTTTGGTTGTTTTTAGTTTTTATATATTTTTTTTAAAATAAAAAACATACATTCTCTTGCTGTTTCAGTGGGAATTATGACTCTTCTTCTTCTTCTCCTCTTTCATCATCTCCTCCGCTCACCCTCGTCCTTATCATCATCATCATCAACAACAAAAACAGCAACAGCTGGTATAAAATCAATGAAAATGATAAAAACAAACCCATCTTTTCTGTTGGGTAAGAGTTGTTGTATTACTGCTGTATAAATAAAAAGTAATTATCTTAGAGTACACAAAAAAAAAAAAACTCTCTCTACCTTCTAAGATTCTTTTTCACAAACTTCTCCTCTAATATCTATGACCAACTTTTCCCATACAAACCTATACCCACCACCGACTCTTGCTGGCCCATCTAGGTTTTTTCTCTTCTTTTTCTTTTTCTCTTTTTCATTTTTATTATTATTATGATTCTTAGGTTTATGGGTTATTTTATTTCTTTTTTATCTTTCCATAAAAAATTATCTCACCTTGGTCCTTCTTTGATTCCCTTTCAATTCTAATGGATTCTCAGTATATCTCTCGTCCATTTCCGGGGTTTATCTAGGGTTTTTCTTTTACCATGGGTTTACTTTAGTATCACTTAATTCTATCCAGTTTCGTTGATCAGCATCGTCTTTTTTTTTTTCTCTCTACAAGATTCTTATTACGCCTTCCTCTGTTTTTTTTTAATCCCTTTTCTCTGTTAATAGCAAAGTAGTTCAATCTTCTTTTCATTCTTGATGGCTTATCAACCCATGGGGGGTGGTCCTAGCTCGGGGTCTAGTTCAAGTTCAGGGTTTCAATACATGAATTCTCCTTTTGGAGATACCACTTACACCAAAGTCTTTGTTGGAGGACTTGCCTGGGAGACGAAAAGTGAAACCTTGCGTCGATATTTCGAGCAATTTGGTGAGATTCTTGAGGCTGTCGTTATCACTGATAAGAATACTGGGCGATCCAAAGGCTATGGCTTTGTGAGTAGTTATTGATATCCCCTTTTTGGTTAATTTTGTGCTATAATATGTTATCTGTGCTTGCTATATGTGAGAATTGGGATTTCTTGTTGTTTTGGATATAATTAATGGGATGATCATTAAGTTCCAAATGTCAGTTTAAGTCTTAGAGTCTGCTTGCTTGTTTGCCATGAGTGCATGATTATTTTTTGGTAAATTCATTGCAATTGTCCTATTAGCTAATGCATAGGGTGGTTTCCATGGTTGTTGAATGACTTTGGTTTTATGTTTGTATTTGTATGGAGGGTGTAGGTGACTTTTCGGGAACCAGAGGCTGCTAGGAGAGCTTGTGCTGATCCATCTCCAATCATTGATGGTAGGCGAGCAAATTGTAATTTGGCTTCACTTGGGCGACCTCAGCCACCAGTGCTCTATGGTATCATATCTAATGTGTTTGGTTGGTCTACATGTGCAACTAAAATGTTACTTTGCAGTTCTGTAATCTATGTGATTGTGCTCACTGTTTCTGATGCTTGTAGGACGTGTGAGACCAGCTACCTTATTTGGTGGCAGTACGCCAGCTGCCCGGTGGCCTTACATTGGAAATTTTGGCTACCAGCAGCTGCTTCCTTATGGCTACCAACAAGGAATGGTGTATCCTCCTTATGGGTAAGCTGTAAATTTGAAACATGTTTGAATCTTATAACTACTAGAGTTAAGAACCCACACTTGGCTTCCCACCCTACTCTGTCTTTACTCTGTTCTTTGTAATGGACTGACAGATTTCAAATATTGGAGCTTCGTGCCTTGGCTGTGGCTGACTTAGTTAATAGATACACATTTGCAGTCTTTGACTTTCACCATTATATCATTTAGGTGATAGCTTTAGGGTGAATGTATGGTAATAGCTCTGTGTTGCCCGCATATGATCATCAATCTTTTTTTATAAGTTGGATTGACCATGGAAAGATTGTTGGTCACTCAGTTTAATTGGGTACATGTCCTTTGCAACTGCTTTTTCTTTATTTCATTGTTTTGTTTTCCTTTATTGGAGGTTTGCGCACTTACCAATCGCGTCATTGATTTGTGCCTAGGGGCTTTCAGTTGCTCTAGGAATAATTGTTTCCCTCGATTTCAAGGTTGATACGGTCAAAAGTACAGAGATGTGACATAGTGTGATTGGTAATTGCAGGAATGAAAACGTGGTAGTTGCAGATGATATGTGCCCACATTCAGTGTTTATTATTCAGGCAAGAATCATGTTCATTGTTTGATGAGAAAAATAAAAGAACCTGAGAAATCTTGGTTTCACTTTTTGGGACCATCTCTTAGCAATTTATCTTGGGCATGCCAGGGGATGGCTCCTTGATAGAATAGGAGTATGTCAGCCTTTAGCTTAATTGAAAATTTGATCCTGTCTATTTAATTAATAATTGCTTTGATTCTCATCATTTATTCCATCCGGTATCATGTCTAAAGGCTGCATTCTCAATTTTTGTTCTAAGCTTTGATCTTCAGTGTCCTAAATGGTTGTCTTATCTCTGCAGCTATGCAATGTATGGACATGAATATGTTTACCCACAGGTAAAAAGCACTTCCAAATTGGTGGGAGCAACTTACTTAGCTTGAGGGGATTAATTTATTTGTGATTTTGATTACTCCTGTTTATTGAATGTTTCTTATCCTGATTCCTACTGGTAGGGTGTTTACAACCCATACATGGGTCAGCAGTACGTTCAGATATATGGAGTACCAGGGGCAGTCAACACACCTATCTATCCATATGGACAAATGGGTCAAACAATTCCTGGAGGCCATGGTTATACTCCAGCGCAGGGATATGGAATGCCTGGTCAACAGGTTGTGCAGTTTGGACCAAATGTAAATGCAATCACAACTTCAACTATGCCCACAGCTCAAGCACAATATCATACTGGTAGATTTTTCTGTCTTAGAAACTCTTGATTATAGTTATCATTTTTGTTTTTAGGATTGTGCCCCGAACACTTGCATACACCAGTGATGTTGGAGAGTCTTTATGCTCGCCACATGATTTTATTTGATTAAAGGTGCATCACTTGCTTTGTGATGAAGAAGTTCCAATAGCTGTATCACAGTGGGTAGAACCATCATGATGTTAAGATGCAGTCCCCCCGAGTTCTAATAATCATACAAAATTTACAAAGGAGGAAACAGACCAATCTTCTTAGGCTCTTGATGGAGAAAGGGGTGAAATTAAATGTCATTTAAGACTTACATGATTATTGAGGAAACATAACTTGAAAATTTAGTCTACTGGTTTTTCATCAAGTAGTTAGATTCAAAAATTCTTGAAGGCTCAAATAGTAGGCTAAGATGGATGAGATGAGGATCAAGTGTTAGATCTTACATCGTTCTACATCACCTAGATACATAAAGTTACTAGCTATATATGTGGAGTCCCTTCTTAAACAATATGAGGCCTTTAGGCTAGATCTAACAAAACTGCATGGGTTCAGGCCTAAAGCGTACAATGTCATATTGTTTGGGAGTGGGCAATTATAGTAACTATTATGGAATTAGGCGCGATTTATGAATATTCAATGGCTTTATCAGGTATAGCTGCTCCAGTGCAGCCTCAATTTTTAGTTCATGCTCCTTCACAGTTTATGCAAGGTAGCGGTTCTGACCAAACAACTGGGTGAGGCTTTGATCAAGGTGTGTGGCATCTAAACATTTGGGTTATGATACTCTATGCTGTCACTTGCATCTTGCTATCAGTGTTAAATTATGGTTGTGGATTATTGTTTATTTGCAGGTATCCTTAGATTGCAGCAGGACTAAGAACAGCAGGACTGCTACTTGAGTGGCAGGCTTCAGATCTAGCCTTGCAAATTAATTTCTTGCATTCTAGAGGTAAATTTATTTTATTCACTCCCATAGATTACTGTTAGTTTACTCTGCTGATTATTGACTGATATGATATATAACCACTTATTCTATTGTCTTTGATGGATTTGATGTGGGTGTGGGGGAAGGAAGGAGCATGCCATGAAGCACTGGCCTGTAGATAACTGATATATTGTGTCTTTTTTTAATCCATCTACATTTGCTCTCGCTACAGTTTTTTTAGCAAATTTAAGCTAAATCTCGCCAACTTTCTTTAATGCAGGTCATATGTAGTCATTCTCACCAGAGAAGTTGGATGTCGGAGTCGCTCCATATGGGTGGAGAAGGGATAATGGAAGATGCAAGGCTGCTCTTCCTTTACCTTATTGTATTTAAAACTTCATATGCTGCCGGTGCTTGGGATGAGCACTGGCATGCACAGACATGGACATTGATGGATGCTAGAATGGGATTTTTAGCAACCACGTAGGAATAAGATGGTGTTAAAAAAAAAAAATCAGACATGTTAGAATCAACATATGATTCTTTTTATAGGATAGTCCCAGCATTTGGGTGTATAGATCTAGGTGGTCTCTGGTGTTCTGCATTGTATTTATATGTCATTGGAACTTTTGTGCATATTAGTTTCTCTAGGGTTTTCTTTTCTTTTTTTTTTTTTTTTCAATTGGATACAACATGTAATCTCGATGATCTGACAGCCTGTCCTCAAAACATGAGGAAAGCTTCAGGTTTTTATTTAATTTCAAAAAAAGAAAAAAGAAAAATTGTGTGTGTAATACTGGCAGTCCTGGCAAATGGCAAGGACCTTGCAGATGCATAAGGTCTCTGTCAAATTTTGTCTGTCTATTTGCAAGAAGCGGCTTACATATTACCCTTCCATAAGCTCCAATAAAAAGCTTTTTATTTGGACCAAATATATATATATATATATATATATATATATTAAGAGAGGGATTACTATGAACCTGGTCTAGTCAAGATGTATTAGACTTAAATAGGAAAATAAGTGATGTTCTCTTGTTTTACGGGTGGTGGAATTTTTTACAGTGGGGTTTTTTTTATAGAGATTTGCTCTAAATAGAGGGTAATTTAAATTGTATTTTAGGTATTATTTTAGAAATTGGATAGGTTTAGGTACAATAGTTCAAATTCAAATTAGATTTAAAGATAAAGTTAATTTTTTCAGTTTCATATTGGATTTAAAATAAAATTAAAAAAGTGTAAATTATTTTATTTATTTACACAAATTAAAGTTAATTACTTGCTAAATTTAGAAGTATAGAATTTATTACATTATATTTTTAAATTTTTTTAATTTTTATTCATATTTTTAATTTTTAATTATATATAATATTAAACATTTACTTTTAAATTGGAGTGGATTTATTTGTTTAAAAAAAATAAAAAAGAATAAACACAAGAGATAATTAATTTTATTACCGTTCTTAATTAATTTTAGTCATTACTCATATAACTTAAATTTTATTTTACTTTGTATTATAAGTTTATAATAAAATTTAATAGATTTGATACTTAGATTATAAATAAAGTATGATGATTTAAATGTCAAAGTTTAAAGAAATTAATAATTTTTATAATTTTTAAATTTTAATTAATATTATTAATTTTTAAATTAGTAGTTGAAGATTTAAAATTTTAAATTTTTTTTATATATATTATGATTGTGGGTAACAGACTATTTTATAATATTAAATTGACAAATAAAAAAAAATTTTAAAAATTAAAATAAAATCCGATATTAAGAAGTCATGGATTCCTATTTTTATTTGAAAATTTCTTATCTTAAATTTGAATTATATATATTTTATATAAAATAGGTATAAAATATTTTACATCATTCAAATATAAAAATGAAGATTGTGATTTCCAGCGTAATCCGTCCATTGGGGTACCCTTATCCCACAAAATTGACCCCAAAATAATAATAGTAATCTGCCACCAAGACCAATGGGTCAAAAATGAACATATTAGACGGCTGTGGCTGCATTTTATCCATTTTGATTTTGTTAACAAATTAGAAAAATAATGTAACACGATAATAATGACCTGTGTGGACTTTTTTTTTTCTTACAAAAAATTCAACAAAAGATAATGGTAAAAAATTAAAATAAACTCACATGTATTAATAGTCTAATGATAAATAATTTGCAATTCATCTATTTTTTTTATTTATTTAAGTGGTGGTCCTACTACTGACTTCGAAACTCTCCTTTATGTCTTAAAAAAATTAAAATATTAAGAAAAAAAAGTGAAGACAAGAGTATAATATGAAAAAGGAAAAATTAAAAGCAGGGAAAGGGGCTTAAGCTTATATTTAATTAAGTGGTACATAAACCGGGTCCGTGAAAGTCAAATAACCCGGTGCCAAACCGGTATCCGGTCAATTTTTGGTTGTCATTTTTCCCACCTTTTTTTCTCCGAGCTTCGAAGTCATTAATCATGGCGGCTAAATCGCATGTTAAAGAACCGTCGGGACCCTCCACTGTCACCCCCACCACTCCTTCTCCACCTATCAAGCCGGAGCTGCCCTCCTCCTCCTCCGACGCTGACGCCGTGCACGTCCCCAGCTACTCAGTAAGTCCAACACCAATCTTCCCCCCCCCCCCCCCCCCCCCACGAGAAAATAAAACCGTAAAATTAAGTCAACATTTTTGTGTTTAATTTGACGAACACAAATGGTTAACGACGTCGTTTTTATTAGGGTGGTTTTCGTTTGACAGCATATGCGAATGCGAGGTCAAATTTCTTCCAGAATTTTTCGGTTCACGTTCGCCTTCGAAAAACCCTGGGGTTTATAAGTACTATAGGGATTCGATAATCAAGCATTATAAGGAGAACCCTTCGAGGAAGATTACGTTCACGGACGTGAGGAGGACGCTTGTGGGCGATGTGGGATCAATTCGAAGAGTGTTTGATTTCTTGGAGACACGGGGACTCGTCAATTACTCGATCCTTCGAAACCCTTGTGAAGTGGGAAGAGAAAGAGAAAGCAAGTCTGCTGGCGGAGGTTCAGCTGAGTCCTCAGCTCAAATTAAGGAGACTTCGAAAAGGATTTGCAATGGTTGCAAGTCTCTTTGCAACATTGCTTGTTTTGCTTACGATAAGGTCAGTCTTTTTGTAGCTTTAATTCGTGTTCCCGCAAAATAATTTGTGTCATATTTCATATATAGTTAATGCGGAATCAAAAAATGTTGGATCTCAGAATAACATACTGGAACTCTATTGGTTGTTTGCGGCAGATGTTATCTATAGTTTATGATTCTAGTGGACAGTATTAAGTTTGCATTTTTTTTTTCTCCTTAAAATGAGTTGTAGTATTCTTGTGATTGATATTTTTGATGTCTTCTTTTTCTTCCAGTATGACTTGACTCTTTGTGCAAGATGCTATGTTCGTGGTAATCATCAAGTGGGTATTAATTTGTCGGATTTGTTGAGATCAGTGAGAAGACTAGATCAGATTGGAGAGAGAAAGAGACTTTGCAACTTTTGGAAGCCATTATGCATTATGGCGATGACCGGATAAAGGTTGCACAACATGACAGTGGAAGAAGCGAGAAGAATTGCATTACTCATTTTCTCAAACTTCTTTTCGAGGAGGATGATGTAAATTAGATTGTCAAAACATTACAAGTTTAATTAAACGTTTATGTGTGATGAGGAATAACAGCATAATAGTTCATGTGAGTATTTCATGTGATTTGAAGCCTTAATATTGATAGTTAATAGTTATAAATTACTATTAATTGTTGTAATAAGTGTTAGCATTTTAAATACTTAATTTATTGGTAATAGTTGGTAGTTAGTAGTTGTAAGTTTTTATTAATTATTGTAATAATTGTTGAAATCTCAAGTGCTTAAGTTATTGGTAATAATTGATAGTTAATAGTTGTAAGTTATCATTAATTGCTGTAATAAATGTTAGACATTCCAAGAGGTCTCTATAAATATATGAGAGATGAGGGAGAACAAAAATAGAATTAATGATATTAATGTTGAGAGTTTTCTCTTAAGTTCTTCAAAAATATTTTATTAGAACTTATCAAAATTTCATCTGGCGTTCTTTCAGACTTATCACTCACACTTCTTATCTATTTTGAGTGTGACGTTTATTATCTTCTTATACCTTTAGTTCTTATCTCTTATAGATAACAGGTTAAAGTTCTTATTTTTGTTTATCTAAAAATTTGAATTAGAACGATCATTGGCTGAAGAACCTCATTGAGCGTCGGGTCTCATTTTTCTTTGTGAGGTTCACATTATTTGGTATCAGAGCTTAGGCTCTAATTAGGTTTGAACTATCATTTTAATTTTTATTGATTGTTCTTTCTTTTAAATCAGCAACTTTATTTTAGTCTCTTAAAATCTATAGCCTATATTAATTTTTTTATTTTTTCTTGTCTATTATTTAATTTAATTCTTCAAGTTTTGTTATTACATATAAATAAATCAAAAAGAGAGAAAAATAATTTAAATTCAAATTCAAATTCTATTGATTATAGATTTACTTTTCTAAATTTTAAGAAAAAAAAAACATGAGTGAATTATTCTTTGAGTGAAACATGTGAGGGAGTGTGCGAGGTTTTTTTTATTTTTCTAACTTTGTTTTGCAGCAAACATGTTAAACAAGGACAAAAATACTTTTGAAGTTGCATCAAAAAAAGTTGATTCAAAGTTTTTCATGGAAGCTTTACTCTGTGAGATGAGGAAAATGTTGAAAGTAGAGATAGAGCAAGTTCATAAACGAATAGATAAAATTAAATCTAGTACACAAAGGGCGCAGACACCTAGAGTTCTTTATGTGCGAATTCAAGATAGGCGTGCTACCATGAATGATGATGGCATTGATGAAGATGTTTGGGATAGATTGTTGAATATGGTAAAGAAAGTAGACAAACAATTAAGTAGGAAGAGTTCCACAGGATATGGCCAAAACTCTAGTTCCGCATCATCTTTGAAACTAGATTGGAGTAAAAAATATGAGCAAGCTAATTCCAATTTTAAAGCAGAACCAACTAAGGGCCAAAACATAAGAGGCAACAAAGGTCATACTGCATCTCAATATCCAAATCAAAGTGCATTGATTCTAAGCGATAACAATGTCATTGAAACTAAAAGTAAATCAGATGACGAACCTATGCCACTGTTGAAAAATGTAAGTGATGGAATGGAGTACCCAATAGATGGTAAGTTGATGGTTACTAATTGTATATTAAGTTTGCAAATCGAAGAAGATGAAAAGGAATTTGTTGATGTGTTTACCGAAGAGATACCTAATGCTTTACCACTAATAAGGGGAATCGAGCATCAGATCAACTTTACACTTGAAGCATTAATTTCAAATATTACAGCCTATAAAAGTAATCCCAATGAGACAAATGAACTTCAAAGGCATATTTGTGAGCTCATAAAGAAGAGGTACGTATGTAAGAGCATGAATCATCCTACCATTCCAGTATTGCTTGTGCTTAATAATGATAGATTGTGGAAGATGTGTGTTGATTGCTACATTATCAAAAATATCACTTTAAAGTTCAAGAAAGTTGTATTTGAGTCCGATAAAGATTTAAGGACAAATTTTTTTCAAGAGAGGGGGAATGATACGAACTAGGTTGCCAAAATATCACAAGGTCCATTGAACGTCCATGTGTGATGGGGAACAACAGCACAACAACTCATGTGAATAGCCCATGTGATTTGAAGTCTCAATATTAGTAGTTGTTGGTAATGAATAGTTATAAGTTACTATTAATTGTTGTAATAAATACTAGCATTCCAAATACTTAGTTTATTGGTAATAGTTAGTATTTAGTAATTGTAAGTTTTAATTAATTGTTGTAATAAGTATTAGAATCCTAAGTGCTTAAGTTATTAATAGTAGTTGATAGTTAATAATTGTAAGTTGTCATTAGTTGTTATAATAAATGTTAGACATCCCAAAAGATCTTTATAAATATATAAGAGATGAGAGAAAATAAAAATAAAATTGATGATATTAATGTTGAGAGTTTTTTTTTAAATTCTTCAAAAAAAAATTTATTAAAATTTATTTATTTTATAATATTTTTTTAAATTTATCACTCACACTTCTTATTTATCTTGAGTATAACGTTTATTTTTTTATAAATAATGAGTCAAATTTTTATTTTTATTTATTTAAAATTTAAAATTAAAATAATTCTTGATAAAAAAATTTTATTAAGCGTCGAATTTCACTTTTTTTCGTAAGATTTATTTTAAAGAATTTATTAATCAACAATCTAGGAATGCTGATGACAAGTTTGTTAATATGAAAAAACTCTGAGAGAGAGTGAAATAGAAAATATTGGTGAAACATCCCCCGAGTAAAAGAACGCGTCTAACTCCTGTTGCAGATGCCAGTAATCCAATAATGACTCGGGTATGTTTATGATGTTGGCAGCATTTTCATGCTTTTTTGTTTCTCCTTCTCCAAAGTTTTTATTAAATAATTATTTGCAATTTTTTTCAGGCTGCTTTCCTGTCAGCTTTGTCTGGTGTTGCGATTGCTGAAGCGTCTGCTCAGGAGGATGTGACAACTCTGTCAGAGGTAGATAACAGAGCAAGCAAAGGGAGTGTTGGATCTCTTGGTAGAAATGCAAGACAGCAAGGTATGAATAGCAGTCCTTTCAAGCCATAATATTTACTTACTGGAACCGATTATTTGCTTTGCTAATGAGTTTAAGCCAACTTTTTTTTGTAGTCGAGAAAAATCTTCTGTCATAGCTCTGTAGTAAGAGCTGTTACCCTAAGTGATATTTCATTAATAAAATTTGTAATGTCCTGTTGTTTGAGACTGGAGACCATCTGCCTGAGCATGATTAAATGATTGGGTTTTAACCTTCTGAAGCCGAGATTGTACCCAATGGTGATACCACCCTGAATATGTTGGAAAGATCTTCTGTAGAGGGAAATTCCTTGACTGAGAAGGAAGAGCTGGATGTTGAGAAAGCTATGTCTATTATTATGGAAGTGCAGGTGTGTAAAATTCTCGTCACTGTCTTTCTTTTTAGTTGTAATTATTAGCTAAAAGTTAAAAGGGCTCTGCAGATGAAAGAGATCCAGGATAAGATCGTTCCATTTGAAAAGCTAGATTTGCAAATGGAGAAAGAGTGGAAACGGTTGGAGCAAATCAAGAATATTATGAAATAAAAGAGAAATGCTGACAGGAAAGCAGCCTGAAAAATCGTCTTCTCGAAAAACCGGAGACCAGACTGAAGAGAATGCTAAAACAGACGCTTCATGACCTTCTGTATGTTCTAAAATTTATCAAGTTTTAAGTTGTTTCTCCTTGTGGCCTCTAAACTTTCTTTCTTAGGAGCACTCGTGGATATATTTATTCTCAGTTCAATTTAATATTGTAGTAGTAGATGGGGTACCTTTTCCTTTCCAATTAGGTTCAGGCTCATAACCACCCTTAATACTTTGCATCGGTGGAAATAGTGTATCATTCATTTTTTGATTTCCTATATGGTCTTTACTTGTTCTCTCACTAATAAAATACACCATCTTGGGTATCTATGCCAAGCCAGCCAAATTATCTAACTGGTTCTTAAGTAACTGCAAGATTGAATTAATCATATATATAACTTGTGAATGTTTATCGTCCATGATTGAAAAAAAAAAATTGATAATGGAAAGAAAGAATCCAAAATCACGTAGCATGCTCTAAACAATAAAAACAGAGCCAGCAAAACAGAAACTGCCGGATTTTGGTAGTTTCTTCAAATGAATCTGAATGATGCAACTGCCTGCAAAATGAACATCGCAATTCAGTATTTAAGCCATTTCATGCTTTTATGCGCATTACTTAAATGTCTTTTCTACTTTGAGCCTGTAAACTGAATAATTAACTCTACCAATGAAGTTACCTACTCAATTTTAGAGCCGTATTCCTCTGATTCGTCTTCCACAAACTGCATCATATACCTCAATTGTCAAAGTTAAATACAGCTAAAGATCCAAAGCTAATGAGATTGACTCTGCATATTTGATGTACCTGTCCCGTCACTGTATATAGTCTGTTATACCAACCATTTGACGCCATTCCAATGGCGGGAAAACAAATGGTTGCAAATTTCACCTGGATTTTGTAGCGTTTACTCTATGTAATAAAATCCTGCTATGAAATCAATACTTGTAATTTAAGTGTGTGTCCGAACAAAAATGTGCATTACAAGCAGTCTTTTAAGAATATCCAACCAAAAGAACATAATTCCACTGCTATGGAGATAACCGGTCATTTTAAGCAAAATCAGTTCATCCCAACTTCTGGTTTTATTGCTGTAAATCCTTGATCATTGCCAAACTTGAACCATCTGCCGAGACTGAGGCCTCGTCTCTTCAATTTTCCTACCTTTAATGTAAGGTGCATGATAGCATCAGCCACTTTTTTTTAATATCATGACAGCATGTTGGTAGCTTTTAACTCCTCTGTACATATATTGTCATGTTAGGATTTGCATACAAGTTACCATTAGCTGCTTTACAATCTATGAGTTTTGCTGCCACACCCGGGGGTCTTTGCCAGCTTCTGTCCAATCAACTGACCTGTAGAAAAGACATTTGATGAGCACAAAGTATCATGTATTCTACATAAACCTGCTGTTAAGAAAAGAGCACAAAATTAAATGATTAAATTGCTGCATACCAAAGTGTCGGCAAAGCTTCTGTTGTTATAAAATATAAGAGATGATCAAAGAAGTAAGAAGAGATAATAAACAAAGAATTGATATATTGTTTTTATTTACTGCATAGCTCTTTATATAGAGTTAAATTTTAATAGAAAACAAAAGAAATTTGTTGATTACAAAGCATGACTAACAATTTCTTAATATCATATCACAAACAAATAATATTATTATCTTCCTAAAGACTTGGTCTTCAAGATATCTTGCATATTCAGTTTTGACTAATTCTTTAGTAACTGTTTAGCCTATTATTCAGTCCATATGCAACTTCTTAGGCATTCTTGCAACACTCCTCCTTGCCTTGATAGCTGCAGAGGCCTAGTTTGTTTCTTAAATCTTCAAATTTGTCTTTTGATAAGGCTTTGGTAAATATATCTGCTACTTGATCCTCAGTTTTGTAATAAAGCAGATTAACCTCCTATTCTTTCTGCATTTTCCTTAAGTAATATAACTTAATGTTGAAGTGCTTAGTCTTACCATGAAAAACAGGATTATTTGCAATCGAAATCGCAACTTGGTTGTCTATATGAATCTGTGTAGGCTTATCTTGCTCCGTGTATAAGTTTACAAGCAGTTTTCTAATCCAGATTGCTTGATTCACAGCAGCAGTTGCCGTTATGTACTCAGCTTCTGTTGTGCTTTGAGCTACTATGTCTTATTTCTTTGAATTCCATGAGAACATTCTTGATCCAAAACAGAAATAGAAACCAGTTGTACTCCTCATGTCATCAATAGAACCTGCCCAATCACTATTAGAAAATCCTTAAAACATAAAATTCTGACAATAATTGTATTTGATGCCATAGTTTATTGTCCATTTGATATATCTTATAACTCTTTTTGCAGCCTGAAAATGTACTTCACTGCCACAGTGCATGAACCTTGAAAGTAAACCTACAGCAAACATGATGTCAGGTCTAGTTGCTGTAAGATACATCAGACAACCAATCAGGCTTCTGTAGAGTCCTTCATCAACCTTGTCTGCTCCATTATTCTTGCTGAACTTCTCCTTTTGATTCATTGATGTGTTTGCACTCTTGCAATTTTTCATATGAAACTTTTTAAGTATTTCCTTTGCATATTTCTTTTGAAATATGAAGATTCCATCATGACTTTGCTTCACTTCCATTCCCAAAAAACAGGACATCAACCCTAGATCAGTCATCTCAAAGACTTTGAGCATTTTAGCTTTAAATTCTTGTATTAGCTTCTCATCATTGCCTGTTACAAGTAAATCATCAACATAAACAGAAACTATGATTAAACTAGCATCTGTTCCTTTTACATATAATGTGATTTCACTTATACTTTTAACAAAACCAATACTTTGAAAGTGTTCATCAATCCTGCTATACCAGGCCATAGGAGCCTGTTTAAGACCATATAAGGCCTTCTTTAACAAATAAACCTTCTCCTCTTGTCCTTTGACTTGAAAACCCTCAGGCTGTTCTACAAATATCTCTTCTTGCAGATTACCGTTTAAAAAAATAGATTTTACATCCAATTGGTAAACCTTCAATCCCTTCTGTGCTGTCAAGGCAAGCAACATTCTAATTGTATCAAGCCATGCTACTAGAGCAAAAGTCTCTGAGAAATCTACTCCAAACATTTGAGCATATCCTTTCACAACTAATCTGACTTTGTATTTGTTTACAGAACCATCTGGATTAAGTTTGGTTCTATAAACCCATTTTATTCCTATAGGCTTTTTGTGTTGAGGTTTATTCACAAACTCTCAGGTGTCATTCTAAGCTCCTCTTTCATTGCTTCAATCTATTTGTCATCTTTCTCTACCTCCTTAAACTCTGCAGGCTCAAAGACAGCAATGTTACATCTTTCATAAATATCAAATAATGACATTGTACCTTTTACTGGTTCATCATCTATATTATCATCAATGTTTTGCTAAATCTATGACTATTGTACAGACTCCTTCTAGTTCCATTGTCTATCTTCCATGAACTTTACATCTCTACTTACAAGAATTTTTCTATTTTGAGGTTAGAAAATTCTGTAAGCCTTGGATGTGTTGCTATATCCAATAAAAACTCCCGGTTTTATCCTCTTATCGAGTTTGTCTCTTTTCGCCTGTGGCACATAAGAGAAACAGAGGCAACCAAAATTTTTTAGATGTTGCAAGTCTGGTTTGTATCCAAACCAAGCTTCAAAAAGAGTTTATTTTTTGTAGAACTCTGGTTTGTAGCCTATTCAACAGAAAAACTGCAGTGTTTGTAGTGTCTACCCACAGCGTCTTTGGAAGCTACTTTTCGTATAGCATACACCTTGTCATTTCTATGATGCCCCTGTTTTTTCTCTCACTCACACCATTCTACTGTGGTGTGTATGGTGCTGTAAGCTGATGCTCAATGCCAGCTTTATCACAAAATTGTTGAAAACTTCTAGTTGTGTATTCTTTCCTATTGTCAGACCTTATAATCTGCATCCTGCAGCCACTTTGATTCTCCACCCATTTTTTATATTTCCAGAACACATTATCAACTTCAGATTTAAATTTTAAAAAATAAATCCAACAAAATCTGGTGTAATCATCAATAAAGACTATATAGTATCTACTGCCATTTAATGAAGCAGTTTTCTGAGGACCTCTAACATCTGTGTGCACCAGTTAAAGTTTGTGTGATGCTCTCCATGCAGTTTGAGGAAAGAGTTTTCTGACTTGTTTTCCATATTGACAAGCCACACAATTTGTCAACCTATTCTCCAGCCATGGAACACCTCTAACCAGGTTGTGTCTCTGCATATATAATAGTCCAACGTGATGAAAATGTCCAAGCCTCCTGTGCCATAAATCTTCATTACCTGCATTGATAGGAAAAGCTATATGCTCCTCCTCCATTAAATTTAGAGCAACGATTTTTGCTTTTATTTTCACCTTAAATACATCTCTGCCTTTTGCATCTCTGAACATGCACCATTTGTCTTCAAATATGACCTTGAAACCCTTCTTAATCAGCTGTCCAACACTAAGAAGGTTTTGGTCAATGTTAGGAACATATAAAACATCATTAATATATTTTAAACCTGATAAGCTTTCTATAGCTACAATTCCTTTACCCTTGACTGAGATGTATTCACCATTTCCAATTTTGACTTTAGAAATCATAATTCTGTCCAGCCTTTTAAAAAGCCTTTGATCATTTGTCATATGATGTGTGCAGCCACTATCTATCAGCCATGAGTCACTTGAGCTGTTGCTTGTTGCAAAACATGTTGCAACAAATAACTTCTCTTATTGATCTTACTCTGCAACAGCATTTGCTTTTGTTTCATGTTGCTGTGATTTGCAGATTCTTTCCATGTGTCCAGTTTGTCCACATTTCCTACATTTGATGTCAGGTTTCCACTGCACTTTTTTTTAGGATGATTTATTTTCTTGCAATGTGGACAAGGTGGATAAGTCTCCTCTCTGTTGTCTTCTACCTTGTTGAAGTTTTTTGGTTTCTTGTTGTACTTCTTTTTGTTATATTTCTTTTCTTTGCCTTTTCCTAAGTTTTGCGCTTTTGCATGAAAAGCACCTTGCACAGTTTCTTCTTGTCTCATCAGTTTCCTTTGCTTAAGTGCTTACAAAGCATTCACTAATTCTCCCAAGGAAATAGTAGATAAGTCCTTTGACTCTTCTAATAAAGAAATCTTAGACTCATATTTTTCAGGCACAGTGACAAGTATCTTTTGTACAATTCTTTCATTAGGAAAATCCTTACTAAGCAATCTAACCTTGTTTATTATGCTTAGCAACTTGTCAGAGTAATCTTTGATGTTTTCTGTCTCCTTCATTTTCTGCATTTCAAACTCTCTGATCAAGTTGAGCACTTGCATATTTTTGGTTCTTTCATTTCCTTGATATTTTGACTTGAGGTAGTCCCAAATGTCCTTTGCAGACTCCAAATTCATGATTCTTGTGAATATTGTGCTAGACATAACAGAAAATAAGCATACTTTAGCTTTGGACTTCCTTGTCTTCTTTTCTTTGTGAACCTTCAATTGAGTCATTATAGGATTTTCAGGCAGTGAAAGAATGTCAATCTTCCTCAACAACCTCCTAGAGGTCTAATGCATCAAGATGGACTGTCATTCTAATAGCCCAGGCTTGATAATTATCACCATCAAAAACTTATGGTACAACATGTGCGATGGTTGTTTCAGTTTCCATTACTTGATGGTTATGTTTCTAGTTTTGTGTTTGTGTTTGTGGACTCACTCAACTCACAGATCCTTTAAGAAATTGCTCTAATACCAATTTGTTGTTATAAAATATAAGAGCTGATCAAAAAGGTAAGAAGAGATAGTAAATAAAGAGTAAAATTGACTTTTCTGATTTATTATTTTTATTTATTGCACAGCTCTTTATATAAAATTAAATTTTAACAAAAAACAAAAAAAGATTTGCTGATTACAAGGCATGATTAACAGCTTCCTAATATCATGTTATAAACAAACAATATCATTATCTTCCTAAAGACTCGATCTTCAAGAATATCTTGCATATTCAATTTTGATCAATTCTTTAGCAACTGTTTAGCCTATTATTCAGTCCATATGTAGCTTCTTATGCACTCTTGCAACAGCTGTGACTTTGCCAAAAGACTCCATTCTTGTAAAATGGCAGACCAAGCCCCGTGATTACGACGCTGACTAAAGAGCAGTTTTCATATTTATGAAATCTTGAATAAGTTACCATAGTGACAAATGCACCAGAAAACTCTGTGAATACCGTTTGAATTAGATGATTCAGATGGGTAAAAGGCTGTTATGGATTTGAATCCATTTGGTTCACCTGCGCCGACTTGCCAATCTGCATCAACAAGCAGTACCAGTTCTCGTCTCATCACTCAGTAAATTTCATACCAAATTTGGGACTTCAGAATCATGTGAATCAAAGACGATGAGTATGTCCGCCTGATAATTTTAGCTCAAGAGATTCCATATCCAATTAAGTATTTTCATTCTCGACTAAGTGACTGTATTGCATGACTTCCATGATTACACAATTATCTGCAGTTGGAGGGGGGACTTACCTTGGGGAATCGAAATCTTGAACTTGTTAACTTCATCAGCATAAATACGAAAATCCCCTGCCACACCTGAAACATAGAGAAAATGAATAGAATAAACAATCAACATCTCATTATTGATGAAGCATTGAGATTGCTACTTAAATAACAACGTTACCACTCTCTGCAAACACTGTAGAAACAAAGGGTGGGAAAGAAAGTGCAATGAAAGTCAGCTGAAACATCACTTGTCTTCTTTTTGTCTTCGATCTTCTTTTTCAATGCAAAATCTGTTACTATTTTAAACCAAAAAAAACCAATAAACCCAGACTAAAAATTCAGACAAATCAAAATAAATAAATAAATAAATAAACCCAGTAAGCAATTAAGCCAATCAAACAGGTCAATTTTAAAGTACCGTGGTGTTTCTTCTTGTTCTTGTTTGCGGTAGCTCCTTCCTGCAGCAGAGCAGAGATTGCTTTTCGTGTCTATTGATTACTGAAAGAAGTTGAACCAGAAAGGGTCAACATGAGAATTGAAAATCTAGAATAAAAATGGGTTAAGGCTTTGCAGTTTTATAAATTTTCTTACCGAAAAAAGGAGTGAAGGAACCATGGCGAGGGCGCTGAGAGAGAGAGAGAGAGAGAGTGGAGTGAAGAAATAGACGCCATGGTTTTCTAGATTGGATTCTGTAAAATTGGTCCAGCTTGGACATAAATCAGTTTTTTCTGTTAAGTTCAGTTGTTATGGCTGTTATTAACGGTTATTCTCCCGGAGACGCAAAGATTTTTGTTTTTGTGTTTGTTTTCTTATTTATGGCACAACAAATTCTCAAAATGAAATAAATATTTTAAAACTTTGGATAATAACCCTGGAAATAATTATTATTTTACAAATTTTGAATTTTTTTTCCTTTTTCAACATAGAAGATATATTAAATTTACTTTTCATTAAGTTTATACGATCCTCCTCTGTATGACATTTTTTTTTCACAATTTAGAACTATTTCAAATAAAAAAAAATTTGTTTATACTTAAAAAATTATCTAAACATGTTATTTTAAAATTTTAAACTTAAATTTAAATTTCAAATATCGCAATAATTTAATAGGGAAATGCCAAGAGTTAATTCCTACGAGGGAAAAAGAAAAAATATATGAAAAATAATGTAATTTGTGAAAACATTTGTCCTTTCAATTGGTCTATTTTTCTTCGTTTGAAAGAAAAGATTCCTTTTGAATGGCGTTGCAGAAAATATCCGGCCCAACCAAATTTGTGGTCTAAATCTAAAATAGCATTCAACATCTATAATAAACTTATTTACTTTTTAATTTTAATTATTAAAATTGTCTTTTTTATATTTTTATTTTTAAAGAAAACACCTATAATTTTTGTCTTCCATATATCATGAGATTTAAAAAAAAATTGATGTTGCAAGTTAATAAAAATTCATAAGATAATTAATTAATTTATAATTTCAATGGTAAATTATGCACTTATCTCTACTATATTAATAGACAACACAACTAAGATATGTATTATTAAAATTCTTATTTATTAGAAATTATTTGTCTTTATAAGGTCATATGCAGATATCACACTTTTTTTTTTTGGGTTGTTTAAAAAGGAAAAAAGAAAAAAGTAAAAGGGAAAGACAACTCATTGCTTCTCAATCCATATTTCCTAATTTTGTTTATTGTGTTAATAGTAATTAATTATAGACCAACTACCCTCCACCAACTCTAAACCATAATTTATTTTTCTTTTTTTTTTATTTTTAACC
This sequence comes from Ailanthus altissimus, assembly GCA_946807835.1. Classification (NCBI taxonomy): domain Eukaryota; kingdom Viridiplantae; phylum Streptophyta; class Magnoliopsida; order Sapindales; family Simaroubaceae; genus Ailanthus; species Ailanthus altissimus. Next base: position 25,978,412 of record OX327691.1, on the reverse strand, counting down.
CCAAAGTTTGATAAATTTAATTAATTATTTCAATTAAGTTTATAATAAAACAATTGGCTAAATCCCAAATCCAAGACCAGGGTCCAAGTATCCAACTGTATAAATAGCCAAAGTAATTATTATTAATTAAAGATATGAACATGATTAAGAAGATAACTTAAAAAGGAAAAAAGAGAAAACAAACAAGCGCCAAATACAAAAAGAAAATTACATCAAATTACAATCACACCTGCAAGAGCCTTCCGGTGAAATACAGGGGCTTTCATTCTCTGACAACTGGGTATTTTTTAAACGTGGAATGCATGTAAAGCGAGTTTCAGAGATATATTTACTCGAGAGTTAAAGTGCCAAATTTTAAAAAAAGAGAGAGCGAGTAGGAGTAATGAAGGAGTTGAAGTAAATGCAAATTAAATAATTAATATCTTTTTTGTACGCCTGCTTTTTTAATAATAAAGGCCCCCGTAAGAGAGAAGTCATATGAAAAAGGAAAAAAAGAAAATTAAAAATTAGAAATTAAAAATAAAATATATACTAAATAATCAACATTTCTCCTTTGCACCTCCCTCTGCTTTTTATTTTTTATTTCTTCCATTTCCAAAACCCTAAAATTTCTTCTCTCCATTTGCCTTAATTTTTCATGTTTATTGGTAAGTTTATCCATATTTTTTTTTCATTTTTTTTCTTAATTTTCATTTTTTTTTTCCAATTTTGTAAACAGTAAAAATTTACTAAAATTCAATTTTCTTTTTTTTAAAAAAAAAAAATTTGTTTCGTCCTTCACTTGTTATCCATAATTAAATTTTTTTTAGCTATATCTCTGCACAAATTTTTTGAAAATCTTCAACTTTGATATGGTTTTACAGTAATTAGGGTTTTTATTTTTCTTAAAATCTGTGAATTCATTAGATTCTCTAGATTTCAACCCGATATTTCGGGTCGAGCTTAGCTTTGTAAGATTTAGAATTTAGCATGAGCTCACTTTTAGTCTAAATTATGTTCTTAAATTTGTAAGATCTAATTTTTACTTCTTATGTTTTTTCCTTTCTCTCTCTTTGCCACTGCTCCAGTTACTGAGTGTAAACTGAAGTCAGTTTCTTTGATTATGTCAATTTTTTTTTTTAATTTTTAATTGTTCTGCAGAGATTTCAGTGTATGGATTAGTAAGTTCAAAGTAGAAGAAGAAGAAAATGTCAGGATCTGAAACGGGAGTGAATGTGATACAATCACCGCCTGCGATGCAGAATATGCGTTTAGCGTTCAGTGCTGACGGTGCAGCTGTCTACAAACCCATCACCACCAATACGACGTCACCTTCCTACCAGCCATCGTCTGGCGGCGGGGATGCGTCGGCCGGTGGGGCCTCGGTAGCTCCTGCTCAGGGACTTAACATGAATATGGGAGTAGGAAGTGAGCCAATGAAGAGAAAGAGAGGCAGGCCTAGAAAGTACGGGCCAGATGGTACCATGTCATTGGCTCTCGTGCCTTCGCCTTCGTCTGCCGCCGCTAACAACCAATCCGGAGGAGGGTTCTCTTCTCCTCACCCAGCTGGCGGCGGGGGCACTCCCCCTTCGCCAAATTCTATGAAGAAAGCTAGAGGCAGACCACTTGGTTCTGGCAAAAAACATCAGCTTGAAGCTCTAGGTATAATTCATATTGAAGATGTGTTGCTTAATTTTTATGTGGTTTCTTTTCTTGATGTTTGATCTTTTATTTATTTTTATGTTGCATGAATCATTTTTTTGTTTATGTCACGTGGTGGGATTGGAATGTTTTGAACATGTAGATTTGCCTGGGCGTTGTTGGGTTTTTAAGGCAACAGTTTTGCTTTGACTTGTTCTCGGGGCTTTGATTGTCTCTTGAGTTTTTAGTTTTTACTTGCATAGTACTTTTAGTTTTAATGTTGTTATTAGTTTTTTGGCTTTCTGACAGCGAAATGAAATGGTTGTTGCTGCTGATATAATATAAAGTTTTTATGTTTTTAAAAGAGACTGTAAAATAGAAAAAGGCATGCAAATTGTTTACTGGAGCTTGGGATCTGTTCGATCTGACCTCAGATTCTTCTGTTTGTAGAAATTACATTTATGCCCTTGGTTTCCTGTTGGGTTTGAAGAACTCTCCTTAGTCTTCATGTCCCATTATTTTTATGCATTTGTTTCACAACATATGATGAAATAAATGGTTTTTAAATTGAATATTCACTGTAAAATTTCTAGTTAAAACATATTTTTTTATTCAAGTCCATAAAAAGATCAAAAGCATTTTGATATATGAATTTGATTGGGTTCCTTGTTATTATCTGAAATTTATTTGATGAAAATAATTTATATGTTTTCTTTTTTCCATTTACAACTGAGTTTGTCTCACCATAATATAAGTTTTATTTAACTGTTGTTCTACGGTAAACTTTCATTTTTGTGTTACCACTACAAGTTAAATTTATGGTTCTGTGATTTTCTTATATGGGTGGGTTTCCATTTGCAGGATCAGCCGGGGTTGGATTTACTCCACATGTTATCACTGTGAAAGCTGGAGAGGTTTCTATTAGCCATTAATATTTATTTTCTTCTTATCATGTGTTTTCCAGATCCTGTAGAAAAAAAAAATTCTTGTTGCATTAAAAATCATGGATGTCTTTTCTCTGAATCATTTCTTTTTTGTGGTTTGAATATGTGTTTTGGTAGCAGGAATTGGTTCTTTTAGCAGATTTATGTATATTCTCAAAATGATTTCTCACACCATTAATGTTGAGATGCTTCTTTCCAATTATATCAATAAAGTTGGATCAACTCAATGGTGGTAATAACAGTTTCAACTGCTGTACTCTTTTGGTAGATCTTGGACAGTTAATTCCCTTATATGGTCTGAGTTCTGGGCATCATTTATTTTAATTTAGTTTGACTGCTTATAATAAATGCAAACAAAGTAATGTTATACAAAATAACACAATTAATTACTTGTTTTCTCGTACTTTCATGTCTCGTATAAATGTTATCAAGCATAGGATCTGAAGGTAGTCCTAGCAAATTGAGTCAATGGTTCATTCTTATCTGCACCAATAACACATATGCAACAAGAAACAGTAGAATTTTATGAATTCATTGTATCTTCACTGCAAAGGACTTAAATTGTTCAATCTCTACTCAAATATAATCTTGGCTTCTGATAGAGTTTTAAGGAAGTCATTCCTGCAGGGATTTTTTCAAGCATTTTCCTTTAGTAAATACATTAGTAGCATTGGTAGACAATTTCTTATTATTGAATTTTTAATGTCATGCCTAAAATCCGCTGCATGTTTGTACCCAATTTGTGTGCTTGCAGCATATTCTTTTTAGCCAGAGCACTTTGTTCTTGCACATGCCTTGGTGACTTTAGTTTTGGATGCTGATGAATCAAATCAGCTTTAAGTAACAGTAACAGGTAGTACAAAGTTTTAGTGCTTTTTTTTTTAATGGAAGAATCTCGGTACCCATTCTATTCCATTATTATTTATATTCTAAATTTGTGGAGGCCAGTTGCTAATGCAACTGGATTGCTTTAAGAGTAAGAAGTACATAACTTGAAATTCAGAAACCCGCATGTAGTTTTTTATTCATACCATTTCTCATTAGACTACAAGTAGTCTGACCACATCAAGTTGGTACATTCGCAATGTCACAATCAGTACGAGTGATGAGTCTCCACTGGAGATTGGTAAAGGTTGCCAGTGAACAGTACATCATTCTTTGGTTTATTGACATTCCTTTATTGTTAGTTTTTATAGATGCTAGAGGTTCCAAATATTTATGAAATAAGATACTTGCTTTGTTGGCACCTCACCATTCATTCTAACTATCTTTATGTGGATATTTACACAGCACACCTGCAAGCTCACAATATGCATGTGTATTTTTTTTACTGCTTTTAATTTAAGGTCAGATGCTAACTTTATATATATCTGGATTTGCAGGATGTATCATCGAAAATAATGTCATTTTCTCAGCATGGTCCCAGGGCTGTTTGCATCCTCTCAGCAAATGGAGCCATTTCTAATGTCACTCTCCGCCAACCAGCGACATCGGGTGGAACTGTAACTTACGAGGTTTTGTAATTTGCTTATAGTTTTAATTATTTTCCTTCCTTTTCCAACTCCCTTCCTCCTTTCTGATCTTTATCTTTTAGTCAAACATAGCTGTTAACGAAATTGTCGGCATGTCTACTTATTTGGAACCACCTTTATTGGAAATGTTTGTTCCTCAAGATACATAGTTGTGTGAAAGAGGAAAATGACAGTTTCAAAGTTTGACTGCCTGCATGATGCTATACATATTGCTTGTTTATTCAATGGTTTTCTCTTTTTTCTTTTTCCTCTTATTTGTTTATTTTTATTAATGTAGGGGCGATTTGAGATTCTTTCACTTTCCGGATCATTCTTGTTATCTGAGAATAGTGGTCAGCGGAGCAGAACTGGTGGACTAAGTGTGTCATTATCTGGTCCAGATGGTCGTGTATTAGGTGGTGGTGTGGCTGGTCTTTTAACTGCTGCAAGCCCTGTTCAGGTCCGTCTACTTGTTTATTGTCCTAGTCTTTGTCATGGTCAGTTTCTTTGAGACTTTGTGAACACTGTTGATAATTGCCTATTTCCAAGTCAAGCTGATATCTTACAACTTTTGTGGTGCATTTTAAAAGGAAAGAAATATAGGAGAAGTGTTCTTGAGGTTAAAAAAATGAATAAATTTGACCAAATGCAAGCTACTTCAATCTCATTAAACACTGTTGATAATTGCCTATTTCCAAGTCTAGCTGATATCTTACAAATTTTGTGGTGCATTTTAGAAGGAAAAAAGTATAGGAAAAGTGTACTTGAGATGAAAATAAAAGAAATGAATAAGTTTGACCAAAATTCAAGCTACTTCAATTTCATTTTATAATAATGGATATTCCTAATCGCATTGCAGTTTACAATATAGCAAGGCACATGTCTCAGTTCTGATATTAAGCTTTTCTTATTATACCTATTCTCCCAGATATCATATATCATTCTTCCCTCGTTCAAAATTCTGAAGTTGCTGATCTGAGATTGTTGCGATGTGGATGTTACGTTTATTAGCCATGATTATCTGACACAGCCTGATATAGCTTTTTACTTATTACTGTCCTCTTCACCCATAGAGTACATTGATGCCATCAATTAATGCCAATGATATTAAAATTCTACACATTGCAGGTAGTTGTTGGGAGCTTCATTGCTGATGGTAGGAAAGAATTGAAATCTCACCAAATGGAATCTTCATCTGCCCCTCCAAAGCACGCTCCAGTTGGTGTGCCTGCAGGAGCCAGCAGTCCAACTTCTCGTGGGACTCTCAGTGAGTCTTCAGGTGAGCTTGGGAGCCCACTTAATCAGAGTACAGGAGCCTGCAATAACAACCACCCACAGGGCATGGCAACAGGCATACCATGGAAATAAAACCCCTTGTATTTAACTCCAAGTTCATGGCTAATCTGTGTAGTAGGAAAAGGGCTCTAATATTGTGGTGTGTTAGTAGCAATCATTTACCTTGACCTTGAGGAGATTTGATATGTAATATTAGCTTTGTGTAAGTTCACTAGAATAAGAACTTAAAAAATGCCTTCTGGGTTGACTTTTGTGCTTCTAAAGCTTGGCTTTTGTTAGGAATTAGAGAGGAGCTTGTGGTTTTAGGAAAGTTCGACCTTTTGTATTAACTCATTGTAGTTGTTTGTTGTTGTTGCCTATTACCTCTTACTGGAATTCATCCCTGTAGTTTTTGTATTGACCGAGAGGACAACAGAATGTCCATTTTTATTTGAAACTCCATTAGTCATTTGGTTTGCTGTTGCCTTTTCTCACAACAATTAAAATTTTGCCGTGAAAAAAGTCTTGGATATTCCAAGTATGATGCTCATTCTCTGTTGGATTCATCCTATTGTGCATTCCCTTTTTCTTGACTGATTTGAGAGACCGATGATGAATTTTAACACAGAAACCAGTATTTTAACAATATTATAAACTACAGCAGATATTGGAAGGCCTAGACTTAGTTTCTCGCTCTCTTCAGAAGAAACCGCAATGAAAATGTCCCAAGAGCCAATGTCTGCCAAAACCATCCTCTTGCATTGGCAGGATCCACCCTCTTTGCCAGGGACCACGCATATATTCCTTCACCAACATGTGCTGAAACAGCCATAGCGAATGCCAGTCTTATCAACCACATTGACCGGATGACAAAAAGACCAATTGTTCAAAGAAAAGACCACATTGACAGGTCCAACCTCCGGTAAGCATGCAATGGAAAATAGTGCGGGCATTCCCACCAGACAAAATAGCCATGCATATTCGGTAGGCCCATCTAAACTTTTCCTTTTTATGTCCTGCCAGTATGAGATAGTTGCAGCCATACCCTCCTTAGGTGTAACAAATGGAACATAGCCGAGCTCCTCCTTAGCTTTAAGGAATGAGAAGTAGTGGGTAACACCAACCTGTGAACATATGATTCAATTTAAGACATTTTACCCAAATTCACCAGATATTACTGAATGTGAGATTGGTAAAGAAAGCATGCATGTAATGATGCACACGCACGCTTGTTTGTACTACCTTTTATGTCTCGTACTACAGTTTAAAGTCCGGTTAAGTTGATTTCTTGACACATACTTGCAACTGTAATCAGCAAATAGATTGGATATTGTAACAGACCTTGTACACTTCTGTAGGAAGGATCAGTGGTTGAGGAAGCCACCACCGGTTCAACCATGGATATAAGATTGAATAGAAATTGAGAAAACCCTTGCCAAAAATAGAGCACGGAGAACTGGTAACCAAGACTTTGGCAAGTCGTAATCCAGACTTTTGAGTAAAGGTTCGATAAATTCAAAGGCATTGACTGGATAGCCTGTGAAAAAGGGAACCTTGAATAATCTAGGAAAACTACTGCATATCAAACTCATATTTTCAACTTAATTGGTTATCATAAAGAGTCTAGAAAATGAAGCACTAGATCACCAATAATTCTATCTCAGAATTTATTCAAGAATTAATTCAACAATGAACAGGTAATTACCATCAGAAACAAAGTATGGCTGGTCGGCAGCTACCGGATGCCCTGTTTTCCCAGGAATGTCATCCAAAGTCCCATGCTTGCCAATATCAATGCAAGCACAAGGTTATCCAAATAAATCCAGTCTGTTTTCACAGTAGGTTCACCAATTTTAAATGGCACCAGACCTAACTTTGCTAATGACACTATCCTTGGAAGGAGACTCTCTTCACCTGGCCCATAGATAGCAGCAGGACGAACTGCAAAGGTATAAAGACATTTTCCATTTTTTTTTCCTATAAATAAAACATCTCAGCTTTAGTCATAGAAATTAACAGAAATTGGATGCCCACAAAAGCGCAATTAAGAGTAAATACTAACTTAAATAGACGACCATTACTCTTTAGAACCAATTGTTCAGCAATCGATTTACTACGGCCATATGAATCGACATGTGCATCAATGGGGAAATATGGTAAGGTTTCGTTGCCATTCACAATTTCCTTTCCTCCATACACAACATTGTACGTGCTTACATAGACAAGCCTTTGGATCCCAAACTCGATGCAAGTTTCAATGACAAAGCAGGTTCCATTAATATTGACTTCATCAACACGACAAAACTGGAGCATTTCTTTCCCCGATATTCCACACGAAGCAACATGAAAAACACAATCCGCACCCCGTAGAGCTTTTTCAACATCTTTCCCGCTGACAACATCCCCTGTCATTAACAATAATGACAATTTTCGCTGAGCAAACACCAGTATAATCTAGCGGACGACATTGCATAAGTATAAATTGAGGAATGATCTGGTGGGCAATGTTGTTCATGTTATGGTAAGTGAGAATGCCATGTGAAGCAGTTTAGTTTGATCCATGATTTCACCACTATTAAGGACGGCCCTACAGGATTGTGCTGCATGTCCATTTGCTCACTAGATAGTGGGCAACATTGCTCACTAAATCGTTTCTGTATATATACTTATTATTGAAACCCAGATCATTTCTCTATATATACTTATAATGGAAGTTGATAAACAGAAACTAAACTCTGCTTTCTGCACATGCAGACAAGATCTAATCCAAACTCATAAAAAATACCCAGTGTTTCCAATTACTAGTTCAAAATATGTATTGCAAACTTGATAACAAAATTGATTATCCATAAATCTCTAGGAGCTGCATACATAAATTGTCACCCTATCATCAGCTAACCATTAATTTGTTATCGTCTACTAAAATTTTTAAGTAGTTATCGGATCTAAAGCAAACCCAATAGAGAAAACAAGATTTGTGACAGACTTGAAAAAGATCGAACCTAGGATGCAGTGGACGCCGTGATTCTTGAGATCGTGAGACCAAGGAGAGTTTGTACGCAAGTCAAAGGCTCGAACTTGATGAGCGCCTCTATGGACCAGCTCCAAGCAGAACTGAACCGACGAGGCCTAGCCCGCCCGTTACCACGAACGTCTTTCCTTCTATCCCTTCGTTCTCGCTCAGGTGCATATTTTTGCTTCGTCAACTCAGAACTCAACTCACGGTCGAGCGCGACGGGAGATGATGCTTTTCTATTTTCTTTTTCCTTCTTGATCTGCTGTGCTGGCGGTCCATGCAGAAGAGGGCATGAGAAGCCGCCACCTCAGCATTTCTAACAAACATTTTGTTTTGATTTGACTGGCTTAGCAATAATTTTTTTTTTTTTTACCATTTCAAGTTCGTAAGACTTGAATGTGAATTACATTGACATTGGACTAGCGGCCCTTCCTTTTTACTTAGAATTTCTATCTTAAATCGAAAATTGTAATTATTACTAAATGCTTGTTCTGTGAACCGCCCTCGGTGTCCATTTGAAATGTTAAAGTATGTCATGGTTGGTTGATTCATAAGATTATTATCAAATTATTAAATTAAAAGTTTTTAATTAATTATTCAAAGTTTCATGAAACAGTGATGTTCTGGTAAAACTTGCACAACGCTACAAAATTTAGAAATCTTCAATTGCACTCTATGTATGATGATTGAACATGCGATACTTCCTTTGTCAAAAGAAAGGGAAAAAAAAGTGAAAGAGAATAAAAAAATCAGAAATATGAAAACACAACTAGAATAACTTTGCTATAAAATCCCATATATGGGGGGGAAAAAGACTGAAATATAGGTAATTTAAAAAAAAAATTCCTATGTAGCTAGAAGAAGTTGACGTTGTTGAATCTCAAGTGCGCACAGCTTGCACTGGCATAAGCATTAAGGAGCTCATTTTGTGCAGACCAAAAATCGGCTTTCAATCCACCTCTTCTAATGGCTTTTAGTATTTTGTTTCGATGTGCATATCCTGTGACCACCACCTTCTGGCTATTAGCATCCACTTCCACTTTCTCTATCCCTGCAAACATGAACATATGATTGATCAAATTTCAGTCCCATTTACACAAGATAAATACCTTTTCAGCAATATCATAATGAGCTGACCTTTGAGTTTTGATAAGCATTTCCTCAGTCTTTTCTCATGTATGCCAACCATCTCCACCTTCAATTCAACTGTCTGCAAAAGGAGAAATGGGAAGAATTAGAAAATGGGGTTCCTTTTCTTTATTCATTTAATGAACTAGAGAAAATGAAATGAAACCCTGATCAGGAATACTGTACCTCCATCAAGACAAGAACTATGAATTGCAAAGGATGATATGTTGATTATGGGAATAAGATAGAGAGGTGCAGCAAAGTGAGAGAGACAAACAAAGGACAATGATATGAAAGAAAACAAATGGCAAATGGAATGATGCTTTGCTTTGGAAAATGAATAGAACAGATAGGGAATGTCGGGCTTATTTATATACACCAACTGCTGAGAGGGGACAGAACTAAAGTGGGTCTTGGGTCTGGTTCTAAAACTAGGCTAAATTATCTACTTTGCTTTGCCTTTTTTTTTAAAAAAAAAGAAAAGAAAATACAAATCAGATAACAAGAAAACAAAGGGGCTCATGTTATGTTAGATTTTATAAATAGCTTGGCTTTGTGGTGTGATCTGATCTGAGCTCAAGATTCTAGGCTCAAAGGAAGTTCCCGTCTGGCCAAAGCAATGTGAATGTCAAGCATTTCGAAATGATTGGGGTTTGACGGGTCCAACTTAGCTTTTCTTTTTATTGGGGGATCTTTTGAGGAATTTAGGCCAAACTACAATGTAACAATTTGCATATATCTGATCCCTTCATCTTAGCCGTCGAGTTTTGTTCATTTGTGCAACTCATTGTTGATGGGTCGAAAGGAGAAAAAAGATCAATAAACAGAAAACCCAAAAAAAAAAAAATCAAAGGAGAATTAACTCAAGAAGAAATAAGCTATAGTGGAAGTTTGGCATTTTTGGTTACTTGCAAATACAATAAGAACCCAATAAAGTTTTTTTTTTAATTGAAATTAAGAGATTTTTTGTAACACTGCAAGCCATTTTCTTCAAGTTGAATGTTAAGAAACTGGGGCTCTCGAGTCTCAGCTGCTACCATAAAAAACAGAACTCGAGGTGGGTTCTGCAAGTGATGAGAAAAAGGTAAACAAAGAGAAGGATTCATGGAGCCCAGGGAAGATTCTAATGGACGACAGTATTGCTTGGGATCAACGTGAAGAATTTATAACGACTGCATTGGAATCTGCATCTTTGATCGTTCTATCTCTCGAATTTTTACATACATTTCTCGATAATCACATCACATCTTCTGATCGTTTCTGGTCAATACCTTGCACTTTCTTGAATTGTTTTTGGTGACGACCGGTTTCATCACAACAATTGCTTTTGTTTAAACTAAGTTGCAGTTTGTTGCATTGCATATCACAAAAGGCGACATAAATTATGCACAATGGCCAATGATTTATCTCTTTGTTCTTTTCTTATATTATATAATACAACTATTAATTTGTAAGAATTTTATGGTTACTTACAAAAGTTACACCTTCGAATAGTACGTTCAAATCATTCTATTTAGAGTGGATAAATTTGATGGAACGGGAAGATTTAGGATAGAGACGATCACGAGTGATTCGATAGATTTGAATTTTTATATATTCACTTATGTGGTACTTCCTCATATGATATATATATATATATATATGATTATTTACATCTAAAAAATCATATGCTTCAAAATAAACTTTGTATAGTTTAAGAAGGAATTTTGATTGATAAAAAAGATGAATCCAATTCAATCCATATGCCCTCGGGCACAATTATATATAATATAGAAATTACACTTAAAAATGTGTTGACAATTAGTTAGAACAACTAGTGTTGTAGCTAAATTGATTGTAAAAGAGAAGAAATCGGCCGCCTTAAAATTATTTTATAGAAAGATTTATTTGATATCTAAAAATTAATCGATAACAATTGCAAATGAGGAATGTTAAAGTAAATCAAAAAAATTTGAGTAGAGTCAAATCTAAATATTGGCTACGTAAGCGTCTAGCCAAATTCAATTCGGAATCAACTCAAAACTAATGTTAGAATTGATCAAAATGAAACTCTTAATAAAATTAAACCAAGTTGATTTTGTTCTCGTTTTTATTAATTCTTTTTTTTTAATGTGTTTTAACTTTACTTTTTTAGTTTCAAACCGAGTTAAAAGAAAAATAAATAGATTAATTCTAAAAAATAAGAACTGAAATAAAATCAAATTGACTTTTTTTTGTTGTTTAATTCAGTCCAAAAATGTTCATCTTTGATCCATACCTTTTTAGATGTTATAATAATAATAATAATAATAACATGGTGATTATTGTTATAAGATATATAAAAATATGTAAAGGAAAGAAATCTTACATAAAATCCAGATCTGATTATGTGAAACTATGAACTAATTTATAACAAGAATGTTGGAAAATTTTCTTGAATCATTATACACAAATATTCAACCTAAGGTTAAAATATAAACAATTCTCAACAAATTATATTAATATCATTATTTTATTAAGAAATCTCGTTATCTATTTGATAAACATTCTTAGGGATAAATTAACGAAAATGTATACTTTGGAACAAGAACGAGGTCACCTTGATTTAATGTTGGAAATCTTTTGAAATTGTAAAAGGCAACGGATATTTTTACTCTGGGTTAATAGATACTTTAACTCTAAAATAATTTTAAATACTTAATTTTATTTCGAATCGTTAATTTTTATTATTAGTTTTAACGGATGAAGGATAAAATAGTAATTTAATTATAAAAATAAATTATATTTTAGACACGTAATACAACTTTATTCATTTATTATTTTTTGAACACGTGGCACAATCTTATTTATTAATATAATTTTAAAAAATATACTTTAATAAATAACATGTATCACAATTTAATTAGTTATTTTGAATATGTATCAGTATGTAATTGAGTTGTATTTTTATTAAATAATTTTTTAAAAAAAATTAAAAAAATAAATTTAAAAAAAATTTAAAACATAATCGAAATGTTACCGAAAAAAGGCCACCGATGATGATGCAAGTCACTATCTCCTCTTTTGACGGCAGTCGACAGCCATGGCCACCCCTTCTCACCCACTTTAGATTTTTTTGACTTTTTTTTAATTAAAAATAATCACACCGTTATGTAGATTAAAAAAAATACTAATAATATAAATTTTAAATTTTTTTACCATCCCAACATCGCCAAAAAAATGGTTGCCGACTACCAACCGATCACTGTTTTTTTATGACATTGGCAAAAAAAAAAATTAATTAATAATTTATTTATTTATTAATAATTAACTAATTATATAATAACACGTGTTCAAATTACATGGTAGCACGTGTTCATTCTCTTTTTTTTTTTAAATCTATTTATAATAAGAGCAAAATTATAAATGATTATTAAAAATAAATTTTTTATTTAAATAAACAATAAAAATTGATAAATTATGACAAAATTAAATATTTAAAATTATTTTAAAATAAAAATATCTATTAACCCATAATATTAAGGTGCATATAATCTTTGCTAAAATAATATTAAACTGCATATTAATTGATAATATTAAAGTGCGTATTAATCAATAATATCGAGATGCGTATAACCTTTGTTAAGATAATTATATAAAATTATTTTTCGAAAAGAGAAAGAAACAAGAAAATACTTTTTGGGCCAAAAAACGAGCCCATGAAGGGAGGCCCAGGCCCAAGGAAAGAAGACAGTGGGGCAATCTATATTTTGGCGAACCCAGAATGTGCCACATCACCTTCTTCTACCAGAACCCAGACCCCGGAATTTCGCTTGCAAGTACCGAGTCACCGGTTTCCTTCATTGCGGAGCCGAAATGTAAAAGCTTCTCGCCGGTTTTAGCCATGCAACGGTAATTTTTACGTAACTGTTGTCCTCTATTTTTTTTTTTTTTAATGGCCTGTTGCATGCAAGTCCTTGACTGACTATGTAAAATTTGAAGCAAATAAAATTATAGAAACATTAAATTTAGGAAATGTGTGTCTAAATTGGTGGAATTTTCCAGTTCAAAATTGGTTGGTATTATGGTATATACAAGTAGTTAATGGAGAATGAGCATTTTGATGTCAGATGAAAGATGATCGGGCCATTTGAGTTGGATGCAGCATTTTTACTTGGTAACATAAGAGGGTTTCATTTTCTCATTTTAAGTTTTGAGTTAAAAGGGTCAAGGGAAAGAAGATAATGCATATGCATGCATGTATGATGTATTCTTTACACCATAGCTTGTATGCATGCCATAATTTCTGTTCCTTACACCGTCTGCTGGATGGCTTTTGAAGAGAAATGGAAGTAATCTACCATATTAATTAATCATGTTTACATAGTTCAGAAAAGCAATCTAATAGCTTCATATATTTCTGTTAATTATTTTTTTAAAAATATGGCAAAAATGAGCTGCAAGGCAAGGTTAATTCACTTATGTAGGTGAGTGCACTTAGTGGAGAGAGTTCTCTAGTTGTGAAAGAAGTGAAGAGGGAAGCATGGCATTCCAAGGGAATAATAGTCTTTATATGGTGTCCTCCAAAGAGTCATTTGATGACCAATATTTCTTGCTGAACTTCATCATGAGCACTTACTTGGGTCCTGATGTCTACTCTGATATCCCAAGACGTTCAGCATCTCAAAGATTAACCGAAGGTTTGCCACCTTACACTTCAAAGAATCTGGGCTTTTCATTTGTCAGCTTTCTTCAGTTGGAGAGTTTATATTACTATGTGCTGAGGAATGCTCATCCTAGCCTGGTTGTGAAACCTTCTATGTTGCATATGTATCTAAAAGGCAACATGCCTCTACCAAGCTCCGAGCTTCCAGAGGACTGTTGGCAGTTCACAAGTTTTTTCCCAATGAATATTCATGGACATAAAAGGTACTCTGGCCATTATGAGGTTGTGAAAGGGATTGTTCTAATTGATGATCCCATTACATCATTCGTGAAAACAGAGGACCTGGAGAGGTTCAGATGCTTCTCTGGTATGGATGACTTGAAGATTGATAAAATCAAATCCCTGTGTTATGAACATGAGTACCAAAAATGCCAAGAAGAGGAAAAGCAGAACTGTGTGAAAAATAGTAAGGAGTTTGCTGCCGGAAAACATTCTGATGGACACCGTTACACATCAGCGAAGTTTCAAGAAATGCACAAGGAAAGGAGACTTTGTAACCCGCTCCCTATGCCGGCAATCCCAAATGTTGTTTCAGTGCCAAAACATCATATTGTTGCAGGAGACTCTCAAAAAACTTGCAAAAGGGATGGACCTGCCATGATGCCCCTTTTAGCTGTTCCAAATGTCGAAAAATGTATGTTAGATGCATCTATTACCCTGACTGGGACTGCAACAATGGGAATATCAGGACCACCAATTGGTGTCGTGGACATAGGCATTGGCAAACTAGCATATTTCTTTCAAGTTGCTCTCCCTGGAGTCAGAAGGGATTATTGTAAGTTGCACCTATTTCCTTAGTTATCTTTGATGCATCCAGTTATTGTATGATATTAGTAAAAAAGCACTATGAGGTTTCAGCTTGGCCATTTGGGTAACAATACAGGTAAAGTGCATGTGGAAGTTGTGATCAGGATTAGTCAATGTACTCATTCCTCCTAATATACACTTTATTGACAAGATGTGGTTCACTTCTTTCTTTCCATTTCGACAACTGTTAACATTTCTCCGTAACAGGTCACTTCAGTTGTGAGATTGAATCGGATGGGAAGGTTCATATTCAAGGCTCAACATCAGGTGGAAAGATCATCAGGAAACGTTCCCGTGTTTTCCACATGAAATTCCAGCAATTATGCCCACCTGGGCAGTTTACACTTACTTTCAGTCTTCCCGGACCTGTTGATCCACGGCTTTTTTCGCCTCACTTTAGATCTGATGGCATTTTTGAAGCAATTGTCATCAGGCACAAGTAATATAATAGCGGTTTGCTACATGGGGCGGTTCCAGAATCTGTAATCTGCGGAATGCAGTTTATTTATACTTGTATCCATCAGTTTCCTTTTGGGATTGGCTCATGTAGATACTTAGTACTATGTGTAATTTGCATTAACATGATGTGTATAATCTAATGTAGAAGGGCCTGAAGAAAATTTCTCAGTGAACGTAGAACGTATAAGTGATCACCTTCGGTTATAGTACCATATTAAATACAGCATTTAACACATTAAACCAAATTATATTTTGAATTGTAAATAACTAGATTATTACTTGACAAGTCCTTTTTAGGTTTAAAATGCTTATGTCACTTAATTTGTCTGTTATACGTTAAATTGACGTTATCTTATAGTACTTTTTTTTTTTTTATAAAAAACGTGGTTTTGATTTTATGAGAATTTATTTTATGCCGATATTAAGAGTATAAAATTTGTATTTTAATTCATATATTATTAATTGATAATTATTATTGAGTTGTCAATTTTTTTTCTTCTTATTTATATGATAATTATACGATACTGAAGGGATATTAACACACTCTTTGGAGGTTTACATAAATTATATATTTTGAGGGTAGTTTACTCGTACTCTTATGAAGTTTATCTAAATTATATTTTGATGGTAGTTTTGATTTTAATTATATTATTATTTTTTTATTTAATATGAAAGATGAAAGTACTATCATTCTTTACGAATATTTGAATTATTTAAATAATAAAAAATATAAATATAAAGATATTTTTGTCTTTTAAATTATAAATTATAGAGGGAATGACAATGTAATTAAAATCAAAGTTATCATCAAAATATAATTTATGTAAACTTGATAATATTAATACCCTCAATACTAATTAATAACAAATATATTAGATACACATTAATTGAGGAATAATACTATATATTTTAAATTTATATTTAAGTGATGATATATTAAACAATTATTAGTATGATAAATAATTTTAAAATTTATATTATTTCATCACTTAATAATTATTTAAAATATTATTATTTATAATACAACTTAAGATGTATAGTATTAGATGTGTGCGGGTTCATTTAATTTTATTAAAATATTTCTTATATTATATTTGAAATTAAAAATAAAAGTGAAAATCATATCCAGTTATTAAGCTGGTGTAAAATCTTTGCTAGATCTGCCCCTCGTAAATTGACGCCGACACTTTAAAAGTGTCATAATTTTTTTGAGGGGGCGTGCGTAATCTACTAGTGGGTTTCCATTGACTGCGAGGGGTATTGTTGTGCATGTCGTCGTTTTCTTTTTTCTTTTTAATTCTCTTCTAGTCATTTTCGTGGGTGCCAGAAGCTTCCATTCGGATTACGATTTTATAATCAACTATTTGAGATTATTTACATTCTATCATCTAGTGATCATTCTTTTGGTGTCTCATAGATTAATTTTATTGTTCAACATTCTTATAGAAAAAATATCTGTATATAGTAATGATTAATTATGTTTAATCATTACTATATGGCTTTTGCTGTGAAGCTTTGTTTAAATGGCTTGATGTTGTTCATGTTTGGATTTTCTTATGAAATTATTAATAAATTGAGTAAAATTCAACTTATAAATCAATTTTTTTTTAATTAATATATCTTGCTCAAGATAATTCATTAATGATCTTTGAGATTATGCATATGTAAAATTTTGTGGATAGGGGGTAATCATTATCTCTGATTCATCTTGTTTGTCATTCTTGGTGTTGTTTAATTTTTTGACTATGCTAGTTTTCTTTACCTTTCCTTAGTTTTGTCTAATTTACGGCAACTGAACTATCTCGTCTAACCTGTAGATGAAGTAGAAAATACGACCATAGGGTTGTCACAATTATGCAGGCTAAGATAGTGGAGGTGAATCTCTCTGTTATGTTTATAGTTTGACTGATCGTTTTTCACAGTACATACAATGGGAAGATAAACTCCTGAAGGTCAACCTTTTCCCACTCTTTTTCGGGTTTTGAGTTGATCTCCTTTTGGTATTATCGTTGATAGCTACCTTTCAGAGCTAATAGGGTCTGCTTTTACTCCTAATTGGTATATCATGATTATCATCTGACTTGAATTTGCATCTTAACCGGGGTGATGAGGTGATTTAATTTATAATATAACATGCACCTCTTCTCTTTGTAAGCAGTTGTTGAAACGCTGTTTTGTTTGATTGGATTTATACAGAAGCTGTATGAAATCTTGTGCGAGTTTGATTTTAAAGGGTTTACTGTACATAATTAAATTTGAGCGAGTAGAAGATTTACCCGAACTTAATTATCTCGTCTGCATAAGAAGGCATGATGCTTGTACTAATATCCATCTGCTTGAGTGGTTCAGTTTTATGTAGTTACCAATTATACTATGATTATGACTCCACAGATTATTCTTAGATTTGACGATGTCTTTGTCAGTTTATGTGTATTCTGTCTTTTCAGAGAAATGATGGATATTTTAGCGGCATAATTATTTTGCAAGATAGTGTTGTTACTGCCACCTTTTCTTGGATATGACAACAAATGATTTTGAGCAATAGGCATTTAATTTCAAATATTTTCAACTTCTAATATATTTCAGATTTATTTGCCTTCTTTTTAGTAGTGTGGGAGAATGTATTTGAAATACGTCCCACTTGTTTGTCGTTATTCTAATTTACACCATCTCTAAGTCTAAGGTGGGTTTTTGCCCTTTCTGCTGCAGACTTTCTTCCTAATGTTCTTTGACTTTCTATATAGCAAACAATTAGTAAATATCATGAAATTAATTTGTTTGCTTCACCTCGAAACCAAGTAATATTACTTATCATGCATGCTCGAACTTTACGAGTGGTGAGGGTGACATATGACTGTTTTACTAGAGTGGATGGTATTTCTTTAAGATTTTCTACTTTATACTTATAATACAAAGAGTTAGCCATCCTTAAGTACCGGAATTCATTACAGGAGAAATGATTTAAAATAAAGCGTTTGGCAGAGAATAGGTTTAAGTATATTTGTGACCATATTAGGTTCAATCAAGTTCGGTGTCCATGAACTTGCTACACTGATGAATACAAGGAGTGTTCCCTTTTTGCTCCGTGTTCGTATATTCTACATGCCAAGATAATGATGTATTAGACAAGTGGGTAATCATGAAAATTATCAATTAATGGAAATCAAGACAGATGCTGTAACTGCAAATGGATTTAAATTTGGTTGCATGTGTCTTCCATTTTCAAAGTATTATATGTGGATATTTTTTACTTTCTAAGTGATAATTTTTCTCTGTGCGATGAGCATCTCCATGTTTTAAATAGAATGCCAAATAACCAATTTGAAGAAGGATGATATGGCAAATTAGGGACCTGATAGTTTCCTTCTCTCAGCTGTTTTCATTTCCATCTTCCTTAATGACCTGGAAAAAGAATTTAAGCTGGGTTTCCTCTTTCACTTTATGCTTATTCTGAAGACAGGTGGGGAAGCAAAATTTAGAATCATGGCTGCGGGCAATTACTGAACATCCTCAAATGAAGCCATCTATTGTTTTAACTGGAACTGCTAATGAAGGTAGTGCTGGACCACCTATTGATCCTGTTGACATTGGCGTGAGTGAAAATGCCTATCTTTTCCGAGTTGTGCTGCCTGGCATCCAAAAGGATCAAATTTTTTATTTATACCTGTCATTGGCACATCAGATGCACTCTGCGTGTGGAAGAGATGTACTAGCAGTCTCTCTCTCTGTCTCTGTGGCATTAAGTTGTCAGCAGAGCATGATTAAATTTCTTTTTAGAGTAAATTGCTTTAAATGCAATTAGCGGCGCTCTGTCATATACTGGTGTTTCCTTATTGAGTTGCAATAGCAATAAGTAGATGACAAAGTGGATCATGCTTATTCTAACAGGTAAGTTGAAATGTGATATCCGCCGTGATGGAAAGATTATATACAAGGAGTTATTACAGATGGAGCTATTATGAAAGACTCGTCAAGTGTCCATCAGATGAGAATCCGGCAGCTATGTCCACTTGGACTGTTCACTATTACCCTCAAATTGCCAGGACCCGTTGACCCCAACCCCCCGCAACTATTCTCTCCTACTTTCCGCCCTGCTGGTATCCTGGAGGTGGTGGTTATGAAATACAAATTCCCCAACACTCCAGTTGATGGCTGGTATCCACATTCCAAATGCCTTTCAAAGGAGCTGTTTTGCACCTACTGTTCCCGCATACTTCGTTTAGCAAATGTAAGCAACTTTTAAATTTCTGTAGCATTAACATGCATTAAATAAATAGCCCATATATAGTCATTATATGCTCTGCTATCTTGGATGTAAAGTTCAATTAAATGAGTATTGCCTTTTTGATCTCTATTTTTCTCTGGTCAAAAGCAGCTACCATGAAATTCTCACCACTTTATTTATTTGGCAATTGGTCTAATATAATATTATATATGTTTTTTTATTATCAGAAATGTGAAAGTTGCGTATCAAATTTAAGTGGGACTCAAATTTGATGCTGAGATTAAATAACATCCCCCGCATATGTCCTTTTGGTTGACGCAGCTTTCTATTAATTTAAACACGAGTCTAAGGACGTGTCACTGTAAAGGGTCCACGTGACAAAGGGATGAAGAAAATAAAATGTGTTTTTTCATATAAATCTTAAACCCTAAACCCTCCCTAGGAGTCAGGGAATTCTCTGGCCATGTTAGTTTAAATATAAACCAGCTATTATATACGTAGAGATTCCAACTGATCCAATTGGTAATGTGCACTAGATTTACAGTCTAGTCGCAGAGAGCTAGTGCTAAACTACTAGTGCCATGCGGAGGTTGAGATAAAAGTAAATTTCCGGTAAATTTCACAACAATATCCTTTAAAAATCCTAATCCTCTCTAATAAATAATAATAATAAACGGAGTTAAGTGTACCAGTATTAAATGATGAAATATTTTCGTCATATATATGTATATAACCGAGCGAGCACCATATTATAAAGTGCCTTTAATTATTATAATGTTAGTTAAACAAGGAAAAACTGTCATAATGTTCACAAACAACAACCAATATCGTAATGTTTAACAATCCATTTAATTTCTTCAAAACAATTAGTCAATCCCCGACCACATCAGCAAGTGGGGGAATCAAACTATTTAAGACTCTAAAAGAAAACAAGTCAACATATTGCTGAAATATTGAAGATGAAAATGAACTGATGATTTGGAATCATAGACTGAACACATCAATAATTTTCTCAATCTTTCATCCACTTCGATCACATCAACTTACGCTTACGAAACTGAACGGCTGTTAGACTTGCAGTTAACTACTAGCCCAGATCTATATAATACCAGTTTCATCTGGGCATCATCAACTAAACAGCATCCCCAAGACCAGAGTTCATAGCTATAGATCCAAAAAAACAAAATGGCTTTGAAAGTCCTTTCTGCCCTTGACACGGCAAGAACCCAGTACTATCACTTCAAAGCCATCATCATAGCCTGTATGGGACTCTTCACCGACGCTTATGATTTCTTCTGCATCACTCCTGTCATGAGACTCATCGGGTCATGTAGATGACCCAGCAAAGCGATACAAAATCCCAAACGTCGTCGTCTCTACCGTGATATCCATAGCCTTTCTGGGGACGGTGATTGGTCAACTAGTGTTCGGCAGGCTTGGTGATCGAGTTGGAAGACGCCGCATGCATGGACTTGCATTGATGTTGATGGTGCTGAGCTCCATCGGATGTGCCTTCTCTGTGTGTACAACAAAGGACTGTGTTCTTGGGAGTCTAGGGTTTTTCAGGTTTTTGTTGGGCGTTAGCATTGGTGGGGACTACCCCTTGTCAGCTACGATCATGTCCGAGTTTGCTAATAAGAAGACACGTGGCGCCTTCATAGCAGCTGTGTTCTCCATGCAGGGTTTGGGGATTTTGGCTAGTTCAACGATGACGATGGTGGTGTGTAAGAGAAACAAAACTGAAAGCTTGCAAGAATGACTTTCCTGGAAAATTTATGATTTTTCAGTAAGCCGAAACAAAAACAGAGGTGTGTGCTTCGAATCTTTATTCTGAAAAAGTCAAATATACAAAAGGCATATTTAAGTATTTATCTAAGGAATTCTGGAGCCTTTTAGTTTGTTATAATTCTATTACAGAATAGCGGAAATCACTCTAACAAACTTCCATTCATTTTGTTATAACTTCAACTGAGCTGACATCTACTTAGTTGCATTCTTTAGCTGAGCTGGCATCTTTATATTCAGAATTCTTCTTTTCAGTAAGATATTCGAGAGTGCATCAAATTATGCATCAGATGATCGGACGCCGCATGGAGCCGATATTGCACGGAGGTTGGTACTGATGCTGGGTTCAATCCCTGCAGCTTTGACATATTACTGGCGTATGATGATGCCTGAAACTGCGAGGTATCAGTTTTCTTATCACATCTTCTTATAAGATCTGTACTGTTAGCTTATAGAATATTCCAAGAAAAGATGTTCGTACATTATTCGAGCTTAGGCTGGCCACGTAGTTCTTTAACTCTTTTGCATCTCGAAGTGCACAAGTGCTTGAATTCTTTTCTAATGTTCAGTATCAGGAGCGGGAATTTAATATCTTTGCATATGCGTGTGATTTGACTTGTAATACAAAGTGATATGTGGGTTTCACAACTTCCCTCTGACTCTGACATATATAATATACATACGTTCTTCAAATTCATAGATATACAGCTCTGGTGCAGAAAAATGTCATGCAAGCAGCCAAAGACATGGAGAGAGTGCTGGATGTTTCAATGAGTCAAATTGCAGAAGAGAATCCATTACCACCGCAACCACCATCTTATTCCCTATTCACCAAACAACTCTTTCAACGCCATGGTCGCGATCTCTTCTCTTGTGCCGCCTCATGGTTGCTAGTTGACATCGTCTTTTACAGTAGCAACCTCTTCCAATCTCAAATCTATCACCGCTATATCGACGCAGGCAGCTCCATGAATGCTTATCAAGAAGCTTTCAAAATTGCCAGACACCAAGCTATTGCTGCAATCTGTTCTACAATTCCAGGCTACTTCGTCACTGTCTATTCCATCGATCGCACTGGAAGAGTTAGAATCCAATTCATGGGATTTTTCTTCATGGCAATTGTTTATTTGGCGATTGGGATACCTTATCGCAATTACTAGAACCAACACACAAATTTCGGTTTCATGTTCCTCTATGGCTTAACATTTTTCTTTGCAAACTTTGGACCCAACCCCGCCACTTTTATTGTGCCTGCAGAACTTTTTCCTGCTAGATTTAGATCAATATGTCATGGCATTTCCGGGGCCTTTGGAAAAGTAGGCGCCATAATTGGGACGGTGGGGTTTCTGTGGGTTTCGGAGAAACATGAACAACAATACGGTAATCCAGATCCCACTGGAATGACAATAGCATTGATGATTCTAGGCGGAGCTTACTTCGTGGGAATGGTGGTGACTTATTTTTTCACCCTCGAAACTAAGGGTAGGTCACTAGAAGAGAATGAGAATTAAGAACATAGCACTGAACTGTGTTTCTGAGATGTCTTTCTAATTAATCTGGTTTGCGGACAAGTTCATCTCGCGATGTATTTGCTGGATCGTAGAAATTAAGCATAATTTTGGCTCAGTGTGCTTCCTGTTTCAAAAGAACTCGTGAGGTTTCAAGTTTCCTTTGCTAATTGGCTCAGTGTACTTTATAGTAAGTCCCTTGTTACGTAATTCCATTGAATCCCAACATTAATTTATCAAAATAGCAAAACACATTGCATCTTCTATAGTATAGTAAGAAACGTCTAACTCAATAATAATAATAAAAGTAACAGAAAAGAAAACGATTGGAAATATTGACAAGAATGAGGGCTGCATGCAATGATGTGATCGAATTAACTTTAAGATTTATTTAAAAAAAATGTTGATACTTGATTCCATAACCGTCAGCAAAGGCAGATCCATAGCTGATATTTTGGGATGTAAAAATATTAAAATTAAAAATTTATTGATAATGAAAACATCAATAATGTTTTCGAATATTTTTTGCTACCCTATTTTTTTAATTTAAAACAAATTAGGATAAGTTAAAATTTTACCCATAAATGTTGCGTATTAGTTAGATTTCGACCATGAATTTTTATTGGCAATACGATGAAAACATTTAAAATATGTACATGATCACAACTTTATAGATTTAATAAGTTACAATAATTTTAAATTTATACATTTATATTTTTCTTATTTATTTGCCTTCACACTTAACATCTTATAGCAGTGTGTGACAATTAAAAAGTAGACACTTTTATCGGATTTAGTAACAATTATATTATTTTCTTATAATGATTTTACTATTTGTGTATCTATATTATTTTATTTTAATAAATATATTTTAATGTCCGCAAGCTATTTTAATTTAATTTTTATTTTATATTTTTTTACATTATGACACTCATATATAGATTTAAATTGAGTGCTTTGTTAGTATTAGTTATTCTTAAAACTATTAGTTTTACTTTAGAATAGATATCTGCCCTATAATAAAGTATAATAAATTCATCTAAAGTTTGTTCTATTGTGGTAGTAATTGTTTGTATCATAATTGCCTAAAATTTACTTATTATAATCTTGATCAGAAAAGCCAACTGTTAAAGATGGAGGATTAGAAAGAATCAAAGATTTAATGCTCAAAGTATACGCATATATATGGATAGTATCTTTTGAGTTGGTCTTCATGTACGAAAATTTTTATTATGCATCAATAAGATTAAATTAGTATATTTAATTATGATAAAAATGAGTAGTTGTAATTAAAAATATATCAGTTTTGATATTCATTTATTCTATAAATAAAAGTTTTTATTATCAAAAAAGAAATTATATATACTAAATTTAATATGAAAATTGTCTTTTAGTCATAGGAAATTTCATGACTAAAATTATAATTTTTATGGCTAAAACTTTTTCTTGACAATTTCGTCCCTTATAGGTAAGGTAGAATGTATTTAGTTATGAAATACAAATTTTATGGCTAAAATAATTAGTGAAAAAAATATTTCATAGTTAAATATTGTTTCATTCTTAATTTCCTCCATTATTAGAGACAAAATTTATGTTGCAAAAATCGTGGCTAAATCATTTTCGTAGCTAAAAGCACCTTTTCAATCATGAAATGTTCACGACTAAAGATAACACATTTAGCCACAAAACTATTGGTGGCTAAAAAGGTATTGTTAGCCATAAATATTTTGTGGTTAAATATTCTTCAATTTAACCACAACATATTTTGTGGCTAAATATTACACTATTTGGCCATAAAATATTTTGTGGCTAAATAGAATATTTGACTACGAAATTTGTATTCATAGTTAAATATTGTGCTCGATCATAAACAATTTTGTAGTTAAACATATTGTTATTTAGCTACAAAAATTTCATAGCCAAATATGTTACTATTTAATCGTGAAAGGCTATATTATTTAGCCACAAAAAATGTGTTATAAAATATAATTTTAGCCACAAAATGCTTTATTACATAAACAAATTTTTTTGTGGCTAAATATACTTAGCCACAAAATTTTTTCACAAAATAATTTTATTAAAATTATAAATACTTTAAATAAATTTATAATTGTTATATTTTTAAATTTTATGTTCATTTTATTTTCAAAATTGATGTTTTCTAAATTCATTATGAATAAAATAAAATAATTTTTATATTTAAAGCTCTTGTTTGGATATAATTTAATAAAAATACATATTATAATTATCTAAAAGTACATGTAAAAAATTATTAATTAGTTATATTAATTTGATCAACAAAGTGTAATAAAAAGTAACTTAAGAACAATATAGAATTAGTTTCTCAAAAACAGAATAATATAAAAATAGAGATAGACAATCATGGTTGAGGTGGTTGTAAAGATTGCTTCGATGATAAAAACAAATCACTCGGAAGAATTCTAGTGATAACATACCCGAATTATTTAAACTAAGTAGATAAATTATCAATGGTACTTTATTGTAATTGCACAATTGTCTTGGTCTCTTGCAACTCTGCCTTTGTTAACTCTAACTCATTATGTAATGTTGGCTCGTTTTAATTAGATGTCCCCTGCAAACATGATTGTCTCCATATCTAAGTCTCGAGTAGTAAGCATTTTTTTAAAAAAAATCTCCTGATATAAATTCTCATCACTAAAATTTTCAATTTCCTCAATATTTCTCTATTCCTTAAATTGCATCTTCTATTACATATAATAAATTTCAAATATTAACAAAATAATAACTTCATCAGATTAACAAATTAATTAATTTTTAAAAAAATAATGCCAAACATATAAAAATAAATAATAAAAACAAAAACTTATATGTCTTAATTGGATGTCAAAATTCACCCACTCTTTATTAGTACTATAATGGGTGGCGAAAAATAACTTTTAAAGCTTTGTACTTTGCCGCTCTTACTCTATGTTTAAATCAAATACTTAAAACATAAAAACAATATATGAAATATTATTAGATATCAAAATGAAAAGACTATTTTACTTCAGAGTTCTTCTAGCGATGAGTAACAAATGATTTACACCCACCAAAATAATTATATGAGAGTTTTTTTTTTCATATTTTCTATATTTTTTCTTACATCCTACCTAAAAAAATTTTTAAAAAAGAAGTAAATTTTAATATGATATATAATATAAATTTAACTAACAATATTCCACAAATTAAATAAACAAAATTAATTTACCAAAATTTTAACAATATCTCCCATATATTTTAAATATCAATATCTTATAATATATGAAAAATAAACATCAAACTATAAATTTTGCATGTTAAAATATATATATATATAAAATAGAAGTCTATTCTACAAAACTAATTATACGTAAATCTTTATTTTTATTAAAAAAATTTATGGGGATAGAGGGTTATTGCCCCTCGAACCTCATTATAATTATGTTGTTTTATTATTTGTAATTTTATGAATTTATTTTCTAAAAATATTGTATCAAATATAACTGAAGCCTATCTTCATCTTGTTATCTGTGAAGTTTGAACTTTAAATTTCTTGTAATAATTCAAAATATTGTATGAAAAATAATGCTAAATATCTTAAATTGTATTTTAAAAAGTGATGTGTCAAATAATTATTGAGTGTAATAAATAATTTCAAAATTTACACTATTTCACAACCTAATAATTACTTGACACATCACTTTTTAAGATATAATTTAAAATACAATTTGAGGCACTACTCTTTTATTAATTCAACCAACACGACCACCAAGTATTCTTATTTACAATGATGTAATACAACTTTGCAATCTCACTTAATTCTATACCGTCCATTAAAAAACTCTATAAATATATGATCATCAATTAGTATATATATTTAAAGTTAATAATTTTTTTAAATAATCCATAATTTTAGTGGATGTTTATGTTTTATTAAAATCTAAACCAATACTTAATTTTAAAAAGAAAAAATGATTAATTGACTCTCAAAATATAACGAAATTAATAAACGCATCTCCTGTTTAAAATAAGTAACATTTGTATTCCTATCCATTAATTTTTCTATTAAAATTGTAATTGATCATTGTTGACCTTATTAAATAAACTCATTTTGTCACGTCCCAGACCCAAAAGATCTGACACACGACATCACTTACATTCATTCAATAATACTTAAACATTTATTTTAATTTCTTTCAGAATTATAGCAATTGAATTATGACTGGGACAATTAGTAAACCGGAGATACGCAGAGTTTTCTCAGAGATTAACACTCTATTACGTCACCAGTAGCAACTTTGTTACCGGAAGCCCAGAATATATTCATTGCAAATTCTTACTTAAAATCAATCCATTACTACACTTGGTGAAACTTAAACTAAATCCAACCACACACAATAAAATAATACATAAGTATTTATTCACTAGGGACAAATCAAATATCTTATCCCACGTGTTCCCAAATAAAACACTTAGCAACCTAACAACTTAGGGAACCCAAGGAATAGCAGAAACCTTGCCAAATCCGCTAAGCACACATATACCTTATTTACCTGAAATCACCATAAACTATAATAAATATAAAACTCAGTAAGCATACTAGTTTTTCATATATCAAATACAAATACATATATGTACACAATGCATATGTATGATATGCTGTGATCAATCAAAATCATAATCTTATCAAATCACATATCATGTAAGCACTTACACATTCTTTCAAAACATATAATAGGAATACCATCACTCAACTACTACTTAGTAGGACTTACATATCACGTATCACATAATGAGCCAAATGTCACTCGTAGGTGACATACCGTATGAGAGGAATAGTACAAGTGAGGCCTTTAAATTACACATATAAAATGCTCATGCCCGAAGGCAAAAGCCAAACCCTCACCCTGATCATCGGTGAGTCCTCTCACATGCACCAATACGCCACCACACGAATGTGATGACTCACTCTTCCTTTAGGTACCAATAGGATCCTCCCTACATACGGGACACATAACATATACCAATCCCGAAGGAAAGGCCACACATAAAGGCTCCACAAATTACATAAAATGCCTACTAAGTTAACAGTGAGTTCAAGTACCCTCAAAACACAAAATATTTCTCATGGACATATTACACTTCAAAAGCTTTCTTTGTTAAACATATCTTATTTTAAAAGCTCACTTTCAAAAAACACATGTATGTCCATACTCAATGTCAATGCTCACATTCATAAACATATATTTACATTTCATATCAAAATATACTTTGACATAACATAAACATATTCTTAACCCCATTTGCAAAATCATACAAAACAATTATTATGTTTATTGTGATTTTAGTAAAAAGTCTAGTATACTTACCTCTTAACACTTTCAGCTACAAGGCTTAAATCTCCTTAACCTATCAATGGAGATTAATCCTTTCATAAGCCTCATAATTCACACAAAATACTTTAAATAGCTTACAAAATTATACACAATGCATTTATCACATCAAATTGGTCTAAATACTTAGTTTCTCAAAACCTGTCATTCTGATCACTTACACTTAACAAAATTTTCTAATAGATCAAATGATGTCCAATTACTCCAAAATCAGAATATATCATTCTTGACTCATATATCCTTCTTATATATGAATATTATATCAAAATTCCTACACAATCCATTCCATACATACCATCGAATCCAAACTACTAACTTGACAAGATCAAGATACTTACTGAACAATATTCAATCTCCCAATTTTATAAAATCATATACTAACTCAAAAATTATAAAACTATCACGTAATTACTCTTAACACATATCTCAGTACATGATAAATATTTCAGTTCCAAATCACTGCAAAAAATATTTTAAAACTATTTTATTCCATAGCTTTAAAAATCTGTTAATCAAATACTGTAATGAGCGGATATACTTTAGAAAATCATAACATTTCAACCACATTGATCTAAATTCTCAATTCCGAGTATATCATATTAGACATATAAACTTATCATATTCCATAAATTCGTAATTTTTGAAGATCATTCAGTAGGACAAACATTGTTCGTCACTGTATTATACTGTTCACATAGGAAATTTCCAGAATTTCAGGGTCATTTTGGTAAATTCACAAAAAATTCAATTTCTGGAATTTTGAATCGATTCAAAGTCTCAGATGATACTAAACATATCTAATTTCATATACTCAAAATTCAAAACCATAATCGAATCACAACAATTTATAAAATTCTTGGATCAAGAGACTATCAAGCAGAAATTCTACAATCCATCATGATTTATCAAACTATCTTTTAGATCATCATCAATTCTCAAAATATCATACGAAATACACATCAAATCCTCAACTATACATATTTTCAGAAATCAAAACTTAAAGAAATTAACATAATTAACACCAATAAATTGAGAAATAGTTGTGATATACCTCTTAAAATCCAAAATTCCAATTTCTTCTTCTTTTTCTTCTCCTTCTTCTCTTTCTCTCCCCTCTTTTCTCTCTTTTCTCTCTCTAAAAGAGGTAACTCGACCAAAATGAGAGAATTAGGGTTTTAAAAGTGTATTTTTATACTAAGTGGTTAATTTTTGGTATTTACGAATTTACCCCCAAAACTTTCAAAGTATTACAATTTGGTCCCTAAAATAAATCTAAGGCTTGCAATTAAACCCAATGCTAATAGTATCACCTTAACCTATACAAACACTACTAATAACAATATATAAATCAAATATCACTAATATATAAATAAAATACGTATATTTATACATTTATAAATACTTATTCTTACCAGTAGTGGATATTGGTTACTACACATTTACTATCAACAAACAATAACCAGTGTTATCACCCATTGAACGACATTTGACTAATATTAATTGACCATTGACCTGTGGCATATTAACTCATCATGGGCATTATTAGATTTAAAATTTTATAATTTACATAATATTGAGATTATTTTTGCCAATGAAGCATCAAAGGAGTCCGATATTTAGTTAGAAAATCGTTTGACAATGACGTTATGGGAGCCGCTACTTTTCTCGTTAATTTTAGAACTTATCTGATGCTTAATTGGTAAAAAAATAAATAATATTATCATTATGTAAACAATAAAATTTGAAGTCTGATGATATATATTGAGGATCAATATGATGTCGATCAATGGTCGACCAATATTGGTCATAGCTCGTTGAGGACAATTAAGTCAATTAACAAGATCAATTGGAATTTTTAAACAAATAAATACTTTGGTATTTTTAAACTATTTACATAAATAATTATATATTCAATACATTTGAGTTAGAGGATTCTTTTATTTATTTATTTATTTTACAAAATATGAATGTTTATACTTAAAATTTATATATATAGTGCAATTATCGTATTGAGAGTTCACATTATAAAATTGGAAGTCTCTATTAAAAGGGAATCTTCCTTCAAAATTTTTAAATTACTATATTTTTTCTCTTTATAAAATTGTTAAAAAATTAAAATAATAATTTTAAATAAATAAGTAAATTATTATTAAAAATATTAATTAATTAAATTTTAAAGATAAAATAAATAAATAAATATTTTATATGTATAAATATTAATTAATTTAATAATTAATATATAAATTAAAATTAAGAAAAATAAAATATTAAAATATTTTTCCCAAATACCAATACTAGGATCCATAATCTTAACACTAGGACTTTGGAGTCCTCGTTGGGTCTAAATCCTAATATGATCTTCTAGACTTAAAATTTCACACTAAAATTTAAAAACTCAACACTGGCACTTGGAGGGTGCTTGCTTCTTTGAATCTTGACCTAACCTTAAGAATTAAAGACTTGATCTTCTTAACTTGGGACCAACATTAATACATGAAAACTATTATTATAAATCAAGGGCTTTGCTCTTTGAACCCCGATCAATCTTGAGAACTTAAGATGACCCCTTAAACCTAGTATACGACTTTAAAAGTTAATCTCCAACATCATAAATCAGGAGGGTACGAGAGGGAGTTGTAGTCCTTTTATCAGTAGGACATGGGGGTCTTCTAAATTCAAAAATAAATTGAATGTTGAGAAAAATATATTATTTAATAATTACAATAAAAAATTTATAATATTTATTTAACTATTTGTATAGTTGAAAATAGTTTATTTTTTCAATTACACAATCAAACCCTTTACAAAGTATGAAAAGTTATAATAATTTTATAATTTATTGTCAAGCATTAACTTTTTTTAGTTACTATTTACTAAAGAACTATAAGGTAAAAGCGTATTATTAGAAACATTCTCAAGTGTGCCCTAAATTAACTTATATTTAGAAATAAAATAATATTTAAAATTCTTATTAAAATCAAATATAAAAATTAAAGATAAATGGTATTTTGTTAAAATAAAATATTAATAATTTTTTTCGATGGTTGATTTTATGTTCCAACCAAATAATAGAATTATTGTCATCTCTCATTCCTTTTGTCTTTCCATTCCATTCATTTTCTCTTTCTCTTTCCCTTTGCCTTTCCTTTTCATTTCAAACCAAATACCACCTTAAAATATAGTATTTTTTTAATTGAATGTATAATATGTGTTGAATTACTTTAAATAATTAGCTACTATTAGATAGCTTAAGTGCCATATTATGTATAATATTCAATTCTCCTCAAAGGTGAGATTCTTGATTTCTTAGATTATGACGGCTTCCCTGGGTATTTTATTATGTCCTT
This sequence comes from Ailanthus altissimus, assembly GCA_946807835.1. Classification (NCBI taxonomy): domain Eukaryota; kingdom Viridiplantae; phylum Streptophyta; class Magnoliopsida; order Sapindales; family Simaroubaceae; genus Ailanthus; species Ailanthus altissimus. Next base: position 25,946,710 of record OX327691.1, on the reverse strand, counting down.
TCAAATATGTATATGAATATATTAATTTTTTTAGAATAATAATATATATACAAATTATCTATATAAATTATTTCAAATAAATTAATGTGTCACATAATATATTTTATTAATTTTTATATTTATTTAACTAATAATTACATTCTTTTATACGCTTTAATTTTGAGGCAGTGGTACATGTTTGAATGAATAGACTCCCTTTCATGAATTAGTAAGGAGTTGTAATGAAATTGGCTGCCCATAAGATTGTTTGGAAGCTAGCAAGCAAATTCTGTATTTGACTATAATATATAAATTTTTAAAAGGGTTACAGCATCTAAGTCGTTGTAGTATAGTGGTGAGTATTCCCGCCTGTCACGCGGGTGACCCGGGTTCGATCCCCGGCAACGGCGAAACTATTTTTTTTGGGTTAATGAATTTGCCTTATTTTCTTTTTTCAGTCTCCAGTGAAATCATTTCACAATCAATATTATTCGATAACTCCATGGAGAATTTCAACGTCAAACCCATATCTGTGAACGACGGGACGCATTCATGTCAAGGCTGCAAAGCTGATTGAGCTCTCTCGACCTCCCCCTTCTTTTTCAGTCAAACAGTGCACACACATTCACCCTCTCCCAATCACTCCATTTGTGTCACAAGAAAATCAAAATGATTTTTTTTTTTTTTGGTAGGTGTTAGTTAAAATCTCTTATGGTAATGCAATAGGTCTGGAGTTCAAATTTCATGCACTCTTAAGTTACGAGGGATTTGGTTACTATTTTGTGTAATTATGGTATATTTATTATAAATAAATAAAAAAAACCAAAATGATTTACATTTTTAGCTAATTTATGCCGGTATATTTCTGACCTCATGTGATGTAAGAGAAAATAAACCCTATTAACACTGGTTAATATATTTCTAACAATGCCAAAACGATAAAAGCAAAACTCTGAACCATACTACAAGCAATCGCTAGATGATCTTCGACGTACATTTCTCTGTTGCAATTAAAAAGAAAATACATGGAGGATTGTTTATTTGTTCTCTAACACCCTGATTGGTTTCTGAAATCTCTCAACTTCCAAGTCCATGGCTGTAATGATAGTTTTTTAATAATTATATATCAGAATTTGATAATGTTCATAATGGCTTGGTGGTCAATTATTGATATGATTTTGTTCTCCTTCTTCATGCTTGGAAGATTGTTTTGTTTGTTTAGCTCAAAATTAGCATGCAGGGCTACGTTGATATGATTCATTAATGCTAAAGGTAATTTGTTTAATTTCTAAAATGAAGAATTAGAGAAAAAAAAATGGCGGACGGTGGAGGAGGAGGGAGAGCAAGAGAGCTTGACCAGACGCCAACATGGGCAGTTTCCATGGTTTGTGGTGTCATTATTATTATTTCCATTGTGCTCGAGTCTCTTCTTCATTTGATAGCCAAGGTGAGATTGTTTTAGATCTTGTTTTAATTTAGTTTCTTCATTTGAACCAAAAAAAATTATGTGGGTTTGTTCAATATATGGATTAGATCAAAGTTTTGTTTTTGCTAATAATTGGAAGTGTTGGTTATGTTTCCAGTTGTTTAGCAAAAGACGCAAGCATGCTATGTTAGAGGCTCTAGAGAAAATTAAAGCAGGTAATGAAGATTAACCAATTCTAATTGTCTTGGTTTTTATAGTAGCCAATAAATCAAACACCTTTGGATTTGTAATGACCAATTTCAATTCTCTTGTTCATTTTTCTGCACCTTTTTTGCGCAGAGCTTATGATTTTGGGTTTCATCTCTTTACTTCTGACATTTGGGCAAAACTACATCGCCACAATCTGTATTCCCAGAAAGGTTGCAAATACAATGTTACCATGCCCCAAACCAGAGAGTCGCTTGAAGAATGTAAAGCATCATTTGCATGGGGAGAGGGGCAGAGTTTTAATGTATGAGCATAGATTCTTAGGTGGTAATGGCATAGACCACGATGCAGGCTGCACAGAGGTGAGTTCATCTTCTTAGGAGATGAAAACAACTTTTGCTTATTGAATATGTTCCACACTAAATTTGCTTAGCCATTTAAAAGCATGTCAACAAGCTTTTAGTAAAATTGTATTTGTTTTCGGTAAATAAGTGCACTTCTATTCTATATATAATCAATTTGTTTTTTTAGGTGAGCTTCTCTCTATGTTTTTGTATTTTATGCTTGCTATTAACACTCTTAAAGAATTTTCTACCTAAAGCATCAACTTTAACCCATTTTTGTGTTTAACAAGGGCAAACTATTTGACATAAATCGATCTTCATCATCTATGTTTTTGTGTTTTATGCTTGATATTAACACTCTTAAAGAATTTTCTACCTAAAGCATCAACTTTAACCCATTTTCGAGTATACTTTGTTTTGATGATCTAGACTTTATAAAGGTTAATAAAATTGATAAAGTGACTGCTTGTAGGCCTTTTCTTCCCAGGTCTAGAACTAATCCATGGTTCTCACTGGTTTGCTATTTATAGGGGCTGGTGCCACTTATTTCATCGAATGGACTACATCAGTTGCACATTTTCATTTTCTTCTTAGCAGTGTTTCATGTGTTCTACAGTGCAATAACAATGATGCTAGGAAGACTGAAGGTGCATATGCATTTTGGATTTATTTATAATGGTGATGTTGTATATATGTCACTGGTCCATTTTGACAGAAGAACCAGGCCATCCACCGGAGATGGAGACGGGAGAGGATTAGGATCCAATTTGAATTGCTTCTTTTTAGAAACTAATGTACCCAATTTTTGAAGTGTAAGGCATCTAATACAATTTCTGCAATGCAGATTCGGCGGTGGAAGGAGTGGGAACAGGAAGCTCAAACAGAACAAAAGTTAATGAATGGTACACTTCCAGATGTTAACATCAACTCATTCATCCTTTGTTATGTTTGCAGTTGTTATTCTCCAATCCCAGCATGGAGTGATATGTATATTGATGAGTTGCCTTCACTTCAAATCCTTCAGTGCTGACTGACTTTGAGTTTGTTGTGCTAATCATTCAGATCCTAGGCTCACTCATGAGACATCCTTTGTTAGACATAACACTTTCAACTGGAGGAAATCAACAGTCATATTCTATGTTGTAAGATGTCAGGGAACTCTTCTATGTTTTTTCTTTCTTCATTTATTTGATTTCTTTTTCTTTTTTATTTTTCCATGTTGAATTTGGTGCAGAAAATTTATGTTGTCATTGATCTGGAACAGGAAAATCATGCTGGAACTGATTAAAATGGTTGAACTCTAGCTTGTTTTCTGAAATCATTCTTTATGAGGCATGGATCCGTGATTCCTCCTTAGGATGAATAGATAAACCTAGTAATTATTTTATTGCAATAGGTGTTGCAACATAATCAAAGCTCTATTCACTGTGGTTCATTTACTCAAACCCCAATTTGTAAATTCATACATACATACATATATATATATATATATATATATATATATATATATATAGAAATGAAAATTTGTTTTATGGAATGAAAAGGACTGAAACTGAACATTTTTCTTTTTTCTATGAAAACTGCATTTATGTTACTTATATGTTTCAATTTCTTCTTTCTATATTAGCTTTTCAAGTTGATGATAATGGTTGAATATTCAATCTCTTGCAGATATGCTTCCTTAAACAATTCATCGGGTCTGTTCACAGGGCCGACTACCAGACTATGAGACATGGATTTATCAATGTGAGTTACTTTTTTAAGTTTTGAAAATTTCAATTTCACGATTGCTCTGTATACATTATTTGTGAAATAATTGTTTTTAGTCTTGTAGGTTCATTTAGCGCCTGGAAGTAACTTTGACTTCCGGAAATATATTAAGAGATCACTAGAAGATGATTTTAAGGTAGTGGTAGGAATCAGGTAAATTTTTGCCATTTGTTGGCATTAGCACTCAAAAGTTAAAAACACTTTTACTAGTATTTTCATCTTTAAACTGAATTATGTCAATTCACTTGATTGCATGTTTATACATCTTTCCACATTCTTCTAACTTGAAATTTTCAAATGTTTGATGACAGTCCACTATTATGGACTTCTATGCTGGTCTTTCTGCTTCTTAATGTTCATGGTTAGTCTCTTTTGCATTCTATGATCATTCATTTTAGCCAGTGATCATCTTTTGCATTCAAATTAAACTGACACACGCTGCTATCAAATGATTTATTCATTTTTTCAGGGTGGCAAATTATGCATTTACTCTCCTTCTTTCCTCTAGTGGTAAGAAAATTTGCCATGAACAACTTATTTGTATATTTGCTTTATCATTTAAAGGTAGAGAACTATCTATTGTCTTCTCTCTTTCTAAGGTAATCTTGGCTGTTGGAACAAAGCTTCAAGGAATTAAAGCACAGATGGCATTTGAAATCACAGAAAAACAAGCTATAATTCATGGGTTACCTTTGGTTCAAGTCTCTGACAGCTATTTTTGGTTTAGTAAGCCTCAATTAATCCTTCATATGATCCATTTTGTCCTGTTTCAGGTAATAATCAGTGACCCTTTCAAATATGTCATGCATAGTTCAATACTCTAGGAGTCACTTGCATTACCAAATGCCTGCTTAAGATTTCTGACCAATTGTATGTGTATCCCATATGCAGAATGCATTCGAGATAACATATTTCTTATGGATATGGGTAATAATCAAACTGCTCTCCTTTTTGTGATAGTTATTCTTATTCTGGTAATTACCCATGAACTTTTTCTAAAGCTTCCTCTCTTTTTTTGTTACAGTATGAGTTCGGATTGAGGTCTTGCTTCCATGAGGAATTCGAACATGTAGTTGTAAGGATTGCTCTTGGGTAAGTATGTTGATTCTTTTTCAGAGTACGGTCACTTTGCTTCCAAGGCAACTCACTTAACAAATCAATCAGTCTGATTTGAAATTAATGGAAATTGGACAGGATAGCAGTCCAATTCATGTGCAGCTACATCACACTTCCACTCTATGCTCTTGTTACACAGGTACTTAATTTTTTTCATTGTGAGCTTAACATGCTCTCAGGCTTCAGCTGGCATCTAATTATTCTTGCTTTTCATGAATCTAATCAAATTCTCAGATGGGTTCAAACATGAAGAGGTCAATCTTTGATGAACAAACTTCAAAGGCCTTAAAGAAATGGCACAAGCAGGCCACGGAAAAACTCAAGCAAAACAGCAGATCAAATTATTCTTTTCTTTCTCGTTATCATTTCCCTTCTACTCGAACGTTAGGCAAGCCAAGTGACAGCATCCGAATACAACCGCTAAGTGCATCACCAACACTTGCTCGAATAGGAACAACAAATTCAGAACCTACTACTCAAACAGCAATCACCATGGCTAGTGTTGATCTTATTAATATACAAGATCAAAACTCTAAAGGCCCTCCTCAAGTACAGAAGCCGCCTGATCTTCTTTAACTTAACCATGGTCATGGATTTTTTTTAAAAAAAAACCTTGATGTTTTGGTTGCGATCAGGCCCCGGCCGCCCTCCATTGCCGTGACAACGAAGAAACTTAAGGTTTAATAAATATGAGTAATGTTCCCTCCATTTTGGGCTATATTTGATTTACCGCTTGCCTGATCAGTTCAACACAATTCAGCTGCTAGCTTTTGCCAGTAATTTCACTACGAACAGCTATATTTGCACTCTAATTTTATATTTTCCTTCTTTTCCATTTTCATGTACATACTTCTCAGCCAAAAAAACTGTTGTTGTATGATATAAATTGAAGTATAAATTATCAGATATGCTGTCCAAATGCATGGCAAAACAAAACCCTTTTTATTTATTTATTTATATTTTCCTGAAAAGAAAAAAATTTCTTGGAAACAGTCCTCGGGCGGATGTCCTCTGTCTACATAGATAGTTGAATTATAGGATAATTAGACGCTAGTATTTTAAAATTGTGTGGACTTGTTTGTACTTTAAAATTTTCGTAACTAAAATTGTCTAACATGATTAAAATGATTTTCATATTTTTTATTTATAATTTTTGGTTGAAACAGATGAAATGAAACACTCTCCATAAATCCATTTCAAAAGCGCTTTTATAAAAACACGGGAAGCGCTTTTCTAAAAGAAGTATTCGAGTATTTTTCATAAAAGTATATTCTTAATTAAATGTGTTTTTAATTAAGAATATACTTTTAAATTAAAGATTTTTTTTTTTGCATTCAAAAAGAAAATTAAATGTGTTTTTACAAAAAAAAAAAAAGCGTGACGATACATTCTACAAAGCCGTTGATAAACGAAAGGTCATAATAGTAATTTGATCAACGGGGGTGGATGGAGAGATTGTGTCTATGGATTTTGCCTTTGCGGGTTCCCTGTAAAATCTAAAAGCTGTTGTATATTCCAACGGCCATGGCTTCAACAAGGAGCTTAAACAGATTGACAGTTGATCATCATCAGCTTCTTCAAATCTGTTCAAAACAGAGACAGCGCTCAAAGAAAGTTACTATCTCAATACCCATTTCGAGAAGAGCAGCAATCCTAATATCGTCGTTGCCATTGAGCCTCATTTCAGTACCCAAATATTCAGAAGCAAGAGAGAGACGCAACAATAAGGCCATCCCTCTTGAAGATTATCTTACCACTCGTAATTTTCTTTAAATGTTTTTTGCAATTTATTTAATGTATGTATTTCGTTGGTTAATAAATTTCAAAGTAAAGGATTTTGATAATTTGACATTTCAGTTTGCTTTACTGTTATTGAATTTATATGTAACTGATGGGTTGAGATACTATGATCTTGTTGAGGGAAAGGGTCCAATAGCTGAAAAAGGAACAACAGTTCAGGTTGGCTCTTCTTATTTCTTAATATACTTTGAAGATAAAATTTTAGTTTCTTCGTTCTTTTTTCTTTTACATAAATTCTTCCCCCCTCCCGAATTGTCCTTCTCAGGTGCATTTTGATTGCATATATCGGGGTATCACTGCTGTGTCAAGTCGAGAATCTAAACTTCTAGCTGGAAATCGTAGTTTAATTAAGGGTTTATTTGTTACAGAGGTGCTTCTGCGGGATTTTTAAAGCATAACAATCAAAATATTTGGTAAAAGAAAAACACTAGTTTCATTCCATTCCATGGTTTGTTGTTACGAAACATCCACCTAATCCTTTTTCAGCTTTTGAGTATCTGTGTCTGTTTTTATCATTTGCTTAATCTCATGCATTTGCTTAAATCTAGCCATATGAGTTCAAGGTTGGAGCTCCTCCAGGTAAAGAACGGAAGCGTGAATTTGTAGACAACCCAAATGGTCTTTTCTCTGCCCAAGCTGCACCAAAGCCCCCGCCAACTATGTACTCAATAACGGAAGGAATGAAAGTAGGAGGGAAGGTGATAACATGGTCCTTTTACTTTAGTGTCTTTATGTTTACAGAAATCAAATCAATGCTGTGATTTTTGTTTTAGTTTCTCAGATTGTCTAATTAAATCTTAATTAACACTGGAATCCATAACCTTTCCTTTCTGCTTGCTCTTTTGGCACCGTGTTCTCATCTGTTTGCAGAGGACTGTGATTGTTCCTCCAGAAGCTGGCTACGGAAAAAAGGGAATCAACGAGATCCCAGTAAAACCCTTGTCCTTCATTCTTTTTCGATGTTTTGCTATAACATACAAATATGAGCTGAATATATTGTTTGCTTTTGCCAATGCTGACTTCAGATCCAATAGATTCTGATCGATTAGATGGTAAATGTTAAAATGACAACCACCAAAGTGCTTCTTACCTCTCCCAGAACTTGGGTAGAGATTACGTTATCTGATTTCTTGCTTAATTCATTCTTCACTTTGTGAACATCAGAGTGCTTTTGGCGACCTTTTCGTCTGTGGTTGGGCATTCATTTTGATATCCGCCTTTACTTTGTTTATGCTATTATAAATAATTATATAATTGTGAAAACTTTTTAAAGCTATAATGTGTATATGTATTGCAGCCAGGAGCTACATTTGAGCTGAATCTTGAACTTTTACCAGTAATGCCAACTGAAGGAAAGTAAAAGCCTAGTCTGGATAATGACTCTCATGTTGAGTGCAGCTTCTTTGCTTCTCATCAATCTCTGACTTGGCGGCATAATTCATTCTCATGGAGAGCACAGTTTTACCAACAGCCCCACCTTTCTAAGTATATAACAGTCCCTGCCTTAAGACTCCCACTTAATTCTTTTTAGATATCTATTGTAATTTGTGAGTACTCACAAAGTATCTCCTGGATAAAGAGCGTTTATAGTAATTAAAACCCTCACTAATGTACTAAGATTGTTTCAGATCAAGTTAATGCAAACCGATCAAAATTTTCTTCTCTCTCTCATGTGAAAGTAATATGTAGCAAATTGCGACATCAGTAAAAGTTAGTACATCAATATTCCTTAAATAACAAAATTCCGTCCTGAAGCATGACATCATCAGCCTTGGCGAATGACCTATTCTTCTATTATATCTCATCAATAAACTCCAGAAGATTTTCAACCTCCTGCCTCAAAGCTGTGATTTTCTGCTGCTGAACAGCAACCCGGTTTTCAATATCCCGTACACCAGTCTTCTTTTCATAGCAGTCCACCACAGTTGAGTGTTTCACCATTACCTTCTCTTGCAGTTCTTTCTCCTTGGCAACGAGATATTCAACCTACATATACAGCTGATATTAATTACTACATTTTCCAAACAATAGATGCATAGCCAAGGGTAATAACAGTACACATGCTGAGAGAACCCTGATATTATATAGCATCCCAGTTATGTACTTGGAGCAAAGGAGGTTAATACTACATATTAAAGTTGCAGCAAGCAAATCCATGTCACAAATTGATTTACAAACCAACCTTTTTTCCACAATTGCCCACTCAGTGGAATAAGATATTGCAGGAACTTCATACATTATTTAAGATGGTATAACTTAAGATTGAGTGAGAGATAACATCAAGTGAACAGTGATCAAACCTTGGGCAATATTTGTGCAGCTGCCAATGAAGACTGCAAGAATGACAGCACAGGCTTCAACTCCTTTGAAAGCTCTTTCAACAAACTATCAGCTGCTTTACGAGCTGCTTTGCAAGCTTGGACATCCCCTGTCCTAGAAAGATCGCGTAGGGATGCTTCCAGTTTATCATGTGTTGTTAAGCATTGATTGATAATATTTTCAACTTGTTGAATTGCTGCCTGAACCTGAAAATTATGTAAGCACAGCTGATAATCCACGAAACTTATTCTAAATGGTACTTGTTCATGCTAGATTGAACACAAGCATATTACGTTCCAACAGCCCACTTACTTCATCCCAGTGTAGTCTTGCCAAATAAGAAGCAGATGACTTGGGAGATTGACATGTCAACGTGCATGTATACTATGCCAGCAACAAACAGAGAGAAAAAGCCAAAAATCAACATTAATGGCTCTATAAGCATCGAAAGTTTGTTGAACTTGTAGTAGACCTACAAAATAAGAAAAGATTGCAACAACATCAATATGAACAATGACTTTGTAAGGAGGTGACAATGAGATACATGTAATAGAGCGTAACAATGTATCCCCAAATCCAAAGTTATATATAACTGGTATAGTCATTCAAATTGAAAAGAAGAGATGAGAATACCTGGAAAAATTGATTATGCTCTGGCACAACATTAGTCTTTTGCAGCACAACCACTGGTCTCCCAACAATATCCAAATGTGATAATTTGGTCTGTATTTGGATCATAAGTACAATAAGTGGAAAAGAATAGCCACATTTCAAATTTTTTGACAAACACAAAAATAAGAATTAAAAAAAGAAGAAGAAAATTGAAAATAATTAATGAATATAAACAAAGAATGAGATAGAGTTGATATGAAAAGTTTGGTCTTGCAGTACCTCTTCCGACTGTTTTACAGGAAATGGAGCAGAAACAGAAATATCTCTAGATCCCTCGGGCAAAACAACCTGAAACCAAAAGTAGTCAGTCAAGAGGGAGTGTAGAAACCTATTCAAACCCACCAAGTTGCAATACATGCTTTCAAGCATTCTCTGGCAAAATTATGTCCAATTAGAACTACACACCACATTCTGTAGTGTCTTATCATGATGTTTGACCATTTGCAAATTGTTTCAGTGGCCCTATACTGATTGAATTAACCCACTAAATATATCCCAACCTTGTGTGGGCTTTCATTTGCACAATCAAGTAAAGCGCTGAAGGGATGAATAGGTTATGCAAAAACCTGCCCTACTGTTACATTTTATTATGGAAATCATTCTTAGGAGACAAAGTGCAAACAAAAAAGAATTATAGAAAACTAAAAGACAAATCTTCGTTCAACATCATATCCTCAGGACATTAGTTAAAAGAGCTGAACAGCTTCTGAAGTCGTAAAATTTCTTAACAGGTGAGAAGAAGGCAAGTCCAATCAAATATCCAACCTGGTGCCAACTGAGTCTCTAAAATTAAATGAGGAAAAAGACTCATAACTTATGTATATTACCAACCTTAACAATGAGGTTATCAATGACCAATTCGCTCATAGGGCTTCCGAAAGTGATATTAAGGAAGCGTTTTCCCTCTGACTCAAACAAAAAGTCTTTAAGCGGCAGACCATATCCAATGGTAAATGCAGTTCTCCAACCACCAAACATAGGGTATCTTGGTTCAATCAACAATTCTGTCTGCACTTAATAAGAAGACTTCAGTTAAAATCAGGAACCAGAATTCAAACGTCATAATATCAAAGATTTACCTTCTTGGAATCACCCCATAGATGAGATGTTGATATATTTCCAATTTCATCTCTATAATAAACCGAGTGAGCTCTTGGTGGCAATTTTGCAATAAGATGTCTAAATGCAGATGCACCTCGGATAGTGGGTCTGGCCTGATAATCAAGCCTGTATACCATCAAGCAATAACAAAAACTCAAGAAATTTAACCAGAAAAGTTATAAAACACCCTCCACTTAAAAATATATATATATAAGGAGAGTACAAACAAACCTAGAAAATTCACCCTTGCTTTGAGCACCTCCATGGACAAGTTTGTAATGCTCTGTGATGTGCACATTACCCCAATGGGAAATTTCTATCTCTCGCACTAACTCCTGAGCAACTGCAAATGGTTTGTTACTTTCAAAATGAATATCTATGGGTGAATACGAGAAAGAGGGGAGGTTCTCATAAGGGCCATATTTGATCTCTGAACCATGGGTCTTTGTATTCTCTAGTTTGGTATAAGACTCAATTCTAGCTTCAGGCAACTTAATACTGAGTGACTGAACCTTGACAACATAAGGAGTGAGGTAGTATGCACTGTCCTGGTGAACAACAAGCTGAATATCAGCCTGAGTAATCTTCTCAGGAAACGGTCGCAATGCGTGGGTAAATGCAGCCAAGACCTCAAAAGTGTAGCTATCGCCCTTGCCCAGTGCCTTAGGTAATTTTACAGCATAAAATGTCAAGGCGGGAGGCATTCCATGTGGCTTGACAACTTCAACAGGGAGAGTAACAGCAGAACTTTTTGTTTTGCTGCCTTTCCCCTCGCTAGACGTTGCCCTCAAATATGCCAAGTCTTTGACTTGCAGATCAGGAAACGCCAGCAAAACTTCTGAAACTGGCTCAGAACCAGCATTCTCCACCTATAATCACGAGGTACGAATAGACCAAAAAAGTCAGATCACATGGAGAATTTTAATTTGATAACAAATTTTTACCAACAATAAGTGAAAATTAAATCCAAAAGTAAATCAAGAACATTTCTAATTAAGTTCACCTTCAGTGATGAAGTGACTCGTACAATTTGTGACGTCAAGTCAATCTGAAAATAAATGATCACAAATTATCAGCATTGGAGATTAAAATTGGCCGTAAGCATGTACCACAACGAAGCACAGGAAAAATGAAAAATGGCAAAACGGAAAACATATCTTCATCATTTTTCTTTTACCGTTTTCATGTTTATAAACTCAAATTTGTACTCTACGTCCAAGAAATGTATATGTAAAATAACTATAAAAAAAAAAATCACATTAATTCCAGTAAACCGAAGTGAGCACCAAGCAAATACTGTATCAGATCAAAGGAATGAAATTGAAACTTACGCGTCGATCGACTTTTGAGAGGATCAGATCGGAGAGTACAGGAGAGGCGAGCAAAGCGACTGTAAGAACGAGTAGATCAAGCCTAACTCCCATTTTCCTCATCACAACAACTTAAAGCCCTAGGCAGAACAGGACCTTACACAAGATTGAAAATCCCGTCTTTCAACTTCTTCTCAGTCTCAGGCCTCAACTCCAAACTAAAATAGATGAGATGACGTTATATACCTGCTCTAGGGTCTAGGCTCTAGCAGTCTTAGCTTGCTAGAGGGCAGATGCCAGATGGAGCACGAGTACTATGATTTCGTCTGGGCCTGGAGTGAGAGTGACTATTAGGACCTTGATTGGGCCTTCCCCATCCCATGCCCAACATTGTCCGACTTGAATTTTGGGGTCTGACCTGCAACTGCAATACTGTGATTGGATACAGAGGATCACTGCAGATTAAACAATTAGACTTCTTGAATAATATCCAATCCTAAACTTTCACCAAGCCTAGGAGATATATTCGCTTCAATAAATAGTAAATTTTTATAGCCTATCGTCCAGTAAATAATACATTATTTATTTATTTATTTATTTATTTATTCGAGACAAAATAATGTAATATTAGTCAAATTTACGCTTTCCGTGACATATCACGTGAAATGTTTCTCGTTGCCAAAATTTATGCTTTGCTGGACTGCTGGTTGAAACCTAGGAAAATAAAAAGGCACACAGTCAGAGATTAGATTCTAGATAGATTGTCATTGTCATTGTCATTGTCAGTGTGTTTTCTCCGCCGAGCGTGGCTTTGAGCTAGGGTTTTATTTAAATATTCAGAGAGACAGAGAGCTGAGGTTTCGGATTGGAGGGCAGCTGTTGGCTTTTTGATTTGATTGAGGCAAACCGCAAGATAAAGAAATGGAGACGTCTTTAAGGTACGGGAAAGACTCGAAAGCTCTGAGAATCCATGCCAAGGAGAAAATCCCCATTGATTCCAAAACTCACTTCCAGGTGCTTCAAAACTCATTTCTCTCTTATTCACTCTTGGTTTTGTTTATCTTGTGTTAGTTCTGAGATTTCAGCTTAAGTTGGTATTACTGAGTTGTGTGTAATGGAAAAGTGAATTGCTGATTGGCTCTAAAGGATTGAACGCGTTGATTATTATGCAAGTTGTTTATATTCTGTGTTGAATTTGTAAGCCTGGTTATAATTGTATATTTTTTGGAGACTGAGTTAATGTTTTAAGGCATTGGTTATAGTTCACGCTCGGTATATATATATAGAATTATGGGCATAGAAAATACCACTTACATGCGTTTGTTCTGATTTCTTTTTATATATATTTATTTTTTGGTTGACTTGAAAATATTTTAGGGCAATGAGTGGTATCCCAGTTCGTTCATGTCCAAATTTATCCAGGGTAAAGTTGCATTTTGTAATTTTGTCTTGTAAAACTCTGCTGGAACCACACTAGCTATGGTTTAACACGTCTTATTCTTGTCAAAGCACGAGTCCGTTGTTGTTGGTTACAGCACGGTGATAACTTTAGCAGAAACTGTAAATATCAGTGTTAAATTAATCTGTACTTGTTTGGCTTTTATCTGAGAATAATATGCATATAGTTGAATCCTTTTGATCTGAACAGTTTCAATTGATGATATCTGTTAATCGGTATTGTAATGTTTTTGTATTTGTGTTTCAACTAGGTCCATGGAGAGCTAGATACAAGAGTTGGAGCTCCAAGTTATTTTAGTGCAATGATAAGACACTTCTACCCAGACGCATGTTCTCACTATGTACTATCCTGTTGATTTTTAGTAGCAGCTCATCTGTAAATTTGACTTCGGTTTTTCTGAGTGTCTATATCCGACAATTACCTGTAGATATCAGCGAGCCTTGGAGTAGGAATGAAGTATGATAAACATGAGAAGCTCAGGTATACTGTACAGGGAAAGAAAGCATTTCATGTGACAAGCACTGGATTGTTAAGCTTTAATATCAAGGGAAGATGCGATGTGGACAAAGAATTTAAACAGGTTGGTGTTCTGACTGAGTTTTGACAATATTCCATATTGAAAATAATTGGTATATGACAAGGAATGCTCATGCTATTTGGTGTCCTCAAATGAGAAGTTTAATGACTTTTACATAATACCCCTTGACAGAGAAAGTCAACTGGCGCTGCCGAATTTTCTTGGAGCAAATTCAATTTTCAGAGAGACCAAGATGTTCGATTCAAACTTGGCTATGAAATGATTGAAAAGGTATATTCTGTTTTACATTGTGATGGCAATTTTCTTCTATCCTTGCTCTATTCCTTTTTGACAGAGAGAAGAACTTGCACTGTATCAGTTCTCTATGATTTCAGACATCTGGTTTTTCTCAATTGTATGTGCAATTTTTTCCTTTGTGGGCATTTATCATTTTATCTCTTCTTTTCTTTTTCTTGATCATATGTTCCCAACAAGTTGAAATGTATTTCTCTTGTGAATGTGAGCTTAGTTACGAGGTAGAATTCATATCGGTGTTTCCCGCTTTCTCTCAGTTTCCTTCTAACTCTTCTGTTATTTCTGAATTTTTCCTTCAGGTTCCATATCTGCAGATAAGGGAAAACAATTGGACATTCAATGCAGACATGAATGGTAGCTGGAATGTGAGATATGACTTGTGAGAAAGGGAGACTTGACATTTTTATGAAGATGATCTGTATAATTGGAAAATTAAATTTGTTTACTTCAATTCTGTTAGCTGGCTGCTTAGCTGAAACTAGTTGCTGGAACTGCAATGGTATGAATCTTGAATCCGCAGTAAATTCTTCCATCTCTTTTTCTTTTTTACCCTTTTCCAAAGTCTCTCTACACCCATGATTGCTTAGGAGGTTTAAATCTGGAATCCATAGGGGGCGGTCCAACCTGTCTCCCAGATATTATGCTGGATGATTATTGGTCAAGTTCCAGCACTTGAAATTGTCCCTGTTGTCTAGGGATAGGGAGATATAAAACAATGTTGAATTATTGCTATTCACGAGAGTTGCTCGTCTAGTTACTGTTAAAAATAATGCCACGAAAGTATGTACTTATACTGTTTTTATAAAATTAATAAAATTATAATTTTATAATTGATGAGTGTTCATAATTTTATAATATAAAATATTAAAAAATTTCTTGTTTATTTATGTAATTATAATTTTAGTATATAATTGTTATATATAATAGGATTAAAGTTATGGATCATAAATAAAAAAGTCCATAATAAATTAATTAGAGTTTGGGATCTCTAATTAAATATTATTAGTGCAGTCCACAAATATTTAAAATGTAGTAATCTTATCCGGATCACTAATGTAGTGACATTATGGTGGAGACACTATATATAATATGATTATATAGGATTGGACCAGACGTAGTTTGAATTCTTATGTAAAATATCGTTGTTAATTAAGAATTCAAATAACGTCAACCGATGATCATATGCTAATTAACCTTAATCCTGAGTGATCATAAACTCCTGTTTGTATCATTATGTTATTTGAAATACTCGTTACGGTTTGTTTAAAGAACAGACTAAAAATTTGTATTTTGGGGGCATTGTGAGGTAAACGGCTGAGAATATAATTTACAGATATGGAATCCATTCATTCCTAATGGAAGTTAGAAAGAAGGTTCTCTTAAGGGTTAATTCTAAAACTGAACGGTTAGAGAGCTCAATTTGTAATAATGTTACAAATTAACTGTTCACTGGTGAATTAATGGTACTTAAGAATAAAGAAATAATTAGAGGGGTAAAACGGTAATTAATCTAGCTCTAATTATGAACCATCTATGGAGGGTTAAATTGCATGTAGTGATTAAATCAATGGACTACTCTAAATTTTTTGAGTAAATTATATCTACAATTTCAAGAGTGCAATTCCAAGTTTTTAGTGAAATAACACTGGAATTAATAAATTCAATTAATTAATTAAAGAGTTTAATTAATTATTTAAAATTTATTGAAGCTTGAAATTGTAGGTCCATAGGCCCCCAATACCACCTCTTTCGTTATTACAGTGAACAAATAAAAATAATTTTGTTATTACACAAATTATTTGTGTCCAGAAAATAGTTTTCAAATACATATATTTTATAGTTTTGGATAAAATTAATTAATTAAGAATTAATTAATATATATAAGATTTTATCCAAAATATAATTAAATATTTAATTTAAGAAATTCAATAAATAAAATCTTAAGGAGAATTTTTTGAAATTATCAAAAAGATTTTAATTTTAATTTTAGTGTTTTTCTTTTATTAAAAGACTAATAATGCTCAAATGTTGGGTATTATACGTTAACCACAAAGAGTAGGACTCTATGTGGTTTACATGAATTAGGTCTCCTTTTAAGAGATAATAATTTAATTAGTAAATATTTTTAATTAAATTATTTTTTAAAAATAAGAAGACTAGTCAAAATAAAACACAACAGACATATGTGAAAAACGCAGAATACGTATTTTTTTCTTTAGAGAAGAAAAACAAAAGAAAGAAGCCCACTCTTCCCTTCACTGTAAAAATACAAAAGGTTTGGTTTGGAATCCTTTGGTGGAAGAAAACTCTGCGTGGATTCAAGGTATGTTTTATTAAATTTTATTTACTGTAACATCAAAATCATATATTCATAAGATCCTTAGATAGAAAGTATTTTTATCTAATGAAAACAAAGATTAAAGAATTTTTATTTTTCTATTCCGCTGCGTTATGAATGTCATAACAATAAAATCATCCAACAATTGGTATCAAAGCGATGGTTTCTTAAATATATATTTTTTGATGTTATGATTTAGTTTATATTTTGCTAGATATGTATGTTTTAGTGGGTACTTGCATTTTTATATTATTCATGTGATGAATGATTGTTTTATGTATGGATCCTTTGGTCGTTAATTATATGGTCCTCTAAGATTGATTGTAATATTTTTTTTATTAGATCAAAATTTTGTAAACCCATAAAGAGGTATAGGTTTATTTTTTATGATATTTTTTATTTATTTATTAAATAATGGACACAAATTTATAGTGCTACTTTACTCCTTTTGCTGCAATGAAAAAGATTTGATAAAATTTTTTTTTTTTTTGTTTCTTGTCGTTGGAAGACAAAAGAAAAAGCAAAAAAAAAAAAATTGAAACATATGTTTATGAGAAGAGAATAGAAGAAGACGAAAAAAAAAGGAAAAAAAAAGTGAATGTTTCTAGAAGAGAATACAAGAAGACGAAAAAAAGAAAGAAAGAAAGAAAGAAAAGAAAAGTGAATGTTTCTGAGAAGAGAGTAGAAGAAGATATAAAAAAAAGGTGAAAAAAAAAAGGAGAGAAATTTTGGTGACTTACTGCCACCGTTTACTATTTAGGACAAGGGAGCCAAATATTGGCATCCTTCGCCCAAAAAGAAATATATATATATATATATTTTAAAAAAATGTGTTTAATAGTTAGACTATCTTGTAAAATATACTACGGACTTAAGAAAAGTTCTTAAACTCAAATGTATAAAATTACAAAGAAAATAAATTGGACTTTTATGAATTTAAGAAAATTACGTGCAACTGGGCCTGCGTGCCTGTATTTTTTATGTAATTTATTTACTTTTATTTTATGGATTGTAATTTAAAATCTTAGAGAATCCGGCTAAAGTTATATTAAA
The DNA here is from genome assembly GCA_946807835.1 of Ailanthus altissimus. Lineage (NCBI taxonomy): Eukaryota > Viridiplantae > Streptophyta > Magnoliopsida > Sapindales > Simaroubaceae > Ailanthus > Ailanthus altissimus. The sequence continues at coordinate 25,928,984 of OX327691.1, read as the reverse complement.
TGTTAATTTATGTTATTTATTTATGTGATGAATTATGACATGATCATGCATAATTACATGTCATGCATTTGTATCCACTCATATTATTGAAATATAACATGCATACATGCCATAATTAAAATTTAAATTTTTATGACATATTATAATTAATAAGATTAAATTATTGGATTGATTAGCATGTTTAGAACTTGTATAATTAATCAAATAATATGAAATTAGATTTAATAGTTAAATTGGTAATTTTACATTATTCTATGTAACCTAAATTAAATAGTTTAATTTAGAATTACTTAGAAAATTATTAATAAAATAAAATTTAGGTTCACCTAAATTGTTAGGCCTATTTAATAGGAATAATCAGACTAATGAACCTAAATCCAATAAGATTGAACTTTATTAAGATTAATTAACTATACTTAGTAACTTATTATATGAGATATAATAATTTGCTGAACTTATAAAACATAAAGATGTTTTATAAATTATAAAAACACATAGTTAAAGATAGTGAGTGGAAGAGGGTACATAACAATGAACCCACTGGTCTTCATTATTAGTACAATATCGTGAGATATAGGTGGCGCCTCGCGACGCTTTTGATTTCATCCTCCCTACGGAGGGTGTCCGCCTATTTTAATAGCAAGGTTGACTTCCTAGAAATAAGATTAAGTGATGTATTTCACAATTGACCGACCCTATGGTGGCATTTTTTTGAGTTAAGTCATCTTAATCTGAAATAATGGATTACACTCACAAAGATATAATTAAAAGGTTAATCATGTCTTGACCGAAATAAACGGTAGTTAATAGGTAAATGAAAATATGAGATATTTTAAAATTTTCCTATTAATTTAAGATAGTCTTAATTTTATTTTTAATTTGATGTGACCTACCTTACGACGGCATATTAATTGCTAAATTGAACTGTCGTGGATTAGTATATATATTTATGTGTTTAAATAAACGCAGTCATGCATCATATTTACTATTCTAAAAATCGTTATGATATTTATTTAAGTATTCTTAAAATTGCTTTATTTATTTATTTCAGCATTATGTCTGGAACAAACCCAATCATAGCCCTCTTAACAAATGAAAAATTAACCGGTAATAACTTTGTAAAATGGAAAAGCAATATGAATATTGTGCTGATCTGTGAGGACCAAAAGTTCATCCTTATGAAGGAGTGTCCTCCAAAACCTGCAGCTAATGCTCATCGTAATGTACGGGAGCAATATGAGAAGTGGATACAGGCCAATAATAAGGCCCGCTGCTATATGCTTGCCAGCATGAACGATGTGCTTAGAATGAAGCACGAGCACTTGGAGACTGCACATGAGATATGGGACTCTCTCTAAGCGATGTTTGGCCAGCAGTCGGAATAAAGCCGCCATGAAGCTACTCATAGCTACATGAATGCTAAAATGAAAGAAGGAGTTTCGGTGCGTGAGCATGTTTTGAACATGATCAATTTAATGCATCAGATAGAGATCCATGGAGCCATCATAGATGATAAGACTCAAGTTAGCATCATTCTGGAGTCTCTTACTCCAGCATTTTCGCAGTTCAAAACAAATTATATCATGAACAAGCTCTCATATAGTATGACTCAACTACTTAATGAACTGCAAACTTTTGATGCTATATCAGATAAGCCTAAAGAGTCTGAGGCAAATGTTGCTGAAGCTAAAAAGTCTTCCTCTAAGCAAAATAAAAAGAGGAAGAACATTGGTGATGGTTCAGGGTATAGCGAAAAAGCCAAGAAAGCCTTTAAACGCAGTAAGAGTAAAAAGAAAGACTCCAAAGTAAAGAAAGGAAAATGTTTTCATTGCAGAGTCGAGGGGCATTGGAAGAGGAACTGTAAAAAGTATCTCTCCAAGCTGAAAGAAAGAACAAAGGTAAATATGATTTATTGGTTTTAGAAGCCTGTTTAGTGGAAGATGAACTTTCTCTTTGGATAATTGATTCATGAGCCACTAATCATGTTTGTTCTTCCTTACAGATGCTTAACTCTTCTAAGGAGCTCGCTAATGGGGACTTTACTATGCGGGTTGGCAATAGGGCAGTCGTTTCAACTTTAGCAGTGGAAGTGGCTAGATTGAATTTTGGGAACAATTTTTTTTTAAAATAATGTTTATTTTATTCCTAGATTCAGAAGGAATTTGATTTTTGTTTATAAGTTGCATGAACAATTATTTAATATTTCTTTTTATAATAATGAGATTATTATTAGTAGAAATAGTTTAGATATTTGTTATGCGAAATTAGAAAATGGGCTTTATGTTTTAAGGCCCGATGAGCCCTCACTGCATAATTGTGAACTATTTAGAGTAGAATATCCTAAATCTACTAAAAGGCAAAAGTTTTCTCCTAATGATGACACTATCTTTGGCATCTTAGATTAGGTCATATTAATCTGGATAGGATAAACAGGTTAGTAAAGGATGGTCCTTTAAGAGAGCTAAACGTTGGCACTATTCCTGTATGTGAATCTTGTCTAGAGGGTAAAATGACTAAAAGACCCTTTTCAGCTAAGGGTGAAAGAGCCAAGGAACCACTTCAGCTTGTATATACTGACGTTTGCGGTCCATTAAATGTACAAGCGAGGCGGTTATGAATATTTTATCTTCTTTATTGACGATTATTCAAGATATGGTTATGTTTACTTAATGCAAAGAAAATCTGAGACTTTTATAAAGTTCAAAGAATTCTTAGCAGAAACTGAAAAGCAATTAGGTAAAACTCTTAAGACCCTTCGATCCGATCGAGATGGTGAATATCTTGACACATAGTTCAAGGATCACCTATTGGAGCATGAGATTCTATCCCAACTCATAGCACCTGGAACACCATAGCAAAATGATGTTGCAGAAAGGAGAAACAGAACCTTGCTAGATATGGTTAAGTCTATAATGAGCTACTCTTCACTACTGCCCTCATTTTGGGGTTATGCACTACAGACTGTGGTCTACATTTTGAATGCAGTACCTTCTAAATCTATCCAAAGTACACCCTTAGAGATGTAAAATGGTAGTAAACCTAGTTTACGCCATTTTCGCATATGGGGTGTCCGGCACATGTGCTGAAAGAAAAGACTGGAAAGTTAGAACGGCGAACAGAAGTTTGTCTATTTGTAGGCTATCCTAAAGGCACAAGAGGAGGTTTGTTTTATAGTCCTCACGAAAAGAAAGTGATTGTATCGACGAATGTCACTTTTCTTGAAAATGATTAAATATTAAACTACAAACCTCGCAGTAAGATTGTACTGGAGGAAATGCTTTCTGATCAGATCAGACCCTTACCACTGACAGTTAGTGAATGACAAAGTCAGGTAACCGCCAATTATGATCAGAACACCTTGGAATCTCGAATTAGTGGGAGGATAGTGAGACTACCTTCTCGTTACAGAGAGGAGGGAGAGGCACAAGTAGTTGTGTCTGACACAAAAGAAAACGATCCATTGACATATAGACATGCAATGGAAGATTCTGATAAAGAAAAATGGCAAGAAGCCATGAACCAAGAAATGAAGTCTATGTACTCCAATTCAGTCTGGGAACTTGTAGATCCACCTGAAAATGTCAGACCCATTGGATGTAAATGGATCTTCAAGAAGAAAAAAGGCGTGGATGGAAAAGTAAAGACTTTCAAAACAAGACTAGTGGCAAAGGGTTATACTCAAAAAGAGGGAGTCGACTATAAGGAGACTTTCTCGCCAGTAGCCATGCTCAAATCCATTCGCATTCTCTTGTCCATTGCTGCATGTCTCAATTATGAGATATGGCAAATGGATGTCAAGACAGCCTTTTTGAATAGCTATTTTGAAGAGAGCATCTACATGGTGCAACCAAAGGGGTTCGTGGCAGAAGGCCAGAAGCAGAAAGTCTGCAAATTGCTCAAGTCCATTTATGGACTTAAGCAAGCTTCAAGGTCTTGAAACTTAAGATTTGATGAGACAATTAAATCTTATGGTTTCGAGCAAAATGTTGATGAACCCTGTGTATACAAGTACGTCAAGAACAAAAAAATGGTTTTCCTAGTACTTTATGTGGATGACATTTTACTCATTGGGAATGACGTGGAAGCATTATCCAACATAAAGAAATTGTTGGCCAAGAAGTTCCAAATGGAGGATTTGGGAGAGGCAAGTTATGTCCTTGGGATCCAAATTATTCGGGATCGCAAGAACAGACTATTGGCACTGTCTCAGGCATCATATATTGATAAAGTGCTTACGCGATTTTCGATGCAAAATTCTAAGAAGAGTCAATTACCGACTCGACATGGAATTGTTCTTTCTAAAGAGCAGTGTCCTAAGACACCTTAGGAGGAAGAAGATATGAGACGGGTTCCCTATGCCTCAGCAGTTGGCAGCCTCATGTACGCTATGTTGTGCACGAGGCCTGACATTTGCTATGCAGTGGGAATAGTTAGTCGTTATCAATCCAACCCTGGATTGGCTCACTGGATTGCGGTAAAGCACATTCTCAAGTATCTTCGGAGAATGAGAAACTATATGCTTGTGTATTCGGGTGGAGACCTGAACCTCACTGGTTATACTGATTCTGATTTTCAATCAGATAAAGATAGTCGAAAGTCGACATCTGGGTCAGTGTTTACTCTTGATGGCGGAGCCATAGTCTGGAGAAGTGTAAAACAATCCAGTACTGCTGATTCAACCATGGAGGCTGAATACATAGCAGCTTGCGAAGCAGCTAAAGAAGCAGTATAGCTTAGGAAGTTCTTCATTGATCTGGAAGTTGTTCCAGACATGGATAAACCATTGACCCTTTACTGTGACAACAGTGGGGCAGTGGCAAATTCAAAGGAACCCAGGAGCCACAAGAAAGCAAAGCATATAGAGAGAAAGTATCACTTGATCAGGGAAATAGTGCATAGAGGTGATGTGACAGTCATGAAGATAGCGTCTGAAAATAATCTTGCAGACCCGTTCACTAAGACATTACCGACTAGGTCGTTTGAGAGTCATATGGAAGGCATGGGTTTAAGAGACATGTCTCACCTGCTTTAGGGCAAGTGAAAGATTGTTAGGGATACTGCCCTGAAAGTATGTACTTATACTGTTTTTATGAAATTAATAAAGTTGCAGTTTTATACTTGATGAGTATTCATAATTTTATAACATAAAATATCAGAAATTCCCTTGTTTATTTATGTAATCATAACTTTAGTATATAATTGTTATATACAAGAGGATTAAAGTTATGGATAATAAACAGAAAAAGTTCGTAATAAATTAATTAGAGTTTGGGATCTTTAATTAAATATTATTAGTGCGGTCCACAAACATTTAAAATGTAGTAATCTTATCCGGATCACTAATGTAGTGATATTATGGTGGAGGCACTATATATAATATAATTATATAGGATTGGACCAGACGTAATTTGAATTCTTATGTAAAATACCGTTGTTAATTAAGAATTCAAATAACATCAACCGATAATCATATGCTAATTAACCTTAATCCTGAGTGATCATAAACTCTTGTTTGTGTCATTATGTCATTTGAAATACTCGTTACGGTTTGTTTAAAGAACAGACTAAAAACTTGTATTTTGGGGGCATTATGAGATAAACGACTGAGAATATGATTTGCAGATATGGAATTCATTCATTCCTAATGGAAGTTAGAAAGAAGGTTCTCTTAAGGGTTAATTCTAGAACTGAACGGTTAGAGCGCTCAATTTGTAATAATATTACAAATTAACTGTTCACTGGTGAATTAATGGTATTTAAGGATAAAAAAATAATTAGAGGGGTAAAATAGTAATTAACCTAACTCTAATTATGAACCATCTATGGAGGGTTAAATTGCATGTAGTGATTAAATCAATGAACTACTCTAAGTTTTCTGAGTAAATTATATCCACAATTTCAAGAGTGCAATTCTAGGTTTTTAGTGGAATAACACTGAAATTAATAAATTAAATTAATTAATTAAAGAGTTTAATTAATTATTTAAAATTTATTGAAGCTTGAAATTGTAGGTCCATAGGCCCCCAATACCATCTCTTTCGTTATTACAGTGAACAAATAAAAATGATTTTGTTATTACACAAATTATTTGTGTCTAAAAAATAGTTTTCAAATACGTATATTTTATAGTTTCGGATAAAATTAATTAATATATATAAGATTTTATCCAAAATATAATTAAATATTTAATTTAAGAAATTAAATAAATAAAATCTTAAGGATAATTTTTTAAAATTATCAAAAAAAATTTAATTTTAATTTTAATTTTAGTATTTTTCTTTTATTAAAAGACTAATAATGCTCAAATGTTGGGTATTATACGTTAACCACAAAGAGTAAGACTCTATGTGGTTTACATGAATTAGGTCTCCTTTTAAGATATAATAATTTAATTAGTAAATATTTTTAATTAAATTATTTTTTAAAAATAAGAAGACTAGTCAAAATAAAACACAACAGATATATGTGAAAAACGCAGAATACGTATTTTTTTCTTTAGAGAAGAAAACCAAAAGAAAGAAGCCCATTCTTCCCTTCACTGCAAAAATATAAGAGGCTTGATTTGAAATCTTTTAATAAAAAAAAACTCTGCGTGAATTTAAAGTATGTTTTATTAAATTTTATTTACTGTAACATCAAAATCATATATTTATAAAATCTTTCAATAAAAAATATTTTTATCTAATAAAAATAACTGTTACAATACGAATATTATAACAATAAAATCATCTAATAATTACTCCATAAAATGTGTGGCTGATGAGAGGTGTTCTTTTGGACGATGGAGGATTCCAAAATTGCCAATTAAGAAAAAGGAACAGTTTTGGGATTATCTTTAGTTCACAAAATATGACCTTGAGCCAACTGTTGCATGTGCAATCAGAAAATTTCTGTGTTGGCTTCTGTGGCATTAGCCATTAGGTCTTTGTTTATCATTCTATTGGATTATTATTATTTTCTTAATTGCCTGACAATGAAATGTGTAGCGATGTGTATCATCATTTAGGTAGGGATGGCAATGAGGCGGAAGGCTCTTTTTTATATTTTGTTTTATTTTTTATTATAAAATTCATTCTATTTATTCTTTATAAAAATTTAATGGAGTAAGCATCGGTAATCCTCACGTAGGAAATGATTTTTCTATTTTCACCCTATTCTCTATTTTTTTTTATTAATATTAAATATTAATTTATATTTATAAATTTTAATGATATAAAATTAATTCATAAAAAAAATTAAACTAACAAGTTAAAATAATATGACAATATCTTTAAATAATATGAATAATAAATAATTTTTTAAATAAATAATAAAATAATAATATTTTAGTGCCTATTATCACTGTTTTTTCTGTTAATTGCTTTGAGAAATAATACACATTTCAAGTTATATTTTAAATAATAATGTGTCAAGCTAAACTCATTTTGCCACCTAATGATTATTTGATACATTATTATTTAGGATACAACTTGAGATGTGTAGCATTATTCAGTTGCTTCATCTTCTCTCTTTAAAAGTCATGAGATTGAAATTTTATTCGTACAAAATAAATAAATTATTTTTAATTTTTTATTAATTTCATGAAAAAAAATATAATAAATAGTTTAATATAATTAAATTTACAATAAATTATATTTAAGTTTACTTTATTTATATCTTCAATAAATATATGACATTGAATTTTTATAAAACAACTTAAATTTGAAACTGATAATAAAAACAAACTATATAGAAACTAGTTAAAATCAAATAAAATAAAAAAGAAAATTTAACAAATAATACATAATTATATTCATATATTTAATTCCATCCCACAACCAATCTTGATCACACACCAAAGCCTCCAACATCTTTAGATGTAATTTGCTACGACAATAATTTATAAATTTAATTATTAAAATATTTTTTAATAACCTAATTAAATACAAATTATAAAATATAAATATATACTTAAAATTTACATTTAATATATTCATATAAAATAAAATACTTTATTCTCACTCCATTAATAATTTAAAAAATTATTTTTCTTCATACCCTATTCTATTTTAACAAAAATCATTTTATTCCCACCTCATTTGGGACGAGGCCTCATGAAGCCTCTATTTTTACAGAGTATTTTATCATCCCTACATTTAGGAAAACAAGGCAGCGAAAGGGGAGAGAAACTGGGGGGGTTGTACATCTAAATCAAGTAATTGTCTATGGAAAAAGATTATTGATATGTTCTTTGGTGGGCAAATACATGATAAGATTGAGAAATGCGACGAGGGTGAATCCAGAATGCTGACTTGGACAGGTGTAATTAGTTGCTGCAAACCAAACCATATTAAAATGAACCCACTGATTTTTGGGGGGGCAGAAATCTGTGGACAAAAGCCGAATTTAGGAGACGTGTTGAAACAGTTAGTAGGTAGTTTTGCTTTAGAGATGATAAAAGATTAATATAAAATAATTAATAATAGCAAAACTTCATGCATTTGGTTTGGGTGTCAAAGTTTACTAGTAAGAAAATAGAGTTAATACATCTTTTCATAGACCAAATTCACGTGGCCCATTGGATGCCTAATTAGTCTGCGCCGGCCTTCCTTCCCAAATTGACATGGGTCTTCTCTCTCAACTACGATCGAAGAGGGCAAGAACAACTACGGATCGTCTCTTATCCTCTTATCCAAGTCTTTGCCTACTTTCATGCCTTGTTTGCCACGCGTACTTTAACACACACACTCTCTCTCTCTCTCCAAAATCTTTATGTTGCCAAGACAATTTACAACGTTGTTGTTGGGTCCTTTGCCGTAAGACTTCCATGAGCAGCCGTTTGACCCCTCACCCCCAAAATAATAATTAAAAAAAAAAGACTTGAATTTGATCGCTTTTTTTAGCTATATATCTTCGGTGACATAGGTGAATGTATCTGTTTCGGCCATGATTGAGAGCCTACACTTTGAGCAACTAAAGTTGCTTATATACAGTAGCCATTATAGAAAATCATGATTCTTTATTTCCCATGATTGTCGTGTAGAATTTTCAACAAAAGCATCGATTGTTTCCCAGTACGTTGTCTGCATTATTATCAAAGTTGCTATCCGTATAAACCCACTATGTGTACACTCAAAAAAAATATATCAAAAATGAATTCCAAAACGTTCCCTTCTTTTCTGCATTCAGCAATGGCTGTCAAGAAGATCAACTCTGTAACACACCCCACGCCAAATTGTACTTTCTTCTATTATAGATTCTCTTTTTCATTTGGGTCCCTCTCCTCCTCTTTTCTTCTGTGCTCATTATCAGTCTTTCTTTCCTTCTTTTTTAATTGTTATTTTGAAGAGAAAAGAAAAAAAAAATTATTACTCAAAATGTGGAAAAGATCATGTGTTTTTTTTTTCTCACTTTATTTGACAACTAAAACCAACGACAAGAGGATTTTACTTTTGGGGTCACTTTTTGATTAATTACAGGGGTAATTTTAAATTATTAACCAAATGAAATGAATCAATCTCCAATTAGACATGTCAATAATTGTGAATAGAGAAAGGCAATATGAAATGACTAGTTTGATCACAATCACATTAGCCGCATGACTTGGAAAGTCTTTTGCCACTGGTACTAGTCAATTAGCAGCAATAGCATGAAGAACAAACCAAGGGTCATTCATGTAAAATTAAAACAGAAAACAACGCTAAATTTATAAAATAAAAAATAGCTCCAACTCCAAAACCAACAGAAATAGATATAAAAAGAAACAAGCCCCAAAGTCCAAGACCCACGTTGCACAAGTTTAAACGCTCTCTCACTCACTCACTCATTCACTCAATCAACAAACGAGTTTACGGAAACTCTTTTTCATTTCTGTTTTCATCTTAACATTACTTTCACATGACTCGTGCTTTGAGGTTGCTAGGCGGCGTCAATTCCACCGCCACCGACTCTCCACCACAACCCACCGCCGTCGACTCTGACTACGTCGTAATCCTCGCCGCCCTTCTCTGCGCACTTATATGCGTCCTGGGTCTCATAGCCGTAGCGCGCTGCGCTTGGCTCCGCCGTCTCTCTAACGGAGGACCCACCACGAACAACAACAGCAACGCCGGCGCAAACCCCAACTCCTCCGGAGCCAGGCGCAATTCTCCGGCAAACAAAGGCCTGAAGAAGAAGATCCTCCGCGCGCTCCCGAAACAAACCTTCACGGCGGAATCCGCGACCAAGTTCCCCGACTGCGCGATTTGCCTGACGGAGTTTGCCAACGGGGACGAAATCCGGGTGCTGCCGCAGTGTGAGCACGGGTTCCACGTGGCTTGCATCGACACGTGGTTGGGGTCCCACTCGTCGTGCCCTTCCTGCCGTCAGATATTGGTGGTTGCCAGGTGTCAAAAGTGTGGGGGGTTTCCCGCCAGTTCTTTGAGCTCGGCTGGAGCTGAAACTAGTGGTAACGAAGCAAGATTGAAGCAAAGAGAAGATGATGCTAATAGGTTCTTGCCCTAGCTTAATTTTTAGGGTTTTTTTTTTTAAAAAAAAAATGATTTGCTTTTTAGTTTATATTTGTGTAGGCTGGCTGGCTTTATATAATTTAGTTAATATATAATTTATATTTCATTTGGTTCATGTAAATTCAACATATGTAATTATAACCTTCATTTTCATTTTCCTTTTGTCAACAACATAAGTTGGAATTCACAAGTTTTAGATTTTGATGTCAAGGTCTCGACATTAGTCGAGAAGTTTAATTATCATTCACTTACCCTTATAACCATTGAAACCCAAATGTTCAATTTGAAGATGTTAACTTGTTTATTAGGTTTTGGGTTAGGTTACTAAATGGAGATTAATTGGGAAATTAATAGTGTTAATTTTGTGAGGTGGGGCATTGGAATCAAGAAAAATAAAAAATAAAAATGCAAAGGCAATCCCCCCCACCCAAAATCCTCTTTTCTTTCTTCCCGTTCTTCCATTTCCCTTTTTCCTTCTCTTAATATTTTGTATTTTGATTTAGTTTTTCCTTTATTTGGTTTTTAGGTTTTCTGGCTGTGGTGCTAGCCACCAATAAAAGTCGGTTTCTCTGGTCCAGCAACGACGCTCCGAGCTCCGGCATGTTGCCTCCAAGCGGCTGCCATAACTATTACTACTATTCAGCTGTGTGAGTTGCCGCAAACTTAGCCGATTTCATGTCAAGATCCAGCGAGTATCCGCCCTACTGAGCTCAGCACTTCGTTTTGTTCTACTGGCCGATCGAGATCCTGTTGGTCTTTGCCGGTTTGTTCCATAAGCCGCCGTATACTCCTATTGTCCGATTGATCCAGCTTTAAGCCCCATTCTTCGGTCACCGTTGACTTTGTTCACCGGTTTGTCAGTCTCTAGCCACCACTAACTCCCAACTACTAGTTTTAACAGTGTCCCGCTTGTGTTGTCTTAGTTGTTGATTGGTTGGTTTAGAATTAATTTTTTTAGTATAATGATGTAATTAGGTTTGGAGTATTTTTGTAACTTCGTTTTTGTGCGAAGGCTTTGTGAGGCTTATATTACTCTTCTAAATGAAGGCAAATGTGCTTTAAATGAGGGTAAATGTCTTTTTAATGAAAATATAAAATCTTTTTTGCGTGGAAGTAGAAATTCTTGTTTTCTTGTTTACAAATTGAGGTTGAAGAATTTATTTACGGATGGTCTCTAAAAATTGGGTTATTGTCTTAGATAAAGTTTTAGGTTTAAGCGCTCATTAATATGTTTATATTGTATTGTTTTAATAATTTTTTATAACAATGATTTTTGTAATATTTTGATTTAACTAATAATATTAAATAAGTTTTAAAAAAAATGTAAGGTAGTGCGAAGGAGGAACCATTGGTGAGGGCTTGTCTCTCTTTCTTTTGCCCGCAAATCAAGTTACTCTGTCAACTCAACAGTCGATGTCACTATGAGTCGTTTTGATCTTTTTCTCGTCTTTTTCCAAGTAATTGTGTCATTATAAGACTCGTTTAATTATAATTTTTTAAGCAAGTAATATTAATTAAAGAGAAATTTCGAAACTTGCTGAATAAGATGAGCAATATTTTTACTGGTTTCAACAACAATTGAAATGGACAGACTGCAAATGCGTAAATGGTGGATGGATGTTGCCGTAAATAGAAACGGGTTGATATTGAATTCATGTTTGTTATTTCAAGCAAATGTGATGTGACTGAAACCAGAGTCGGTAACCCAGTAAGACATATAAGAAAATTTTAAACCCACATTCTAAGATATCATTAAATATAATATCTTACTTAATAACTGCATAATTAACAAAACAACACTCCATATTTCAGTATTTGTTATAAAAAAAAAAAAAACTATAAACCTTATTGTCTTGACCTAACAAAGATGGTGTTTGTCCAACTAATGATAATGCTAATGTTAGTGCTAATGATATTACATACTTTTAATATTCCTTTTTCTTTGGAGCCGTTCAATAAAATAAGTTGCACGGTCCACCCAAAAAAAAAAAAAAAGTTGTAGAATAAGCCAGTAAATGGCCGTCATTCTTTATTTTTGTCTCTTCTAACAACATTTAAGATTATAAGACAATCTGTTCTGTAAAGCAAAATCTTAAGCACAATAGTTTTGTCCCAATAAGATTTTAGTGGGCAACGCAATGTTGCATCTTTTCATAGGCTTGAATCATGTGAAATATTACATCTATAGTTATGATATATATGAGAAAGTAAGGAGTGTTTCAGTATAAAAAATAAAAAGAATTATACTATATTTATCTCTTTTAAGTTTCTGGTGTTTGAAATGATCGGTTTTAAGTTGGTTCGGTTTAAAACCGACCCGAAATTGAAATTATCCACCCCTACTTATTTGAGTTGTTTCCCTTGAATCATGGACTTAATTATTATTGATTACAAAACTCTTGGTTTGCGAGTCTAATGTAAATTTTTTATGGTTGGTATTGATCAAAATTATAAGAATACACAAAAGTGTTTTGCCCTAATTCTGAACTTTGTTGTAACTTGCAACCCTCGTATCACCTATGAATTGAACTCAATTGCGTGAGAAATGAGAAATCATATCGTGATCACATATATACATATATTGCATCTGCATCTGCATTAAGGATTAATTTGTGTTGTGAGTATGAGCATACCTTGCATCTGCATTTGCATGGACAAATACAAATAGTAGAAACATTCCTAAAGGTCCACTCCTCGACTTGATGACAAATATTGCTGCGTTGTTATTACTGCTAATTTATTAATTGGGTATCGGAGTCAAAAAAGTTTCGGAAAAAAAGCTTAATTGGGAATAATTTGGAGAGAGTGGAGAGGAGTTTATCGGGCCATTTTTAATTTTCTTTGACACTTTATTCCTCTGTGACTGTGACCAATTGCCATTATATTTACATATAATATTTATATATACGTACTAAGATTGAGAGATTGAGAGCAAAAGACGTGGCCATTAATTAAGCAAAGTACGAGATTGATTCTCAGCATTTGATAAAGTAGCAGAGCTGGTAATTGACTTGATTCTGAAAGGATAATCTGTTCCTATATATTTGACACACACCACCATTATTCTAAGACCAAATCCCTCATTAATTAAGCTAGCATATTTGAGCCCGTATCAATTCAATTCTGCAGCTTATTATTAATTTATTAGATTTCAAACTTTTCTTTTTCTTTTTCTGTGTATAATACAGGCAGCGAGACGTGGAGGCTTGTTAATGCCTTGTTTATTTAAATTGTATTTTATTATTATCATTATTATTATTTCTATAAGAATGATGCTTACTTTACTTAAAAGCTTTATCTTCCACTATTAATATACATATTCTCTCACGCATTCGTTTGCTGTTAAGAAGGAATATGTACTTGGTATTATAGTCCAGTCCATAGCTTAATTTTGGACTAAACTTTTGGCAAGAGAGCAGTTTTTTCTTTTGAATTTTGAAAGAAAATATTGGACTTAACTTTTTAAGCCGTCTAATCCTCATAATAAATACAATTTCAACACGTCCCAACTTTATCTAGTTGTTAATATAAATATTAACAATTAGATAGCAAGAGCTGAGGCTTTCACTTGAACTTACAGATCAAGCAACCTTGCTGTGTCTCCTTATACATCCCATATTCAAAATTCAAAACTTTCCTATATATAGCTTGGGATGGTAAAATGTCCTACGAAAATGAAATTTTATGGGGCTTTGCCCCAAATAAAGTGGGGATTAAGTAATTTTTATAAAAATTGAGTGAAGTATATAAAAAAATTATTTTTTAAATTATCACCGAGATGTGATTTAGCCTTTTTGCGCCATCCCTATCATGCACTCTTTTTTATATGAATATATTAAATATAATATTTATTATATATTTATATAATTTATTAATTTTGTATTTTATAGTTTGTATTTAATTAAGTTACTAGAAAATATTTTAATAATTAGACTTGTAAGTCTTCATAATATCATATTACATACAAAGATATTTGAGGCTTTGATACGTGTTTAAGATTGATTATGAAATGAAACTAAAGGTATGATATAATTATATATTATTTATAAAAAAATATTTTTTATTTTTTATATTTTATTTAATTTTTACCAACTAGTTCTTATATTATCAAATTTAAGTTCTTTTACAAAAATTTAATGTTACACATTTATTGAAGATACAAATGAGGTAAACTTCAATATAATTTATTGTAAATTTAATTGTGTTAAACTATTTATTATATTAACTCACTAAAATTATTAAGAAGTTAAAAGTAGTTTATTTATTTTGTAAAAATAAAATTTCAATCTCATGACTTTTAATGAAAGAAGATGAAGCACTTGAATGATGTTACATATCCTAAGTTTATATTTCAAGTTGTATCTCAAGTAATCAGGTGTCAAATAATCATTGAATGATAAAATGATATAATGGGTTTATACTATTTTATCACTCAATAATCTCTTGATACATCATTACTTAGAATATCACTTGAAATATGTGACATTAATTGAAGTAATTAATAAAAAGATTAATAATACTAGGCATTAAAATATATTTTTTTTGTTATTTAAAAACTTATTTATTATTCACACTATTTTATGATATTATCATATTACTTTAGCTTATTAGTTTGAATTATTTTTATTATAAAATAAATTAATTTTATATTATTAAAATTTATGAATATAAATTAATATTTAATATTAATAAATAAAAATGTAAAATAGAGCAAAGGATAAGAAAGTCATTCTCGCATGAAAATTTTTCATTCCCTTGTTTTATTTTAAATCAATTCTTTTTAAAAATTTAATAAAAAATATAATAAATTTATACTATTTTATCACTTAATAATCTCTTGATACATCCTTACTTAACCTTGGAGTAACAGTAACAGATGGTTCTGACAAAGAAGTGAGGATGGCAGCTTGTTCAGGTCCTTTACATGAAGATGTTGAGATGGCTGAGGCAGAAGCTCTAAAGTTCGGTATCCAAGTCTCAAAAGAGTTAAGAATCTAGCAAGTTAAATTTGATTATGATGCCCTTGATGTTGTTAGTGACATGTACATGATATACAAAATCTCATGAAGGAAACCCTCAGGTTGAGATTACTTGTATCCCTAGAACTCAAAATGTTCTGGCTCGTAAAATCAGCAAAACTTGAAAACGGAAGAGGGTGAGCAAAAAGATTTTATCTGGGAATTGAACCCGACGTGAATCGAACACGCAACCTTCTGATCTGGAGTCAGACGCGCTACCATTGCGCCACGGATCCGCTTGTTGTTATATAAGCTCACAAAATTTTATTATTCAATTCTCAATCAAACACAGAATGAGGTGAGTGTTGACTGTTGAGTGACGAGGGTTAGCAGCAGCAGCAAACGTAAATGTAAAGAAGGCTTATGAGATTTTCTTTCATTCCATTTCCCTAATGGCATCCATTGGGAGACTCCAATTTCATTCTTTTTATTTACCGGTAAATCATTTCCCATCTTTCTCTTTTTTTGGGCAATTTTTTTTCCTTAAATTAACTCTGTGTTTTCTTTTCTTTTTTTTAAAAAATAAAATTCAAAGCATCGAGTATCATCTTCAAATATTGTCAAACTTAAAACCGAATTTGCATTAATCCACGGGCGACAGAGCTTGAATCGGCTCTCTACGAATCCAAACTTTCAACTTAAAGCGGTTCCCGGTTCAGTGAGCTCCGATGAGGATCAGCGAGCCGGCTCTGAAAAAGTCGCTCTTACTGCTCCTGCAAAAGACCCAGTTGCCCAGCTTCAAGAAATTATTAGCTCCTTGCCTTCTGTTGCTTTTGTGGTAATCATTTTACCCTTTTTAATTCTTAATTTTTTTTCACTCTTCTTTTAATGGATTTTGCCGAATTCATTTGCTTGTATTTGGTTTCTTTAAGTTTATGATTGGTGGTGGCTTCTATCTTTCACAATATTCAGTCACTGTTTGTTTTTTCGCAGAAGAATCAATCTTTATGCTGAGATTGATGGAATTTTGTTCTTGTGTATCAGAGGAGAAGATATGCTGGAACTAGCTTTGCAATTGGGTTGTGCCTTGCAACTGCATTTTTGGTTATTGCTGTGAGAGTATATTCAGCAAGGAAGTCGAGGTACAGCCGTCCTGGCTCTGTAGCTGATCTTGTAAGACGCGGGCAGCTAAGATCTGACAGAAGAGGCATGTACGATTCCAATCCTTGAACAATTTTTATTTTTGTCTCCTTTGTATGCATCTATGTATTCATTGTTTCTGCGTGGTTTTTCATAACGAAATTTTCATATAGTAATCCTAATTACATTACTTCTTGATGTTTATTGATTGTAGTTCCTGTTTCAGCGTGATTATGTAAGAATAATGCTTGAAGTTTCTTAGATGCCTAGCTTTTAGTTACAATGATTATGCATAAGTTATGTTGTTCTCTTGTGGAATTGTCTTTGTACAGCTCAAGGCCTCTCAAGTATGAGGACCCATTCAATAATCCTTTTGTGAAGGTTGGTAAGAGCAATTCGACTGTGGAGATGTGCGGAAAAGTTTATCGCTTAGCCCCAGTAACTCTTACCAAAGAGGAACAAGCTGTTCATCAGAAAAGGAGGTCCCGAGCTTATCAGTGGAAGAGGCCAGAAATTTTCCTTAAAGAAGGGGACTCAATACCTCCTGACGTTGACCCAGATACAGTCAGATGGATTCCTGCAAATCATCCTTTTGCAACCACTGCCAGTGACATTGATGAAGACTTGGCACAGAACAATGTGTATCAAAAGCATGGCGTTCCTTTTCGTATTCAGGAAGAGCATGAGGCACTGCAGAGAAAACTTGAAGCACTTCAAAGTGTAAGTGTTTTTAAGTCCTTTAATGTTGAACACTTTAGGGTTTTTTATTAGAAATGAACTTTAAGTGTTTTCTAAGTCCTTGAATGTTCAACACTTTAGGGTTTTTTATTAGATACGAACAATGAACTTTATCCAACAAAGAGAAGTTGCAGTCTAAAATAAACAGACTACAAAGATAATATCTTTGCCACTGCATAATTAGTTGACCTAATTCTAGTATCTGAGGTCTAGAATGCTAGTATCTGAGGTCCATTGCCTGTTGCTCCATCAATGCTAGTATCTGAGGTCTTAATGCACTGGGTCTTAAATTTGCCTTTGCTTCTGGCAACTGAAACATGTGCGATACTGGACCTAGGACAATATAAAACTACCATCTCCAGTGTTAGTTCAAAATGTTGCTGCTCATTAGTATTGGATTAGATGCATAAGGTCCTTATCTTTAGACACGATTGAAGCAATTTCTTGACCATAGCAGGTATGTCCATTTTTTCTAGAAACCCTTGACTTGAGATGTTTGCACGCATGCTCATCTTTGCATCCTTAGATTGTGATGTCTGAATTTTTTTTTTTTTTTTGGTAAGTAAAAATTTATATAAATGCTAAATCTAGCAGGTATTACAAAGCAAACTCAATAAAAGAAAAAGAAAGACAGTACAACTCTGTGTGGATGTCTGAAATTTGGTTACTAGTGGATGCTCAGTCTGTGTGAAATGTTATTGTTTCGTCTCTTTTATATATATTTGTTTGTTTTTCAGGATCAAAAGCTCAACAAATTAGTGATTGACTCTAGCAACACCAAAGATTTCGAGAGAGCATTGAAGTTTAATCCAAAGTCACAAGAGCCTGTAGCAGAAAACTCTTTGAATAACCAATCCGGTACTTCAAGGCCTTCTAAGCCAGATCAAGATCCAAGTACATTTGGAAGCAAATCATCCTCGGAGGAAATGCAGAAACCCTAATCAACATTCAGTTTTGAGACAATATTATCTTCATGTTCAAGTATAATTTCTCCAAAGTGAACTCCAGTTTCTTAAATATTACAAAACAGTTGTCTTAACCAGCATCTGAAAATTCCCGTGACGTGTTCAGTTTTAGTTTTGCCCACTCTCGAATCAGTTGTAAATTGAAGGCCGACTGTAAATACAAATTCCAATGTCTTGCATTTCCAATTTATCTTTGTGCGCCGCCCTGAATTTTGAGTATGATTATGAATTTTCATCGCTTGGTTTATGCAGTCTGATCAAAATTTTCTTCCCTCCATGTTTATATATTTTTTTATAATATCAGGATGGCCTAAACTTTTTTTTAAGGAATGACAAATGAAAAAGAGCATCTCTTCTTTCTCTTTAAGGCCGCTTTGTAATGTTCATTATTAGGGCAGTTTTAAATGATCAAGTAGAAGCTCGTAAAAGTGGCTATTTGACAGTTACAGAAAAATGTTGGTCATTACCAATGTAAGGTAAGCAAATAGGTCATACATCAACAATTGAGCATTAAGGGACCAACAATCTCTATTCGAAACAAGATTAACAAATATAATACTAAAACGCACTTAGAAGGGGGGAAAGCCAAAAAAAAAAGGAAAAAAAAATCATTTAACCTGTTTTAATTTAGAATATTCTCTCATTGTAGATGACAACGCACAAAAAGAAAATTCTCCAAAACGGAAGCTGGATGATATCTTTAGCAGTCAAAACTGCCAAGGAACTGACAAGCCACTCGAAGCTTTCAATTAATCATTCTTGGCGGCAGCAGCTTGCCTTGCTCCGACGGCAAAGAATTCAGTAATGACTTCAAGAGGCATGCCTTTGGTTTCTGGTACTTTCAAGAAGACAAAAATCCAGGAGACTAAACACACAACAGCATAAATGCCAAAGACTCCTGCTAGGCCTATTGAACTGAGCATCACAGGCAGTGTGTAGGTGACGATGATGTCGCAAATCCAGTAAACTAAGGCACAGATGGCAATGCAGAGTCCACGGACCCGTGTTGGGAAGATCTCTGAGCAGAGGATATTCGGAATCGGTCCATAAGCGGCAACAAAGCAGCAGAAGTAGATCACAACACAAGCTGTTGAGATTGCCGCTTTGATGACCGAGCTAAATGACACAGTTTCACTAATGACAAGAATGATGAGTGTCACTATCAGAACAGGAATTGTGGTGAGCAGCAGCTGCCTGCAATAACAGATTGATTAGTTTGATAAGGCCTGTATAGAAGTTTACAATTTCTTTATGAAAGAGGAGATTTATCTTTCCCATTAGAGCTACTCAGAACTGAAGCATATTTTAGTTGGCTTATATTTATTGAATGTGTTCCATATCAGCCTTTAATACATGATAAAATACATAAAGTTTCCCATTTCAATCTCTAAGGTTATTGTTGGATACACAAGAAGCACTGGGCATGATGTTTCTAAGTTCATCAAAATCTGAAAATGCAATTTTACTAAGATTAAGTACAGAACAACAATTCACACCAAAGTGGTACTAAAACTGAAAACTTCAGGATAAAGATGATAAACATTGAATGGCATAGCATTCAGAATATATTTCAGAGAACTTTAACATTCACATCATGAAAATTTAATTACTAAAGGGGTAAAAACATTTTCTCTTATCTACATTTTCTCATTAATTTGACGAAATCAAAACTGGGAGGAAATATTAACAAAAATAGACAGGTTTTCATTGTCCAACAGATAAATAGATAGCGCTCCTTGGAGTAAAAGTAAGAGACCAGAACTATGAGTGAAAGAGAGCTATATAGAAAAAGACTTTACCTTCTGCCTGATACATCCATGAGCTTCATGGCTACACCAATGCATGGAAGCATCAGGAAGGTCGTGAAAGCACTGATAAGGAATGATGCAGATTCAGAACTAATGCCCAAGTTTGAAAGAAGAACTTCAACACCTGCTTGTTCAAGGATTTGAGGAGTGTAGTAAAGGACCCCGTTGATTCCAGAAAACTGCACATACATTTGATTTAACAAATGCTTAGATTATTAAGCTCACCACATTGACATCACATAATCAGTCCAACTGACACTGAGGGACTTCTTCAGATGAGAGGACCAAAGAATGAGTACATGCAAGTTTTGATTGTCAAATGTACAAATTTGAAGGATAACAAGGCCAAAATGACAGAAAGAAGGAAGATCTTGTTGTACATATTACTTCCTACATGGTAGCAGAGGCCACTAATGTAAAAGGGAAAAGCCTACCTGCTGAGATATTTAAGGTTAAGTAGTGAAAAACTGGGCCACTATTTTCTTTGATCCCCCGGAAGCAAAATGATCGAAATGCAGATGATAAAGAGCCAAGTAAAACCATGAGCATGTATCAAAATGTGCTAAGTGAGGATCACTACTTTCATTTTAATTCAGCAGAAGCAAAAGCAAGCAATCAATGAAGAAAACAATTTACTACCTGCTGCAGCATTTGTATTCCAATCCCAACAACCAATGCACGCTTAACTCCTGGATCAAAAAGAGCATTCCAAATTGGCCCTTTTGAAGCAGTTTCAGCAGGATGCACCATTGCAGGTCCAACTGGATGCTGATCCATAAGTTCCTTGGAGTACAGAGCAGGCTGGCTTACAAGAGCTGCAGCCTGAACATACTCGCCTTCTGCAGGCATGTCATTACCAGGAAGAGAAACAAGAGATCCACGTCGGGATCCTGGAAGTCCCTCTTCGTGCAAGTAAATCCTTTTGAATCCTCCCTCCTTTCCATCCTCGCCTTCTCTCTCAGACCATTTCCACGCCAACTGCCAACCACCACCAATGCCTGTACTACCAACTGCCTCCCCACTTCCTTGCATGAGACTGCTATGACGTCTCATGCCAAAAATAGTGCCATGAGAAGGAGGGGGGGGCATGTCCTTTTCCATACTAGTTGTTTGGCGAGAGATTAATGGACTATGCAAATTGTCATCTGAGTCTGCCCCAGCAGCCTCTGATGTGTAGTCCTCTCCTTCCCTCTGTAGGCTCTCTTCATCCCACTGCTCATGCTTAACATGAGGCTCTGCTGTACTAAACATGCTTCCAAAGTTTGGAAAAAGCATACTTCGCATACTTCCTGTCTCCGGAAGCTTTTCATGGACACTACCAAATAGAGTCACAAGAGGGTCCATAAGTGGGATACTTTGGTTTGCCATGCTTCCCTGGCGAGAGACAAGGGCAAGAGAACTTTGTCCAGTGACTGGTTTGGCAACCCATGAGAGGCCCTCTTCAGGTCCATATAACCTTATTTTGTCTTTCTCGGCAGCAGGTTCCTCACCATCAGCAAGTTCATCAGCTGGGCCTATTATATACTCTTCTATAGATGTTTCACCACCAATTCCAAGACCTTCAACCAGTAAAGCCATCTCACCTGCAGATTAAAGAAACTATATCAAGTTCCACACAACGAAATAGTCATAAATTAAGTGTTCTGTGAGGACGATAGCAGGGCATATAATTTTGACATACCATACATTACTTAACAACAATGATAGGGGTTAATTTGAATGGTTTTAACAAAGTACATGCAAAATTTTGTCCTTACTCAATTCAATATCTTCTCATTCATTGCAAATATAACATCAATCGAGAAGCCATATGGGATTGGTTGCTTCTATTCAATTGAAACAACTAACAGATTGGTAAATACATAAAACTGAATTGTTTCTTTCTGTTATTTTATCAATTGTTCTAATACTGAATAAACTGCAGTACATGGTTATGCACCGAATTGATACATTTACATGATCTGATATACAAATGATGATCTAGAAGTTTCAAAAATTTGATCTGTCAATAATGCAACTGATGTTCAGATAAAGCTTTTTGGGTTGTCAAATCTGATTTTTAAAAACCTTCTTTTAGAATTCGTGTCAGATAGAGTGATTCTTGCTAAAACTAGTTACAGCAGACATACAACCACGAGGCAATGAAAATGTAGAAGAATACCATATGCATATTAGTTGAACCAACCAAAACCATTGACATTTGTCTAAGAACTGGGTAAACTAGGGTAAACTGCACTCTGCGCTCCAGGTAATTAAGCAAATTGTGCTTTGTCTTATATAAAGATATTAAATCTTACTACAAAACAGTAACTGTACGTGCAGCTCACATCTGAGACTTAATTCACGAAAATCACGCACATCATCAAATATTGAAGGCAAGGCTCAATGGATCCATTTAAATAAGGAAACAATTCTCTAGGCTTAGTTAAAAGTATATAATCATATACCGGAAAAGAAAAGAAAAAAGAGCATGGTCAAAAATGAACCTGAAACATCTTCCCTGCCACGTAATCTCTGGAGGACCTGTTTTGCTTCGAGCATCTTTCCTTTACTCACAAGCCACCTAGGAGATTCGGGCAAGTAAAATACTGCAAATGCAAAATAAAGAAGAGAGGGAATTGAAAGAACCCCAAGCATTAACTTCCAACTAGGTGAGGCCATCAATGACATCCCAAAGACCATACAATACGACAGAAACATGCCGCCTGAACCAGTGAATTGTGGAAGAGTATTTAACAATCCCCTTATTTCTGATGGGGCAGTCTCAGATATATAGACTGGGACAAGAGTAACTGCCAGACCAATTCCAAATCCATCTAACAGTCTTGCTAAGCATAGGACATAAACATTGGGTGACCAAAACATTACCAAACCACTAACAAAATAGAGGACTGATGAGATTATTAGCATTGGACGCCGACCAAGCCAATCTGATATGGGTCCTGAGCATGTTGTAATAGCTGTCGCTCCAATGAGTGACATGGCCACAACAAGACCTTCCACAGTTGTAGTCAAACCGAGGTCCTTCTTGATGTAAACAATAGCCCCTGAAATCATAGAAAGAAGATTATAGAACTGCATTTTGTGCTACGTTCCAACATTACCAAAAAAAAAAAAATCAGCCAATGGGTCTAACCCAATTTAATTCAACTGGACACAGACCACATAGTCATAAAATTGAGAAAAGAAGTTACCGATCAACACATTGTATGAACATTTCTTAATCACATTAAACAATTAACTAACAGATTAAATCTGGAAGGAAGAAGTACCGGCAATTGTCGCATTATCCCATCCTTGCAAGAAGTTACCAATAGTAGCAGCAATAGCTACAAGTGCAGCTCCTTTCATGTTTTCAGCAATGGATTAAACTCACCAATACTCAAACCAATCTGCAAGAAAAGAAGATCCCAGATCAGGAATCAAACAATCAACCATTCCCATCATTAGCATAGATCCAATTCACTAATAAAAGATTTGGTTTCTGTCTATCAACCTACCATAAGGGTCACAAGCAATAGGTACCACAGTATCAAATCCATAGATTCACTCTATTATTTATGCAAAGTATATCCACGTCCACATATCAACAGTAGCAAATGAATAAATAAATAATAAAAAGTAGACTAATTTTCAAACAAGAAGAAACTAGAAAACCCATCAACATCTTCAAATAGAAAAATTCAGATCTTTGCTCACCTATTGTGTTGATAACCCGAAAGGGTCAAGGCCAAAATGAGCCTTCTCAAGAGAAAGACACTGAATCCAGGACACACACAAACTTAAAAAGGGCTAGCTTTGTAAGAGAGAGAGAGAGAGAGAGAGAGGAGCTTAAAAAGTAAATATAGTAATAAAGTAATAATAATTAAGAGTACAGCTCCGTGCCACGATGGGTATCAAAACCCTTTTGCAGCAAAACAGAAAAATCTCCAAATAAACGAACTGGCTTATTGGATGGAATCTTTTATATGTACAGACAAGAAGCTTTATATAATTTGGCTAAAGAAGCCCTTAGAAGAAACTGAAACAACAAAAAGAATTTTTTATCCTTGTCCAATCTAAGTTCCAACAACCCTTCAAATAAGAACCGTCAAAACACTTGCCCACTTACTTTACTTCACTCACTCAACTCGGTTACTCAGTTCACTCAGTCCTGAAAGAACTGTCCCGCGAATGTGATCCTGCTGGCTCTTCAGAAACTTTAGCAACATCGAGTATAAATTCTGGTCCAGACCCAGTTACCAGAAGTCCCTGTCAGATTCAATTAAATACGAAAAGCTTCAAGTTTTTACGTCATAATCTCGTATTATATTACATTAAAAAGAAAATTGAAAAAAAAAAAAAAGTATCGTGTATCCGAAAAGTGGAACCTAGTAATAATCTATGGCTATTAAACCAAGCAAGTAAATGAGAGGATCGTACAGGATATTGTTTTTTTTAATTTCTTTTCTGGGTTTTATTTATTTTTTTATTCTTTTAAGTAGTGAGTATCAGTATAATAATTGAAAAAATTCGGTTTTGCTCTGCTGTACTTGTTCCATTGTCATTTGACATCTACCGTTGGAAATTGACAAATGCCAACACGTCTTTTCTTTTCTCCATCGATTTGCCCCTCCCTCTTTCTCCTAAATAATTCTTATTTCTTTTCGTGTGTAATTTTTTTTGAAAAAAAAAATAAAATAAAGAAATCTACTTACACTCGTTCAGAGATTAACCCTTTATAATTCGATCTAATATAATGTTCAAAAAAACAAAAATCTATCCAAGGGATGATTTTGTAAGGAGAATTTTTTTAAGATAAAATTAAAATAATATTATTTTTACAAGTATAATTTTTTAATAAATAATTATTAATTATTTGATTGTTATCTATAATTTTTTCTAAAAATTGCATAATTATTATAATGAACAAGCTCTTTAAATTATATTATAAGAAAGTTAAAGTCAAATTTTAAAATAAATTCAAATTTTAAAAACTTATAACTTATACTTTTCTTTGTTGAAAACTTTTAACTTATACTCTTAAAAATTCAAACTTTGAATTTATTTTAATAGAAATAAAAGAATTTTGTTTTTAATCTCAAAAACTTTTTCTTATTTATAATTACACACCTAAAAAAATTGTAAAAAAAAGAAGAAGAAATTAAATCCTCTTCACTTTAAGTAAAAGAATGATACACTGATAAAAACTATTTAGGGGAAGAAGGATTTAACCATTTTTCACGTGTAATAATCAATAATTTATACGTACCAAAATACATCTAAAATCGGAGAAGACGACGTGACAACGATTATGGCATTGATTTTGCAAAAGACACGTAGAATATTTGAAAACATCTACATGTCAATCTCAATCATTCATCCAATACGTAATGCACCACATCCACATGGGAGGTTTTGATTTTGATTTTGATTTTGATTCTGATTTTGTCACATTGTCTACAAATACATCCTTAAATTTTCTTTTTGCATGTTAAATTAATATTTGCATTTGCATGTTACACAACAATATTGTTAACAATCACGAGCTTTGTGTTCTTGTCCTTTGGGATCTCAATTCTCATTATTATTTCTTTTCTTTTTTTATTATCTTCCTACCCTCTTATTTTTTATACTAATTAATAATATTAGCATTTGCATGTTACACTATAGTTACTAAAATTAACATAATTAGTATCAATTAATTACAGTATTTTTTTTATTTAAAAGTGTTTAAGTTAATAATAATAAAAAAATAAATAATATTTATTAAAAATCAAATAAATTTTAGACCATAAGATACATCAAATGGATTGTTAGAGAAAAATTAGTTAATTTATTTTTTTAAAAATTTGCTGATAAAATTTGTAAAAATAAACTTTAAATTAAATTTACGCCCTTTTTAATTAGAGTTTGAATACTTTAAAAGAGATTAAATTTTTATCTTGCAACTATAATCAATTATTCTTATTAATTGATTTATTGTTTAAACTATTTATTTATACACACATCAAATATTATCACATTATGGTTCATGCACACACACCTTTATATAAACACACGCTGATCTTCACTTTTTTTTTTTTCTTTCACATGACATCCTTTTTTTTTAATATAAACATTAATATTTTACTTTATTTTTAGGATAAACATGATCCTTCACACATAATTATTTTTTAGATAAATATTAATTTGAGTATTAAAGTATTTTTTTTAGATAAATATTAATTTTAACATCAAAATATTTTCTTATATATAAAAATGAAAGATGTAATAATCAATTAAAAAAATACATAAAAATAATTAACGGTAAAGATTCCAAACCAAGAACTTCCTACACAAACACAAAATATTATTAACAAAGCACAAAGCTTGTGTTCTTTTTATCTCAAATCTCATTATTAATATGTAATTTTTTTTTTTAATATTTGAAGGTACAGTAAATTATTTTTAATGCTAAAAGAAATATTCCAAGTAGATTCCCATGTCATTTTCTTTTTTGGTACTAAAGTAAATTTTATAGCTTTCGAAGAAAATTATATTGAACTTTTGCTATGTGTTACTTATTGTGCAAACACACCTTCTTCTTCTACATTAATATCAGCAAGAGAAGAAAGAAACAAAAATCAAGTTTGGAAGAACGTTGTCATAACTGCACCCATCCGTTTTGTCCGAATATATCAAAGGATAAAATTTTCGTAAAAGTTCATGTAAATATTTTCTTTTTAATATTTTTTCTTTATATAAAGACTTTTGATATTTCTCTTGTGAAGATATGGGCTTACTAAGGACGGAGCCTATTTTTTAATTCAATAATATATGTATTTTGATATTTTTTATTATTTAAAATAAATATTTTTGTAATTTATCCTTTAAAGACTTCAAGTTAAACACTAAAATTTTATACAATTAAATTTTAATTTAATATAATTTTTAATTTTAACATCTATTCCTTTTATTTTATTTTATTTTTTATCTTTAAAATTAAACGTGCGTAAATATTAAATAATATATAATCTCAATATATATATATATATATATACACGATGAAATATCGGTGTTTCAAAAAAAAGACAAAGAGTAATGCAAAAACAAAATGGTTAAATAATATGCATCCATTTTGCTAATTTCTAATAAATTTATAAAATCATTAATTATATATTGAAAAGACAATTTAGATATAAATGTTAATTTATGATAAATGATTTGTTCTTGGGATTTTGACCTTTTTGACCCCAAAAAAATATATAATTTAATTTAACCTCAGTCAACTTTATATTAACTATATAACTATTTAAAATTATATTAACCAAACAACTTCATTTTTATCCATTTTGCCCATTACACAAAAACACCCACTTCTCTTTTCTCTCCCAAGTATTCTCTCTCGGCTATTAATTAAATTTATTCCAAAATTATAGATCAACTGCAAATGGAGCATATTTTGAAGATTTAAAATAAATTAACTTTTTATTGAGTTGAAAAAATTTAAAATAAATAAAAATTTGTGAGTTTTTATTCAAAAAAAAATTTGTGTGCATATTTTTGTGTTATTTTTTATTATAGTTGTTGAAATGTATAAATTTAGTGTTAATAATATATAAAATAGGTTGAAAATTAGTGTAAATAACCGAAAATAACAGATTTTGACTATTTTTCCCTTCTAGCTTGTGACACACATGCCGGTGTGTGCATTACGCGATGGACGCTGTCTGTCACATGCCGCGCGTGTATGGCACAACCATGTGTCAGTTTTTTTTATAAAAAAAATTAATTAGTTTATTTAATTTTTAATTGTAAATATTAAAATTGTGCTTAAATTTTTTTAATTTTAGTCAATATTTTAAATTTTTTTTGTCATTAATTAATTATTTTATCATTAAATTTTATTTTATTTCATATTTTGTTATTTTTAAATTTTAATGATTATTTAAATTTATTTTTGTAAATTAATTAAAATTTGTATATTTTGAATCTTATGTAACTAGTTATATACTAATTTTTTTTTCAAGAAAGAAAACGTCTCAAAAGATTATATAATTACAGAAAATGAATTTTATCGAGCGGAGGTCATTACTTATTCGAAGATGTGGGCTATCGATAAAATAAAAACTAAATTGATAAAAAGATAGATCCAATTATATAGAACCACATGTTTTAGGCATTTTTTGGATGTACAGAATATTTTATTCTCAAGTATTTTAGTATATAAATTTTTTTTAAGATAAGTACATATAAAAAAATTACACGATGAATTATAGTTCTATATAGATAAGAGGCGAATTAAATTCATTCGTTTAGAATTTTATTTGATTACTGGTTTAAGGATTGAGGGATTATCCCTCACTAAGGGAGTTGCATTCAAAATTAGATGATAGATTGTGCAATAAATACTTTAGTGGTAGAAATGAGTTGATCTACAAAAATTTAGATCCGTGATTCAAAATGTTACATTTGACAATGACATAAATGCTATGAAAATATGTTTATTTTATTTATTTATAAATTGTTGATGTCATGTGATCGATGTAGAGCTATCCAGTATTTTGAGTTCCGTCTTATTGATGATTTAAACGAGTTTAATGCCTACCTTTAGGGCATGATTGTATAGACTATGCTCCACTATAGCTTAAACACAACGCAAATTAAAAAATTAGTAAAAGTAAAAAAAAAAGACGGTTAAGTTAAGGAAACATATAACCTCTACGCATTTGGTAAGACATTCCCGATGAGTAATTATTTTATTTTCGATTCATTATCAATTTATTATTATACTGCGATGCATAAAAAAATATTATTTTTATATTATATTAAAGAAGATAAGAAAATAGTGTTGTTATTATTTGAAACTATTATTTTTTTATTATCTCAGGTGTGAATTTACGAGGCAATCCCGATATGTGCCTTGGTGTTTGAGCACAATGGGGGGTGACTGTTTTCCTCACCTTATAGATTGCTCTAGTAGGGCCTTTGATTGTACGAGGACGTCGAAAATGTTGTCTTTAACAGAGTTAGAGATTTTTTATGTTTTTACATAAAAGAAAAATATATATAAATTTTGTTAAAAATTCTTGTTCATGTTAATGATTAATAAATCTAAAAATTTGTATAGCTTTTGGAAGTATATAGGAAGTTAGCGCTCCATAAACATGAGAAGAATGTGGATTGTCGCATAACGATAAAGTTGTGCATTCCATCGGGAGAATGGAGAATAAGTCTGAAGTTGGAGCGTGTTGCAATTTCGAACATTCGATTCACCGATCCTATGGTTAATATGGATGTTCAGCGTGGGAACAAATTCAAAGCTCCACCAGTGTCTAGACCAACGGTATAATAATTTAATATTTTTCTTAGAATTCACTATATGTTATTGATGAATATTATATTTGTAAATATTAATTATAATTATTTATGTATAGTTTGAGTCGGGCACGTCATTACATTATCATATTCTTGAGAAGAAGATTGATGATCTGCTGGATGATTTAAAATATTTGAAAACAAAGCTAACCACAATGAATGATATGGTTAGCTTAAAGCTTTAAGTAGAGTTAATGAGTAGGATGGACAAAGACAAATAAGAGATATTACATCAAATGACTCTCATGATGCAGCACTTCAAGTTATATAGGTTCTCTAAGGATGCATATCAGACTATAGAAGGTTTTGAATATGAATTTTATTGGGTTTTATGTTAACAAGTTAATACATTGATTGGTATTGTTTTGTTTTAGGAGAGAGAATTCATGGCCGATAACTTTTAACTCATACTTTTGTGACCGAGTCTTAGCATCAACCTATGCCGAACATGCAGTATGTATCTAAAAGCCTCACAAGTGTATAAATTATACCCGTTACTGTTGCAGGATGGATAAGCAGGTATGTGCGCCTTTACAGAAAGGCACAAGCTTAAAGCAATTCTTATAACAATCTGTTATGAAATAACACGAAAAAAAAAGGTTATGAAATTAGAAGCAAAAGCTACAGTTGATATACACATACAACTGCTTCGTATAAATGAAGCAAAACTTAAAGAACTTTATGGATTTGATAAATAATAATGACTCAGCGTGTTACTTTACATTGGTCTAAAACATAAATGTGCTCTGCATCTACTCGCCTTATAATAAAGACCTATTACCCATCCATTAACATTGCACGTAATTTTTATTTGCATCTATCATCATCGTATTTTAACTTAAAACGATTTTTGAGACTTATAAATTTTAAAGCTCCATTTGCCCTTAAATGCAACTATACTTACAACCTTATGAATTTTATTATTTTTATTATACAACTTTTCTATAAACACATCTCTAATTTCAGTATAAGATACATTTTTCAATATGTTTAAATTAAACGGTGATATTTCAAGCATGTATTGAAATGATTTTTCTACCTTAACCATTTCTTCAATTGTATACGGGACATATTTATCATGCAACCTATGAACAGAAGTTTTAGAAACATAAACATCGTTATCATCGTCATCATTTCTATCATTATTTCCATCAGATTTCGTTCCATAATCATAATCATCATAACCACGATCATCATTCTCATAACTATCTTCATTTCCATCATCATTTCCATCATTATTACTAACATTATAACTAATATTATTATCAATATCATAATCAAGATCAACGCAAACATCTCCATATATCTGACTATCATAATATGTGCAAGCTAGTTGTTCGTTGAACATTGGAGGATAATAATGATAATTATTTGGAGGGTTTGAAATATATACAGGAGATGCGGACGTGAATTGATTAGCGTAACTTTATTTCACGTTCCATGGGTGCTTCTGCATTATTTTCACATTTAGGAGTTCGAACATCCACTATTACAAATAGAAGTGTATTACTTTTTTTCTGTAGGCTCAACCAAAATATCATATTGTCATTATTTTCAAGTGGAATAGGTCTCAACTTTAAAGTACTTAAAGGAACATCGAACTTGAGAGTCATTTTATACTGTATCTTATCAATTCTAAAAATATGACAAACTTTTATCAACAACACTTTATATTTTATATTTTTTAGAACTAACATGTGCATATTTTGAAATTCGGTGTATTTTTCAACACCATCATTAGAACTCTCCAACCTTATTTCAAAGCATACAATTGAGGAACTATGCACCATAATAATATCAGTAGCACCTAAAAAAATAAATTTTTTTGTAGTCAACCAATTATTTAGAATAAAATTTTTGTTTGACCGAAGTCAAATTTTTTAAGTTTTATTAACCATATATATCTCACGTTGACCATTTTACCCTTATTTTAATTTTAATAAATTTTATTTGTTTCTCATTTTTTCTTTTTTTTTTATATAAATTATTTAATTAATTAAGTTTTATTTTTATAAATTAATTAAAAATGAATTAAAAAGTAAAATTTTAAAAATAACTTAAAAATAAAAAGAATTAAAAAAAGTAAAGCGTTGGGCTCATGCGTGAGGCGCGTACCCCACGTATGCACTAATGTAGAGAAGTTGTTTGGGGGAGGGGGACAAGCTTTGCTTGTTTTAGTTATTTATTTTAAATTTTTATTTTTACTTTATATTTAAATTAATTATTTTTAATTAATGTATTAAAGAAAAAAAATAAATAATTAAAATATTTAATTTATTTTATTAAATTAAAAAAAGCTTTGAATGCATGCGTGAGGCCTGCGCCCCACGCATGGGCCTAGCAAAGCTTGGCATTTGCTTGTTTTATTTTAAATTATTTTTAAAAATATATTTTTAATTTATATTTTAATTAATGTATTAAAAAAGGAAAAAAACTAATTAATTAATTAAAATATTTAATTTATTTTATTAAATTTTAAAAAAGCTTTGAGTGCATGCGTAAGGCAAAGCCAAGCTTTGCTTGTTTTATTTTTTATTTTAAATTAATTTTAGAAATTTATATTTAAATTAATTATTTTTTAATTAATGTATTAACAAATAAAAAATAAAATAATCAATTAAAATATTTAATTTATTTTAATAAATTAAAAAAATAAAAATCTTTGGGCGCATGCGTGAGACGCGCGCCTCACGCATGCGCCAAGCTTTGCTTGTTTTATTTTAAATTTATATTTAAATTAAATATATTTTAATTAATGTATTAAAAAATTTAATTAATTAAAATATTTAATTTATTTTATTAAATTTAAAAAAAAGCTTTGGGCATATGCGTGAGGCGCGTGCCCCACGCATACACCTAGCAAAGCTTGGCTTTGCCAAACCTTGCTTGCTTTATTTTAAATTTATTTTAATTTATATTTAAATTAATTATTTTTTAGTTAATGTATTAAAAATAAAAAATATTTAATTAAAATATTTATTTTATTTTATTAAATTAAAAAAAGAAAAAGCTTTGGGCGTAGAAAAGCTTGGCTTGTTTTATTTTTTTTTTTTAAATTTATTTTAAAATTTTTATTTTTATTTTTTATTTAAATTAATTATTTTTTAATTAATGTATTTTAAAAATTAATTAATTAATTAATTAATTAAAATATTTTATTTATTTTATTAAATTAAAAAAAGCTTTTGGCGCATGTGTGAGGTGCACGCCCAGTGCATGCGCTTAGCAAAGCTTGGCTTTGCCAAGCTTTACTTGTTTTATTTTAAATTTATATTTAAATTAATTTTTTTTAATTAATGTATTAAAAAATAAATAAATTAATTAATTAAAATATTTAATTAATTTTATTAAATTAAAAAAAAGCTTTGAGCGCTTGCGTGAGGCACGCGCCACGCATGGGCCTAACAAAGCTTGGTTTTTCCAAGCTTTTTTTATTTTAATTTTTTATTTAAAAAATTTTATTTTTAATTTATATTTAAATTAATTATTTTTTAATTAATGTATTTAAAAAATAAATAAATTAATTAATTAAAATATTTATTTTATTTTATTAAATTAAAAAAAGCTTTGGGCGCATGTGTGAGGCGAGCGCCTTGTTTAATTTTTTTTATTTCAAATTTATTTAAAAATTTTTATTTTTAATTTATATTTAAATTAATTATTTTTTAATTAATGTATTAAACAGAAAAATTAATTAATTAATTAAAATATTTAATTTATTTAATTTATTTTCTTAAATTAAAAAAAGAAAACGTTTTGGGCGAATGCGTGAGGCGTGCACCCCACGCATGCGCCAAACAAAGTTTGACATTTTATTTTAAATTTATTTTAAATTTTTTAATTTTATTTAAATTAATTATTTTTTTAATTAATGTATTAAAAAAATAAATAATTAAAATATTTTATTTATTTTATTAAATTTAAAAAAAGCTGAGGACAGCATGCGCCCTGTAAAACATGCTGAGGACAGCATGCGCCCACCCCCTTTCAAGCGTTGGGTGCATGCTACATGCGCCCAATGCCTCCTCCCAGCAAAGCTTAGCTTTTGCCAAACTTTGCTTTTATTTATTTATTAATTTAAATTTATTTAAATTTAATTAATGTATTAAAAAAGAAAATAATTAATTAATTAATTTATAAAAAATAAAAAGTTATTCAATTAAATAATTTATATTATTTAATTAAAATATAATTTTTTTTAATGAAAAAGTTAAAATTTATTTTTTATTAATTATTTTATTTTTAAATTTATTAAAAAACAAAAACTAAAATTTGGGGTACATGCATGCGCCCAATCTTGGCTTTACTGCATTTGGTGCATGCCTGGGGGCGCGCCTCACGCATGCACCTAATGTTTTGCTTTTTTTTTTTAAAAAAAATTTTTAAGTTATTTTTAAAATTTTACCTTTTTAATTTATTTTTAATTAATTTATAAAAAAATAAAAGCTTAATTAATTAAATAATTTATAAAAAAAGAAAAAATGAGAAAAAAATTATTAAAATTAAAATAAGGGTAAAATGATCAACGTGACATATATGTGGTTAATAAAATTTAAGAAATTTGACTTAGGTCAAATAAATTTTTTATCCTAAATAATTGGTAAACTACGAAAATTTTTCAAAAAAAATTACACCAAAATAATTATTAGTATAATTACATAAAATTTAAAAAATATTGAATATTAAATAATATATACAATATACTAAAAAAAAAAGCTAAATTAATTAATGACAAAAAATTAAAGAAATAATTCATTTTATAAAAAATTTAATTTTTTTATAAACATCATGTGGTGCCACATGGCACGCTAAAGAACGTAGCAAAACACGTGTTTTGTGCTAAAGAGCCCTTGGTGTGTGATGCAAGCACCGATGTGTGCACCATAAGTTGCTCACAGTTTCAATTTTAAATTCACCATTTTTTACATATTTTTATTTTTTTTGACTTTTTATACCAATTTTTAATTATATTTTTATTTTCTTAACACTAAATTTATACATTTGAATTAGTACAATATAAACTAATAATAAAATACAATAACAATAATAAACAAATAAACAATAAAAACTTACCAAAATTTAGCCTATTTTTAATTTCTTTAAATCTACAATCAATTATTTTACTTATGTTTTTTAAAATGTAATGCATTTAAAGCCGACTTATAAATTGTGTAACAAATTCAATGGTGATTTTAGAGAATTTTTGAGTACAAGAGAGAGAGTTAAAAAATATTTTATTTGTTAAATAAAATTTTATAATAAATAATGAAATTAAAATATTCAATATAAAAATTTTAAAAGAATAATTTTAAAAAAATTCTGCAACATGGCGGTTCAAGTGGCGCCATGTGGCGTCATATTAAATTTTGCATAAGAATTAGGGTTAGGGTCTTTTTTGCCAAAGGGGAAAAATGGGTAAATTTGGCCTCTTTGATTAATAAAATTTAACATTTTGATTGGGGGCCAAAAAAAAAAAATATATATAAACAATTGGGTCAACTTTGCAAATTTCCCTTTGTTCTTTGAGACGTACGTTATAATTACAGGGAAAAGGGATGAATACTCCAAGATATAAATGAGAATGACTAATTGGTAATTACAAGTTGCCCCTACACTTCTGATTGATAAACAAAATAAGAAATTTACTTGGGACTTGTAGTGATTATTCCATCTACATTATATTGTTATTTTTATTGAAATGGGGACAATTAGCTATAAGGTTGGGTGGATTTAACATTATTCTACCGACTTAACAGTTACAGATCAAAAACCCAAACATTAAAGAGAGAAGGAAGTTATGGGCCATAGCGTTGTCATAATGGGTTCTGGAAATAACCCATTAAGAAAAGAACTAATAGTAATACGCGTTCTCCACAAAGATCATAGCGTCGTCGTATTGTTCATGCCCTTTATAATATCGTTAATTTGTAACTAAACTAAACGATAACCCGCCCAAAATCAAATGAAACTCGAGACGAAAGAAGACTCAAAATCTCTCAAAATTATCGAATGATCATCGTCAACCTCTCATGGCGTCTGTTGAAATCAAGACCGTACATTTCATCTCTCTCGCCATCCCGCTTATCAATCTGCCCCGACCCCTCAATTCAACAATCTTTCATGCAGCTCTCTCAGAAATTCTACGAGGCCATGAGAGCTTGTGCATCTTTAAAATCAATTCCTATGGCTCGAAAACTCCATTCCCAGCTCATCTCCACCGGCTTAAACTCTTCCATTTTCCTTCAAAACAACCTTTTGCTTACGTACTCACATTGTGGGTTGATAGACGATGCTTGTCGCCTGTTTTGTGAGATTGGCTCGCGTAATGTGTTCAGTTACAATACGATGATCAACGCGTTGGCCTTTTGGGGTCGGATTAGGGAAGCAGAGAATTTGTTCGATGAAATGCCTGATAGAGACTCGGTTTCTTGGAATTCGATTATGTCGGGATATTATCGTAACGGGACGCCTGAAGATACTTTAAAGGCTTTTGCTTCGATGGTTCGAGAGAGTAGTTGCGTTCCAAATTCGCATTCGTTCTCTTGTGTGATGAAGGCTTGTGGTCGTCTTGGGCATGTCAGATTGGCTTTTCAATTGCATGGTCTTGCGAAGAAATTCGATTTTGGAAGTGACGATTCAATTGAGAAATCGAGTGTGGACATGTATGTTAAGTGTGGTGTAGTGGATTATGCAGAGCGAGTGTTTTTGAGGATGCAGAATCCAAGTTTATTTTGTTGGAATAGTATGATTTATGTCTATTCTAAGTTTTGTGCAGTTGATAAGGCTCTCGATATGTTCCACAAAATGCCTGAACGTAACTCTGTTTCATGGAACACGATGATTTCGATATTGTCTCAGCATGATTTCGGGTTTGAAGCTCTTTTTATGTTTGTTGAGATGTGGAATCAGGGTTTTGGTCCGAACTCCATGACTTATGCTATTGTTTTTAGTGCGTGCACGAACACGTACGATCTGGAATGGGGCACCCATTTGCATGCTCGGGTTGTGCGTTGGGAACCGAGTCTTGATGTTTTTGTGGGCAATAGTCTGATTGATATGTACGCAAAATGTGGACGTTTAGATTATGCAAGGCGTGTATTCAACAGCTTAATTGAACGTAATGCAGTTTCATGGACTACGTTAATTAACGGAGTTGCACAATTTGGGCTCGAAGAAGAAGCTTTGTTATTATTTAACCAAATGAGAGAGCTTCCTGTTGCTCTGGATGAGTTTACCCATGCCACAGTTCTTGGGATCTGTTCAGGTCAAGATTATATTTCTACTGGAGAACAGCTCCATGCATATACAATCAAGAAGGGAATGGAGTTCTCTGTTCCCGTGGGAAATGCTCTAGTTACAATGTATGCAAAGTGCAGTAATGCTCAGAAAGCAAATTATGCATTTGAATTGATGCCAAGAAGACATATAGTATCATGGACGGCAATGATCAGTGCATTTTCTGAAGCTGGTGATATTGAAAAGGCACGGAATTGCTTTAATAAAATGCCAGAGCGAAATATTGTAACTTGGAATTCAATGATAAGCGCGTATAATCGACATGGGTTTGGGGAAGATGGTCTGAAACTATTCAGTCTAATGCTGCAGGAAGGGATTAAGCCGGATTGGGTCACTTTTGCAACTTCAATCAGTGCATGTGCTGAGTTGGCAATATTAAAGCTCGGGCTCCAAATTGTAGCTGAAACTGAAAAATTAGGCTTTCGTTCTGATGTTTCAGTTGCAAACAGTGTTGTTACTATGTATTCACGATGTGGACAAATTGAAGAAGCGTGGAGAACTTTTGATTCTATATCTATGAAAAATCTCATTTCTTGGAATGCAATGATGGGAGGGTATGCCCAAAATGGTGAAGGGAGGAAAGTTATTGAGATTTTTGAGAATATGTTGAAGATGAAATGCACACCTGACCATATAAGCTTTGTATCTGTTCTATCGGGCTGTAGCCATTCAGGGCTTGTGATTGAAGGCAGACATTGTTTTATTTCCATGACCAAAGATTATTGCATCTCTCCCACACATGAGCACTTTGCATGCATGGTAGATCTTCTTGGGCGTTCTGGGTTACTGGAGGAGGCTAAGAGTTTGATTGATGAAATGCCTTTCAAGCCAACTGTTGATATATGGGGAGCTTTGCTCAGTGCCTGTCGCATCCATTGTAACACAAAATTAGCAGAACTTGTGATAAGGAATTTGCTTGAGCTGGATGTTGAATTCCCTGGAAGTTATATTCTTCTAGCAAACCTATTTTCAGATTCTGGAAAACTAGATGGTGTTGCAGGTGTGAGGAAACTGATGAGAGAGAAAGGAATCAGAAAGAATCCTGGTTGTAGCTGGATAGAGGTTGATGACAGGGTGAACGTGTTTACTGTCAATGACATGAATCATCCTCAAATAGAAGAAATCTACAGACTTTTGGAGGAAATAAGAGAGAGGACAGAAGATATGAGAAACTTGCCATGGCTTCTGGATTGATTAGGTTGTCTGCTTGGATGCCCATCCATGTGTTGAATAACCTATGTGTTTGCCATGGTTGCCACTTCGTAAGAAGGTTGGTACCCCTTGTTATACAAATGGAACTTATAGTGCAGAAGGGACACCAGTTTCACCATTTCAAGGTTGGATCTTCGTAATGTGGAGATTCCTGGTAACTTATGGTATGGAATTTAGATCAACGACTATTCTACTCCTTCCTTTTCACCTTTATATATGTTGTGCATCTAATGGTTTATACAAGAAATATTTTGCAGTTATATTTGATAGTTTACTCATATATTTACATAATCATTATATTCAGAAAAACTATAAATGAAACAAAGTAATGATAAGAGGGAAATTATACTTTTCATTACAGGAATATCTAACAAAGCTTTACACAAGTGCAGCAAATCTCATATAAGTCTTTATTAATTTAGATTGTGAGGAAAAGACAATCTTCAATGCATACACTTTGTACTCAATTTTTTTTTTTTTTTGTGTTTCTCACCGGGAAGGAGGTTTGTGAAGAAATACAAGCATTACATCACTCTAAACTTGATTGAATAAACTACCAAGGCATTTGTTTTACTTTGAAAACTTTACATCTGGATTTCTCATTGGTCTGAGCCACATATCAGCCATTACTCGCGAGGAAATGCTCCACAACAAATCTTGCCCCTTTACAAATACATGTTTTCCCCTTTTCCCTGCCTTTCCTAGTCCATACGCCAACAGCCATTGTGTAGCAGTCAGCCTCTGCTTCTCACTATCCCACAAATTTTTCTTTCCCCCTGTCCGTCCCTTCAAGCCTCCAAGGTGTAGACTTGTCACTTTGAATCTCTTTTCCTCAACATACTTGTCATCATCAGTTTCAACACAGGCTGCATGAATAAGTGCTACGACAGGTCCCCCAACAGCCTCATATCGCCTGATTGGATCCCGTAGCTGGACAACCACTACTAGGGTGATTGCATCCTGGTCCCCTGGCTGACCATCAGAAGTAGTTAAGCTGTAATTTTTTATCCAGTCCTCAAGCAAAATAGCAGAAGCAAGGGGGTGGTTCTGATCTTTCCCACCACCTGTTATTGTCTTTTGATTAAATGGCGAAACATCAAAAGGAGCATCTTCCTCGGTCATTTCTGCCTGAATTTTTAAGG
Source organism: Ailanthus altissimus (assembly GCA_946807835.1). Lineage (NCBI taxonomy): Eukaryota > Viridiplantae > Streptophyta > Magnoliopsida > Sapindales > Simaroubaceae > Ailanthus > Ailanthus altissimus. The sequence goes on along the minus strand of OX327691.1, from coordinate 25,889,899 downwards.
CTTCAATTGCCATCGTCTCAATCTTCTGCAATGAAAAAGCCAGAATCTCCTCTGCTGTCAATGGATTTTCATTCACATTCCAAATTCCTGTTGAAATTCTATTTTTCCTGCCTGTACTCATGGCGGTGGCCATGGTTTTTACAGCAGCAATGGTACGTGCAGCACTTGAGCTGGCACCTTCTTTGTTTCTCCCTTGGATGATTGCAGAAGCAATGCCCTCAAAAGCTATCTGTTCTGCAGTTTTACCAATCAGTTCATCCATAGGCATCAAAGATAAAATTTGAGAGCTTAGTTCCTCAAATCCAACATCTGCCATCCTCTGAAATAATTCAAAACCATTCATGGATCCATCTGCTGGAAGAACCAATGGTTTTGAAATCTGCATTGCTAGTTTTGGAGTGTCTTTCCTTGCAACTACAGTATCCAGAGGATTCATGGCAGCTAAGTAGCCTCCATCCCTTGTTTGAACCACAGAACCTAAGCCCTTTCCGAGATCAGGGAGGTATACTTTAGTTTCAGTATCTACTGAATCCTCAATTCCGTCCAGCTGCAGAAGAGGAAGTTCAGGTTGATTATATTTAAATTCATTTATCTCTTCATCCTCAAGCATTTGAAGAAATTCCCTCGTCACAGTTTCTTCTTCTGCATCTAATCTTTGTGATCCAGTTTCTTCTTCTGTTTTTATGATTTTTTCTTCTCCCATCATAGATTCAAGAGCTTTTATTTTCTGAGCAATTGAATCAAGCTCTGTTAATCTTGTCAGATGTACCGGATCATGCACCATCTCCTTAACCACCTCGCTTGATGTTGACCTTCCTTCCTTGGTTTCTTCAGACTCTGCTTCTTTAGTATCTTCTTTGCTTTGAATCTCAATTCCTTTATCCACAACTTCGAAGTCTGGAAGATCAAGATCTTCCATCTTTGCTTCTGGTTCTTCAGGCTTTAGAACAGAGGGAGAGGATGACGGAACTGGGCCAGGCTCATCAAGGTTCAAGTCATCAATTCCTTGAAGATCTGCTGTTGTTCCTGTCTGTGAAGGAGTCCAAGGTTCAGCCCGGCTTGTCATCCTTGGACTTGGGACACTAAATGAAGTTTTTGATTGCTTACGGCCAAAAGTTGAAGAGAAATTTCTAGATTTGCTTGATTTTAATCCCTCAGACTGACTATAAATGTCAATCCCTCCATCTTTTTCCATAATCTGAAACCCCAGTTTCAGAACAAGTTCTCCTCCTTTTGCCTTTCCTAATAGATTGAAACTTATGTCCCATTGTCGAACACGAGAACCTTCAAAGCTCTTCTCCATTGATTCCTGAATAAGTTGGCTCAAGTCCACAGAATTTCTCCCGAAATTTAGCTCTTCAGCATCAATTGCTAACACATAAATCCAAAATGGACGGGGCTCAAATTTTAGCTGCTTTCCATCGCCAGGAGTATAATACACATGACACTTAACAAACAGGGTTTCTTCAAAATCAGCAGCCCCCTGTGAAACCCTTGAGGGCATTGTATGAACTGTTCCATCCTTTCTTTCTTTCTTTCTTACACAAACAGAAAGCCGAAGTCCATTCATTGAAGCTGGAAGTCCCTGGACAGCAACAACTTCAACCGAGAACAAACAGCTCAATTTCTGCATTCCAATGTGTGAAAGAGCTCGAATGGGCTTCCAGGTCCAAATTCCTTTCTTTTCAGATGAAGCTGTTCTTTCATCCAATCTCTTGGTGTCCAGCTCGTTCGATACCTTGCCTTGATCCCTCTGCTGGTTTTCATTATCAAGCTTTGGCCTAGAACGCCAGGGAGACAAGGACATGCGCCTTGATTGGGGTCTACTGCTGGATCTTTCCTCAGCTTTAGCCGTGCTGATCTCATCCACAGCTGTGATTGTGGGAATTGAACTTCGAGGGAGCACAAGAGAGGCAGTTCTTCGGTTGGTTGTAGGGTGAGTTTGGTAAAGGGATTGGCTAAGCGCTTCTAGCTCTTCCAAGAGCTGAGTATTGGAATTCCTCCTGTTAGAATCCGCTGCCATTATTGCAGAACAAGAAATGTAAAAAGCAAGGTAGTACAACACGGCAGGTGATGATGATATTAAAGATTAGCTGCAGGTGAAGATGGGATGTAGATAAGGAGTTGGAATAGTTGTAAGTTTGTTTTGAGGTGGGAAAAAAATGCCATTAATAATGAACATTTGAGGGCAATTTCATTTGCTGGTCCTTCAAAAACCAAGAAACTTGTTGACAAAAAATGTGTGAAGGATAATACGAGAACGTTAGTGTCCTCTCTCTCCTTTTAGGAGTAAAGACACGATTGAAAACGAGAGGAAATCTGGTCCCAGAGAATTTATTATTTTTTCCAGAAAGTTGTTCAGTTGAAATCCATTTCCCGCGAAGCTGCTATGATTTTTCACACTTAAGGGTTGTTTAGTTAGTTAATAGTAACTGTGATGTGATGGGAACAACACTGTGAATTCTTGCGCTGATGTAAACTTGGGCCATGCCGGGCCAGGCCGAATACAATTTAAGACCCGAAACGGGCTTGAACAAGTGAAATTGGCTCGGGTAACACGGGTCTCCTGACTGAAATCTTGGAAAATCTTTGGACGTAATTTCTTTCCCGAATGCACAAGTAATACTTCCAACTTTTAAAGAAAATTGGTCACAATTCACAAACAATAGAAGCTGCTGATTAATTGAGAGGGATGGCGAACGCGACCGCGACCGAGATCGAGCAGATGTCAAGAGAAGACGAAGCAAGGGCAAGGGCAAGCGAAGAGAAGAAACCAGCAGCAATCTTAGAAGGGCTGCCTTTAGAGACTAGTCCTTATTTGAAGTACGATGACTTGGAAGATTACAAACGCCAAGGCTATGGCACCGAGAGTCACCTTCAAGTCAATCCTAACCAAGGCGGCGGTGGAACCGATGCTCCCACCATCTCCGGATCCGGCCTTCTCGTCAGCCAAATGCTGCCGCGATTGATAATGCCAACCGCCAACACTTTCCATCTTAGATACATACAAATACAATGTGCATTGCTCTTCTACTCCGCTACTTCATTATTATTATTATTTTTGAAGCGCACTAGTTACATTATTTTAGTTTCTTTTTCATTATATATATATATATATGTATATATATGAAAAGAAAAGAAAAGTTAACTTTCTTTTTCCTTAATTTCCCATTTAATTCTCCATTAGTCCGATATGTATTTTCTGGTTTCTAACCTACAAATATTTAATTTCCTTTAATCCATTTTTTAGATTGATTAGGAATCTATGATTTTATATCTAGTTCATATCACTATTTGCTATTCGCTTGCGCAGGATACACTAAAAATAAATGGGCCCAATATAGTGGGTCCATTCTCAAGAGGTCCAAAATAGAGGGCCTAGAATGAGCAACCACAACGCTATCCTTCGCAAATCCCGTGAACTTTTTTTAAGCTGAAGCAAAACCCTTGGGCCTTGGGCAGTTTGGCTTCTGTTAGAAGTTAGAACGTGATCTGCGATTTGGAGGAAGAATTGAAGAAAGCGAAAGTTCGAAAAAGGACCAAAAAAAAAATGGTGATAATGAAGGGGGAGCCGTTGGTGACGAAGCTGGCAGCTTTCGCAAAGTACGTGGTTCTTCCAGGTTCCATGATTGCAGCTCTTATCTATTCGCCTCCCGAATATGGATCCTCATCCTCCTCCAAGACCCAAAAGTCTCCCAAATAGAGGTTCCTATTATCTTTCTTCTTTATTTCATTATTTTTCTAAGTTTAGGGTTTTTTTTTGCAGTATGCTTGATTCTCTCTTTTGGGTTGACTTCGATTAACTTGAATTGCAAATTCGAGAGAATATGGATATTGATTTGGAACAAATTTGCCAAATGATTTTTGTTTTGCTCATTGCCGTTGTTTTATTGATATGCTAAAAGAAGTTCAAAAATTAGCTAAGGGAATTGAAAGTAATAAAATCCTCAATTCTATGCTAATTTTTAATCTGCGGGGTGTTGACTATAATTTAATTGGTAGTTGCAGCCAAAAAGATACAAATTTCATATACCTGACACTGGTTTTTTTAATGGGCTGTTGTGAGACGAGGGGCCTCGTTTCGTTTGTTAATGTAGATCTGTCTCGACTAGCAAAAAGGTTTCAGTTTTATGGTTGATTAAAGAATTTTCTACTAATTGATCGTAATGCTTGCTCATTTAACATGCCCCGAATGGTGGATGGTTCGCCATCATTTGATATTTCCTTGTTCTCGTGGTTGGTAACTGGCGTTTGTTGGTTTCTAGTTACGAAAATTTCTAGAGGGAGCTAATCACTAGAGATTTACTTGTGAATTTTCCCCTGAAATTCTATTTGCTGTTCGGATTTTAGTTTTGAGATTTTTTTTCTTTAGTAAATGAGGCTTTAACATTCCCTTATCACACACCTGATTGGCCCTCCATCAGAATTAGAATCAAGGTTATTGACTGGTACTATAACTATATAACTTCTAATGAGTCTGAGGCATTCCTTTGAACATTTTTACTTATGACTGTTAGAAGAAGGCTCATTACTGTTGTAATATAGGCTTATGAAATACTTTTGACTGGAAAATGGTGCTTTTGGTTACTTCTGGAATAAATGGACTGATGATTTATGCCTTTCTATCTACTTTATTTATGCAGTTATGGTTAATTACAGTGTATTCTGACCTACTGTTAGTCGTATACTTGATGCAGCGGTATCTTGAATGCTTAGGTGTGGATTGCATCCTCTTTGAGATAATGGGCATTGTAATTTGAATGTTTCTTGCTTTCGGATGAACTCTTGAGTTTGTGAATCTTTTTTCCTCAATAAATGCGATTTCCTTGTTTGTTAAGTTGTGGAATGTTTAATTTTTGAAATGCAGAATACTTTGAATGAAGTCTTATTGAATTGATCAATGCACTCTTCAAATAGTGACATAAGCCTATGTGAAGCGCACCCTCAAATTTGAAACAATTTAGCTTCATGGCAAAATAGGGAAGAAAACATTTAAAGTGCCGACTAGGACGAGCTTGGTTATAATAGTGTTGGAACGTACCTCTGTTATATGATCAATCTTCTTCACTGGCTATATAATCAAGAGAGAACTTGATTTGGCTCCGCCATTTTTGTACTTGGGTCATTACCTTGTACGGCAGACTGTGGATTAGGTTTTACCAATTGATTGTCATGTCATTTATGGCGGTTTTAGATGCCATGGGAAACCTTTCTTCATGTGCTTTCTAATTTCAGGGTCTTGACTTGCGTAGTTTTAGATGGCCAAGATGATTTGAAACCGGTGTTAGGGAACTGGCGTTGATTTATCGATCGCTTTTGGACTCACCCCGGGATTTGGGGTTCGGTTCTCTACGTGCCAGCTCAGAAAATATAGCTTTCATTCTTGTGTTGTCCGTTAAGGCCCAAACGGGAAAATAGCTGTGTTTTTTGTCTCCGTTCCGTTGTCACTATTATTCCTCAGTGAAGGGAAAGGGCCGTGAATGATTAGGATTAGCTTTGAAACACCCCATGTCATAACGTAACGTAAACCATGGTACTCGATATAAACATTTTGCAATTCCTTCTCTGGTTCCGAATTCCTTTTTAAGACGTGTATTCTAACTACTTCAAATTTTGTTTTATACTGACATTTTTTTTCGGCTATATGTGCTAACTTGGGTATGCAATAAAAGAACTTAGAGATTAACAACTAAAAGTTTGAGACACTTTTGTGTGTGTATATATATATATAGATATATATACACACACACACACACACGACACAAGAAACCCAAACACTTATGGTGTATGGATGGGGGTATCATTGCGCGATTGACTGCAGAGAGAACTTGCGGTAGTGAATCTAGGAAACTGAAGGGCAGATGATTATTGAATGGGGTTTATGAGGTTTGCACAAATTATATATTGATAGACATCATCTTTTTTACTTAATTTAAAAGGCAAATTATAGATAGACATCATCTTTTTTAGTTATTTACGTGATAAAAGAATATAAATTTAGAAATATTTTTATTTTTAAAAATAAGTAGGAGACGACATTATAATTAAAATGTAATTTATGTAAACTTTAGATGATGACAATGTTAATATCCCTGAATGAATTCCAGAACGTTGCTGTTGATGATTGCGTTGTCATCCATCGCGAGCAAAATGAGTAATGATGACAATGCAACTCTATGTGGAGCTTTTTTGGATATCCCATATCCACTTTCCGAATCCTTGTCTCCCTACACAAACTGAACAGAACCTATTGCAGCAGCAGAGCATAGGGGGAGGGGTCAGGCACTCAGGCCCCTACAAACCTATACCCCTCCCCTCTGACTGCATGCATGCAAATTGCTAAAAGGGCCCCAATCCTCATCATCAATCATATATATATATATATATATATATATATACGTGACGTCAAAATATATTAAACGATACAAGTGAACAAAAAAAAAAAACAAAAACAAAAAGAAATCCCGTCCTTCTTGTCATCCAACGGCAGAATCACATATTTCGAATATCCAGCTCATAAAGTAGCCAGAAAAGCAATCGTGAATAAGAATAATAACTCGATAAATTCTTAAGATTGCATTAAATCATCAATACTAGTACATAGACGAAGATGGAACACATCACTTAGCCCTACATATACAACCAACAAACACTTAAGATTCGATCTCTAAATAGACGGTATATATGCAAATATATATAAAATATATATAAGATCTAATAAAACAATAATTATAAAGTTCTTAATCTTCAAGACGAGGCGCTGATGATAACCGGAAGATGTCAATTAAGCATCCAATGGCCAAGATTCCCCAGGGATTCTGATGGGAGTATCTAACATGGATTGAAAGCCCGCTCTGTTGAAAGCAACTGAAGTGGACATGTCATTGACACATGATGATCCTTGTGTGAGCCCCGGAAGACTACAATCTATCTCAAAAAAAAGAGGGTTTGGATATGGATTTGGCTGAATTTTGTCCATCATCCAGCTGCAGCTGCTAAAGTTATTGTTAGCATCTGGTAGTTGGAAATGGGAAAAGTTGGCTTCTGTCTTGCAGTCTTTGGGAACAGTGGCTTCACCACTGCTTAGTTGTTCTTTCAAAGAGAAATCTTGATGTGAGAGGAGGGACTTAACGAGCATGGATGTTGATGGCGATGGCGATGGTGATGGTGATGGGCTGTTGTTGTCAGTGTTCATCACAATGTGTTGTTTGTTTGTCGTGTTAGCATTGCCGCGGGCGGTGGTGGAGGTTATCCTGGCGTTTTGGAATAACCCAGTTATTGGGAAGAGGTGATGATGAGATTGGGACACAACTGCGGGGTTCATCAAGCTTTTCAGGTCATTTTCTTGTTGGTTAATAATCACAAAAGAGTTCTGATTCTGAATATTATCCATTGGATTCTGGGTTTGAGATTGACATTCCAATAATGTTGCTGGGGCATCAAGCAAGGGAGGCAATGAACCAGCTGTGGGAGATGAAGCAGCGGCCTCGAACATGTAGCTTTGTCCTTGGAGAATAAACCCATTTTTCTTCTCCCCAGCCTTGTGAAATATTCTGCAAATCACCCATTCCTCCTGCAACGTAAACACATACATTTAAATTTTAACCACTACATCAAATTTTTACAAACAAGAAAACATAATATTGATATAAAGACATATACAAAAGCTCTCGACACCAGTAAATCAAAGTAATCACATCAAAAAGCCACCAAACCCCAAAGGTTAATGATCACTTAACAGAAGTGAAAGCAAGTCAACCCAGAAACCGACAAGAGCTAAAGCAATAAAAGCTAGCTATAGCTTGATTCGCACGGCGCACGTGTGAAGAAGAGGGGCCCAAGCCCCAATGCATTTACCTTACACGTGTGGCGATAGGAGAAGTCACCATCGAGGCGGTACTCGTGCATGACCCACTTGGTCTTTTCCCCACGAGGAGCTCTGCCTTTGTAGAAAACAAGGGTTTTTTTCATGCCGAGAAGGGCTCCACTTGAGCCACTGCACACTTCTCGATCTTTGCCTGTGGCTTTCCAGTACCCAGCTCCCGTTGCTCTGTTCGCTCTCAAGCCAGTTGGGTATTTCCTGTCCCTTAAGCTGAAGAAGTACCACTCTTTCTCTCCCATTTTTGCCACATCTATCCGATAGAACCAGTTAGCATGTTCATGTATTACATATAGTGACTCAGACATTAAGATTAGGCACATCAATTATTAAAAAAAAAAACTTTTACGAGAAAGACAGATATTTTTAGCAAAAATGTGGTGGGGAATTGGTTTAAAGGGAACGTGTGTATCTAACTCAATTATTTGAAAATGACAAGATATCATCTGCATATGTATATGATGCAAGCAAAATTAATGATGCTATAGCTAAAGAGAGAGATGTATATTATTTCTGCACATATTTGGTTGGAAGTTAACATGGCAGTTGTTAGTACTTAGTTTGGCCTTCTGGGTGGGTCCGAAATTGGAGTAATATTTATATCAATGTAGCTCCAAGTATAACCATTACTACTTAAACTATAGGATGATGGAGTCCAAGTAGTTTTATTACTAAACAAGCGCATGTTTGTTTAGTAATAAGACCGCTTGGACTTCTCCTTACAAACACCTGAAAATAGACTTGTGAGAGGCCGCCACGGGATCATTACAACTTATGAGGACCATTTATAACTAATACTTCACAATATTTCAGGCTAGTATGGAGCTTCTCTCACCTATCTGTTGATCTTAATCACTCTTCTTGTTCATCTCAATTTAGATTAACTAGTTTGTTTTGGCTGAAAAGTAAAGTACACAGAAGAAAGACATCTTATCAAGAGAAAGGAAAGGAGAAAGAGAGAAAACTGATGGAGAATCTCCCACTAGACACATAAAAAAAGTAGGATGCTAGAAAAATATATACCATGAAGATATCTAATCTATCACCACAAAAAGAAAAGAGAAAATATTCTCATCACTCATATTGACATGCAATCTTTTCTTGAAAATGTCATGAGCTCACAAGCATATATACCTGGAAGCTCCCAGGGCTCACATCTGTTTAGGTCAACCTCAGCAATTTCCACCCCACAGAAGGTGCCATTAAACACCTTTGAGGCCAGATAAAATGTTATCAGCTCTTCATCAGTTGGGTGGAATCTAAATCCTGGTGGCAAACCCTGCTCGTTCACTTCTTCTCCATTGAGCTCACTCAACACTTCTTCCATTGCCAACATGATTTCCACTTGCATAGAAGCAGAGAGAGAGAGAGTTTTGAGAGATTTAGATTTTAGGATTTATAAACTAGAAATTTATAAATGTTTTGATATAGTGCATATATGACATGTGTGATCAAGCAAATGAGAGGCTGTAATATATAGGGGAGAAGCACTGAAACCAAAGGGGAAGGGGCAGCTGTTGGGTTGGGGGGGGTGAAGGGGAGAGAGACTTTGGTTCATAAATGCTCTATATTGAGGGACCTACAAAAACCCACCTGAAAGGCTTCCAAAAACAGGCAAAAATAGAATTAATTAATTAATTAAAAGTGTTTTTTATTTGTGAAATCACAGTAAATGCAAAAGTTGGCTGTAGAGATTTATGCGTGCGTGTATGAGCATGTTTTTAGAGAGATGAGTCAGGTAACAGGTTTTTGCAGATGGATTACACGATGGTACAGCAATAGCTACTAGCTAGCCCCTCTCAACTCTCAACAGTGAGCCATGCCATCCAATCCCCCTAATTCTTTTTTCCGGCCCCCAAAAAAAAAATATTACTTTTAACAGTGAATACTTTTAATTGTACAACTAGATTGCCATATCCCAATCCGTAACTCAAATACTTTGTTTTTTTTTTTAAACCCATTTTCACTTGTACTTCTCTGATTGTTATGGAGTAGGCATTGTAAGCTTTTGTATTACACTTTTTCGAACTTTTTCCTAGTCTATCGTCTCTTTGGCAAATGTTATAAATGTTGTCTACCACTCAAGACTCAATCCCTTTGCTTTTTCACTATGAAGTTTCTGAGTGAAGACATTAATTACCTAACAGAGGTAAATTGCAAAAGGGCATGATTTAGACCCTTGAAGCTTTGGCTATTTTCATTGTGCTTTCCAATCAACGGAGCCAGCATTTTTCACCCTCTGTGTGTCTGCCCTGTTTTTTTTTTCCTCTTTCTGAAGTATAAATTAAAAGAAAAATGGTTTCTCTCAAAAGCACTAGACAATGGAATTAAAAGTTTTAAACTACATTATATTTCTCACCCAATTCTTTTTTTAAAGTAATTTTTAATATTATTAATATAAATTATGATATTACGGACTGTTACTTTTAAAACAAATATTTATCGAAATAATAAAATATAAATTTATTAACAAACTTTAAATTTAAAAAAAAATTTATAAAAAAAGACAACAACCCTAAATCGAAGATCATTTATAGATGGGTTTCACTACTCTTATTAAAAATTAAGAATTTTATTCTCTTACAGATAAATTTTACTATCTCTTAAAAAATAAAATTTCTCTCAAGAACCAAAAAATATATATATATATTTCTCACCCAACATTATTGAGGTAATTTGTTAATCGAATCTTTGGCCTTTCTTCATATGTCAAGAGATAATTGACTATTAATTTTTTTTAAAAAAATTATAGACATAATTTACCCATTTGCCCTTTCCAAAACTGTATGTGCTGGTGCTTTCATACATTACGTGGGAGATTAAATGATTTGGCGGGTCTATTTGCACGCAAACTGTTGTAAATTTTGTTAAGAATAGATGACGAAGCAAAAACAAAAGAGTGAAGTGGGTCACTGGAGGTACAATAATTTAGGGAGTGCATTAATGGGTGCAGCTCTTCAAATGTCGGCGTTGCACGTGTTTTATGATCAAGTAATAAAAAGGGTTTCGTATCCTAGGCAAGGCAAGCTGCCTCAGCTTCGGCTTCTGCTTCTGCTGTTATTTACCATGAAACAGTAAATAATATAACAAAAGCGTTTAAATCTTAATTCTTAAGAGACTCGTCCACGTAACAACCAGGATCGATCGTGTATAATCCAATATAGCTGTGAAGCTATTACTATCAGCCCTGTTGGGTTTGCATAAGGCTAGCTGGTAGCTACTGCTCTAAATTTGGCTACATCTGCAAAATTCTGATCACGCTGGCCTGCACTGTTGTCAAGGGTGATTTACAAGTGAGCTAGTCTTTCTTATTATCTCTTTCTCTTAGCTTTCTCGCTCAATGCCAATAAATTATTATAAAACAGTAGTTTGATCGCAGTATCACTGTGTATTATGTGTGTGTATTATATAGAGAGAAAAGAAACCCCAGTAACTTTCCCGATCCTGACAAAATGAAACAACTCATAATCATACGCAATAGATTGCCCTTCTCCCTCCTACTCCTCGTAATACCAAAACAAACTCACCCAATCATAGCCGTCCATTCTTATTAATACATGGCTGTGCATGTGCGACAAAATATAGATTCTCATCTTCTCTACGTGTTGATAAATATTAATTGAGGCACGGTGAATGAAATAGAGAAGGGCGGTAAATATTTTGAGGTGTAGGTGAATCATGAGAGACAAGTCTCAGAATCTTATCAGAAAAATCAAATAAAATAATAGAGAAGTGAGGGGCAAAAGGACCTGCCCGTCACCGACCTCCCCTATAATATCTGTGGACTATGTGAGACGACGAGACTTGTGAGAAAAATTGAAGTACATCTCCAAAACAAGCAAAGTCAGTCCATCCTTTCTATTAAATTTTATTTGAAAAATGCCATTTAATTTCGTTTAAATAGAGATGGAGATGATTTAGCAACATTGTTTCTTCGTACCAAAATCATTTTAACTTCCAAGCCACTTTTTTTTTTTTTTTTCCGAATCCCGTACATTTGACATTTATTATTTTGGAATTTGTCACAGCTCAAGCTATATCGATTCGATTAAAAGTAAATTTAATCATAAAAAAAGAAAGATCAGTAAACCATAAACACCAAAAAAATTATTTGAAAATTTCCATTACAATTTATAAGAATGATCGTCAACAGTTTATCATGAAAATGCATTTACAATAGAAAAGAGACTCTACTTATAAAATTTTATTATTTCAATTAATACGAAATTAGTGCACTTACAAAAATAATTTTATATGCAGATTTAATAATAATATTGAAAATAATTATAAAAAAAGATTAGGAACTAACTAAGAAAGAAGGATTAAGGGGGTGGGATGAAGAAAGAAAAGTAAAGACGGCACACGTGGGGCGATCTGATTGGTAGGACCACTCGATCTATTGTGGGTCTCTGCAGAAAAATCTTGTTTGTGCTGTGATTGTAAGGGACCATCCCCCCGTTCCCGAATCATCCCCGTCCAATAATGATATTACTCGCAAATATTTACATTTACATTTCCATTTGCATTTCGGGCTTCTCTTTTTAAGTGCAAAACCCGATGAGATGACAGCTTTTTGGGCTGCATTTAATTCTTTAAACGGCCAATCAGTTAACTGTTTTATTTTCTTTTTAATTTTTGGGTTTCTGTGGAAATCTGATTGCTTCTCCTTCGCCCCGTTCCATTATTGCTGACTAATTGTGTGCTCTTGCAGCTCAGAATGGGGCCAACTTCACTTTCAAGTTATCAGAATCATTTTAATTTAATTATATTCATTTTCTCGGTATAATTACAAAATGAAAATAGTTTGCACATCACATACCAACTAATTTCATTCTTTATTATTATTACATTCGGACTCTCAAATTCCATCTCACATTAACGTATTCTTTACTCATTATATTTAATATAATAAAATTATGTATTCTAATAAAGATATACATATATATATATATATATATATAAATACAAAGCATAATAACTCATATAATTATACATGTCATAGGTCAACTTCGTATTGTGAATACTATATTATATCGTACGAATTCTTATAATAATTTAAAAATAAAAAAATGGTGAGTGAGTGAATATAATATGAAATTATTATATAATTATATATATATTATAAATAACAGCTTCTTAATAATAATTTAATAATAAAAATACTATATATAATATATACGTAAAAATCTTTATTCTTAGTAATTGATAAAATTTTATTGAATATATGAGATGTCATAATAATTTGTGCTAAAGTTAAAAATTATAATAATATGAAGCGTAAACTATCATAAAATCAATTTTGAAGCTAAAATATATGTAACGTAGCTCTGAAAACATGTATTACATAAATACAAAAAATTACATTAAAATTGTACTCGAAAAAAAATTGATTTAATCTGGCAGAATAACTCGCGCACAGATAAAACAGAGGATTTGAACTAGTCTACCCCGACAGAATGCTGCATTACTCGGGTAAAACAAACAAATTAGTCTAAAACATGCGCAAAACAACTACACTAAAAGAGAGGGTATACATCTGATGGTTCCAAAACTACTATATAATATTACAAAAATATAATTATTCTAAAATATATAATTATGTACTGAACGTAATTATAAACTATATTATAATTAATTTTAAAAATATTTTTGAATATATTAATTAACATAAAATATTTATTTGTTTAAAATAAATCATGAATAAATTTGATAACCTGTAATTAAATCATAAACTTCTATAATAAAATCATATAAAATATATATAGTTTTCTACTCACAAAATTATACTGATTCTGGGCTGAGTCTGTATTTTAAAGTCTACTAATTATTAATACTCCTCTTATATTATAGGATGTAAAAATATATCATTAATACTAATATGTACTATAAATATTAAAGTCTAAATTTTTTAATATTTTAAAATTATTACTCGTTGAATCATTAAGTACCAATCTAACTACTCAAATTAATTTTCTAAAATTTATCCTTTATTCTTTTCTCCACTTTCTTCTTCTTCTTTTCTTTTTTTTTTCTCTTCCTTTTTCCCTTTTTCTTTCTTATTCTTCTTTTCGGTTTCTCTCTTTTCTCTCTTCTATTTCAATTTTTGCTTCTTCTTTTTGCAAGCTTCAAATGAAGCAAAATATACATATATATATATATACATTAAAGCGGCAGCCACAGCTTGGCTAATTCTTTTTTTTTTTTTCTACTAACTCCATCAAAACTCAAACACGTGTATTACAGTGGTAGGTTAGAAATATCAGTCAAAATAAATTTTTTACACTAATAATTACACGAGTGGGTTTGAACCCTCTCTCACATAAGGGAAGAGAGGTAAGCTTATTAGGATGATAAAATTGCCTCTTAAAAATAAAGATTTTTATGGGAACTTGCTTTAAATAAAATGAGATTGGAGAGATATGTTGAAATGAGAGGAAAAATTATTCTTCAAATAGTTAACGGGTGAGATAGAATTACGATTTTCTACTTTGTGATATATTTATAATATGATTTTTTTAATATATAAGTGAGTTATTTAATTTATTCATTTATTTTTTTTGTAATATTTGTGAAAGAAAAATATTTAAATAATATAATATTATAAATAAAATCAAATATGATAATAAAAAAGTTTAAAATCTAATTTTTAGTCATTTGAAACTACAAAAAATTAAAGTGTTTGATTTGGTTTGTTAGTGGCTTTTTAAAATTATAATATACCGTATTAATAATGATTTTTATTAAGTTGAATTAATTTTTTATATTATTGTATATCTAAATATAAGCTAATGTATAATATAATTAAATAAAAAAACAAGTCAAAGATGGAGAACTCATTCGTTGCATAGCCTATTTGTATACCTCTCTCTGTTAAATATATTGAAATAGAAGAATGAATGATAAAGTAAAAACACAGCAGATAGAAGAATGAATGTTAAAATAAAAACACAGCAGATATTGGAAAGAGTAATATTATATTTTTTTAAATTAATGTATGAAGCAATCATTTAGTGATTAAATAGTATAATTTTTAAAATTATCAATTATTATTATATAATAATTGTTTAACACATTATTTGTGATAAATTTTTTTAAAATAATATTTAAAAAGTATAATATTATTCAATAAAAAAGGATGATGCTACATATTTTAAATTTTATCTCAAAATTTTATTATTAAATTAATGTGTTAAACAGTTATTGGTGGATGAAATAGTATAATTTTTAAAATCACTAATTATATTATTTTATTATATAATAATTGTTTAAATAAAAATTTTAAAATAATATTTAAAAAATATAACATAATTATTTTAAATTAAAATATTAAGTAATCATTAAGATAAAATGAGAAAAAAAAGCCCTCCTCGCGACCGCCCCTCCCACCTCGATTCCCAGGGGGAGCTTGCTGTAGTTCTATTCTTAATACAACAAAGAAAAAAATAAAATAAAAAACATCATAAAAATCTTGATCCGGGCCTGGTAATAAAATTAAGCCCAACCCTTTGGGCCACAAGATAAACTCTGAAGAGTAGGTACGTAATATTTATTTTTAATGAATTAACGAAACTATTTAGCAAACTGAGAAAAATTGTTCACTTCTAAATCTTAGTGCAATTTCTACGGAGCTCAGTTTGCGGAAAAAGCAGTGATCAGATTCCATAATAAATAGGAGGTTGTACCAGAAGCTGATTTCGGTGCATGATAATTATGAGCACTAAATTGCTATTGCTGCTGTACGACATATTTATTTCCAGTTGATGGTGATGAATTTCGCAGAAAATTAAGTAAAATTGAAAGAGTTGGCGAGTGCCAACAGAATGAACTTCTTATAAATAATAAAATTTATTATTTGATCTACTAGATATATAGATTAACAAGGCACGTGAGCATACGCTTAGATTCAAAGCTTGGAAAAACACAATATG
The DNA here is from genome assembly GCA_946807835.1 of Ailanthus altissimus. Classification (NCBI taxonomy): domain Eukaryota; kingdom Viridiplantae; phylum Streptophyta; class Magnoliopsida; order Sapindales; family Simaroubaceae; genus Ailanthus; species Ailanthus altissimus. Next base: position 25,874,092 of record OX327691.1, on the reverse strand, counting down.
CAACAACTTTGCTTGAAAGCAACATAGATATGAAACATAATATCTATATACAAATAACCCACTTCATCTCCATCCCCTCGATATCACTCAGTTCTTACTCATATTCTTGAAAACACTAATGAAAATGACTGTTTCCTCATATTTTAAGATAGTTTTAATTGCATTTTCTGTCTATATTTGCTTATTCGGTTTTTGCTCGAGATTTCTCCATTTGTGGGGTACTCGCCGGATGATTTGACTTCGCATTATAGGCTCATTGATCTATTTGAATCGTGGATGTCGAAATTCGAGAAGGTTTACGAGAGTCTTGAGGAAAAGTTACAGAGGTTTGAGATCTTTAAGGATAATTTGAAGCACATAGACGAGATTAATAAGAAAGTGAAAAACTATTTAACAGTTCGCAGTTCTGAGCCATGAAGAGTTCAAAAAATGTATCTTGGCTTGAAGCCAGACTTGGCTAGAAGAAGAAAATCCCACCAGGAGTTTAATTATAGAGATGTTGTGGATTTGCCCAAGTCAGTAGATTGGAGAAAGAAGAGAGCAGTTACTCGTGTCAAAAAACAAGGTTCATGTGGTAAGTTTTTATATATATATATATATAAATTTTATTTGGAGATGATGAAATTATTATGTTGACCAATTTTAAGTTGAATTTCATCAATAAAATTTAGTAGCATTACGTATGTATGTAAGTAAACAACACATATACACCAATTTAGGCTAAAAAGTCAGTTTTGGGCAGATATCAGTGAATATGGTTTTAATGTAGCTGCCGGGCATTTTTGACTGTGGCTACAGTGGAGGGCATAAACAAAAAAGAATACGGGAAATTTGACTTCATTATTTGAGCAAGGGCTGATCGATTGTGACCACACATACAATAATGGTTGCAACGGTGGTCTGATGGATTATGTATTTCAATACGTTATCCAAAGGTGGACTTCACAAGGAAGAAGATTACCCTTACATTATGGAGGAAGGCACTTGTGAGATGACAAAGGGACGTAAATAATTTTTGCCCAAATATATTTACATAGTTTTTTTTATATGAGAATGTTTATATATTTTAATATATATATATATAATTATTTGCATAAATAATTAATTTTTTAAGAAAATAAATAATTAATTTTTTAATAAATAAAATAAATGTTCATATTTTAAAAACGTATAATGTTTGCACTTCAGAATTTGTGTATATATATAATCCGATGATTTTGCCTGGCTAATTTCTCAAGTAGTTTCACTGTTGGGTTAAGTACATGCATCAATGTAGTGCTATAACGTTACCAAAAAGATATGGAAAATGTACATAAATAGTCTATTTAAAAAAAGTCATAATTTTTTATAGTTAAAATCTATATGACTAATTTTCATTAGTAAAAAAGATAATAAACAAATAAAATTACCCTTATTAATAACATTACTATAAAGTTTATTGTTAGAGCCACAAAATTAATCAAAGAATGGTTTTTATTGTCTAAATAGTGAGAGTAAATAATATAATAATAGTATATTGTGATGAAATAGAAAATAAATAAAGTGTTAGTAAAAAAATACTATGAATTGAAAGAAAAAAAATAAAATTGGGGATGAAGAAAAAGACAAAGTCCAAAAGAGTCGTGTGCTACTTGTGCTGCGAGAGCGCGACCCAATCACCAGCCTCGCATTCGAGGTGCGAGGGATTTTGGACTTCATCTTCTTTTTTGTTCTTGATTTCATCATTTTTGTCTATTTTTTGAATTTTCATTTCTTAACTATTCTTTTTATTTTTCAATCCTTAAAATTTATTGTTCAAACACTGATTTACTTGTTTTTAAGTTTAAATTTTTTAAAGCATTATTTAAATGAGTTTTAGAAAAAAAATAGTGGAAAAAAAAAAAATATACTTCAAAAGTAAAATGATTCAAAAATTTTAATTTTGAGATTATTAAAAATTATATTTTAATTTTATGGCTATAAAAGAATATGGATTTAAAATAGGAATTCTTTCTCTAAAATAAGGAAAATTTGTATGTATTTCTCAAGAGATATTAACTAGTCAATGTATAATGTCTCACGATAACTTAAAGCACACCTGAAGAATCTCAGGATTAAAATACCAAAGAAAAAAAAATGATAAGACTTCGCCGGCGTTTTTCAATTTTTTTTTTTTTATGTTCAATGTTATTTTATTATATAAAAAATAGTTTGAATTTGCTTATTTTAATAATTTCAAATTATTTCTGTCCTAGGTATAAAAGACACCATAAATCATAATAGTCATTCTCTCTCTCTCTCTCTTTTTAATAAAACTTTTTGTTTTTTTTTTTTTTTTTAGTGTTACAACACACACACCTCTACAACACACACACCTATAAACCGCCAACATGCGAAATCGAACCTTTAACCTGAGTAAACATCACAAGAGGAGCTGCCAATTGAGCTAGCACCCTCTGCTCTTAATAAAACTTTTTGTTAATCATAAGACTTTATATTCTCATAACGCTTATTCTTTATTTAATTGGTTTCTCTTCACAAAAGAATAGTTGAAAATCTGGACAAAAGGTTCCAGTCTATGACAAAACCTAATAAATATGAGTAGAAAATTCAATAAATCGATCTGCTTATATTAATTCTTAAGAAATAGCGAGTCAAATGTTAGATTCCGATTGTTCCAAGAATATTCTCTATATTTTTTTGCCTTGTTTTTTCAGGACGAATCTGAAGTAGTAACAATCAGTGGATATCATGACTTACCTCATGACAATGAAGAGAGCTTGTTGGAGGCACTTGCAAATTAACCAACCTCTCAGTGTTGCCATTGAAGCTTCTGGCAGAGATTTCCAATTCTATGGTGGAGTAAGTAGTTATTCGGTGCATACGTAGCACAAACAGTCAGCTATATATCTATACACAGTTGCCCATCATTTCCATCGTAAAAGAAATAATAAGCTTTTTTAATTATATTTGTTTGTAGGGTGTTTTCGATGGGCATTGTGGAACTGAACTAGACCACGGAGTGGCAGCCATTGGATACGGATCAAGAAAGTGCGTGGATTACATCATTGTGAGGAATTCATGGGGACCAAAATGGGGAGAAAAAGGTTAGATAAGGATGAAGAGGTATGGGGAATCAACAAAATGGAATCTTATCCAACTAAAAAGAAGTGAATTCTCATCTGCTGAATCGCGTGGTGTTGTTTCATCTAATTGAACTTTCTTCGCGTGGAGTTAGATTGATGTTTTGATTTAATTGAATTATGTATAAATTTCATTATTTCGTTGAGCTTCGTTTTTTTCTTTTCAAAGAAGATTTGATTGAATTTTGTAAGAAGGGACACATCATAAATTACAGTATACGCTCTTTTCACTTTCTACTATGCACGAAGTTTTTAAGCTCATGTACATGCAAGAATTGCACAGTTTGTGAAACAAACATTTTGGAGAAAATAAATCTCACAACAAGAGAAACTCTTTTGATAGACAAAACAACACATTGTGCAGTGACTATATATGTGCTTACTGGGCAGCAACAACTTCATTATTCCCGCAAACCAGCTGAATTATTTGAAAAACATCTTAGAAAACACAGTCGAGTGCTTTCGTCTTCATTCTCATTCTCTTCCAATGATCTACCATTAGTTTCAAGAGTGCAAAAATGCGTCACCGCCATTCCCTTAACGCAAACCCCACCCAAAATCATCAACGCTATTGTCATTCCTTTGGCATTTGGATTACTATTTTCATCATTATCTTCGGAAGCCCACAGAAAATCTACTGTCCCAATGTTGGATCATAAACTTGATCCATTATGGGAGCCCAAATTCAAAATCAATTAAATTGGAGTTCAAGTCCATAATTAAGGTCCAAAATTATTAGCCTTCTACCTCGAATCTTTTAGAGTATGGTAATTATGCATGTGAACAATTTAAAAGGATAGAGAAGAATGAAGAAGAATGAGGTGTATGGTTATTGTAATTTTGGATTAGTTTATTTATGTAGTGTAGAATTATTCTTAAGTAGTATAAATACCCCTCCTCATTTTAGTTTAGGTATCAAGAAAAATTAAGAGCTTTTAAGTGAGTGAAGAAGCAAACTCTAATAAGAGTGAGTTGTAGTATCTTGTTTTTTGAGTGAGAATGCTCTTGTAATATTTGTTTGAGTTTGAATAAAAATTGTTTGCGTGAGTGTTTCATTTCCAACAAAGTGGTATCAGAGCAAGTTGGAAAGTATACACTATTGCATATCAAATCGAAGGTCTCGACGGGAGGAATCCGACGCTACCAAAATCTCCCCAATCTGAGTTCTAATGCGCCCCCACGCGCCGCTGGAAGACTGCTGCCAGAGAATCGAGTTGACTTATCGAGTTGAGCCGAGTTGGAGCATTGACCGAGCTGCCAAGCCGAGTTGATCGAGCCGTAAGCCTATTGACCGAGCCCTTGACCTAGCCGTCCAAGCGAGTTGACTGAGCCGTCAAAGTCATTGACCGTTGACCAGGTTAGGGTTGACTTTGATCGTTGACCGAAAAATTAAAATTTTTGACCAGGTCTCTCCCAAGGTTTTTCGGCGTTTCGGATTCATCCGTGTAATCGAATTTTGCAAATTCTCATTATATTGAGAGATATGGCAAATGGTATGGCACCATTCCAAGTTCCGACATTCAACAACAACAACTACGACAATTGGAGTATCAAAATGAAGGCACTTCTTGGATCACAAGATATGTGGGATATCATAGAGAAAGGCTATAACGAGCCTGCGGATGATGTTGCTTTTGCTGCTCTTACACCAGATAAAAAAATAACTTTGAAAGATTCAAAAAAAAGAGACAAGAAGGTTCTCTATCTCATCTATCAAGCATTAGATGATGATGGCTTTGAAAAGATTTCGAGTGCAAGCTCTAGCAAGGAAGCGTGGGAGAAGCTGCAAACCTCTTACAAAGGATCCAAGCAAGTGAAGAAGGTCCATCTTCAAACATTAAGAGGTGAATTTGAATCCTTACACATGAAAGTATCTGAGTCTATTTCAGATTATTTCTCAAGAGTAGTAGCTGTTTCTAATCAATTAAAAAGAAATGGTGAAAAGTTAGAAGATGTGAGGATAATAGAGAAGATACTCCGTTCGTTGGATCTCAAATTTGAGCACATCGTCGTGACGATTGAAGAAACTAAAGACTTAGAAGAAATGACGATCGAGCAACTCTAAGGATCATTGCAAGCATACGAAGAGAAGCATAAGAAGAAGCATGGGTTTACTGAGCAACTCCTCAAGCTGCAACTCAAGGATATGCATGAAAGCCAACGCAATGATAGAAACCAATATGGTCGAGGCAGAGGTAGAGGCCATGGACGAGGTGGAAGTCGCGGTCGTGGACGAGGTTGGAATTACAACAACAACAATTCCAACAACTATGAGAAAGGATAAAGCTCAACACGAGGCCGTGGAAGAATCAATCCGAACTCAAGGTATGAAAAATCTCAAGTTCGATGTTATAATTGTCAGAAGTTTGGGCATTATGCTTCAAAATATAGAGCTCCCAACAACAAAATTGAGGAGAAGGCCAACTACGTAGAGGAGAAGACAGATGGCAAAGAAACTCTTCTTCTAGCACGAAAGGAAACTGATGGTGGCCAAGCAAATTCCTGGTATCTTGACAGTGGTGCAAGCAATCACATGTGTGGAAGGAAAGACATGTTCGTGGAGCTAGACGAGTCAGTAAACAAAAATGTTTCGTTTGGAGATGATTCCATAATAGCAGTGAAAGGGAGAGGTAACATCCTTATCCGTTTGAAAGATGTGAGCCATTAGTTTATTTCCAATGTCTACTATGTGCCCAATATGAAAAGTAACATCTTGAGTTTAGGGCAACTGTTAGAGAAAGGTTATGATATTTATATGAAGGATTATAATCTTTCTATAAAAGATGATAAGAATAACTTCATTGCTAAAGTGCCGATGTCAAAGAATAGAATGTTCTTGATCAACATACAAAACAATGTTGCAAAGTGCCTGAAAGCTTGCTACAAAGATGCATCATGGCTTTGGCATCTTCGATTTGGGCGTCTCAATTTTGGAGGTCTAGAGGTGCTATCTAAGAAGGAGATGGTAAAGGGACTACCTTGCATCAACCATCCTGACCAGTTTTGTGAAGGGTGTCTGGTCGAAAAATAATTCAAGAAAAGCTTTCCAAAGGAGTCAAAGACAAGAGCCAAGAAACCACTCGAGCTCATCTATACCGATGTGTGTGGACCGATCAAACCAAGCTCTCTCGGTAACGGTAACTATTTTCTTCTCTTCATTGATGATTTTTCAAGAAAAACCTGGGTATATTTCTTGAAACAGAAGTTAGAAGTTTTCGAAGTCTTCAAGAAGTTCAAAGCAGCAGTGGAGAGAGAAAGCGGTAGAAAGATCAAAGCCTTGAGATCCGACCGAGGTGGAGAATTTACTTCCAGGGAGTTTCAAGAGTTCTGTGAAGCAAATGAAATTCGTCGACCAATGACAGTTCCTAGATCCCCCCAACAAAATGGTGTGGCAGAAAGAAAGAACAGAACAATCCTCGACATGGCACGATGCATGCTCAAAAGCAAGAAACTACCTAAGGAATTTTGGGCGGAAGTAGTAGCGTGTGCAGTCTACTTGTCAAACCGATCTCCAACAAGAAGTGTATGGGGAAAGACACAGCAAGAGGCATGGAGTGGAAGAAAGCCTGGCATTTCCCACCTGAGAATCTTCGGAAGTATAGCCCATGTTCATGTACCGGACGAGAGAAGAACGAAGCTTGATGATAAAAGCAAGAGTTTTATCTTCATCGGATATGATGCTAATTCGAAGGGCTACAAGCTGTACAATCCAGACAATAAAAAGATTGTGATTAGTCGAGATGTGATCTTCAACGAAGAAGAAGAATGGGATTTTAACTCTCATGCAGGTGACTTCAATTTCTTTCCTCAGTTTGAAGAAGATGAACAGACAACGAGGGAGCAACTAGGACCTTAACAAGAGCTTGCAACTCCACCCACTTCACCAACATCAACCACTCAAGGAGACTCATCACTTTCGTCATCGTCAAGTGGGAGTCAAAGTGAAAGAGTTGTGCAACGTATAAGAAGCCTTAGAGATCTCTATGAGGTAACTGAACGACTAGATAATCTTACATTATTTTGTCTGTTTGTCGATTGTGAACCAGTGAGCTTTCAAGAAGCAGTACGAGAGAAGAAGTGGAGAGATGTGATGGACGAAGAAATCAAGGCCATCGAGAAGAATGACACATGGGAACTCACCTCACTTCCCAAAGGACATAAGGCGATAGGTGTCAAATAGGTGTACAAAACAACGCAAAACGCCAAAGGAGAGATTGAAAGGCACAAGGCGAGGCTAGTTGCTAAAGGCTATAGTCAAAAGGCTGGAATTGACTATGATGAGGTATTTGCTCCTGTTGCTCGATTGGAGACTATTAGACTAATCATTTCTTTGGCAGCTTAAAACAAGTGGAAGATACAGCAGATGGATGTAAAGTCTGCCTTCCTAAATGAAGTTCTTGAAGAGGAATTCTAGATTCAGCAACCATCAGGCTACGAAGTCAAAGGCCACGAAGACAAGGTATTGAAATTGAAGAAGGCTCTTTACGGGCTAAAACAAGCACCAAGGGCATGAAATAGCCGAATCCACAAGTACTTCCAAGAGAATGGCTTCAACAAATGTCCTTACGAGCACGCTCTATATATCAAGATCAAAGATGGAGATATTTTGATCGTGTGCCTCTACGTGGACGATTTGATCTTCACCGTAAGCAACCCAAGCATGTTCAATGAATTCAAGGAAGTGATGACGAAAGAATTCGAGATGACAGACATGGGGCTCATAGCGTACTACCTTGGCATTGAAGTTAAGCAACAAAAGGATGAAATTTTCATTTCACAAGAAAGCTATGCAAAGGAGATCCTGAAGAAGTTCAAGATGGAGAATTGTAAGTCGATAAGCACACCGACGAAATACGAAATCAAGATGTCCAAACATGAAGAAGGCAAAAGTGTAGATCCAACATTCTTTAAAAGTTTGGTGGAAAGTCTACGCTATCTAAGTTGCACGAGGCCCGATATTCTTCACGCAGTTGGATTGGTTAGTCGCTACATGGAATCTCTAACAACCACCCATTTTAAAGCCGCAAAGAGAATTCTTCGCTATCTGAAAGGTACAATTGACTTTTACCTGTTCTATTCAGTTTCTAATGATTACAAGCTTGTTGGATATAGCGATAGTGATTGGGGTGGAGACATAGATAATCGAAGGAGCACTACTGGATTCGTATTTTTCATGGGAGATACTACTTTCATATGGATGTCAAAGAAACAACCGATTGTCACATTGTCCACTTGTGAAGCGGAATATGTTGCTGCTACTTCATGCTTTTGTCATGCAATTTGGCTTAGAAATCTATTGAAGGAGATAGGCTTGATACAAGAAGAGCCTACCAAGGTTTGTGTCGACAACAAGTCAACCATTGCCTTAGCCAAGAATCCGGTATTCCATGATCGAAGCAAACACATCGATATTCACTACCACTATATAAGGGAGTGTGTTGCAAGAAAGGATGTGCAAGTTGAATATGTGAAGTCACAAGATCAAGTTGCCGATATTTTTACCAAACCACTGACAAGCGAAGACTTTATAAGATTAAGGAACTTATTAGGGGTCACAAGATCAAGTTTAAGGGGGGGGGGGTGTTGGATCATAAACTTGATCCATTATGGGAGCCCAAACCCAAAACCAATCAAATTGGAGTCCAAATTCATAATCAAGGTCCAAAACTACTAGCCTTCTACCTAGAATCTTTTAGGGTGTGGTAATTATGCATGTGAATAATTTGAAAGGATGGAGAAGAATGAGGTGTATGATTATTGTAATTTTGGATTAGTTTATTTGTATGGTGTAGGATTATTCTTAAGTAGTATAAATATTCCTCCCCATTTTAGTTTAAGTATCAAAAAAAATTAAAAATTTTTAAGTGAGTGAAGAATCAAACTCTAATAAAAATGAATTGTAATAACTCGTTTTTTGAGTGAGAATATTCTTATAATATTTGTTTAAATTTAAATAAAAATTATTTGTGTGAGTGTTTTATTTCCAACACCCAATATAATGGCGCCCACTTTTCTAAAAGCCCCTGAAATCCCATGACATGTTGATCTAAATCTAGCGGAAAAAAGTTCTGAGGGCACAATAAAAGTGGTAGTGTTGGGTCCAAAGTTTGCAAAGAAAAAGGTTAGTCCATAGAGGAACATGAAACCTATATTGGTGTTTTTCTCCCAGTAAAGGCAATAGGGTATTCCAAGTGACAAATAAACAATTGCCACGAAGAAAAATCCCATGAGTTGGATTTTGACTTTCCCAATTCGATGTAGAACAAATGGAAACAACGGCTTGGAATCTGGCAATTCTAAAAGCTTCTTGATAGGCATTCATGGGGCTGTCGCCGTCAACATACTGGTGGTAAATTTGAGATTGGAAGAGGTTGCTACTGTAGAAGACTATGTCTACGAGCATGGCACAAGCGAAGAGATCACGGCCGTGCCTACGGAAGAACTTTTTGGAGAAGAGGGGATAAGATGGTGGTTGTGGTGGCAATGGATTCTCTTCTGCAATTTGACTCATTGAAACCTCCAACACTTTCTCCATGTCTTTGGCTGCTTGCAGCACATTTAGCTCCACCAAAGCTGTATATCTATGCATTAAAAGAATTTAAATGTTAAGAAAAAATTGCGAATCAGACATCAATTTGTTTGTATTATTAGATACAAAAATTTTCAAGTGCCATCATCTACATGATTTTGAAATGCAGATATTTAAATACAGGTACAAAAAAAAATTATGTAAAAAAAAAAAAATTCAACTTCTTGTACAGTTTGAACGTCCGCTTTTAAAACGTAGAGACATGAACTCCAAATAAGGCCTTTACTAGTCAAATCATACAAAATTACGTTATAAATTGAACCGCGCATAGAAAACTAGAACAGCAAAACAATTGTGTTTCAGATTATAAGGTGCTAAAAGCAAATTCAAACTGAAGAAGTTGTTCATTCTTCTTCTACCATACTGAAAATTTTGCCCAGTGCAGGAGAATGGAAAGTAAGTCAATCACCATTATACTTTTGTAGCCGACCTTTTGCACACATCATTTTCCGTTTTGTGTATATTCACCACTTAAACAATTGCAATTGGCTTTGTTTTGATTAGTTTGTTATTCTAATTAAGGACATATAACATTTAAAGGAGAAAAAAAGTACCTCCAGGATCCAAATTGCTATATTTCTATGAGAGAGAATAAAGCTAAATGGGTGCGAGGAATCTTGGCTTCCAATAGAATTAAGCTACGTAATTGTAATTATACTAATTAACTTTGTTAAACGAGTTCCCGTCTTGTGATCATGATTTTTTTTTTCTAATTAATTGTCCCTTCCGATATCTAGATAAGGGTCCTTAAAGTCAATAAGTAGATGATTTGGATAAGAAATCAAATGTAAGAATCCGAATCAATCTTATTGCCGGCATCATCATAAGGGTCTACCTTGCAATTTCATAATGATAGATCAATATAATTAAACAAAAATAAGGGTCTACCTTGCAGTTTCAGGCATCATCAAACGCCAGTAGTATGTCAAAGCCGCCGGAATTGCACCCAGCATCGTTATCAGTCTCCATGCAATATCGGCTCCATGCGGCGGCCGATCTTCGGAAGTATTTGATGCTCTCTCAAATATCTTACCCACCACCATCGTCACCGTTGAGCTTGCCAAAATCCCAAAACCCTGCATGGAAAACACTGCTGCTATGAAGGCGCCACGTGTCTTCTAGTTAGCGAACTCGGACATAATCGTAGCTGACAAGGGATAGTCCCCACCAATCCCTACACCCAACAAGAACCTGAAAAACCCTAGACTCCCAAGAACGCAGTTCTTTGTTGTACATATAGAGAGGCCACTCCCGATGGAGCTCAGCACCATCAACATCAGTGCAAGTCCATACACGTGGCGTCTGCCGACCTGATCGCCTAGCCTGCCGAACACAAGTTGACCAATCACAGTGCCCAAAAAGGCTATGGCGATCATGGCAGAGACGACAAGGTTAGGGATTTTGTATCTCTTTGCTGGGTCTTCAACATGATCGTAATAGACCCGTCCTATGAGTCTCATAATGGGAATGATGCTGAAGAGATCATAAGCGTCGGTGAATAGTCCCATGCCGGCTATGATGATGGCTTTGAAGTGATAGTATTGTGTTTTTGCAGTGTCAAGGGCAGAAAGGACTTTCAAAGCCATTTTTTTGGATGAATTATATATATATTGGGGCAGCTCAATTGATGGCCAGATGATTCTTAGGTATATATAGAAGCTGAATTAGCTGTTTATAAGAGAGCAGGTCTTAAGGTACAATTTATTAGTCTCGTTGATTACCAAGTTGATGTGATCGAAGAGGATGCAAGGTTGACAACTATTAAAGTTGGTCTATGATTCCATGAAGATGCGAATCATCGGTTAATTTCATTTTCCATTTTAGCATTAATTTATTTAATTACTTGTTTTTCCTAGAAAGTCTTCTTCTCTCGGCTTCCATTTGATGATTTAATGGGAGAGTGTTTTGAGGCAATTGGATTTGTTATCCACAACCGTCTTAGCTTGTTTTGTTGTTTGTGAATTTTAGGACAGTTTTTGCCTCTTTGTGTTGAGTTTCTTCTTCCTTCAAGTAACAGAGAATTGTTTGACTATAATACGGTGTCCCGGTTGAAAATTATCCATCATTCATTTAGCCGTCCTACTGCTATTATAAGACAACTAAAAATCTTCTGGTGTATGAATAATTCATTTATTTATAAAAGTATTAACGATACTTGCACACTATTATTTAATATCCAAGTAAATAAAGCTTTTATCCCTTTTTTTAATTTAAATTTTAAACTTGTTGTATGATGATTATATTTATAATACTTGTCACATCAGCAGGTAAACGGAAGAAATGATAATGTTTATAAAAAAAAACAAGTTACAGTGCAAGATTGTGCTATACAGTCGACTGATGTAATTAAAATAATCGACAATATAAAGTATTGTCGGTCAGTTTAATTTTTTTTTTATTAACCCCTTATATATTACTATAATTAATATATAATTATGTTATAAATTTAAAATCATTTAAGTTTAAAAATAAATTAATAAAAAGAAAATAATTTTATTATAATATTTATTTTGAAAAAATAAAACATATTTTTATATAAAAATTTATAAATATAAATTAAATATTAATTCAATGATAACAATCAATAAAAAAATAAAGACAAAATACATACAAAAAACTTTTACTTTTAATTACAATAAATGTTATAATTTTAAATTTAATTTATATTTTAATTATGTTAAATGTTATAATTTTAATTTCAATTTTAATTTTAATAACATAAAATATTATAATTTCAAATCCAATTTCAATTACGTTAAATGCTATAGTTTAAATTTTAATTTTAATTTTAATTTTAATTAGATTAAATATTATAATTCTAAAATCAATTTCAAATTTAATTGTGTTAAATATTATAATCTAATTCTAATTTAAATTTAATTTAAATTAAGTTAAATTTTATAATTCTAAAATTAATTTTAATTTCAAATTCAATTACGTTAAATGTTAATAATTCTAAATCTAATTTTAATTTCAATTACATTAAATTTTATAATTTTAATTCCAATTTGAAATTCAAATTTAATTACATTAAATATTGTAATTTCAATTTTGATTACATAAAATGTTATAGTTCTAAATTTAATTTCAGTTTTAATTATGTTAAATGCTATAATTTTAATTTTAATTACATTTAATATTACAATTTGAATTCTAATTTCAATTATGTTATATGTTATAATTTCAATATCAATTTAATTATATTAAATATTACAATTTCAAATACAATTACAATTTTAATTACTTTAAATGTTATATTTAATTACAATGTCGATTTCAATTACGTAAGATATTACAATTTCAATTCTAATTTTGATTTTAATTATGTTAAATATTATAATTCTAATTACAATTTCAATAACGTTAAATGTTATATTTCTAATTCAAATTTTAATTTTAATAATGTTAAATATTATAAATTCAATTCTAATTTCGATTTCAATTACGTAAAATATTATAATTCGAATTTCAATTTCAATTTTAATTACATTATATGTTATAACTTCAAATTCAATATTAATTTCAATTACGTTAAATATTATAGTTCTAAATTCTAATTTTAAAATTAATTTTAACTACATTAAATGTTATAATTACAAATTTAATTTTAAAGAGGATGTGCGGGTAAAAGACTACACGTTCCCACTTCAGATACTATACGTTCCCACTTCACAAACTACACGTTCCCACTTCAGATACTACACGTTCCTACTTCACATACTACACGTTCCCACTTTAGATACTACACGTTCCCACTTCAGATACTATACGTTTCCACTTCACATACTACACGTTCCCACTTCACATACTACACGTTTCCACTTCACATACTATATGTTCCCACTCAATATATAACGTATTCCCACTCAATATACTACGTATTCACACTCAATATACAACGTGTTCCCACTTAACATACTAAATATTCCTACTCAATATACTATGTGTTCCCACTCAATATACTACGTGTTCCCTCTTAATATACTACGTGTTCCCACTCAATATATAACGTGTTCCCACTCAATATACTACGTGTTCCCACTTAACATACTACGTATTTTCACTTAACATACTACGTGTTCCCACTCAATATACTACATGTTCCCACTTAATGTACTATCTGTTCCCACTCAATATGCTACGTGTTCCCACTCAATTTACTATGTGTTCTCATTTAACATATTAAATGTTCTCACTCAATATACTACGTGTTCCCACTTATTTATAAATTGTAAGTTTGTATTTAATTTCACCAAAAATATAATATAATACAGAGGAATGATATTTTATATGTGTCTTAAATAAGCATGATTAACATAAAAAGCCTTGCCACGTGGTGACACTATAGGTCATCATGTGATATTTAAATTTAAATTCTTATATTTAATCTTTAATTTCTTATTAAATTTTATTTAACTTAATACTTAAAATATTAATTATTGTTCTAAGTTAATGAATAATTAATATTCAAGTAACCACTTTTTATTAAAATTATAAATAAAATTTAAATTACATTAAATTTAAAAATATATAACAAAATATTTTAATTAAGCTAAATTAAAGTTTTTAGGTTGTTTTTAACTTTTAAACTTTACTTTTTTTTTGGTATTTTTATATTTTGGGTATATATATATTTTTTTAATTTTCAAGGCAATTTATTAAACTATCTTAACATTCCAACTCTTAATTTCAATAATATGTAACAAATTCAAATTTTCAATTTTCAAAATAAATAATTCACAAACAAATTTCTAATTTTTCAGAATATATTTATAATTTTCAATTACTGATTTGTTGCAAACAATATATAACAAGTCCAAAATATATTTTTAACTTCCAATTTCAGATTTGTTAAAATCTAAATTGGACTTTTAATTATAACGTTTAACTTTATTAAAATTTAATTTAAATTTAAAATTATAATTATAACATTTAACGTAATTGAAATTTTTACGTCTTTAGCATAAAAAAGATCATATTTTAAGTCATTAGAGTTTATTTTTTCTAATTTACACAATGGTGGATAAATTTTTAGAAGCAAAATACTAAAAAATGGCTAAATGTGGTGGTAAGAAGCGACGACCTTCATCACTCGCTATTAAATAATGGAGTGGTGATTTGCATCGCTTCCATCTATGGATAGATTGGTGATCTGTCCATAGGTAGGGGTGGTGCAAGTCATCGCCCTACCATTTGATGAGGAGTGGTGGTGGCCATCACCCCTCATCATTACATTTGGTATTTTTTAATCTTTTTTTTTATAAAAAAAATGATCCATAATTGTGTAGATTAAGCAAAAAAGAGTTTAATGATGTAAAATTTGATATTTTTTTTATCACTGAAGTATCGCCACAAAATGGCGTCTAGCCACCAGTCGGCCGCCATTTTTTGTGACAGTTACACATTATTTTTTCAAATTTTTATCTTTAAATTTAATTTATTTTTAAAAATAATTTTTTAAATATAAACCAATTATATAATATCAAATTGAAATTGAATTTGAAATTATAACATTTAACGAAACTGAAATTGGAATTATAAGATTTAACGTAATTACAATTAAAATTAGAATTAGAATTATAATATTTAACGTTATTGAAATTGGAATTAAAATTATAATATTTAACGTTGATGAAATAAATATTTAATGTTATTGAAATTAAAATTAAAATTATTAATTATAACATTTAACGTAATTGAAATTGAGTTTAAAATTAGAATTAGAATTATAACGTTTAACATTTAATATTTAATTTAAATTTAAATGAAATTATAATTTTAACATAATTAAAATTAAAATTAAAATTTGAATTATAATATTTAAAGTAAGTGAAATTAAAATTGGAATTATAATATTTTATGTAATTAAAATTAGAATTAGAATTATAACATTTAACATAATCGAAATTAGAATTGTAACTTTTAACGTAAATGAATTTGAAATTGGATTTAAAATTATAACATTTAATATAAATGAAATCGAAATGGATTTAGAATTATAACATTTAACATAATTGAAAATAAAATTATAACATTTAATGTAATTAAAACTGAAATCGGAATTATAATTGAAATTATAACTTTTAACGTAATTGAAATCAAAATCAAAATTGAAATTAAAATTATAATATTTAAGGTAATTAAAATTAAAATTGAATTTGAAATTATAAAATTTTAACATAATTAGAATTGTAACATTTAACATAATTAAAATTGAAATTATAATATTTAACGTTATTGAAATTAGAATTGTATCATTTCACGTAATTGAAATTAAATTTAAAATTGAAATGATAACATTTAATGTAATTAAAATTGAAATTGAAATTAGATTTGAAATTAAAATTATTTAACCTACTTAAAATAAAATTAAAATTTAACTTATAATATTTAACGTAATTGAAAATAAAATTAAAATTAGAATTATAAGATTTAATGTAATTAAAATTAAAATTAGAATAGAATTATAAATTTTAATATTGTTAAAATTAAAATTATACATACAATGTAATATATTATTTTTAATTTTTTAATATTATAAAGGGGTATTGTGTTAATAATTTAATTTTAAAAGATTTATTTTATATTTAATTAAACATTAAGGGGTTTTTTTGATATTTTTTAAGTAACCGGTTATACAGGTTTATATCCTCAAATCTCAATCATTGGATTAATTCAATGGTTGAGACAGCCGACTACATGGCACAGCCGGCTTTACTGGAAGGCCTGCCAATAAAAACATATTTGACTTGACAAAACTCGTGAAATATGATTTCATTATAACAAGTGTAGAACTCGCGCGTAGAAATGAAAGCAGATTACTCACAATAGAAAGAAAGCGTGTATGTATAACGTGCTATGCAAGTAGCAACTACACTACACAAAAGAAATTGTTAAGGGAGGAAACGTCATTCTCCATTTTGAGGTTATGTTGAAGCGAAAAATTCAAGATTCAACTTAAAACTTTAACCTTCTTGTATAGCGGAATAACTTGTTAATCAAGCAAAATAGTAAGAATCCAAAGCAAAATATAAAAGAGCATAACACAATTTTACGTGGTTCGGCTAATTATCTACGTCCACGGTAGATTTAAGGATTCTAACCTCTCTTATTAACTCCTTAGAGATTTTATAAGAAAAACCCAATTTGAAGAACTCTCAAAAGGACCTAATGTTTAGTGAACCCTTACTCTACCACGAGCAATGATCACTTAAACGGCGGTTTCACTCTAATACACACAAGCACTTAGTATCTACCCAGTTCTTCCTCTCTCTTAGAGTTTCTCTTAATACTTGATCTGAAATAAATGATTTACAAGTTTTTATATAGAGTGTATTTCGTGCCTACTAACCCTATTCTTTGTTGGAGTAAGAGTCTACTTGTTTTGGAAGTCCAAAACTTTCCAAAACTTAAAATCTGGATAAAAAACGGACTCCTTGTCTTATCTGGTGCCGCGGCGTTTATCCCTGGTCGCCGCGGCACTGGCCATGTTGCTCCTACTGCCAAGGAGTTGGGCTTCTATGCTGGGCGCCGCGTCGCTCAGTCCTGGTGGTGCCTATGCTCATTTTCTTCGCTTCCTTTGCATCTTCAAGTCCCGTTTTACTTCCCCCTTAGTGTCTCACACATCCTAGACTTCTCCATACGTGTCTTACACATTCTAAACTTCTTGTGACTCTCCACTTTCGTATTCATCTCAATTCTTGTCCAACCAAGATTGTTGAATCACCAATTTTTCAACAAACCCTTCTTTAATTCAAATTCTTCTAAATAAAAAGGCTTCTAGATCTGATCAACACCAATACTCTATCACTTAGAGTTGAGACCAGTTAAATCTCCACAAAGACTCAACTTTCTCCGAGTTAGTAACTTTGGTCTCCAAAGGTATTCGTGCACTTTACATAGGGTATGGATGCGTGGCACTCCTTTCCGAACCTCATCACCTCGGTGAGCATGGTTTGGATGTCACCTAGTGGTCTACATTACCCCAACACCCTGCGTTGGGCCACTTATGGCCATCCCAGTAAACACATGGAGCCCCTCATTGTGCTTTTCACCCTCAAACTTTATAAGTCATTTCTCTACCCTTAATTTTCATTTTTTTACTTTAACCGAATACCCTTCCTTATCAAGCTTGCCTAGAGATATCAAGTTCTTCCTTAATTTAGGAACATGCCTTACACCATGTAAGTCCCTAGTTTCTCCACCTTGCATCCTCAGCCTTATGTCACCAACTTCCATGATCTCAAAAGTCATGTCATTTCTCATTAGAGCTTTACCTTTCTTGGGTTTGTAGTTGGTAAACATCGATCTGTCGGGACACATATGGACTCTGCACCCCGAATCTAGTATCTATTTGCCAGCATACTTTCCCCTTGAGGCTACCAATGTGTCTATAACTTCGGTATCTTCCTCAGTACCGATTGCAGCCCACCCTTATTGACCTTTCGATTTTAGACAATCCTTCACAAAGTCCCATTCTTTATTACAAGAAAGCACTTATTGGATCTCCTCATTAATTAGCTACTCTTTATTCATTGTGCAAGCAATGCTGCTTCACTCTCGGACTTAGATCTCTTTGTCAATTCTTTTGAGTTCAATGATGCCTTGACATCATTCATTGTTAAAGACTCATTACCATACAATAGCGTATCCACAAAGCTCTCATAGCTCTTTGGCAACGAACTTAACAGGATAATGGTCTTGTCTTCATCCCCAGTCTTGATACCCAGTTGCTCAAAACTTATGATAATCTTGTTGAACTCGTCAATGTGAGCTCTTAATGAAGTTCCTTTGTGCATTGTTAGCTGATGTAGTTTCTTTTTCACAAAAAGTCTATTTGCAAGAGACTTTTTCATATACAATACCTTGAGTCTCTTCCATAGTCCCAAAGCGGTTTCTTCACCACCAACTTCCCTTAATACTTCATCGCTCAATACCAGGAATAATGTGCTGTAAGCCTTTTTCTGAATCATGTCCCAATCTTTCTGCCCGAACTTTGAGATTGTCGTCCCATCACTAGTTGAAGAGCTGGCTTCCTTCAAAGCTGAGTCTAGCCATTCCTTCACTAGTAGAGCCCTAACATTCTTCCTCCAAAGATTGAGGTCATTCATCCCATTAAACTTCTCTATTTCTTGCTTGATTGCAGCTATGGTTTAAATACCCCAGGTGTGTATTATCGAACCTTTAGCTTTGATATTAGTTTCTTGAAGGAGGAAATACCCTTCTTCTTTTTGAGGTTACGTTGAAGTGAAGAACCCAAGATTCAACCTAGAACCCTAACCTCATTGCGCAATAAAATAACTTGTTAATCAAGCAAAATAGCAAGAATCCAAAGTAAAATATAAAAAAGCATAACACAATCTTACGTGGTTCGGCCAATTGTATCATCCACGGTGGATCCAAGGATCCTAACCTCTCTTATTAACTCTTTAGAGATTATAAAAGGAAAATCTAATTTGAAGAACCCTCAAAAAGACCTAATGTTTAGTGAACCATTGCTCTACCACGAGCAATGAGCACCCAAACGACAGTTCCACCCTAGCGCACACAAGCGCTTAGTGTCTACCCAGTTCTTTCACTCTCTTAGAGTCTCTCTTAATACTTGATCTCAAATAAAGGGTTTACAATTGTTTATATAGGGTGTATTTCGTGCCTACTAACCCTATTTCTTATTAGAGTAAGAGTCTACTTGTTTTGGAAGTCTAAAACTTTTCAAAATTCAAAATTCGGATAAAAAATAGACTCCTTGTTGCGATTGGTGCCGCGGCGATGGCCATATCGCACCCACCTCCGTGGCGTTGGGGACCTAGCACCACGGCACTGAGCTTCTGTGCTGGGCGCCATGACACTCAGTCTTAGTGGTGCTTATGCTAATTTTCTTTACTTTTTTCGCATCTTTGAGTCTCATTTCGCTTTTTCTTTCGCATCCCACACATCCCAAATTTCTCTATACATATTTCACACATTTTAAACTTTTTATGAATCTTTACTTTAATATTCATTTCAATTCTTATCTATTTAAAATTATTAAATCACTAATTTTTTAACAAAAACAATTAATATTATGTTATGCACAACTCAAAAGCAAAAGAAAGAAAGCCAGCGTATGAATTGAGGACGCCACAACGGACATTAAAATAAAAAAAAAACAAAAAAAAAAAGAACAAGCTATTGCGCCATACACTCGTGTTCAAACAGAGAGGTGACAAAATCCAATAAGGTAGGTAGAGGAGGAGAGAAAAACTAAAGGTGGGGCGTTGGTTATTTCCTTGCTTCTTTGTCCATAAAAAGGCCCGGGATATTGGTTGTAAAATATTGTGAATTGTTAGATACGTGGATTTTAGTTATTGTTTGATTAGTTTTGTTTCTGCTAAAAAATGAATTTGTTTTAATATGTTTTTTGAGTACATGCAGGTTTTTTAAGAGGGTGTTTTTGTGTTTATATAAAGAGTAATTTGAGGGTAAGTATTGTATCTTATAATTCTCCATCATCAGTGATAATATATAGATAAGAGACGAGGGTGAATCATTGTAATGTTTGTGTATCTTAATTTTTTATTCTTCATGAGGGCCTACCTTGAGTCTTTTTTTTAAATTTAAAATAGATCTCGTGAAATAATCGACTATTGTGCTTCATATTTGATGCATATGATATAATGGGATTATGTGTTTAAAAATATATTCATGTTATAATTTATGTCATATCTAATTATATATAAAATATAAAATATAATTATTAATTTAATTTGAGTGTCGTGACCTAATTTTAAAATGTGAAAGATATATTATCCTGTATGAATTTTTATAATAATATAAAAAAATAGAATAAGATAAAAAAAAGGAGATGGATAAATTTAAAAATATTATATAATAATAATAATAATTTCTTAATAATATATATATATATATTAATAAGACTTAATGTATAATATATTTAGTATAAGTAATATATCTATATATTTGTAAAGACCAATATTTTATAAATAATTATAAAATTGTGTACTAAGTAAACAATTTAATTTTAAAGTTTTTTATAAATTTTAGTACGGATCTCGATTATTATTTTATAAATATACATGAACTCCCATAATTACAATTAGGCCTAAGGCCAATGGCACCACTTTTTTAAGCAAAAAAAAAAAAAATTTTAAAGAAAAACCATTTGATGAGAACTAACAATACGTCAATATTGGACTTGACGTATTATAAGTGGGCATGTAAATCAAATTTAGCCTAGACAAATCAGAATTTTGAATATAACATTAATAAAAAAGTTATAGTTTCATTCATCCTTTATCGCGTTCTTCCTAACTGGAAGATAAAATACGCGAGAAGGATAAAACAAGTTTGAATTATATCATTATAATTCTTTTTTAATTCTAATTCACCGATTTTAATACGAATTTGACTATAAAATCTTAAATTAATTCTTTTATTTATCATAAAGGTTATATATTGTATGTATAAATTGAAATCCTATTTCAAATTAGCATTCACTACTACTATACAAAGAGACAATTTCTCACAAACTATTCATTCAATTAGAGTACTCTGAGATCTTCAATCAATCTCTAAGAGCAAATCCTAACAAATATAATAGCTTCTTATTTATCAAAAAATACTTTTCATACATGGTACTTAATATCTTATCTTGTTATTGACTTAAGTATTAGAGTGTCTTTATTTTTATGAGGGTGGTCTTATTCTAGTGCTCTCGGGATATCGTAGAGGAATAAAATAATGGTATTCTCACAATTCTTTGAAAGATCAGGGGCACGAAAGTAATTTTTTAAGGCTCCGAAACTTGAAAACTTCACTTCATAATAATTATATATAAATATATTAATAAGTAGTAGTATAAACAATATATTTAGTGTAAGTAATATATCTATAAATTTGTAAAGAACAATATCTTATAAATAATCATGAAATTTAGCACGGATCTCGACTACTATCCTATAAACACATAAAACTCTCATCAAAATTCTATTGAAAATACGATAGAGTTTCTTTTATTTATTTTTAGATATTTTTAAACCTGCAACTTAAAATATAACACTTTTATAAACTTATCATAAATAATCATACTTTCAAACTTCCTATTTCTCATCTACAATATAAAATCATCATGATCAAATAAAAATACATCTATATAACCTATCATTTATATATTCTAAGCATCCGAGATAAAAGTAACAACATTTAAACATCAAATACCCTCAAATAGTAAAATACATATTCAAAATCAAATACTTCAATACAAAAAGTTACTATAACAAAAAAAATAATAAAAAAAGTCCATAAATCTTATATGACCCACAAAAATAACTTAAAACACTATTATGTGACCCGCTTCAACTAGTTACTAAATTGAGGATGTCCATAATCTATTAAGATGGAAAAAAGTGAAGGAGGATGAGTTTTTGCAAACCAAATGAGTGCATTGGTTTAAATTAAAAAGAAACATAATAAAAATAAAAATAAAAATAAAAATAAAAACAATAATTATTATTATAATTATAAAAGTCATATTTTTTTTAAAGAATAAAATATTTTATTATTCTTATTAATTATTTGATGAAAAAAGACATTAATTAAATTGAGTTTTATATTCATATAAAAAAAATAAAAGTATAAAATATTTTTTTGAAGTAAGTATAAGATATTTAAATTAGTTTTTTTTAACTATAATAATTTTACTTATGAAATATTTAAATTAGTTTTTATTAACTATAATAATTTTACTTATGAAATATTTAAATTAGTTTTTATCTATACTATATTTAAAGAAAAAAATAAATATTACATCCCTTTTTATTACTTTATTTAATGGTATTTTTGTAAATATATAGGTCAAACATCATCAATTATCTTAAAGTGTTTTTAAGAATAAAAATATAAATAATTTACAAAATATCCACCAACCACAGGCCCTTTTGGCACGGGTATAAATCTTTTTTTCAGGTTAAGACTTATCCTTCATCATCTTTTATTTGGATGAGTAGTACATGGGGCCGAGAGCTTTTAAATAAAGATATCCAATGGAGAATTAGCGATGACTCGTCAATTCTTGTGTACCATGATCCATGGATATCGAGACCATACTCTTTCAAACTGTTGCATCCTCACTAGTTGAATGAACTCACACGTTTGTCTGAATGGAAAACGGCCTCGGGTCAATGGAATTTAGATATGATTCAACGGGCTTTCCCTTTTGAAGAACATTTACTTATACTTCTATCCCCATTTCTACTACTCAACCAGACCAACAGGACTCCCTCATTGGCATTTTGATAAGCATGTCTCATTTACGGGAAAGAGTTGTTATTGGTTGGAAGGCAATTTGGAGGGTATTGCCAGCACTTTATATGATTCGGAAACTCAGAATTGGTGGCGGCTATTATGAAGTTTGCAAATCCCTCCTAAAGTCAATATGTTCACTTCGAAATTCTGTCATGAGTGGCTGCCTACTCAAGCTAACCTTGCTCGTCATCATGTTCTTGTTGATGTTGTTTGTTGTCTTCTAGCTGCTGAAACTACTTTTCATGATTTGTGCTTGTGTAAATTGTTGGCACAATTTCGGATGTCTTGCAGGTTCAAGGAAGGCATTTGTTTCTCATCACACATGTCAGCTTTGGACTTCATCATTTCCTGCCAACACTAGTTATCGAGCGCAAACTTGGAGCTGCTTCTGGTGGTTTTATGGAGAGTCTGGTACTTGCGTAATCAACGAGTTCATTTTGGATAAATTTTACCAGCTGTTTCTATGATCAGTTGGGTTGCAAATTATTTATCTGAATATCGAGAGACTAGTCGACAGAACCCTGCAACTGGAGCTCCGACTGCAGCTAACCTGGTGAGATGGCAGCCGCCATTACTCGGAAGCCTTAAGGTAAACGCTGATGCAACCATATTGGAAAGACAGGGCTAGGCATCATTATTCGGGATTCTTATGGTTAGGCTGTTGTTGCGACTGCAATCCCACTACTAGTGATGTATCAACCTTCAATATCTGAAGCTTCAATACTGGTTTTGTTGAATATAATGAAGTATAAAGGGAATACTTTTATTAATACAATAAATACAAAATTTAAAAATTCTTACTCTTTTTCACTTACAATACAATACTCACATATTCTTTATTGATCTTATTATTTGCTCAACTCTCTAACACTTTTAACTTTCAATAATTGATCAAATATTTGATCAACTCTTTATTCTTAACTTACGTGTTTGCAAAACTAAATGAGAGAGAAGAATATTTATATTTAATTCTAATAAACCAAAACCACATAAATAAAATTTTATAAAAATTTATTAACCGCATAAATTTATAATACTTATCTCTTTAATCATCGACTCTAAAATATCTTACCTAACTTAAAAATTTTAAGAATTAAAATTGTAAATATTTGGACTTAATTTTGGGCTTGGTGTTGTAATTTTAACACTCTCCCTCAATACTAACTTCAATTCTTATAACCACGTTGAGTTTTCTTTGAAAATATTTGAATTTATCAACACTTAAGTTTTTTGTGAACAAATCAATCACTTGATCTTCTTTCTTAACATATAGCAACTCAATTTTTTCTTTTAGAACTTTTTTCGAAAAAAATGATAATGTACCTCCACATGCTTTATTCTTGCATAAAAAATTAGATTTTCTATCAAACAGATTGCTGATTGATTATCACAATATATTGACACTTTATAATCTCTTAGCTGATGTAAATCTTCCATCAACCATGTACTTTCTTAAGCTGCCATTGCTGCTGCTCTATACTTAACTTCAGTAGTTGACAATGATATAATCGGTTGCCTTTTACTGCACTAAAAGACTATTCTTGAACCAATCTTGAAAAAATACCCAGTGGTCGAATATCGTGTGTCATGGTCTTCAATATAGTCAGTATCACAATAGCCAACTATTTTATAATCTTGGTCTTTTTTATCGAAGAGATCATAGTCAATTGTGCCTATCATATATCTTAATATCCGTTGAACTGCTTCTAAGTGAGGTTTCTTAGGATTTTGCATATATCGACTTATTACTCCAACTGTATAAAAAATATTTGGTTGAGTCAATATCAAATAGATGAGACTTCCTACCAATTATCGATATAAAGTTTCATCTTTACGTCATTTCCTTCATGATCGCATAATATGACATTGGCTTCCAACGGTGTTGAGATAGGCTTGTATTTTAGTATCTTAAACTTTTGTAACAAATCTTTGACATATTTTTATTGTCTTAAATTTTTTTTTTTCTACTGTTAGAGTGTTTTGAGCTCAAGAAAATGCTTAAGTTGTTTAATTTTTTTCATCTGAAAAAGAACTGTCAAATTCTCTCTTGTTCGATGAATTTCTTCTTCATCATCTCTAGTGATGATTAAGTTATCCACATATACCAACATAATTGCAATTTTTTTTTTCATTAATTTTGACGAACATGTTAGAATTAGTTGGTGCTATAGAGTAACCATTATATGTTAGAAAATTTTTAATTTTACTATACTACGCCCTTAGAGTTTGCTTTAATCCATACAATGCCTTTTTTAATTTACACACATAATCAGGATGAACTTTGTTTTCAAATCTCATTAGTTGAATCATGTAGATCTCCCAATCCAACTCTCCATGTAGAAAAGCATTCTTCACATCCATTTGCCACAATATCTAATATTTGCTAATTGCCAGTGCAAGTAGAACTCGTACTATGGTGATCTTGGCTACTAGACTAAATATTTCATCATAGTTTAGCCCATGCTGTTGAGAAAATTCTCAAGCTACCAATTGAACTTTATACCTTTCCACCGATCCATCTGGACGTCTTTTGATCTTATACACCAATTTACAAGATATAGGTTTCACATCCTTTGGCTTTGACACTAAATCCCAAGTTTGATTTTACTCTAGTACTATAATTTCTTCTTCTATAGCTTTAATCCATTCAAAGCTCTGTGATGCTTCTTTAAAAGTCTTAGACTTCTTAACATTTTTCTCTTTCGCTACAGCTGCATTAGCATATTTGGGATTAGACTTTCATATTCTTATTGACTTTCGAGGATGAGATTGAGGGGTTGCAGGTTCTGTTCCTTCGTTGTTGGTTATTGATAGATGCCAGTTTTCTAAGGACTTTAAGTTATCTCTTGCTCGGTGTTGTCATCACTACTTCCATCATCAAATTCTTTTTAGCTCAGTCGAATTTCAACAATTTGCTCATTTATCTTTTGTTGTTGTCATTATTCTATTTCTTTTGAATTTATAAGCTCCTCTTTTTATAGTGACCATTATGAAGATGTTTCATCAAACACCACATTCCTTGATGTGTAGCATCGCTCACTAGTAGGGTCACAATATTTTTATATTTTGCATTAGTTATCATATCCAACAAAGATACACTTGATTACCTTTTTGTCGAATTTGTTCCTCAGGAGACTTGGCATAAACACATAACATATACAATTAAATACTAAAAAATAACTCACTGTAAGTTTTATATCCCACAACTTCTCAAAGGGTGATATGAACCCCAATCTTGGTTGAGGAAGCCTATTAGTCACGTAGGCTTCATTCCTTTTGCCCAAAACTTTTCAGGTACATTTTTTGCGTGTAACACATTTCTGTAAATCTCTATAAGATGTCGATTCTTTCTTTCTGTAATACCATTTTGTTGTGGCTTGTTGGCACATGTGAACTAATGTTGTATCTTATTTTCTTGAAGATATTGTGAGAACTCATTAGAGGTATATTCTCATTCATTATTTGTGTAGAGACAATGAATCTTCTTTCTAACTTTTCCTTCAGTTATTTCTCTAAATTCCTTGAACTTCAAAAAAGTATATGATTTTTTTTTCATAAAGAAAACCCATACATACCTCGAGAAGTCATTGATAAATGTCACAATATACTGCATGCCACTAATTGATGACTGCTTGACAGGTCCAAACACATCAAAATGAACTAACTCTAATGGCTTATTAGCTCTAAACTTTGATTCCTCATATAGTAGTTGATGTGCCTCGCTATATTGATATCCCATACATATTGTATTCATTCTCACATCAAGTTAAAGTAGACCCTTAAGTATTGTCTTGTTCATCATCACTTTTAGTTTATAGTATTTGTGGACTGAACAAAACATAATGTCTAGAAGATGTTAATTGTGATGCTAATAATAGATTCTTTTTCATGCCAAAGACATGATAGACATTTTGAAGTGTTACCTTGTTAGGACTGTAACGAGTTGTAAGGATTGTGTTACCGATGTGAGCTATAGGCAATCTTGAGTTATTGGTTGTCACCACCACGTTATTTTCTTTGTTCTTAGTCATATCTTGTAGCTTTTCTTCGTCACCAGTCATATGATTTGAACATCCAAAGTCGATGAACTAATCATTTTCATAGGCAATCTGTCCAAGCATTATCACAGAGAGTGATGGGTTTTCTTCCTCTATAGCGATAGATGCTTCAGCATTCTACTGATCTTTACTTTTCCTTTCTAAGTTTGATGTGAAAGCATTACCATCAACAGACATTTTCTTGGACCAACAATCTTTTTTTATGTGTCCAATTTTTTCATAATTGTAGCATTTTTTTTCAAAAATTTTCTTTTACTTGGACTAACTACCATTGTTGCGAGTCCTCCATGTTTATTTTGTTTGTGAGCTACCTTCTTGTTAATGACTCTTTATCTTGTCATCATCTTTTTTAGATCTTTTACCAGTACGTCGTTTAAATTGACATTTCCTTTTATCGATGTAGAGTGCTTCTTCATTGTCTTTTAATGAGACCCCACCCATTTGCTTGGCAATCGTTTCTTGATCAGTAAGTAAAATTTTTAATTCAATGAAAGATGATTGGGTTAGCTAGCCTTGTACAGCAATGACAAAATTTTTATACTCGAGCCTCAAACTATGGATGATAATTTTTTTTATCCTAGTTTAAGCAATAACAACGATATGATCTACTCAGATATTTCATGGCACAAGGACTTTACCTTTGTGAAGTATTAGTTGATCGTCATGTTGTGTTGTGCAATCGATAATAGTTTATTCTCTAGAAGCTGTAGTCACATGTTATTTTTCTTTGAAAAGAGTGATATAAAAGTGTCCCATGCTTTATTTGGTGTCTTGGCTTTCTTTATGTGCTCTAACATTTCTTCTCAACTGTGGTCTTAATGACGAATATAGCCTTATTAATTTTTACCATCCACTTTTTTAAAGTGGCTTTGTCTGTTGGCTGCTTCACTTCATTCCCGCCAACGACCTCCCAAAGATCTTGACCTTGAAGGTAAAACTCCATCAATGTCATTCATGTATTGTAATTTGATTATTGAACTTCTTAATTTCTCTAACTACTTAAAGGTCTTCTATTTTTCCAACAAGACTTCAATAATACTGGACAAGTTTGATCTCAAACTGTAAGGTTGTAGAGTTTTAAACTTTTCACAACTCAAATAAAACTCTACTAAGGTCAATCTCTAAATGTCTCGTTATTACTCCTAATAGCATTTCCGTCAGCGCTACAGTAACAATGCATAGTATTTATTTATATGAATTGTACACTAGAAAATTTTCTAGGAAGGACTAGAGTGGTCACAACGGTTTCACTTAAAATTCAGACTCCTTAGGTAATATTAGCCATTTTGACAGAACTTTTCTAGACATGCACCATTCATACAACTACATTTGGCTCTGATATTGGTACCATATATTTGAATTGTAACCGTATAAATAGTACTTTAACTACTATTCTACGCCCTGAACAACTTGACTCTGATACTAATTGTTGAGTATAATAGAGTACAAATAGAATACTTTTATTAATACAACAAACACAAAACTTACAATACAAATTTTAAAAACTTTCACATTTCTCACTTATAACACAACACTCATACATTTTTTATTGAGCTTATTATTTGCTCAACTCTCTAACACTCTTAACTCTCAACAATTGATCTAATACTTAATCAATTCTTTATTTTTAACTTACTTGCTTGCAAAATCAAATGAGGGAGGGTAGGGGTATTTATACTTAGTTCCAATAAACTAAAATTACATAAATAAAATATTGTAAAAATTTATTAACCACATAAGTTTGTAATACTTATCTCCTTAATCACCAACTCCAAAATATTTTATCTAACTTAGAAATTTTAAAAATTGAGCTTATAAATATTTGAATTTAATCTTAAATTTAGTATTGTAATTTTAACAGGCTTTACTTCCATTGTGGTAGCCTCAGATACCTTAACTATTGTACATGATCTCAATGAGAAGATTCTTCCTTTCTCAGAGAATGGGGTCATTTATCAAGATATGTTGAGGTCCTTATAATATTTTTCTTCCTGCCAATTCATGTATAATTCCAGGGTAGTTAATCTGGTGGCACATAGTCTGGCCAAACTAACTCTACAAAAAGATAATGTTTGTATTTGGTTTGGCATGGTACCAAAAAATGTTTCACAAATTGTATCTTCTGAAATGTTGCAGTAATATATTTTCATCTTTCTCAAAAAAAAAAATAATGGAAGCTATTATGACTATGGGAATTTTTTTTACTATAATCAAACATCAAAAAAGATTTTAATAATTGTATAAAAAAAGTTTTTAATAATTAGAGAATTTATCAGGGTAAGTGGCAATCACCCATTACGTAAAGCCTTTTCTGTTTCTATGATAAACAAAGTTTGATTTGAAGCTCTACAGACTACATGTAAGAATTACTGAGAGGTCCTCAAGGAAACGTTAAGCCTATAATCATAAAAATCTGGCCGCATCACAAATTCTTTTGGTACAGAATTTACATCGAGAGACGAATTATGCTCTCTAGGGAGCTGCAACTTGGTTATTCCGAGATGAATCTGTGCGCAAACCATTATTTGAAAGACATCTGAGAAAACACAGTTCGGTGTTTTCATCTTCGTTCTCATTCTCTTCCAGTGATCTTCCCTTAGTTTCTAGAGTAAAAAAATGCGTTACCACCATTCCGAAAAAACAAACTCCACCCAAAATCATCAACGCTATTGTCATTCCTTTGGCATTTGGATTACTATTTTTATCATTATCTTCGGAAGCCCACAGAAAACCTACTGTCCCAATGATGGCGCCTACTTTTCCAAAAGCCCCTGAAATCCCATGACATGTTGATCTAAATCTAGCGGGAAAAAGTTCTGCAGGAACTATGAACGTGGTAGTGTTGGGTCCAAAGTTTGCAAAGAAAAAGGTTAGTCCATAGAGGAACATGAAACCTATATTTGTGTTTTTTTCCCAGTAAAGGCGATAGGGTATTCCAATCGACAAATAAATAATTGCCATGAAGAAAAATCCCATGAGTTGGATTTTGACTCTCCCAATTCGATCAATGAAATAGACAGTGAAAAAGTAACCTGGAATAGTAGAACAAATGGCAAGAATGGCTTGGAATCTGGCAATTCTAAAAGCTAGTTCAAAGGCATTCATTGGGCTGTCGCTGTCAATATACCGGTGGTAAATTTGAGATTGGAAGAGGTTGCTACTGTAGAAGACAATGTCTACTAGCAGCCATGAACTGGCACAAGCAAAAAGATCACGTCCATGCCGACGGAAGAAATGTTTGGAGAAGAGGGGATAAGATGGTGGTTCTGGTGGCAATGAATTCTCTTCTGCAATTTGACTCATTGAAACGTCCAACACTTTCTCCATATCTTTGGCTGCTTGCAGCACATTTTGCTCCACCAGAGCTGTATATCTATGAATAGAAATTATTGCCATAAATAAATAGAAATTATCAAGTGCGGGCATTTATAGGTTTTAAAATATAGATTTGAACTATATGCATTTATTGAGAATGCGGTTGTTTAGTTATAGACTTCTAAACAATGTCTCATAATTCAAATCGGTATTCTAAAGTCATGCAAAAGTTAAAGTAGAACTGCCCCCACGTTAAAGCTAAGAACCAAAACTAGTCTATCTTTCAAATTACAAGGTGTTAAAAGCTAGATTCAAACTAAAGGACTTGCTTCAATTCTTTGACAGTAGAATATGGTTAATACAAGAAGGGAAATTCAATCACCATTGTACTTTTATATTTGACCTTTACACACATCATTCGTCATTTTCCAATTACATTCAACTGTTGATTAGTGTGATTTATGATATGTCACCAAAAAATAACAATTTTGATTAAAGTAGTTGTTGATTTTTTAATTTTAGTTAATATATATCAATAAGAAAAATTTCAAATAGCACATAAGCTAAAATAGAATACAAAAGTTATATTCAACCATTATAATAACCAGCTTTTCTTTAATAGTTGGTTAATTGTTGATGGAGCACTTAGTCTAAGGGCTAACAACATTTAATGGGAAAAAGAAAAAAACAAAACACTTGCGGGCCTAAATTCGTAACTTTCCGATTGGTGAAAATACATAAACAAACAAAAGACTCGTTCCGAATAGAATCAAAGCTACTGCTAGTTTACTTTGTTGGATGACTTCCCATCATGTGATTCACGAATTTCTAACAAATTTCCCCTTCCTATTGCAAGTATAAGGGTCCTTAAATTCAATGTAGAATAATTGAGATCTAAAACAATCAAATTTAATAATAGGGTAAAGGACAATTTATCTTTGAAATATGAACTATTCCTTTTTAGCTTGTTATCGCTTATTTTAACTATAGAAGGATAAAATTAAAATTTATCACAAAAAGTTAAAGTGGATTGACAAAATGATATACAAATTGATATGTAATATGTCATGTTTACGTATCAATCACATATTGACAATAATAAAAAAATTAAAAAGATACATGGTACATTTTGATAGAATTAAAATGTAATATTTATTTTTAACAATTAAATAATTAAAAAATAAAAAAGCCTTTGCCGCCATTGTCGACGAGCGGCGGTGGCCGACCACCAACCTCTGCGATGATGGCGGCTGTAAAAATGATGAAAATTTATATTATTGATTCTATTTTTTTTCTTATTTACACAATAATGATGTCATTTTTAACTAAAAAAAATATTAGAAGACGAGAAAACAAGATGGAGAGTGCGGTGGTCACTGTTGTCCTACTATCTAATGGTGGGACGGTGACTTGTACTACCAATAAAATCGACGAATGCCAATCTTTTTAATGGTGATGACAGTGTAAGTCATTGTCTTGTTGTTTGACAGTGGGGTGGCAGTGGCCCCTACCCTATCCACCTTATTTAATTGCGGTCTAGTATTTGTTTTGATTGAAAATAACTCTATCATTGTGTAGATTAAAAAAAATATGATGTAATGATATAAATTTTGATTATTTTTATAACTGCCACCGTTGTCAGAGGTTAAATACTATTGCTCGCCGAAGTTGGTGGCAGAGAATATTTTTATTTTTATAATTACTTATTTAATTATAAAATAAAAATTTAAAAATAAATACTAAAATTTTAAACTTATCATAGTATACCGCATGGGGCGGTGACTTGCACTACCAATAGAATCGGCGAATGCCAATCTTTTTAGTGGTGATGATAGTGTAAGTCATTGTCCTGTTGTTTGACAGTGGGGTGGCAGTGGCCCCTGTCCTATCCACCTTATTTAATTGTAGTTTTGAAAATGACTCTATTATTACATAGATTAGAAAAAATGTGATGTAATGATATAAATTTTGATTATTTTTATAATCACCACCGTTGTTAGAGGTTGGACACTATTGCTCGCCGACGTTGGTGGCGGAGAATATTTTTAATTTTTTAATTACTTATTTAATTATAAAATAAAATTTTAAAAATAAATACTAAAATTTTAAACTTATCAGAGCATACTGCATGTTTATATTTTTTAAAAAAATTTAATTTTATTATTATACCACTTAAATTTTAATAAGAGTAACAATGCTATTGTATAGCAAAATGAGCTTTTTCATCCAAACAAACGGTAATAAATTAATAGATTGAGTCAAAATTGAAATATTTAATGTAAAAAAAAAAAAATTAAATATTAAACCATATTTTAAAAATAAAATTATCAATTTTCAAGATAAATAAATAAATAAAATTATCCTTTACCCTTTATAACAATAGCAATCAAACTTAGGGCCGGCTTCCTCCCATATTCTATGAACATTTATCTTTCCTGGAAAGTCTATAAGCTAATAACCACACGTAATCCAATAATATAATAGATCAAATTAAATAAAATAAGGAATTAAAAAAATACCTTGCTGTTTCAGGCATCATCATACGCCAATAATAGGTCAGAGCCGCCGGAATTGCACCCAGCATCAGTATCAACCTCCATGCAATATCGGCCTCCTGTGGCGTCCGATCAATTGATGCATTTGATGCCCTCTCGAATATTTTACAAACCACCATCGTCACCGTTGAACTTGCCAAAATACCAAAACCCTGCATGGAAAACACTGCTGCTACGAAGGCGCCACGTGTCCTCTTGTTGGCAAACTCCGACATGATGGTAGCTGACAAGGGGTAATCCCCACCAATCCCAACACCCAACAAGAACCTGAAAAATCCTAGACTCCCGAGAACACAGTTCTTTGTTGTACAAATTGAGAATCCACATCCGATGGAGCTCAGCACCATCAGCATCAGTGCAAGCCCGTACACGTGTCGCCTTCCGACTCTGTCACCGAGCCTACCGAACACCAGTTGACCAATAACCGTTCCCACAAAGGCTATGGCTATCATGGCAGAGACGACGGAGTTTGGGATTTTGTGTCGCCGTTCCCGGTCATCTGCATGATCGTAATACACCCGTCCGATGAGTCTCAGGACGGGAGTGATGCAGAAGAGATCATAAGCGTCGGTGAAGAGTCCCATGCCGGCTATGATGATGGCTTTGAAGTGATAGTATTGGGTTTTTGCAGAGTCAAGCGCAGAAAGGACTTTCAAAGCCATTTTTTATTATGAATTCTTGAGGCTGTTTAGTTGATGAACATATGATTTTTGGAATTATATAGAAACTAAGTGATTCATTAGGATACGAAAGTCTAAGAAACATTTATTATTAGTTTCTTTAAAGACGAAGTTGATGTGATCCAATGGAATGTAAGGTTGACAATTATGAAGGTTTAAGTCTATGATTCCACGAAGATGCGAATAATCAGTTCATTTGATGTTCCATTTTAGCATAATTTATTGACTTGGTTTTCACTTTTCATATGAAGACTTTAATCCTGGGCTTCATTTTGATGATGTGATGGGTGAGTGTTTGAGCTAATATGTTACTTAGGTTCGACGTTGGTTGTTGTTTGTGAATTTTATGACAGTTTCTGTCTCTTGATTTGAGTTTCTTTCTCATTTAATTAACTAACTTAGAGTTAATTGACCAATAATTAAATGCCCTGTGTAACATATTTGCTGGTTTCCTATGGGATGAGAATTATTCATCATTCAATTAATTTATATATTTTAACAATAGCTGTCGTCTACTATTTGCAAAAATAGATAAAAATCTTCTTCAAATATGAATTCATTTAATTCTTATACAGTTGTATGATACATGAACATTGTTAATTAATACCCAAGTATGTAATACTATTTTTCGTATAATTTATTCTCAAATTTTTTATATTGATGTGTGACACTTAATAATTTTTTCTCTTTCAATAATTACTAAGATAATATGGTATATAAGTTAGCACATGACTTGAGATATGAAATTTGGGATCAATTTTGGGACTCCTACCTATTTAGTATGCTTTGGTCTTCATCATTTAAGATTAATTATGTTTTACATCCGATCATATATATATATGTATACATATTGATAAAAATAATAGCAGTAATATTTATTTGATACACATATTCTAATTGAACTTAAGTTATATCTTAATTTATATTTTTTAAATAATGATGTGTTAAGTAATTATTGGGTGATAAAATAATATAAATTTTAAAATTATTTTTCACACTTAATAATTACTTACCATATTATTATTTAAAATATTTAAAATTATTTTTTATTATTACTACTAAGAAAGATAGGTTGTTTGATAGAAAGCACCAATAGAAGTTTAAATACATTTTAGTAGGTAGTAATCCCTGTCCTTGGGGCTGGAGACCCATATTTTTCCATCGGTCATGCTGACCTTTTACAGTGACACTTCTTTGGACTCTTTGTTTAAATTAATAAGAAATTGACGTCAACCAAAGGATAGCAACAATAATTGAACGAAATTCCACAGAGCACCAAGAATTCTCCTCCTTTAATTATTGGCTAATTTTCCTTTGAAACGCTAGACTTGATGGTGAGATGAAAGAGTTGACTTTGTCCAAGATTTATTTCTTACATTGACTCACCGAGAACATCCAGGATTTAATTTAATGGTAAAATGCAGTACTTACTGTGATGGTTGAAAAACACATATTAGAATCATTATATTCCTTTCTTCATTTTCTTCCTTTTAGTTTTAGATTCGAATACCATCCCAATTTAATGCTATAAAACATTTTAATGAGATTTTGAATGATGACTTTTAACATTTTTCAATAACTTAAAATTATTTTATTTTATTTTATTCTTATTAAATATCAAAATAAATATATTTTTTAATTAATTAAAATTTAAAATGGAGCTTAACCTCAACCCCAAATTTAAAGCTTTTTTAGTTGTCCCATTCAAATTAAATTATAATAAAATAAATAAAATAAAGATGACATTTGAGTGCTTGTTTCAATGATAAATTTTGTGCACTTCCTTGGTCTTAATTAAAAATTTGAGTTCTGAGAAATATTAAAATAGTGTAATTATTCATCTTTTTGTGAGAACTTTATATTTCGAGTAGTGTTTGTATAAAAGATATAAAATTATGTTGTAATATGTGTGTAAAAGATATAAAATGATGCTCTTTTAATCCCGATGGTATAGTTTGATATAATTATTCTAAGTTATATAGTTTGATTTAATTATTCGTCCCTTCACAAGTAGTGTAATGACTTTATAATTCGGGTAGTGTGTGCGTAAAGAATATAAAGTGATACTCTTAATGATCCTGATTATATAATTTAATGTAATTATTCTTCCCTTTGTGGATGGTATAACTATTCTCCCTTTTTGTGGGAGATTTATAATTTGAGTAAAATGTACATAAAGGATGTAAAATGATACTCTTGATAATCCTGATTGTATACTTTGATGTAATTATTTCTCTCTCAGTTGTATAATTTGATATAATTATTTCTCTTTTTGTGGGGGGAGTAGTATAAATTCAAGTGAGATATGTATAAAAAAAAAATAAAATTATAGTATAATTTAATATAATATTAGTAACAATGTGTATCAAAATTAAAATAAAATAAAATAAATTAAAGATACTGTTGAAAAATTGGTGATTCAACAATTTTAGTTGGACAAAAATTAAGATGAATACCAAAGTGAAGAGTTACAAGAAGTTTAGAACGTGTGGGACACGTATAGAGAAGTTTAGGACGTGTGGGACACAAAGAGAGAAGTAAAACGGGACTTGAAAACGCAAAGGAAATGAAAAAAATCACAGAAGAAGCTTCCAGCGCCGGGGCGCCCAGGGTTGAGCGCCGCGGCGCTCAACACAGAAGACCAGCGCTGCGGCGCCCAGACGCGTCAGGATATCCGTTTTGGTTCGGGATTTCGAGTTTTGAGAAGTTTTGGACTTCTAAAACAAGTGGACTCTTACTCCAACAAGGAATAGGGATAGTAGGCACGAAATACACCCTATATAAACACTTGTAAATCCTTGTTTAAGGTTAAACATTTAAGGTTTCAAGATGTAACCATAAGAGAGAATAGAGGAGTTAGGTAGGCACTAAGTGCGTGGTGCACTAGGGTGTAACCTTTGGGGAGTGTTTTTTCTTTAGGTTCTTTGAGTGAATAAAAGAGAAACACCATAGATCCTTTTGGCTTAGATGCTCAGGTTATTCTTGTATTCTTTATAAAACTCTCTTATAAGGAGATACTAAGAGGTATTGGGGAGTCATGATGATCAATGGTAGATACTTAGAGGTCTCTATGAGAGATACTAAGGCGTCTTGTGGGATCATTGATGATGTAAGAAGATATTTAGTGATTTATTTTAATAATAAGAAGCTGGATCATAGATCCTCCGTGGACGTAGGTAATTTTAGGCCGAACCACGTATATATTATGTCTTGTTGATTGGTTTATTTTTTTTATCTTTATTGGTGTGTTAATCTTATGTATTCTTTCTTATAGTATTAAGTTATAATTTTTTGTTGCACATAAAATAAAAGAGGTATCAAGATTGTGACTTAATTAATGTCATAAGAGTATTAAATTGAAGTGCATAACGTGATATCGACAACAAATACAAAAGGCTTCCACTAAATAAACGATTGTAATAATCAAACTTTTGAGTTTTTAACCAAAGTTAATAGAAAAAGAAAAGTATGTATTCAATTCTATCAACCCCTAAATAAGGCCTCTGCTTCCTAAATCAAGCGATTTGAATGATTGCATCACTTTGGTAGATGAGTGGAAGTCGATTTCTAACTTTTTGGTCTATTTTAAATTATTGTGATTTGTGAGTGAAGAATTGCTGATTTTTTTGGACTGCTTGCAAAGCTTATTGCATTATTTTCTAGAAAACCCAAAGGCTATGATTTTAAATGGCTCAACTACACGTTCCTATATTTTTATTGTAAATATAATAATATTTAAACATTCTTTAAACATTTGAACTTTTTCACAAATACAAATTTTAAATAAGACAAGTTATTTTGTTGCTAATTTATCATTATCATCATCAATGCAACACCTTTTATGTCAATGGGACGTTCAATATATTATCTTATTAATAGATTAAGTGAAGTACAAGGGATTACAAAGACCAAAAGTTATCAAATCACAAACTCTAGTAAAAGCGCATAATGAAAGCAACAATTTCAAGTTCCTCATTTATTTAGAAAATTAGCTTTCTGAACCTTAGAAAGAAGAGAATCCTACTGAGTAATTCAACCTCATATGTTAGCAAGAGTATTAGCACTCCTTTGAAGAAAGATGTGGGAACTTGGTTGAAGCCTTTAGCACTTCTATTCAATATTTTGATTAGTTCATATTGGATGCGTGAAAAAAATTTGGGGTTTATTTCTGTTATTTTTTAATTTTGGTTAATTACCAAAATAGTGTGTCTTGGTGTTCAATTAAAAAAAAGTTAAATTTAAATCTTTAAATGTTAAAAGTTATTTGTCAAAATTTTGTATGAAAATAATGATTAAAAATCATGAAGAAAATAATTTAGAGTTGAACCAATGAGAAGAAACATGTGTTTGAAGGTGCAAAAATACAAAAAAATAAGAAAACACAAAACAAAGGATGAATACCACAACTTTAAAAAGCCATCGTAATAGTGTCAATTTCAAAATGTGTGGTGTTGTGATGCCTAAGATTTGGCATTGCGAAGCCAACACCTAATGTCGCAACACCATGGCATCTAAAAGCTGGTGCCACTACATTAATGCGATATGTCCCGAATTTTAAGGACTCTTAAATTATTTTTGTTGGAAAAAAGTTTTTAAAATATTTTTTAATACTTTATAAAGTACATGACTTACATATACTAATCAATAATAAAGTATTATAATTACATATAGTTATAATATTTTTAATTAACCATTAAACTTAAGTTAAATTTGTGAGTTACAATATTTATATATTATTATTATTTGGGGGAGAGTTACAAGTATTTATTTATAATAATATTTTTATCATGGAGTTATAATATTTGAGTATTTTTATTATATGAAGTTACTATATATTAAATTAATTTTATGAATTATTGAGTTATTATTTAGACTACCTATCACTATATAAATGAGGCTAATCTTTCATTAGAATTAGTGTGTGTGAAAGTGAACAAGAGAAGAAAAAATTAAGAAGTAGAAAAAAAAAGAATTATTTTATATATGTGTATTATGTATATACTCTTTAAAATTATGTAATTTTTCATCTTGTATTTTTGAGCAAATTTAACAATGAAAACTTAGTATAATCTTTTACTAATTGTATTTATTAAGAAGAGTGGCTGTAAGTATAAGGTTGAATCTTGGAGTCATATAGATCCATCACTATCCGCATAAGGGAATGACTATTTGACTTTAGAACAATATTCAATGGCATGCCTCTT
Source organism: Ailanthus altissimus (assembly GCA_946807835.1). Classification (NCBI taxonomy): domain Eukaryota; kingdom Viridiplantae; phylum Streptophyta; class Magnoliopsida; order Sapindales; family Simaroubaceae; genus Ailanthus; species Ailanthus altissimus. The sequence goes on along the minus strand of OX327691.1, from coordinate 25,835,267 downwards.
TATACTCAATGTTAGGTTCTATCTTTTCTTAATCTTTCTTTATATTTAATTTTTGTTTTGTTTATTGATAATTTCTATCTTGCAAATATTTAACAATAGATGTATTAATATATGGTTTAATATTTAAAATAAATTTTATCCAACAGTTTTAAACACCCTATCTTATTCTAATTTGTATTAGGGTTAACTTAAAATATATGTAGGCTATATAAAAATCTTGTTTTGACTTGAAAAAAAACCACCGTCGTTATAGAATTGAGAAATCAATTACAATTCCTATAAAAAGAAAGTTTTTTGTAATTCTTATAAGAGTACTAAATCATGTAAATTGTTGTGTATTTTTTCCTTATTACTTTTTTTATTCTCTTTTACTTTCTTTGTTGCTATAATATCATACATGTTTTCGTCAACAATTTGATTAATAAAAGAATGAAATCTAATTTGTTTTTTTTTTTTACTTTTTCTTTTTGCATACATTACAAAAAATTACTTAAGACAAAGTTTGTTATGGTTAAAACAAGTCACTTTTAGCAATATAATATAATATATATATATATATATATATATATTTCATGGCTAAATGTGCGTCAACCAAACTAACATAATTCCACCCAATTATTAATAATAATTTTAGCCATAAATTATTCGTGACTAAAAATATCATATCTAACCATAAATTTTTTGTGGCTAAAATAAGTCATTTTTAACCACAAAACTTATGACTAATAATATGTGCATCAATTTCTTTCAATCCTCACCCAACTATTAGCAATGGTACTGGTCACAAACAATTTGTGATTTAAGAAGTCATAATTAGCTATGATTATCGTGACTAAATATATATATATATATATATATATATATATAATATGTTGATACGTAGAATCAAAATATTATTATGGCCTATTTATATTAAATTTTTTGTAACACAATTCAAAATTTTGGGTTTAAAATGGACTAATTCACATCTAAAGGAAGGAATCTACCCACTTTTGTGAACTTTGAGATTGAAGATTATAGTATTCGTGTAAGTGAATTGTATTCGTGTCATGTTAATATAGAGTATTAATAAATTTTTATTATATTCATATACAATTTATTTATGTAAACGAATCAGATTCTCAAATACATATTCGATTGATTTAATATACGAATTATATGATACGACATGATTAAACACATTTAAATAAATATATCAAATTAAATTCATTTATACAATTATATACGATTCGATTTGTTTATGATTATATTCGTTTAAACGAGTAATAACACTAAATTTGATTTGTTTACATAAATATTTAATTATAATATAATTAATTGTGACTTGAACAAATAAATATTTAAATAGACACGAATTCGACTCATTTAATAAACGTGACTTAAATGAATTAGTGAATTGTAAATCTCAAACACGTATTCAACAAAATTAATAAATGGATAATACGAAATTGATCCATTTATTAATTGTGTTAATTTTCTCTACTCATATTCACTTAAAGTATGTCAAATTTATGTTGAATAATCATATCGTAATTTATTTTGCCACTTATATTTTTTTTCTTGACTATGTCTTGTTTAAGAAAGTCCTCTTTAGTTGTTAAATATTATTTCTTTCTTATCTTTCTCCCACAATTTCCTTCTTTACAATTCTTTTCCTTTTTTGCCTTGGGCTGTTGCCGTTCCTCCATGGAAGTTCTGGAGGAGATTACTTTGGTGTTTGCAAAACAGAAGTCTGAATTTATTGACTTCAGCATTACCTGTGCAACAGACTCTTATGTCAGAAAAAAAGGTCTTTTGTTGCAATTCTAAACTTTAGGCTTGATTTAGCTACACCATGTTAATTGCCTTTGCCTCATCTTCGGAGAGACAATATTATTGTTACGATTAATCAGGATACTTACAAGCGTTGGATTTAAGTAAAACTAATCTCATCGGTCGTTTTATGTTGATAAAAGATTCAAAACTAATTAAGGTCGATGCTCCTAAAGATTATTTTAATACTTTATGAAAACTGAAGGACTCCTGGGATATTTTTCCCATGCCCGAAGGGTTCTATGCATTGCACTTCTCGAATGTCCAAGATATGCAGAGGATATGGGACAGAGGCATCTGTATTCGTATGTCAGTCTATATTGCTTGTACTAGTGGAAGGCTGATTTCATTCTCTATACTACTAAGATTTAAACTTACGCATAAGTTTGGATTGGCATTTATGATTTAAGTTTGAGTATTGATGCCCGAAAATGATTATAGGAATGGCTAGAGAGTCGGGTTTGCCTCTTCAGCATGATAAGGCCATAATAAGAGAGGGCACGTATAGGTATTATGCTAAAGATTTAGTGGAAGTGAATTTGGTAGTTTCCTTACTACAATATCTTCGTATGGAAATAGATGGTATCGAATTTCATGTTGAAGTTTCTTATGATAATTTGCTTCCCAAATGTAATATTTGTGGAGTTATTCATCATGATATTGTTGTGCCAAGAAGCGTTAAAACAACAATTAGCACAATATACAAATAAAGAAAGAACACTAAATTTAACGAGGTTCAGTAATATTACCTATGTTTTTAGGCGCTGCTCGAACAAATTCACTATCTTCAAGAGAAGTTACAAAATTTTTGGGCCACAATACAAATTCTCAAACTATTTGGTCAAACTGTAAATATTCAAGTAGTAGGGCCAATACTATAATTATGTAAATAATAGGGTATTACTACGAATGTCCAAAAATAAAAGAAAATTTGGATTCTTACAACTTTCAAGGGCTTAAATGTAAAATCTTTGAACTATGAGGTTCTCATAAAGAGATCCTACAAATAGAGGGAGAGAAGAGAATTATTTCAAAAGTACACTTAATATCAAAAAGGGTCTTGTCTTATATAGGCTTAATCAAATCACCCTCATGCCATCTCCCACTAATGTGGGATTGGCTCAATTGGCATATAGCCAATTTTCAACAAATCTTTACCTTGGTGAATATGCCAATCCTTTACAAAGTTATATTTTTTTAAAAAATTCTCTATCCAAATGCAGCGCCTTCAAATTTGCGCCTAATGTTGCTTTGAAACTCGAACTATATTGATAAAGTCCAAACAATGATTGAGCTTGATCGTTGTCACCATTTTAGTCAATATATCTGCGGGATTCTTGACAATCCCAATCTTCTGGAGTAAGATTCTTCCTTCACTAATAATCTCCTACACAAAATGATACCGATCATTAATAGGCTTCGTTCGAACATGGTATACTGTATTCTTCGCTAAATGAATAGCACTTTAACTGTCAGAATAAACATGAATTTTCTTTTGACAAATTTCCAACTCATCCAGCAATCCCTGTAACCAAATAACTTCCTTCACAGTCTCTGTAACTACCATGCACTCTGCCTCTGTAGTAGACAAAGCAACTGTAGACTGTAAAGTAGACTTCCAACTCATAGGTGTTCTCGCAAGAGTAAACACATAACCGGTTCTTTAAATTTCGTTCAAGTCCCTATAATTAACAATAATGCACATAAATAGCCATCTATTCTCATAAAATCATAAAATATCAATAATAAAAATATGAGAAAATATATGACAAATTTGCCCTTATCACTTCACCTAAATCTTTCATCTCAAACTCTCGGTTCAACCGAGTCTTCAAAATTTCAATTTTCTCAACATTCATTGAATCTATCAACATGTCATCGATATATAAAAGCAGATAAATGAAAGAACCATCATGTAGCCTCTGAAAATACATAATGATCAAATTTGCTTTTTGTATACCTCTGATCCATCATAAACCGATCAAATCGCTTATACCACTGCCTCAGTGATTTTTTTAATTCATAAAGCGATCTTTTCAGTTTGCAAACCAATTTTTCCTTACTAGCAACTTTGAATCCCTCTAGCTGAGTCATATAGATTTCTTATTCCAATTCACCATGTAAAAATGCAGTTTTTACATCAAGTTGAATTAGTTCCATATTTAACTGAGCTATCAAGGCCAATAAAATTCTAATGGAAGAATGTTTCATAACTAGAGAAAATACCTAATTGTAGTCAATTCCTTCCCTTTGCGCATAACCTTTAGCCACCAACCTTGCCTTGTAACAGATATCTTTCTTGTCAGAAAATTCATCTTTCTTTGCGTATACCCATTTGCACCCAATTGCCTTCTTACCCTTTGATAGTTGAGCTAGCTTACAGGTTTCATTCTTTTGAAGAGACTACATCTCTTTCTCTATAGCTGCCTTCCACCGATCAACTTCAGAATAGTTGGTTGCCTCTTTATAAGTGGAAGGAACATCATCATCTACAACTGAAAATGTATAGGCCACCATATTAACAAATCAAGCAGGTCTCCGAATCTCACGTCTTGGCCTATTTACTGCAATAGTTTTTATTGCTGTTGAGGTTCATGAGTAGAACCTTCTCCATCATCTCCCAAAACTACCTCTGTAATAAAAGTACCATTATCTGTTTCTACAAATTTAACCGGGTTCAATGTAGTTGTTTCTAACTCCACTTGTTGTTAAGTACGCTCTACCTGTTACGGAGTACTATTCACTGTTGTCTGGATACAATGTTACATCTTTACTGGATATAATATTTCTCGAACTCGGACACCAAAGATGACATTCTTTCACTCCTAAAGAAAATCCTAAGAAAATTATTTTTTGGCCTCTGGAATCTAGCTTCGATTCTTTCATATGATAATATGTAGTGGAACCAAATACATGTAAAGAATCATAATCAAAAACAGGTTTTCTAGACCAAACTTAAAATGGAGTTTTATCACCAATAGCAGCTGACGGTAGACGATTAATGAGATGACACGCATAAATTACAGTCTCAGTCCAAAACTCTTTACCCAATCCCGCATTGAGCAACATACACTGAACTTTCTCTAGCAATGTCTGGTTCATGCGTTCTACCACCCTATTCTATTGCGGTGTACCTCTTACAGTAAAATAACATACAATACCCTCATATTGACATAATTTCAAGAATTGATCACTGCAATACTCACTACTATTGTCTGTTCTAAGATGCCTGCTTTTTCTGCCTGTTTATGTCTCAACTATCTTTTTCCATTTAAAGAAAGCACTAAATACATCATCTTTAGATTTCAAAATGTACACCCAAGTTCTTCTAAAAAAGTTATCAACAAAAATAATATAGTAGCGCAAACCTCTTATAGATGTAGTCTGAGAAGGTCCCTATACATCTGAGTGAACATAATCAAGAATACGTATTATGAATAGCAGTGTCAAACTTCATTCTCTTCTTCTTTCTCAGAACACAATGCTCACAAAAGTCTAACTTGTAAGTCTTCGTACCTTTCAATAAGCATTTTTTCACTAAACTGAATAAGGCTTTCTCACTTGCATGCCCCAACCGCATATGCCATAATCTAGTGATCTATGAATCTGCATCATTATCAGAAACCATGGCCGCTGATCTAATCACTGTACTACCATTATAGTAATACAAGTTGTTCCTCTTAGTGCCTATCAATGTCACAAGAACCCCTGAAGTAACCCTCAGAATTTTATCTCGTATAGATACAGTACAACTTTTAGATTCCAAGGCTCTCAAAGAGATGAGATTCTTCCTCAACTTCGGTATATACCGGACTTCTGTCAGAACTTTAGTTGATCCATCATCATTTTTCAACCGGCTTGAACCTATCCCAACAGTATGACAACTATTATTATTGCCCATATATACAACTCCACCATTAAGCTCTTCAAAATTAAAAAACCATTCTCGATGTGGACACATATGATAAGTACAACCCCGAATCCATAATCCATTAGTCAGAACGAGACGTGGATGAATGACCACTTAAACAAAAATCTAACACACTAACATCGCTTACGCTCTCAACAATACATGCATAAGAAACATACATATCTTTTTCTTTCATTTTCAACTTCGGACAATCTTTCTTCCAATTCCCTTTCTTTTGACAAAAGGCACACTCATCTTTTCCTACTCTACCCCTTGACTTAGATTTTTCTCTTTTTTCTGGTTTTCTACTCTAGCTACGTCTTCTTACTGTCAATGCTTCTACTGACTCGTCTCTATGTTCTCTCTAATCATTTCTACGGATTTCATAGTTTGTCAAAAAAGAATAAACTTCTTCAAATGACAATTTATCTTTCAATGGATGAGAGTAATACATAAATAATCTAATTCATCTGGAAGAGAACCAATCAATAGCATAACTTTTATTTCATCTTTGAAGGTTTCTTCTAAATTTAATAAATCAGCAATTAACTTATTAAATTCATCAATATGAGAACTGATACTCGTACTTTATCTCAACTAAAGATGAAATAATCTCTTCAATAGATACAGCCGATTCTTATTGCTTTTCTTCATATATTTATTTTCGAGGGCCTTCCACAATGCATTGGCAGACTTTTCTTTGATGAATGGATACTTCTGCTCTCTACACAGAAAAGAACGAATCAACCCACAAGCTTTTATATTAAGCCTGTTCCAGTCCGTCTCCTTGATATCTTTTGATTTTATTTCTTCTAGAATTATATCCAAGTCTTGCTGACATAATCCATCCAACACCTTACTCTGCCATAAGCCAAAATTATTCTGGCCATCAAATTTTTTCACATCTATTTTTGCACTAGATATTGTCACTGTCCTCATCGATGTAGATGATGATGATGTCATAGCTACCTCACACAAATGAGCTCGATACGCAATATCACAAATAACCAAGCTTCACTAAATAATTATATCCAATAACTAGCAATAAAAAATTTACCAACCCAGAATGGTAGTAAGTGTTCAACAGAAAATAGCCACTCACCGTCCTAAACCTGGGGCTTTGATACCACTTGCTCCAAGAAGCGTTTAAATAACAATTAGCATTATTACCAATTGTTATGCTGATAATCAATAATGCTAGCAATACCACAACGAGGTAACCAGCCATCCAACACAATATGCAAAGAAAAAAGAAAGAACACCAAGTTTAACGAGGTTCGGTAATGTTACCTACGTCCTCGGGCGCCACTAGAATAAATCCACTATCTTCAAGAGAAGTTGTAAAATTTTTGAGCTACAATATAAATTCTTAAACTATTGGGTCAAACTGCAAATACTCAAGTAGTATGACCAATACTGTAATTACTCAAATAATAGAGTATTACTACAAATACTCAAAAATAAAAGAAAATTTGAATTCTTACAACTTTCAAGGGCTTAAATATAAAATCCTTGAACTATGAGTTTCTCATAAAGAGATCCTACAAATAGAAGGGGAGAAGAGAATTATTCCAAAGGTACACTTAATATCAAAGAGGGTCTTATCTTATATAGGCCTAACCAAACGACCCTCGTACCATCTTCTACTAATATAGAATTGGCTCAATTAACATATAAGACAATTTTCACTAGATACAACATGATGTAAATTCGTTAAGGATGGTGATGAAGGTGCTCATAAAACTCAAAAGCCTATTCAATTTTATAAATTTGTCAAAGTTAATAATCTTGTGGTAGGAACAAATTCCTTGCTGGATAATACTATCTTCTTGGAACAAACCGATCGACGTCACCCAAACTCTCATTCGACTTTGAAAGTCGGTAATTTCAAAAGCTTAATTAATGAAGATATCCTGGATCAGCAAGATGCTCCCCTTAAATCCCTGGAAAATATATTTTTGTCTCTAGTTCAAGATCAACCTCCAAATTTCGTGTATTCAGATTAATTATTTTTTGGAATTTTTTGGTGACGATTCAGGTCTTTCTCCTTCTCAGGTCAAAGTTGATAAGCATTCTAATTTGGTGAATTTGAGTGAAAACCCACTTCCAACAACTGATAACACTGGTTTGCTTGATCATCAGGAGTTAGTTGAACGTTTTGATGTTTTAGAAAATTTTGATATTAATGTTAATCCAGTTATCATGAAGAATTTGAAAAAAATTTCTAGATTCTCAATAAGGCTCTCATTGAAGATGGTTTTGAATTGGTGCTCATTAAATCCCAAAGTAAGTGCCTAAAAGCCAAAACAAAAAGGTATTGCAGAAATATACCTCTCGCATGGAAACAAAATTTCTTCTTTTAAATGAAAGTCCTTGTATGGAATATAAGGGGGTTGGCTAACCCAAGCTCTCAGCTTGAACTAACTGCTGGTAGCTGGCACACGATGCCAGCAATGTGCCAGCAATGGTGGACAACCATTTCTTGGCTGTCCACCATGCTAAACTCTTCTTATAAATGAGAGAGTTTAGCAATTTATTTTTCAATGTAAATTAGAAAGAGTTTCAAAAGCGTTGAGAGAGTTTTTGAGTGATTTGAGAGAATTGGGTGTATTGAGATTTTGGGATGTAAGGCTAAAACACTACAATACTTGTATTCTCTATTTTTAATAGTAAAAGATTCTTCTGTCTTTGCCCGTGGACGTAGGCTTAAAGCCGAACCACGTAATCTTGTGTTTGTCTTATTTTTATTTTCATTATTTTTCTCAATTTCGCTTTAGCTGCAACCTTGCATCACCCCTCAATTTCTTAACAAGTGGTATCAGAGCTTCTGGTTGAAGGAGGTCACTATTCATGTATATAGTTACATTTACGTATACAGGCACTGTTTATACGTACAGGTACTGTTCATACGTATGGGTACTATTCACGTGAAACAGTAGGAGCCGATCCTAGCAGAAAGCAGTTCGTGGTGAAAAGTAATGGCGGCAAAATACGAAGTTGAAAAGTTCAATGGAGGTAACTTTACATTGTGAAAAATGAAAATAAAGGCGATTTTAAGGAAAAACAAGTGCTTAAAAGCAATTGATGAAAGGCCTGCTGGTATCACTGATGATATCAAGTGGAATGAGATTGATAGTAATGCAGTTGCTGATCTGCATCTAGCACTTGCTGATAATGTGCTATCCAGTGTAGCAGAAAAGAAGACAACAAAAGAGATCTGAGATACTCTCATAAAATTGTATGAGGCCAAATCTTTGCACAACAAGATCTTTTTAAAAAGGAGATTGTATACTCTTCAAATGGCAGAATTCACTTCAGTGACAGAGCACATCAACACGTTAAATACTCTATTTTCCCAACTCACTTCCTTGGGGCATAAAATAGAGGCAGGTGAACATGCAGAGATTTTACTTTAAAGCCTACCAGATTCGTATGATCAACTCATCATCAATTTAATGAATAATATCCTAACAGACTTCTTAGTCTTCGATGATGTTATAGCTGCTGTGCTGGGAGAAGAATGAAGACGAAAAAATAAAGAAGACAAACAGGAATGTTCGCAGCAAATAGAAGTTTTGACAATGATGAGAGGTAAATCAATAGAACGTGGCCCCAGTGGGAGTCAAAATCATGGTAGACCAAAATTCAGAAGTAAAAAGAACGTCAAGTGCTTCCATTATGGCAAGAAAGGCCATCTGAAGAACGATTGCTGGGGATTGAAGAAAAGTGCAGAGGACAAACCGCAAGGGAATATTGCAAGCACCTGAGATGATGGTGAAATTTTATACAGTGAGGCAACAACAATTGTTGAAAGCAGAAAACGGTTCTCTGATGTATGGCTCATGGATTCTGGAGCTATATGGCACATGACTTCTAAGAGAGAATGGTTCCATCAATATGAACCTACCTCTGGAGGATCTGTATATATGGGGAACGAAATCGCTGGAATAGGATCTATCAAGATGGAGATGTATGATGGTACTGTTCGTATTATCCAGGAGGTGCGACATGTGAAAGGCCTCAAGAAGAATCTTTTATCACTGGGACAATTAGATAACACTAGTTATAAGACCCAAATTGAAAATGGGATAATGAAAATTCTCAAAGGCGCGCTTGTAGTAATGAAAGCAGAAAAGGTTGCTGCAAATTTATACATGCTTAATGGAGAAACACTGTAAGAAAGAGATGCATCTGTTGCATCAACTAGTTCAGCAGAAGAGTCAACGGTAATGTGGCATTACAAACTGGGTCATATGTCAGAACGAGGTTTGAAGATTCTCTCTTATCAAAATTTACTTCCTGAGCTTAAATCGGTTTATTTACCTTTCTGTGAGCACTGTGTCATAAGTAAGCAACACAGATTAAAGTTCAGCACATCTAGTTCTAGAAGTAAAGAAATTCTAGAATTGATTCACTCTGATGTTTGGCAAGCACCGGTGATATCCTTAAGAGGAGTGAGATATTTTGTATCATTCATAGATGATTACTTCAGGAGATGTTGGGTGTATCCAATCAAGAAGAAGTCATATGTGTTTGAAGCTTTCAGAATATTCAGAGCGCGGGTAGAACTTGAATAAAAAAAGAAGATTAAGTGTTTAAGGACAGATAATGGAGGAGAATATACTGGTGAGGATTTTATTGCATTCTGTCAACAAGAAGGCATTAAGCGACAATTCAGCACAGCTTACATGCCTTAGCAGAATGGAGTAGTAGAGCGGATGAACAGAACCTTGTTAGAGAGAACAAGAGCTATGTTGAGAACTGCAGGTTTAGCCAAGGCATTTTGGGCAGAAGCAGTCAAAATCGCCTATTATGTGGTAAATCGGTCACCATCAACAGCAATCGAGTTGAAGACACCAATGGAGATGTGGATTGGAAAACCAGTTAATTATTTTCGCCTTCATACATTTGAAAGTCCTGTGTACGTGATTTATAATCCCTAAGAAACAACGAAGCTGGATCCAAAATCTAGAAAATGTCTTTTCTTAGGATATGCTGATGGAGTCAAGGGGTATCGTCTGTGGGATCCCACTACCCACAAGGTCGTCATCAGCAAAGATGTGATATTTGCAGAAGATAAACTACAAAGGAATGATAAAGATGATAGCACAGTGAAAGAAAATCCAGAGACTACAACAGTACAAATGGAAAATAATCAAGTATAAGAAGATTCAGATTCTTCTGAAGCAGCACCAAAGTATGAAGAACAAGAACCAGTAGAGTCTGAGGTTACAGATGATCGTCGATCAACTCTTGAGAGACGACCACCATCATGGCACTCGTAGTATGTCATGGAGGCTCATGTTGCATATTGCCTTCTAACAGAGGATGGAGAGCCAACAACTTTTCAGGAGGCTTCTAAAAGTCAAGATGTTTCTCTATGGATGACAGCAATGTAAGAAGAGATTGAAGCCTTGCATAAGAACAAAACATTGGAGCTGGTTGCACTACCACGTGGAAGAAAAACACATTGGAAACAAATGGGTCTACAAGATCAAACGAGATGGCAATGACCAAGTGGAGCGGTATCGTGCAAGATTGGTGGCGAAAGGTTATGCTAAAAAAGAAGGTATTGACTTTAATGAGATATTTTCCCCTATGGTTTGACTCACGACAGTCAGAATAATCCTAACAATGTGTGCTACATTTGACTTACATCTAAATGTAAAGACAGTTTTTCTTCATAGAGAACTTGAAGAAGAAATTTATATGCTTTAACCAGAAGGTTTTAAAGAAGAAGGAAAAGAGAACTTGGTTTGCAGGTTGAACAAATCTTTGTACGGTTTCAAACAGGCGCCGAGGTGTTGGTACAAGAGATTTGATTCCTATATCATCAGCCTTGGATACAACAGACTTAATTCAGACCATTGTACATACTACAAAAGGTTTGAAGATGATAATAATTTCATTATTTTACTGTTGTACATAGATGACATGTTGGTGGCAGACCCCAACAAAGATCGAGTCCAAGAATTGAAGGCACAATTGGCTAGGGAATTTGATATAAAGGACTTGAGACCAGCAAACAAGATTCTAGGGATGCAAATTCACCGAGACAGAAATAACATGAAGATTTAGCTTTCTCAAAAGAACTCCTTAAAGAAAATCTTGTGGCGCTTCAACATGCAAGATTGTAAGCCAATTAGTACCACACTCCCTGTTAATTTCAAGTTATCCTCTAAGATGTGTCCTAGCAAAGAAGCAGAGAGGAATGAGATGTCTCGAGTACCGTATGCATCAGCAGTGGAAAGTTTAATGTTCGCTATGATTTGTACCAGACCAAACATTGCACAAGCAGTGGGAGCAGTTAGTAGATATATGGCGAATCTTGGTAAAGAGCATTGGGGTTGTGTCAGGAGGATCCTTAGATACATTAAAGGTACCTTAGATGTTGCTTTATGTTATGGAGGATCAGATTTTATTGTTAAGGGCTATGTGGATTCAGATTTTGCAGTAGACCTTGATAAAAGAAAATTCATTACTGGTTATGTGTTTAAACTTGCAGAAGGAGCTGTAAGCTGGGTTTCAAAACTGCAAACTGTTGTGGCATTATCTACTACAGAAGCAGAATATATGGCAGCTACATAAGCTTGCAAGGAAGCAATTTGGATACAAAGATTACTGGAGGACCTCAGGCATAAGCAAGAGAGAGTTGAATTGTTTTGTGACAGTCAGAGTGCCTTACACATTGTAAGGAATCTAGCTTTTCATTCAAGAACGAAGCACATAGGTGTTCAATATCACTTTGTTCGTGAAGTGGTAGAAGATGAAAGTGTGGATATGAAAAAAATTCATACAGATGATAACCTAGCAGATGTGTTGACCAAGCCCACTAATACCAACAAGTTTGTATGGTGCAGATCCTTGCATGGCCTAGCAGACACCTAGGCAACATGACTTTGGCGAAGAATAAAGAATGGTGTGGAGACTTGATTGATTCTTAATCAAATCTTCAAGTGGGAGAAATGCTGGTAGCTGGCACCGTCTACATAATTGCTAGCACATGGTGCCAGCAATGGTGGACATGGCTGTCCACCATGCTAAACTCTCCCTATAAATGGGAGAGTTTAGCAATTTATTTTTTAATATAAATTAGAGAGAGTTTCAAAAGTTTTGAGAGAGTTTTTGAGTGATTTGAGAGAATTGGGTGTATTGGAGTTTTAAGTTGTAAGGCTAAAATACTATAATATTTATATTCTCCATTTTTAATAATAAAAGATTCTTCTGTCTTTACCCGTGAACGTAAACTAAAAGTCAAACTACATAATTTTGTGTTTGTCTTATTTTTATTTTCATTATTTTTTATAATTTCACTTTAACTATAACCCTACATCACCTCTTAATTTTTTAACACTAACAAATTTATTTTGAGCTAATAATTGCTATTTCTAAACCTTTAATTTATTTTTGTACCACCACTCACTCCTTTTGAAGGCGTTTAAATATTTCTCTTGTTGGTATTGCTCTGTTAATCAACCTCATAAGTTATACGTGTCATGTTTTGATAGTTTTGATAATGTTACTATTAAGGCCAAAATCAATGATGGTTTCTGTTTGTGTTAGAAGGCGGATTTTTTGGGATGATTTGATTGAGTTGACCTCTAATATTCAACGTCCTTGCCTTATGGTTGGCAACTTTAATGCTATTTTGGGTTCTTACGAACAATTGAGTGACTCTCATCTCGGTTCTTCATCTTGTTCTCATTTTAGTAATTTTATTGCTTCTTGCAATTTATCTCACCTTTCTATTTCTAGTCTTATGTATTCTTTGGTAAGAACTACTATCTGTGGTTGCAAGGAGCGTCGTTTGGATCATGCTCTTTGTGACTCAAGTTGGCTTAATTTTTGGGCTTTTTCGCATTAGTCGGTGTTGCTTAGAGTTGTCTTGGGTTATTCTCCCTTTCTTATTTCTTGTTGCCTACTATTGAGACTGGTCCTAAGCTTTTTAATTTTCAATCTATATGGCTCCTTCGTACAGATTTCGGGAAAACAATGCGGACTTGATGACTAATTTGGGCCTTCGTTACTGTGATTTTTATTAGTGGGATTCTCCACTTCTAAAGTTCATAATTTTAGAATGCGAAATGCTTATAGTTATCCGTCCTATAAATTTATTGAGTTTGTAGGTTTGTTTGTTTTTTCATGCCTTTATGTCCTTTTATTTAGTTTCTTCTTTGGCTGTTTGAGCTTTATGATCATTTTGAGGAGTTCATAATATATTTCCCTCGTTCTTTAGGTTCATTTAAAAGAAAAGTTTATACATATGGTAACAAAAAAAAAATTATACACGCAGAAGCTCTACATGTGAGAACTACACAGTTTGCACAAGAAAGGTTTAGATTCTACCATACCTTAACCACAAAATCTTACAACATCACGAATTTTTTTGATATGGAACATACATTGACAGCGGAATTATGCTCTCTAGGAAGCAGCAACTTCATTCCGAGATGAATTTGTCCGCATACCAAAATTTGGAAGACATCTGAGAAAACAAAGTCCAGTGTTTTCGCCTGCATTCTCATTCTCTTCCAGCGATCTACCCATAGTTTCAAGCGTGAAAGACTGCGTCACCGCCATTCCCAGGAAGCAAACCCCACCTAGAATAATCAGTGCTATTGTCATTCCAAAGGCATTCGGATTACCATTTTCCTCATTTTTTTGCGAAGCCCACAAAAAGCCTATCGTCCCAATTATGGCGCCTATTTTTCCACAAGCCCCGGAAATGCCATGACATGTTGATCTAAATCTAGCAGGAAAAAGTTCTGCAGGCACAATAAAAGTGGTGGCGTTTGGACCAAAGTTTGCAAAGAAAAAGGTTAGGCCATAGAGGAACACGAAACCGAAATTTGTGTGTTGGTTCCAGTAATTGCGATAAGGTATCCCAATGGCCAAATAAACAATTGCCATGAAGAAAAATCCCATGGACTGGATTTTGACTCTCCCAATGCGATCGATGAAATAGACAGTGACAAAGTAACCTGGAATTGTAGAACAGATTGCAACAATAGCTTGGAATCTGGCAATTTTAAACGCTTCTTGATACGCATTCATGGGACCGTTGTCAATGTATCGGTGGTATATTTGGGATTGGAAGAGGTTGCTGCTATAAAAGACAATATCAAGGAGCAGCCATGTGGTAGCACAAGCGAAGAGATCACGGCCATGTCGACGAAAGAATTGTTTGGAGAAGAGAGGATAAGATGGTGGTTTTGGTGGCAATGGATTCTCTTCTGTAATTTGACTCATTGAAACGCCTAACACTTTCTCCATATCTTTTGCTGCTTGCAGCGCATTTAGCTCCACCAAAGCTGTATATCTATCAAATTAAATAAAGATTGTAAGTGGAAGTTTTGAAACCATATGTATATCAGCTCAGCTGTTTTTGTTACGAGTCAAATCATATGCATACAGCTGCAGGATATATAACTGACCCCTCCTCCCATTATCGTAATCGAATACTGGAAACGGTATTTTAGTGCTTGTGTATTTCAAGTTTTATAAAAGTTTAGAACTACGGAATTATTTTATTTTATTTTTTGTCTTGCTACCGTAAAATGTGGCACACCTAAGCTCGAATATTCTATAATAAGTCAACTAAGTTCTTGCAAAAGTCTACAAGCAAGATAGAATTTTATAATCATAAAAATATATAAAGAGATTCAAAAAATTTAAGTACAGATTTTCTTTTAAATGAAATATGTTATTTTGTTTATACAACATCGATTTTGTATTAGACAAGACAATATTATATTGATTTGTCTGTACTGTAAAAATGTGTTCATGTCTGAAATAAAAAGTAAAATTTGAAAATAATATAATAAATGAAAAAAAAAAAGGTACCTTGCAGTTTCAGGCATCATCATTCGCCAGTAATATGTCAAAGCAGCCGGAATTGCACCCATCATCGTAATCAACCTCCAGGCAATATCGGCTCCGTGAGGTGTCCGATCATCTGACACGTTTGATGCACTCTCGAATATATTACAAACCACCATCGTCACCGTTGAACTAGCCAAAATCCCGAACCCCTGCATGGAGAAAACAGCTGCTATGAAGGAGCCACGTGTCCTCTTGTTGGCAAACTCCGACATGATGGTAGCTGACAAGGGATAATCCCCGCCAATCCCTATACCCAATAAGAACCGGAATAACGCAAGACTCCCAAGAACACAATTCTTAGTCGTACATATAGAGAAGCCAGATCCGATGGAGCTCAGCACCATCACCATCAATGCAAGCCCATACACATGTCGTCTTCCGACACGATCACCTAGCAGTCCAAACACCAGTTGACCAATCACAGTCCCCACAAAAGCTATGGCTATCATGGCGGATACGACCTCGCTTGGGATTTTGAATCGCTTTGATGGGTCATCTACGTGGTCGTAATACACCCGTCCGATGAGCCTCATGACGGGAGTGATGCAGAAGAGATCATAAGCGTCGGTGAAGAGTCCCATGCCGGCTATGATGATGGCTTTGAAGTGATAGTACTGAGTTCTTGCAGTGTCAAGGGCAGAAAGGACTTTCAACCTCATTTTTTTATGATCAAAATTTCTTTTGGCTGATATTTAGTTGATGCCCCGACGATTTTCTGGGATTATACAGAAACTGAGGTGGCCGTTAAAAGGAAGTTTAAAAGTACCGTTTATTAGCTTCGGTGATGACGAAGTTGATGTGATCGAAGAGGCATGTAATGTTTGACAATTATTATGGGATATATTAATGCTATAATGAAGATGAAACTAAATGATGATTCGCATCTTCATGGGAATCATAGACTAAACCTTATTCGAAAGTCTTTAATCCTTTGCTTCCGTTTGCTGATTTAATGGTGAGTGCTTTAACCAATTGGATTGTTTTGCTATAATGTTTGTTGTAGTTGGTGAATATTTATTAGCTAACAATTAAATCCACTTTGTAAAATGTAAATATGGTGCTGGGCACGAAAATTTATCATCGTTCAATACATTATGTTGTAATACTAGAATTCGTGTAGTATTAGTCATTAGAGAGTAATACTACAATTTTAAAGTTTATTAGAAAGTCTTTAATCCTTTTCCTTATTGAAATTCGATAGTTCTATACAAATACATTAAAAATATATTCCTCTAGCTATTGAGTAATAATACAATTTTAAAGTTTTTATTTAAATTCTTTTCTCTAGTATTGTATCAATCCATGTGATAATACTATCTTTGAATGATCAACAAGATGATTACACATGATTATGTATTACAAAATTAATTTGAGATTAGATTAGAAATACAAGTGACGGTGCCTAGGCATGGGTGCCCTAAACAGAATCTGAGCGTTTTATATGCGAAAATTGTTGGCTAATAGATTGCATATAAAGAAGAAGCTGTATCATCTGTCCATGTCAGAGGAGACGTCGGTATCATCTGTCCATGTCAGAGGAGACGTCGGTATCATCTGTCCATGTCAGAGGAGACGCCGGTGAAATATTATATAGATGCCTTCAACAAGATCATTCTTAATCTTGAGTCTATCAATATTAAGATAGAAGATGAAGATAGGACAATTATCCTGTTGAGTTCACTCTCAAAGAGTTATGAGAGCTTTGTTAATACATTACTCTACGGCAGAGAGAGTTTAACGATAAGCGATGTGAAATCATCATTAAATTCAAAGCTATTAGAAAAAATGATCGAGAACAATGCAAAAAGTTTATCTGTAAGAGGAAGGCCCTCACATAGAGATAGAAGGAAAAATAGTTTAAATCGAAGTTCAGGACTCTTAAAAAGTGCTATTGCTAGAAGAAAGAGTGGCACTTCATAAAGGGCTATTCAAAAAAGAAAGCACAAGACAGCAAGAAGGTAGATGCTACGCTTACCTATGATGATAGCTACAACAGCGCAGAGACTTTAGTTGCTACTGATGGTAAGAATATTGAATAATAGTTTTTTTATTCTGGTTGTATATTTCACATGTGCCCACACAAGTCCTAGTTTATAAATTTTTAACCCATTAGTGGTGGTAAGGTGTTAATGAGTAATAACATTACTTGTCAAATGATGAAATTTGGTAGTATTAAATTTAGGTTGCATGATGGGAGAGTGAGAGAGTTGATAGAAGTTAAGTATGTTTCTGACCTTAAAAGGAACCTGATCTCACTAAAGACTTTAGACTAGAATGAGTGTTTCATTACGATCGATGGATGGGTTTTAAGAGTGTTGAAGGGTTTCATGGTGGTAATAAGAGGAAAGTAGCACAAAGTTATTTATGTGCTTAAGGGTGAAGTTGTGAGTGGTTCTGCATTACACTCTGAAGATGATGAGAATATGTAAACAAAGTTGTGGCATCTCAGACTAGCATACCTAGGCGAGAGAAACCTAAAGGAGTTATTTAGTCAAAAAATATTTGGTGAGGATAAGTTCTAGCCATTAGAATTTTGTGAACATTGTGTGCTTAGGAAAGCACATAAGGTAAGGTTTAGTATCGGCGAGCATAAGACTTTGTGAACTTTTGACTACATATACTCAAATCTTTGGGGACCAACTCAGACAACTACTCGTGGTGGTGCTAGGTATTTTCTCGATTTAATTGACGATTATTTAAAAAATTTGTGAGTCTATGTGTTGAAGAGCAAGAATTAAGTATTTGATATGTTCAAGACTAGGAAGACGCTAGTTGAGAATCAGATTGACAAAAGAGTAAAGAGGCTAAAAACTAATAATGGCATTAAGTTTTACAATAGAGAGTTTGATGGATTTTGTGTCAAGCATGAGATTGTAAGGCATAAAACAGTGAGATCAACACCACAGCAGAATGACGTAGCTATGAGGATGAATAAAACCCTACTTGAAAGGATTAGATGCATGTTTACCAATGCGAAGATGTCTGTTTACGCTCAAAATATAACGCGGCTATCGCAGTATAGATTGAGGTGTCGATCCCACGAGGAAGCTCTTGGCAAAATAGGTTAGTGAAGTAAAATATTAAAGCAGTAGCAAAGGGTTAATTGATTTAAACGGATGAGATAGAATTGTCTATGAATTGAGGAAAATGTCTTATGATGATTTAAGCAAGGCTTTGAGAATCACAATTATGCTTTATAAATCTACTCTATACTTTGATTCGATATTTATAACTCAACTGAAAGTTTCACATTCCAAACAATCAATCGGAAGGTATGTAATATATAGCACATTTGATAACACATGTATTTGATTTAGTTAAACTCTTTGCAAGCATTAACACACATCATGTTATTTATACAAGTTATCTAAGATCGACAATATATCATTTTGACAATATTGCAGTAAAAGATTAACTTGAATATCAAACATTTATTGCCCTTACATGTTATCCAAGATAGACAATATATCAAATTGACAATACCGCAGTAAAAGATTAACATATAAAATAATATAACCAGTAACAATTATAAATCAACATGAATCACATAAGAAAAGCATGACTGAACATATATGAGACATGAGAATTATAACCTCTGGATTATTAAAAATAAAATAGATAAGAGTTTAATCAAAACCAAACTTACAACATTTATAGCTCTTGACACCAAATCAAAGCATGGAAGTAGATTTACTACACATAAAAGTTCATCTCTTAGCCTTGCTAGGAACTCTAGCCTAAATTACAATACATGTTAATGAGAATAAAAGAAGAGAGAAATTATCTTTTAAAAACGTCCTAAGGGTCTCCTTATATAGGCAATGAATGGACATATGTCATGGATGACATCAATCTTCAATAATTTTAAGCCAATAACTCGTGTATCCACTTGCAGCACATTTTTGATAATGTAAATGATCAATTCAGCTTCTGTAGCCGACACGAAAGTTGTAGAATTTTGACTCTTCTTTCCATAGGCACTGATTTCATGCAAATTGGATGAGTATCCAATGAGATATGAGCAAAATTCCAAAGATACATCAGAATTCGGCCAACAACCATTTTACCCACTTGCAATGCGATTTGGTCCATGATAACGGCTGATTTGGACTTTACCATAAACATACGAGTTGTTGATAGTAAATTCAGCAATTCACAGCTTCAAGAATTATACCAATTGAGTACGTATTTTGTGAGATACGGTCTAAATACGTGAATTGGGTCAAGCTGGGTAAGAGTTGTAGTCCGATTTTGTTGTATCTCAATTTTTGGCCCATAACATGTTGGATTTGGCTTTTCCACTATTCTTCAAATTTGTGTAAGATTGAGTCATGTTGCACCAGGTTCAAGAATTTCTTCATTTCAATTTCTACATTGAGAGTTATGTCCAGTTTACCTAAACCTGTCCAAATAACATTCATTAATCATAATTTAAGGAGAACACTTTATTTCAAGCTAAAAATACAGAAAACACTAAAATTAGTGACATTAAATGGTGATTGAATCTCTTAACAACATGCATTTTCATGTGTTCATCAATGTCCAAGACATTTTAGGGAGAAGCTGTAGTGACTACAACCTATTTGATCAATAGAAGTCTCTTATCAGCAATTAACTTCAAAACGTTAGAAGAGAAATGGTCCGGCAACCCTTCTAAGTATGACCACATCAGAATTTTTAGTTACCCCGACTTTATCTATGTTAAGGGGAAAAATTGAAACCTATAGTTATCAAATGGGTATTCATAAGATATTCAGAATGAGTAAAAGGATATAAGGTATGATGTAAAGCGTTGACACCACAAAGGAGTATCATAAGCCGTGGCGTGACATTCAATGAGACGACCCTGTTGAAAGCCTCCAAGAAGATGAGAAAGAAGAATCTGTGTCTAAGAAAAATTCAGCACCCGAGTCAATAAAAGTTGAAGTGAAGTTTAAGAGTAGATCTGATATGCCTCCAGATCAGCATTTCAACAAAGAGATCCTTGAAGATGAACCAAGAACACTGACGAGTTCCTCCAAGTCTACTCAAAGACAGACTAGGACTCTTGAGATGGAACTTGAAGAGTACCAGTTAGTTAGAGATAGGCTAAGGAGAATAATTAACCCACCAATCAGGTATGCACAAGCAGATTTAGTTGCTTACATTTTTAATTCTGCTTACACTTTGGAATTTGATGAGCCTAGAATATATAGTGAGACTATAGAAAGTGAAAACAAGAAAGAGTGATAGCAGGCCACGGAAGAAGAGATTAGTTCTCTTAGGAAGAATAATACCTATAGTTGGTGGAGAGACCTTAAAAGAAACTAGTTAGGTGCATATAGGTTTATAAAGTGAAGGAGCGGATACAAGGGATAGAGCCTACGAGGTGCAAGCCTAGGTTAATTGCACAAGGTTTTACTTAGAGAGAGAGAAAAAGAGTTGACTTTTATGAGATATTCTCTTCAGTCGTTAAGCACACATCCATTAGGATTTTGTTAGCCATGTTTGCAAACTTTGATTTACATCTAGAGCAGATGAATATAAAGATAGCTTTCTTCATGGAGAGCTTGAAGAGACTATTTACATGGTACAGGCGCAAGGGTTTGTAGAGCTGAAAAATAGGATCATGCTTGTTTGTTGAAGAAGTCATTATATAGATTAAAGCAATCACTTAGACAATGGTATATGAGATTTGATGAATTTATGATGGCTTGTGACTTTAGTAAAAGCAAGTATAACGGATGTGTGTACTTTAAGAGCTTAAGTTATGGGATAATGTATTTGTTTCTATATGTCGATGATATGTTGATTGCATGTAAGAACATGAAAGAGATATAAAAACTTAAGAAGTAGTTAAGTGGTGAGTTTGAGATGAAAGATTTAGGAGCAGCAAAGAGGATATTGGGTATGAATATTGTGAAGGAAATAAGAGATGTTATCTTTTTGTCTTAACAACGATATATACTCAAGATCTTAGAGAAGTTTGGTATGTCCAATGTAAATGATGTCTCTACTCTTTTGGTCAGGCATTTCAAACTTTCAGCAGCACAGTTGCCAACATTAAAAGAGGAGAAATTGCAGATGAGTAAAGTACCATATGCAAGCACTGTATGGAGCATCATATATGTAATAGTTTGTAGAAGATTAGATATGGCACAGGTTATAAGTGTAGTGAGTAGATACATGGCAAATTTAAATAAGGTTCACTAGCTTGCAATAAAGTAAATTTTAAGATATCTCAAGAAGACGTTAAACCACGGGTTGATGTATAAAATAGATGACGACAGCAATGTAATTATAAAAGGATACGTAGACTCAAATTATGCAGACAATCTAGACAAGAGAAGATTATTGACCGATTACGTATTCACAGTATTTGGGTGTAGTGTATGTTAGAGATATATTCTATAACATGTGGTTGCACTAGCTACTACAGAGGTAGAGTACATAACTATTGGTAAAGCTATTAAGGAGATCGTGTGGTTGAAAGACATATGCGCGGAAGTAATGACTACTAAAGATGTGAACACTGGTGTCTATTGTAATAGCCAGAGTGCCATACACCTAAAAAGCATCAAGTGTTTCATGAGATGTCTAAATACATTGATGTTCGGCTCTATTATGTTCGAGAGATTGTCCAAAGTTGTGAAGTTAGTCTAACAAAAATAGCGTCGTCTGAAAATCCTGCTAACATGTTGACTAAGTCACTGCCCTCGGTTAAGTTCATCTTATGTAAGGATTTAACCGAAGTCACTACTTTGTAAGGGTGACTGAAAATGCAGAGATAAGAGATCGAGATATTTTGTGAATGATTTTGAATCAATGAGGAAATTTGTAAGAAAGTTGATTAAAAATCATCGAGATATGATTTGGAGAGCAAGTCAAGTGCGTTGGGTACTTGAGGATCGAAGACAAACATAAATGGAGGCAAAAATGCAAATGACAGTGCCCAGACGTGGGCACTGCGGCGTCCCAAACAGAATCTAAGCCCCGCGATGCCAGGCACAACCCTTCTAGCGCAGCCATGCCTAGCATGGGAACAAGTTTCCCGTTCTGCTTAGCTTTGTTTCGTCTTTCACTTACTTCAGAATTTTTTAAAACGACTCCCACACATTTAGGGTTAACCCAGGTCGTCCTAAATCTTATATAAAAGCTCTCAATTGGCTTGTAAACACATATTTGTGATATCTTAGTGATTAAGCACAAATCTTAGTTATTATAGCCTATTTTGTGATTTTTAATAAGCGAAATCTCTTATTTATAAAAGAGAGCATGTTATTTATGAGTCTTTCTTGTAAAAGGCATACTTTGTGAGTATTTTGAGATTCAATAATAAGATAGTATGATCTTGATCTGTCGTAGACATAAACAATTTGTCGAATCATGTAAATTTTATATGTTGTTTCTTCTATATTTCTCTCTCTAATTTTTTGAATGTTTATTTTTATATTATATTATTTAAAATATTTAGTCATTTGATTGATTCCGCTTTAACAATTAATAATGCAGTAATAATAATAATAATAATAATAATCAATCGACATGTATATTCCAATCGAATTTGCTCCGGGGGAGTAGTACCATCTTCTTCCATAGGTCAAGCGGATTGGCTCTTAGGGTGATACTTCTTTAGATTAATGTTTAAATTATCAAGAAATTTAAGTGAATTATGATGCTGATCAGATAAAAGTTGATTTTGTCTAAGATGTAATCTTTGCAGGACTGGCTCATCCAATGCAATATGCCATCAGTTAGAATTGATGATAGCCGACATCCGAGATTTATGGTTAAACTCAGTACGGTGATAAGCAAGATTATAAGCATCGATATTCCACGCGTCAAAGTCTAATTAAGTTGCATCTCAAGTCAAACCCAAGTCACTGGTTCCATTGATTTTGTGAGCCAGCGATATCATTTTAAGTGCTGCCCTGCCTAAGATGAAATGAAGCAACTTGCACTTGTTCTCCCTCTGTGATGGTTTGATGATTTTTAAAATATTGTACAGACGTATAAATTCATTTCAATCGAATTTTCACCATTGCAATTTGGAAAGTTTAATTTGAAGGTCGCTTTTTGGTGTAATTTGCGGTTTCTTGACGAACTGGATGGCTTAGCAACGTTGGAGTGATATCTTGTGGTATTGAACTCTTGGCAAAGCTTACAGAGACTTGTGTATATTGGACACTCAACTCATTACACTTAGTATTCAAACTCAGTAATTCGCCAAGAAACGCTTGCATAACTATATCTTATTTCTCACACTTTTTTTTTACATAAGTTGCTTCTTTTTTTGGGTTCTGTCCTAGGAAGTCGGGTCTGATACCCGATTCTAATGTAAAAGATAAGAAAAAAGTTGAAAGCAGGAAGAAGGTTGTCCTTGAGAGAACCAGTCTCCAAGTCAAAAGACTTTGATAGTTTAAGAAACAACTTCTTACTACTAATTTCTGTTCATTTATCATCAATATTAAATTAAGATCATCTCCTAAATTACCTAAACTTTTAAAGATTTTTTTTTGACATAAATACTATATTAAAAATGAGTGGTTAAGATCTATTTTTTTATTAATTTTTTTTATATCAATCACCAATTACATATTTGTATTTATTTAAATATAAATTTAGTTTAAAAAAGGATTCTAATCCCACAATATTACATACTCAAAGATAACTGCAACAACATAAATTAAATATATGCAGATATATATAAAATGCATGCAACATTCACTACAAGTCAAATAACTGTAACCTAATACGTTTAAACTACTCCACAACACAAATCAAAAACCACATTTATAATATATATCAAGATAAGAATCAGTAACTAAGCATTTATGAACCGCTGTTGTTGGGTTATGATATTCATAACGCAGTAAAATAAAAAATATTATTTTTTCATATTTATTTTTATTAGATAAAAATATTTTTATCTTATAATCTTATGAATATATTAATTTAATATTTAAAATAAATAAAAATTAAAAAAAATAAAAATATACCTTGAATTTACATAAAAAAAAATTTTATCAAAGAATTTTCAACCAAGCCTCTTATTATAATGAGAGGAAGAGTGGGCTTCTGATTTTTTATTTTTGAAGAAAAAATATGTATTCTGGATTTTTTACTTATGTATGTATCTCTTATTTAGACTAATTTATTTAATTATTTAATTAATAATATTTATTAATTAAATTATTATTTAAAAAGAGACTTAATTCATGTAAATCACATAGAGTCATATTCTTTGTGGTTAACGTATAATTCCTCACAATTAAGCCTTATTAGACTTCCAAAATTAATAGACTTATAGTCTTTTTATAAAAGAAAAACACTAAAATTAAAATAAAATCTTTTTGATAATTTTAAAAATAATCTTTAAGATTTTATTTATTTAATTTCTTAAATTACATATTTAATTATATTTGGATAAGCTATTATTCATATTAATTAATTCTTAATTAATTAATTTTATCCAAATATAAAACATACGTATTTTAAAAATTATTTTCTAAATACAAACAATTTGTGTAATAACACAATTTATTTTAATTGTTCACTGTAATAATAAAAGAAGCGGTATTGAGAATCTATGAACCTACAATTTTAAGCTCCAAAATTTTTTAGATAATTAATTAAACTTTTTAATTAACTAATCAAATGTATTAACTTCAATGTTATTCCATTAAAAGCTTGGAATTGCACTTTTGAAATTATAGATATAATTTATTCAGAAAACTTAGCGCAGTTCATCAATTTAATTACTACATGCAATTCAATTCTCCATAGATGATTCATAATTAGAGTTAGGTCAATTACCATTTTACTCTTCTAATTACTTATTTATCCTTAAGTACCATTAATTCACCGGTGAACAGTTAATTTGTAATCGTATTACAAATTGAGCGCTCTAACTGTTCAGTTCTGAAATTAACCCTTAAGGGAACTTTTTTTCTAACTTTCGCTAAGAAAGAATGGATTATGTATTTATAAATCATATTCCCAGCCGCTTATCTTACTATACTAAAGTTATGGTCACATAAATAAACAGTTTTTTTTTTATTTTTATGTTATAAAATTATGAACACTTATTAAGTATAAAATTATAACTTTATTAATTTTATAAAATTAGTACAAATACATATTTTTAGGGTATTATCCCTAATAGTTGCGCCATTAGTTGCGACATTCAAGAATTCTTCCACAATGACATAAAAAAATACATTCAAATATGTATCAACAATGTTGGATATTTACCTTTTTCTTTATGAACTAGAATGAAGGAAAACTTTTTTTAAAAAAAAAGAAAAAGAAAAGAGAGAAGCAACTAATTAAGAAGAGGTAATGAACCTTAATTACTGTTAAAACGTAATAAAAATTAAGACAATATAATAAAAAAAGTACACAATAGAAACAATGAAATGCATCAAATCAATATAAGAAAACTATGCAAACACATTAACCAGATGGAAGAAAGAATCTATGTGGGAGCCTTAACACAATAAGTGAGGTCGTCATATCAGAGACTAATATTAGCTAGAGTATTATTCTCTGCATATGCGTCAAGAAACAAAAATTCATTTGAGAAATATAGAACCAACAATTTGACCGACGAACCTAAAACTAATAAGGAGTCGTCAAAGAAGAATTTGTAAAGAGATAGAAAATCACAAGCATAAAATCACGCTCAAATACCAACCGTTAGCAAGAGCAATAATATTGCTATTATAAGCCGTTGGATGACGAATAGGACTGCTGAAAACATCAATATTGAAAGACTCCAAATCATCTCTGAAAACACCACCATAAATAGCATTGCTGAATTGCGTTTGGACAAACCGTTAGAATTGGCTTTTAACCCACAAGACGATACCAATTTTGAATAAAAGTCTTTGGAGCATAAGAAATAGGGAAGTCCAAAGTAGCCATAATATCCCTATCATGACCAATGTTAGGTATTCCCTTGCTCGCCCTTGAATGTTCCTTAATGTAATTCATCACCTCTGAATTTACTTTGACAAGACACTCAAACCAACGAGAAAAATCACATTTGTTTTGCTAAGAAAATTTGTTTTCTTGATCTACGCACTTATATTATAAAAGAGTAATATTATATATATAGTTGAGATATAAAATTTATATCATGTATATATTTAATATATAAATTATTAATTGTTATTATATAATTATTTTAAGTAAAAATTAACAACTATTTAAGAAGTAGTAGTTATTAAATAATAATACATCTTTTCTAATATAAATTTTATAAATTATCATATTAATAAAACATAAAAAAATTAATAATTATCTAATAAACAAATGAAAATCACTAATTAATAATGTGTAACACTACATAGTGCTAAAATATAAGCAGAGAAAAAAGCTAAAACAAAGAAGTTAACAGTTCAATCCCATGTAGAAAAGTAGAAAACGTTGAGCCTTTAGAAACCTTAGAAAAATTCTTTCAACTTCTTAAATATTAAATTTACAGTCGCCGCCTCTCTACCAAACCTCCACCGGAGATGGGGCTTTGGCCTCCTCTCCGGTGAACACAACTACTCCTCTTTACTTATTTTCATGTTTAATTTTATTTTTCCCAATTTTTTTCTTCACAATTTCACCATTTTTCTTCTCTTCAGTTGTGCTTTCGACTCCAATTTTCGACTTGAGTTTAGCTACTTTGGTGTCTTGCTACACGGCTGAGTTCGTATTGTTGTGCCTTTGTCGTGCGATGTCGTGATGCGGCAACTTTTCACGGCTTACCGGCCATAGCTGATCCTTCGTTGCAGTTGTTCAACAATGTGACTTCTGTACTTCTGCTACTCTTGTCGGACATCACTGCACTTTCGCTTCTCAGTCGGATCTCACGGGGCTGCCGTTCACTGCATTTTTTTCTTTCTTCGGCTTGTTCAGACCAACCATCATGTAACCGAGTTTGTCGGGTGCAACATTGGTCACAACAGCTCCTCAGTGTGCATCACCACTAGCCCCCTTCAACGGCGTGTCTGTTCTCCTTTCGTCGGACAACATTGCCGTCTCTATTGGCCCATGGGACTGCTGATCTTCAAGCCACCTCTGCTCGAATTCCTGGCATTCAGACGGTGCTCTGGTGGTTGGTCCCCCCGGATTATGCCAATCTCAAACTTCAAGCGTCACCCGTGTTCCCTTGGCCATTTTCCAGCGAGCTTGGTTCCGACCGACTGCTATCGCTCAATTTTCTTTTGTGCTCCTGTCCCTGTCAAAATGGTAATTTCACTTCTCTATTTATTGGGTTATTATCGTTAGTTTTTGTTATCAATGGTAGATTTGACGATAGTTTTATTTTAAATTATGCGGTTAATAATTTCTCCCTTATTCAAGGGATCTGTATTTTCCTCATTTGGGAGATCTGTATTTCTCTCTTACAGGAGGTCTGTTTATTCCTTTCTACTTTCTACTGAAAGGTTTATATTTCCTTTCTGTTGAAAGGTTTGTTTCTCTTTTTTTTTGAAAGAGTTCGAAGTTCGTTTTATCCTTATCTACTACGGGTATGATTGCCTTCTTCTTGTAAGAGGCTTGAATCAGATTATTTTAAAATGTATTTATCTTATTATATTATTTCTTTAATCTGCATATTAAAAAAATTTAATGTAATATATTAGTGATATTAATAATATGATATGATTTTATTTATAAAAAAAAACAGTTCAATCCCATGCCAGTCAACCAAGAGCTCCTTTTTTGTCACGAGGCATTAAGGAAGTGTATACGTGGATCAAGGCTACTAAAGCGTGATAATTGGTTTTTTTTTTCCTAGGAACTACAAAGCGGAATACTTGTTCTCCAATTATGTATGTGCCCCCCAGTTCTCAAAAACAGTGAGGAGTTCTACTCTTCTAGCACTTCCAATTTTAGAGACGGTTAAGCAAAATTGCGCTATATTTGCTTTATATAGCAAATTTTATTGAAGAGAAAACATTTGTTAATTTACGTGATTCTCTTTGCAAGGAGTTTAAAATATTTTTATCTTTTAATAACTTTTTATACAAAGAATGATAAGATTAATCAACCATTTATACTTTAGACTGAGAAGAATGTATGACTTTTAAGGCATGAATATTGAAAAAACTCTAATATGAAAAAAAAAAAAAAAAAAGCTTAACTCACCGTTACAAAATTTAAATTTTATAGGGAGATGTCAACTCAAAATTAATTAGTCATTAAGGACTAATATTCTCTTTATGAAAAAGATTACATGTAATTAGACCATCCCTTATAATTAGGCTACTAATCTATTTTTGTTAGTAGCATATTGATCCATGTATAAATTTATAGAAGACAACAACAATGAAATAACTATGAGCTTTAGCTTATTTTTTTCTTGAAATTGCCTTTTGTTTATAGTATCGGAGCAAGTTTGAGAGTCTAAATTTTCAAATAAAAAATTGTGATGGTTGCCACGATGATGACCGCTTAAATGGTGGTTACTGAAGTCCTAAACTATGTATTTTCTTATCAAATAAAGTCACACATTGTCTCCTCTGCAAGCAAGCTTGTTCCTTTTTTTTTTTCACCTACTGTCAATTGATACTCGAAATCTAATTGATTGGGTCATAGATGCGTAGCTTAGAAGACTTAGGTAATGACATGAGTGTGGTGTGAATAAATTCTTCTACCAATAAACATGCGTGAGCAGTTAATTCTACCAATAAACATGCGTGAGCAGTTAAGTAATAGAGTATTAATCAAGGGTTATGTTGTACCAAAAATATTCCATGAAGGTTGGCACTTAATTGTAGTATGTAGATGTTTCCTTGTCCATGTTAATGTAAATGCCCTTGGAGTCCGTTTAAAAAAAATAAAAATAAAAAGGCATCATTCTTATTAAAAGATTTTCATAAAATAAAAATGATAAGAAAGCTTTCACCTTTAATGGATTGTCAATTAAATTAAATAGTAGTGTTATATATATATATATATATATATATATAATTGTATCTTAAATAATGTGTCACTATTTAGTGATTATCATTTATATGCAATTGTTAATATTTATTTTTTATTAATATAATAATTATATAATATTAATTAATATTAACATATTAGATATCATATTATTTGGGATACAAATTTTATATCTTAATTATTTATACACATTATTATTTTAAATTATAAGTCCTTGAAGTTGAAAGATTTCTTTGATTCTTACATAGATGATAAGAATTATTTTTGTTAAAAAATTGAAGATTTAATAATTTTGTTTGGACAAAAATTAAGGTGAATATCAAAGTGAAGAGTTATAAGAAGTCTAAAATGTGTAGGACAAGTATGGAGAAGTCTAGGACGTGTGGAATATGAAGGGAGAAGCAAAACGAGACTCGAAGACGGGAAGGAAGCAAAGAAAACAAGCATAGGCACCACCAGGACTGAGCGCCGCAGCGCTCAGCACAGATGCCCAGTGCCGCGGCGCTCATCGACAAGGAGTCCGTTTTTTATTCGGATTTTGAGTTTTAGGAAGTTTTGGACTTTCAAAATAAGTGGACTCTTACTCCAACAATGAATAAGGTTAGTAAGCACGAAATACACCCTATATAAATACTTATAAACCCTTTAGTTGAGATTAAGCATTAAGAGAGACTCTAAGAGAGGGGAAGAACTTGGTAGACATTAAGTACTTATGTGCGCTAGGGTGGAACCGTCGTTTGAGTGACTATTGCTCGTGGTAGAGTTAGGGTTCTCATTTTGAGGATTCTTCAAATTGAATTTTTTTTGTAAAATCTCTAAGGAGTTAATCAGAGAGGCTAGGATTCTTGGATCTACCATGGACGTAGGTAATTGGCCGAACTATGTAAGATTGTGTTGTGCTCTCTTATATTCTGCTTTGGATTATTGCTATTTTTCTTGATTAACAGGTTATTCTGCTGCACAAGGAGGTTAAGGTTCTAGGTTGAACTTGAAATTCTTTACTTCAACATAACCTTAAGAGAGAGAAGGGCGTTTCCTCCCTCAATAGTTTTTATTCTCTCATGATCATGGCAAATATGGAAACAACTGAAAGATTTTATTAACAAAGTTCATCAATAGAAGAACATCTAGGTTGAAATCTCTAGGACAAGTTGAAAATTCATTTCACGGCACTTCTTAACTTGAGGGGTGATGATAAGGTCAATCAATGATTCATATTTAGTTTGAGAAGAACTCAAGACTCCAAGGTATTAATATCGAAAAAAATACCAACATAGCAAAAGCTTAACTCAACACCACAAAATCTATTTTATATAATGATATCAACTCAATATTAGTTAGTGGCTAATGTTCTCTTCATGAAAAAGATCCTTGATAGTTAAGTCATTCCTTGTAATTAAGTTATTACTCTATTTCCTTTAGTAGTATAATTTATGTATAAATTTATAAAGATAAAGCAATGAAACAAAACGAGTTTAGTTTTTTTTTTTTTTAATTTTTTTTTTTCAAAGAGTCGGTTTATGTTTTAACAAAACGTGGACATACACAAGAATAGCTAACTTTAATTATATATTCTCATTGATAAGCATATGTTTGTAGGGTGTTCTGGATGGGCAATATAGAATAGAGCGAGATAATAATAGAGTTATAAAGATTAGATATTAATCAACTTAGAGGTGGAGCTTGGTCTACATCATTTGTGAAGAGTGCATGCATGAAGAAGAACAATTGACATTTTGAGACTCGTATTGATTGTTGGATTGTGGAATAGGGGCAAATTTATAGTTGGGTTAAAGGGGCACTAGCCCTCTATGCTCTACAAAAAAAAAAATTTAAAAAGGGATAAAGATATTTAAACTACCAAAATTTGATTTAAATGACAATTTTACATTTTTATTTTCAAAATTATCCAAAAAGACTCCATTTAGCCATGATGATGAAGAGATTTTGATTGACTATTGATACTATCAGATTCAAATTTTCATCTAAAAAGAAACTAGATAATAGCAAAAATCAATGAGAATGACAAAGAATTTAACAAAAAAGAATCATTTTGGATAATTTTAAAAATGAATAAGGTGAAATTGTTATTGAAATCAAAATTTGAAGGACTAAATATATTTTCTCCTTTTTAAAATAAATGAACATTTAGTTTACAATTTTAGCTTTTCAAAATAAGCTTTTTATATGCTAAGACTTACTATTTATTAACTTTCACATTTTAGTTCTTTTTATTTTAATATCACAAAATATCAACTATGGCAATGACTTTGCCTAAGCTATGAAATCAGTAAATGGTTTCTTATCCTACTGCATAAAAAAAATTTAAGGTGTTTAGATCACATCTTTGCGTGGATGCTGTGTCTCATTCTTATCATTATGTTCAAACCAATTTTTCTTTTCTTTGCATTGCTTCTAGGTTTTTTTTTTCTGCGTTAAGGTGTTTCTAACTATATACTAGAGGAGAGGAGAAGTATTGATATTTTGATAAATTAAATGTTTTGATTTAATGCAATTATGTTATTAGAAATCATAGTAAGCTTTTCACTTATTATTACGCGCAAAGTTTGCGTTGAAGCTCTACGTATGCAAGAAGGGCAGTTGTTACAAGAAATCAAGCCTTAATCTTGCAACATCACGAATTCTTCTTGTGAGAATATTGATTAAAAATTATCGATATATGATTTAGAGAGCAAGTTAAGTACGTTGAGCATGTGATGATTGAAGATGGATGCGAAATGAGGTGAAAAACACAAGGAGCCGTGCCTAAGTGTGGGCGCTGCGGCGCCAGGTGACCAACGCCGCAACGCTCAGATGAGGTGCCCCAGTGTTGCGATGATAGGAGTCGCAGCGACGGGAGCTGAACGCCACATCACCCAATACGGAAAGAGTTTCCCAAATTGTTGCAGCTTGTTTCGTCTCCCAATGATTACAGGACTCCCTAATATGACTCTCATACATGTAAGGTAAACTAAGAAGTCCTAAAGCCTATATAAAAACTCTCTATTGACTTGTAAACATATATTAGTGATATCTTAGTGAGAAAACACAAATTTTTATGATTAGAGCATACTTTGTGATTCTTAGTGAGAGAAAATTCCTAGGTTGCAAAAGAGAGTATTTCTTTATGAGTCTTTCTTGTAAAATGCATATTTTGTGAGTGTCATGTGATTCAATAATAGAAGTGAGTGATCTTGATCCGCTGTGGACGTAGGCAAGTTACCGAACCACGTAAATTTTTGTGTGTTCTTTTTCTACATTCCTCTCTTTAATTCTTTAATTACTTGTTCTGCACTATATTACTTGAGTTATATTGCTTGTTTGTGTACTTCCGTTTCAATACTTCTAATAAAAAGAACACATATTGAGAGTGGAATTATATACTAAAGTCCACTTTCTAAGAAGCAACAACTTCATTCAGCGATGAATTTATCAGCAAACCCAAATTTAAAAGACACCTTAGAAAACACAGTCCACTGCTTTAGTCTTCATTTTCATTCTCTTCAAGTGACCTCCCCATAGTTTCAAGCATGAAAAAATAGGTCACTATGATTCCCATGAAGCAAGCCTTTCCTAGAATCATCAAGGCTATTGTCATTCCATTGGCATTTGGATTACTATATTCACCATAATTCTCTTAATCCCACAAAAACCCCATTGTCCCAATTATGTCGCATGTTTTTCCGGAAGCCCCAAAAATGCCATGACATGTTGATCTAAATCTAGTAGGTAAAAGTTCTATAGGTACAATAAAAGTGGTGGTGTTGGGTCCAAAGTTTGCAAAGAAAGAGGTTAGGCCATAGAGGAACATGAAACCAAAATTTGTGTGTTGGTTCCAATAACCGCAATAAGGTATCTTGATCGCCAAATAAATAATTTGTTGGTTAGTAAATAAAAATTTTTTATTTATAAAAATAAATGCAGCGGAAGTCAAAACGTCTTATTCGTAATTATATGTATAGGGATAGAAGATTACATCAATTCCTCGCTATTGCAGATCTTAAATTGACTGGCTGCAATCTTCTCTACTATTCTCAATCTTCAAACTCAACGCGTGTGGGCGTGTAGATCTTTCTTAATCTCTAAACCATTAATACCCAAATCTGAGAGAATTATATTAATTAAATTCTTTTCTCACGTAAAAATACGTAAAAGAATTTTTTTCTGTATGGTTATGGTCTTTTTCTTATTTCATACCTCCTATATATATAAGGATCTTCCTTGGGTATTTAGAATTTGATTAAGATTAAAAAATTAGAGTTTGATTAGGATTTGAGCTAGTAGAGGGACTGCAATACCCATGGGCTTACTAACTCCAACTTAAAAGGCCTAGTCCTTATTATTTCATAATACACCAATTCTTCTAAGTTAACCCCAGGCTATTCCACTAAAAGCTAATGGCTGTACTCTAGTAACCCATGTTATAAAATAAATGCTCATTTAATTAAAACTCCTTTTAATTAAATTGGGCTTGATCTTTAGACCAACAATAACCATTTAATTGACCCTCTAATTGATATCCATAATTAAAGTTAAGTCTTAAAAAAGAGTCTTACCTCTTTAATTACTTATTTGCCCCTAAGTCATTGAATGCTTTAATGATCACTTTTAATATATCTATATTTGTAAATAAATTTACAAATAAATATTATTATTCAATAAATAATTTATTGAATAAACTGTGACCACAAATTCTAATGATTAAGTACTGCAAACATTTTAGGTGGGCATTAAGTATTAGATTCCATCTTGTAAATATATGTTCCTATGACCCATGAAATTATATCTCCGAGCTATCGAGATTTTGACCGTTTATATGAATCTCACTTCGTGATAGCTCAAAAAATACAACGCGTGAATGTAAGTTCTCTGCTCATGATTAAGATCAATCAAACTTATTAAAAGTTTTGTGAATTAAGATCTACGACATTTAATTAATCAGATTGAAATTCACAGTAGTCTCGTTCAATGTAACATATATACTAGTTTTTCTACTTGAAGTCTCTACTTCGATGATCAAGGTAAATCATCCACTATAAGAAACAGAAAAATTACAACTTTTCATAATGAAATGTCATTTTTCATTAATGGTTGTGAACTAGATTTAATTTATAAAGAACCTGTGATCTATACCCTCTGTATTAGCATCATATGCCTAATATATAAATCGCATACTTTATAAATATGGGATTATCATTGTATGTTCAATTATATGTATGAATTGTAACACCTGTTTTTTTTACAGGGCAGTAAAATAAATTTATAAGAAAATTATCCAAACTTTATTTAAGTATAAAGATAAGGAGATGAGATAAATTTTGAAATTCTAAAGTACGTAATATTTGAGGGATTACGTTTATATAAAAAAGGGGGATAACTATTAATAAAAAGAGACGTGTATAGGAAAAAAATTAAGAAAATGTGTATTTAAATAGTTATTAAAATAAGGTAACTGGGAGTTAAAACATTTGGAGACGTGATTTTGAAGGTAGTGAAAAGTGCTCGTGGTAGGAATAAATTCATATAACGCTAGTTTAATTCAAAATTAGTTTTTAGTTTGTTAATTCTCATTTATTTCTCTTTTTTTCTTTATTATTTTTTTACGTTATAGGAGAGAAAGAAATCGCTGAGCAAGAAGAAGAAAAATTTAGAGAAAACTAAGATTGATTCATCAAACGGATTAACTAATTAATTAAGTTTGATATTTATAGATATATAATTTTTATTTTAGTTGAGTTAAAAAAATTTTTTTTTTTCAGTTTATGTTTCAACATAATTCTATTATAGTTTTATCATTTTACTACATGTTTCATTAATACGCTTTTATTATTATTATTGAAATTTTGAAAAGAAAAAAAAAAAGGGAAGATCATGTAAAGATTTTTAGTGGCCGTAGAAAAATAATGATTATATATGATACCGATTCATGACTTGTTATAATATATATATATATATAAGTTAACGAGAGTATGCATATATGATTTGGAAAGTTTAGTTATAGTTCAAATAAATTTATTTATTTATTTATTTTAAAATTATTATAATTGTATGTTTCTTTTCCAATTCCTTAAAGCCATTTTTTTTAAAGGGTCGTTATTGGCATTAGATCAAAAGAGAATTATACATTTTGGTAATTGAATTTTTCTTTTAATGGATATTTCTTTTTCTTGAGCGGCAGTACTTTACGTTTTCTACTAATTGGTTAAAACAGTTTGTTTTATATTTGATTTCATTTACCTGATATTAGTAATACCGGTTCAATTATCATATCTTACTCTACTGCCATAAGCAATAGCTGTATATATTAGGTTTGATTAATAAATAGTTTTTATTATTTTAAACAAATTATTTTAACCTTATTATTTTAAAGTATCAAACAGTGATAAACATTTTTGCATATTACAGAATTTTACAAGTTAGTGGGATGTTGGTAATTATTTTATTTAAATTAGGATTCTTAATTATATAGAAGAAATATTTACATAAAAGATAGTTTTTTTTTTTAGTTTATAATGTGTTCTTAAAAAAAATTAAACTTAATTTCACGTGAAACCAAATTGCCTAAGATTTATTCTTGCAAGTAAATATGATTTTAAAAATAATTTTTTACAATTAATTAAATTCAAAAATTTTACTGGATATTAATTTAAGAGATATGTTTTAAAATATTTTCAAGAGCTACTGTCATTATATCCATGCACGAGAATTCGTTATTAAATAATTTTTTAGTATTCTTTTCTTGAACGATTTGTTGCTTTAGAATTTTTTTTTTTTTGGATTTATCTCATTTATTTAGCATAAATAATTGGTAAATAAATTTTAGTTACAAAGTGATTATGTTGTTTTTATTTCAGTTATTAGATTTTTAATCACCTAGCATGTACCATTCTCTATTCAGTTACAGTTTTAGATACAGGTCTTGGGGACCCGTTCAAACATACACAGAGGCTTTGGGTTGTGTATTTGAACGTCTAGCCCTTTGGGGGCATAGCTCTGCGCATGCGTATACGAACAGTTAGTATTTTTGCTCTGCCTGTGCGATGTAATGTCGCCAGGTGTATGACCAACTTATCCCTTTTGCTCTGCCTGTGTGTTAATAATTGCACCGGGTGTATAACCAGTTATTTTCCTTAGGTACTTGTTGAGTGTCTTTTTCAGCTACTAGTATAATATTAAATCAGAGATTCAATCAAGTTATTTTACAGAATTATAAAAAATTTAAAAGTTTTTCCTCAAATGCAAAATATTTTGTTAAATATTACATATGGAATTAGTATGCTCTAAACGAGTTTTTTGTTTACGATATATTATTATAGTTAACATAGTATAAAGTAAGAAACATATTTTGAATATATATATATGCATCCACTCACAGAGTTTTATGCTCATCTTTTTTTTTTCTTAAATTTTTTCCTCCAATTTGTTGCGTTTTAGTTAAGGCGTGTTAGATTTCTTTAAGTCGGCCTCGGAGTGCTGCAAAAGACTTTTTAATTCCTTTCTTTTATTAGAACTTAGTAGAGATATTTTAGTATTTATGTTTATGGATGATAATTTCATATTCTTAATTTTTTTATAACTCGTAAAATACTTTTTAGTTATATTTTATTTTTTCTTCTTCTGAGAAAATTTTATGATTAAATAAGATTTTAGTATACTGAATTTTACTCAAGTTAACTGTGTTAAGAGTTAAGAACATACCTAACCATAAGAGAGGTTGGGTCGTTTCATGAATAAATTTTATTAATTTATTAAAATGTTATTACATATGTTTTAAGGGCATAAAATAACATAAAATATCTAACGCAATTGTCATGAAAAAAAAATCCAACCAATTGTATTCTAACTCTCCCAATGCCATCAAATGAAATAAACAGTGACGAAGTAACCTGGAATTGTAGAACAAATTGCAAGAATGGCTTGGAACCTGGCAATTTTAAAAGCTTCTTGAAAGGCATTCATCGGATTATCGCTGTCAATATACTGGTGGTAAATTTGAGATTGGAAGAGATTGCTACTATAAGAGACAATATCAAAGAGCAATCATGAGGTGACACAAGAGAAGAGATCACGGCCATGGCGTCGGAAGAATTGTTTGGAGAATAGGGAATAAGATGGTGGTTCTGGTGGTAATGAATTCTCTTCTGCAATTTGACTTATTGAAACTTCCAACACTTTCTCCATGTCTTTGGCTGCTTGTACGACGTTTTTCTCCATCGGAGCTGTATTTTCTACGAATTTAAAGTATATAAATGTCAAGTACAAGTTGTGAATTCAGATATCAATTTCTGGGAAAAGTCATCAAAGCAAAAGGCGTGTAAGATAACAGACTGCTCTTTATTTTTTTAATACCAGAAAAGAATTCAAGTGTACTCGTACTTCAACTTTTTCTTTTTATTATTACATAAATTTTAAACTATAATTGTCTCCACTCTGATGTTATAAGGGGAGTTTGAACCCAGACTTCTTAGCTAGCTCCATCCAAGAGACCCGTTAAAATAAGTGACAACCACAAAAAAATTCTAACTGTACTCTCATTTCGAGTTGTACATGTGAAAGAGTAAAAGAAGTACGTTCAAAACTGAAGCAATTTGTTTTTTCATCTTGCTACTCTAAAATATGACCCGCCTGAGCTCGAATAATCTGCATGAACATCATTTGTGGAAAGCTCTATGAGCAAGTTAGAATCTTGTAAATACTAATTACAGATAATAAGAATAGATGATAAAGAAAAATAAGGTACCTTGCAGTTTCAGGCATCATCATACGCCAGTAATATGTCAAAGCTGCAGGGATTGAACCCAGCATCAGTACCAACTTCCATGCAATATCGCCTCCATGCGGCGTTCGATCATCTGACACATAATTTGTTGCACTCTCGAATATCGTACACACCACCATCGTCATCGTTGAACTAGCCAAAATCCCAAAACCCTGCCTGGAGAACACAGCTGCTATGAAGGCGCCACGTGTCTTCATATTAGCAAACTCGGACATGATCGTTGCTGACAAGAGGTAGTCCCCACGAATGCCAATGCCCAACAAAAACCTGAAAAATCCTAGATTCCCAAGAACACAGTTCTTTGTTGTACACACAGAGAAGGCACATCCGATAGAGCTCAGCATCATCAACATCAATGCAAGTCCATACATTCGGCGTCTTCCAACTCGATCACCAAGCCTGCCGATCACTAGTTGACCAATCACCTTCCCCAGAAAGGCTATGGCTATCATGGTAGAGACGACGACGTTTGAGATTTTGTATCGCTTTGCTGGGTCATCTACTTGATCGTAGTACACCCGTCCGATGAGTCTCATGACAGGAGTGATGCAGAAGAAATCATAAGCGTCGGTGAAGACTCCCATACCCGCTATGATGATGGCTTTGAAGTGATAGTACTGGGTTCTTGCCGTGTCAAGGGCGGAAAGGACTTTCAAAGCCATTATTTTAATGATCAATACTTCTTAGAGCTGATGTGTTCAGTTGATGCCCAGATGATTTTGGTTTTATATAGAATGTTGCTGAAATATTTCGTTTCGTAAGTTGATGTGATCGAAGAGGATGTAAGATTGAGAAAACTATTAAGGTGTTCAGTCTATGATTCCATGATATGGGAATCATCAGTTCATTTCATCTACAATATTTCAGCAATATACTGACTTGTTTCCTTAAAAGAGTCTCTAATAGTTTGATTCCCTCACTTGCTGATGTGGTTGATGATTATTTTGAAGAAAATGGATTGTTAAACATTAAGATGTTGGTTGGTTGTTTTGTGGATATCAGGACAGGTTCTCTGATGAGATTCTTCCCTCTTTAACAAACATTAACAGAAACTATTAACCAATAATTAAATGCTCTTTGTAACAACATAAGATGTCACTCATCATTAGTAATTCTCTCTTAATTTAAAATTTACCTTACAAATATATATAAGTATGTATTTAATAATTGATTGATTCTCTCTTAATTTAAAATTTACCTTACAAATATATATAAATATGTATTTAATAATTGATAATGGTTAAAAAAATGAGTATGATTACTGTATTAAAATATTTATGAAAAGATAAACTCCTATTCTGTTCTTAATTAGTTGTGTATTATTAATCAATAATATTATGTTTATAAAATTGACATATGTATTTCAATTAATATATCATCCGTTATTGACTATTATGTGCCACTAATTGTTATTTTTAAAAAAATTTATTAACACTGTTGTTATACAATATTAATCAATAATTAATATATCATATATTATATCAATTAAAATACAAAGTTTGTATAATAATTATATAAATATACTGTTATTTATTATTAAAAGAAAATTAAAACTTTTAAAAGATATTTTTATAAAATTTATGTGAATTTTTTTTATCTCAATTAATACCGTTGTGTTAAACATATGTGGCACTACCAATTTTCTACATCATTTAATGATCGAGATAGTAAAGACACATGTATTAACACATGATGTGATATTGTGACATGAAACGAATTTTAGAAATCAAATACCTAACTTATATGCTCTAACCCTCATCAATTTTAAGATTAATTATGTTATCACATCTGAACATAAAAATATAAATAAATTGTTCGATAAAGACTAACTAGGAATGTATTAATTATTAGAAGCATATATTCCAAAATAGATTTGGTCCAACGTCATGAAGGTTTCTTTTGTTATTAAAGTGGGAGAGTTAGGAAGATCAGGGTGAACAAACAAAGAAAAGATAGAAGTTTAAATGGAAAACAATTATTAGGAAAAAGATATATTTTAGGTGTAGGAGTCGTCCTTGCCCCCTGGAGACCCATTTTCTTCCGTAGGTCATGGGGATCCTTAATTTACAGTGACACTTCTTTGGACTCATGATTAAAGTAATGACGAAATTACGTCAACCCTAGCAAAGTAGATACAAAAAACCAAAATAAAAATATATATAATTGATTTAAAACCAATAATTAATGCACAAGTATTTATATAATTATTGTACCTAGTTTTCTTCAATCTTAATATTATCTAGACGGTCCATCACTAAAAGTTGTTTGGTTGACACATTGCATAAATCATACATATTAATACTTTATTCTAGTGTATAGTTAGAATTCTCAAAACAATGCTTTAAGGATAACTCACTTTCATTGACGATGCATACTGCAAGTTTACTATATATATATATATATATATCAAATATTACTATAAATAAGTTGGATAATTTTAAGTTTTTTGACTTTAATCTACACTTATCAGATAACAGAATTAGATTAAGATTTAGTTTATAAACTTAACTTGCTTTGTAGATAAGGTGCAGTGACTTATCGAATAAAGAAAAGATACTTTATTAGTATTCTAATCAAGTTGAAACTCAATCAAGATCAGACTTATGTTCTATTCTAACATCCTCCCTCAAGATGGAATGGAAGGAGTGAACTCTCAACTTGTGTTTGAGGTGATGAAGTCACTGTCCAATCAAATGTTTGGTGAAACATCTGCTATCTGTTCAGTTGTGGGATAATGTTGTACTTTGATTTCCTTGTTGTTAACCTTTTCTCTAATAAAGTGTATCAATCTTCACATGTTTAGTCCTCCCATAATGGATTGGATTTGATGTTAAGGAAGTGGCTCCAGTGTTGTCATAGAGCACTTGAGGATTATCTGAGAGCTTAACCTGCATTTCAGCTAAGAGGGATTTTAGCCAACACAACTCTGTAGTGGTATGAGTAAGAGCTCTGTACTCTGCCTCACAGCTTGATCTAGTAACTACTGTCTGTTTCTTAGATGACCATTAGATTAGATTATTACCAAGGAATATGTAGTAGCCTCCAATAAATCTTCAATCAGCTGTATCACAGGCCCAATCAGCATCACTATATGCTATTAACTCTATTTGTCCAGTGGATGAGAATATTAGACCATGATCTTGAGTCCTTTTAAGGTATCTAAGTAATCTTTTACAAGCTTGCCAATGAATTATTGAAGGACTCTTTAAATATTTACTAAGTTTGTTAACAGCAAATGCTATATCTGGCCTTGTTATTGTCAAGTATTGAAGTACACCAATGGTACTTCCATGTGAGGGGTTGGTAAATGTTTTTCCTATCTCTTTGCTGAAATTTTGTCCAATAACAATAGGTGTAGGGCAACTTTTGGCCTGATGTAGGTTAATTTTTAGTAGTAAGTCATCAATATACTTACTTTGGCACATCTTCATTCCAAGTTCATTTCTGGTAACCTCAATACTGAGAAAGTAGTGTATTGGACTTAGGTCTTTCAATGTAAATTGTTTATTCAAGTTATGAATAAATTGTTGTAGAACATTGGTGTCATTACCAATGACATGAATATTATCTACATAAACTAAAATATAGATAATATGCCTTTGATTCTAATGAATAAATAAAGTGTGATCAGATTGAGCATTTATG
This sequence comes from Ailanthus altissimus, assembly GCA_946807835.1. Taxonomy (NCBI): domain Eukaryota; kingdom Viridiplantae; phylum Streptophyta; class Magnoliopsida; order Sapindales; family Simaroubaceae; genus Ailanthus; species Ailanthus altissimus. The sequence continues at coordinate 25,793,319 of OX327691.1, read as the reverse complement.
AATCCTCGGCCAACTAATTCTCCTTTAAGTTTATCAAACCATACCCTGAGAGCTTGCTTCAGTCCATATACAGCTTTCTTGAGTTAGCAAATGTATTAAGGCCTTGTAGGGTCTATAAAACCTTTAGGTTGAAACATAAATACATCTTTCTGCAATTCACCATGTAAGAATGCATTATTAACATCCATTTATCTTACTTTTCAACTTTTAATTACTGTTAAGCTTAGAAGAACTTTAACTGTTGGTGACTTTGCAACTGGACTGTATGTTTTATGATAATCAAGGCCCGCTGTCTGATGGAACTCCTTTATAACAAGTCTAGCTTTGAGTCTTTCTATTTGACCATTGAGCTGGTATTTCACTTTATAAACCCATTTGTCTCCAATAAGTTTCTAGTTAGTGAAGGGTACCAATTCTCAAGTTTTTTGTCTCTACAATGCTCTATATTATGTTTGCCTAGCTTTTGACCAGTTTTTATCAGTGAGTGCTTCTTTCACTGTAGTAGGCACAGCATAATTATCAATAGTAGTTGTTGCAGTGTCATTTAGAAAAGCCTTTGGTTTAAAAATTCCTACCTTAACTCTTGTAATCATATAATGTGTAGGTGCTAAAACTTGCTTGTGTCTTGGTTGTAGTTTTGGGTTCATATCAGGTGAATTTTCTGGCATAACTACTATGTTAGGCTATTCATATGATGTCTGAGTACTAATGGAAGGTGTTGAAGCTGATAATAAAGATTTTAGAAAGGCTTGATGTCCAGTGTCTTGTAGTAATGTACTTGTCAAAGTTTTTTTCTTTTCTTAGTGCATAATTCTGAGAAATAATGGTTGAAAGTGGTAAGAAATTATGTTTTTAGCAGTTGTTTATTGCCCGAAGTTGGGATCACTTTCAAAGGGAAAGTCTTCTTCATAAAAATTTATATTTTTGGCTATATAGATCCTTCATGAGGTACTAAGACACTTATATCCCTTGTATTGTGAGCTGTAACCTATAAAAGTACACTTGCTGGTTTTATATTGCAGTTTTGAGTTGTTATAAGGTTTAATAAAAGGACAACAGGTACATTCAAATGTCTTTATGAAGGTGTAATCAGGTTTGGTGCTGAAAAAATTTTGGTATAGTGAAATATGATTCAGAATAGGTGTTAGCATTCTATTAATGAGGTATAGTGCTGTCTTTACTGCTTCCCACTAAAGTTTCATTGGCATAGATCCTTGTGATTGCAAAATAAGGGCAGTTTCTATTAGATTCCTATGTTTTCTTTCAATTTTTCTATTTTGATTATGGGTATGGAGACAAGGATGTCTAAAAATAATGCCTTGTTGGTTCAAATATTTAATGAGTGATCTAAATTCTCCACCCCAATCTGACTGGACTTTCTTTATGGGAGTTTCAAATTGTTTTTCAACAAGGGTTTTAAAGAGAACGAAAATGTGTTGTGTCTCTGCCTTTGTGCTTAAAGATACACTCAAATGTATCTTGTGAAATCATCTAAGAAGCTTATGTAGTATTTGTACCATTGAGTTGAGTTTATTGCAGCAGGACCCCAAAGGTTTGTATGTATTAACTTTAATGGTTTTTTTTTTTTTGAAGTAGAGGTCTGATGGTCTAATCTGTGTATTTTACCTTGCTGGCAGTGTGTGCAAAAGCTTAGATTAATGTTTGAAGGAAACTTTATTTTATTGAATTGACTAATGTCATTACAAGACTTTATAACTTGCCTTAATACATTGTGGTTATGATGTCCTAACCTTTTGTGAATTAAGTTATAGCTACTTGTAGACTTATTTTCTAAGACATCTGAACTAACTTGGAAATATATCTCCTTATTGATTTTAGCAGAAAATAAAATTGGGTTACTTTGCACCTTTGAATGAGAAATAACTTAGACTAGTAGTTGATACAAACCATTCCTAGCACAGCCTTCCAGCAGCACCACTCCCTACCTTTTGTCCTTGATGCACCAATAATTTTTGTGAAATTTAAGAAACACGGAATTATCAAATGTTAATTTGGAGACACTTATAAAGTTCTTTGAAATATTAGGCACAAAAAGAACTTGGTCTATGATTATATCAGTGTGTGTGTGTTAATTATATAGATAATGCTAGTGATGAGCTGGACAATGCCGATGAAGAGCTGTATGGTGGAAAGTGAAATGGAGTTACTCTGTTTTGTAACTAACTAGCGTAAATGAAGGAGTTTGTTATATAATTAGTTATACAGTTGTATTCACCATTAAGTTTATAAATCGTGAGATATCCTTCTCTTCAAAATACTATAAATATGTATGAAATCACTTATACAGAATATAAGAAGAATTTTCTAGAATTCTCTTTCTCTAGTTGTTTGTTTTCTTAGAAGAAAATTTTTCTTGCCAAACAAACACATTTTTCTATCTTGGTATCAGAGCCATACAATGGCAATGCCTTATCTTCAAATGTTAACAATACTGGTTCCTCAAATGTGAATGCAAACAATAGCTCAGCAATGTTAGAACAGAGCAGTACGTTTAGCTTCACAACACTAGTTAAGCTTGACTACAGTAATTTTCTTCTATAGAAGTCACAGATCTTAGTATCGGCTCGAGGTAATGATCTGAAAGATCTTCTGCTTGGCTCGAGAGTGTGTCCAAGTTATCTTTTCACTCGCATAGATGATGGATCTGAACCAGCAGTTAATTCTGAGTTTAGAATTTAGAGGAAACAAGATGCTATGTTGATGAGTTGGCTTTATTCATCCATGACTGAGTCAGTTCTAAGCTCAGTTATAGATTACAAGTTTTCTGCTGAGATATGGAAACATCTTGAAAAGATATTTGAAAGTCAATCAGTTGCTCGTCTTACACAGTTAAGAGCTCAGCTGCAAACAATAAGGAAAGGTACTCTGTCACTGAGTGATTACTACGTAAAAATCAAGCACGTCGTTAATAACCTTACTATGGCTGGGAAACCGATTAGTGATGATGATTTGATTACACATTTTCCTGCTAGATTATAACCAAAGTATGAACCTGTAGCTGTTTTTGTGACTACAAGAGCTCGGGAATTGAATTTGGCTGAAATATACTCAATTTTGCTTACTCATGAAAGTAGACTATAATTAACTAATACTAGTTCTAGTACTTACATGTCTGCTAATGTAGCACAGTCTAGAATGAAACAAAAGTTTAAAGGAAATTTTAATGGTGGATATGGAAATGGCTACAACAAATCTATTGGTAATACCGAAAACTTCAACAATCAAAATAATTACAAAGGTAAAGGAAGAGGGAAGCAGAACTTTACCAATCAAGGAAGAAACAACTCCAAAATTATTTGTCAAATTTGTTACAAAGCTGGACATGGAGCTTTGAAGTGTTGGAATAGATTCAACAAAGAGTTTGAGCCTCTAACTCAAAACAGCCAGTAACAAGTCACTGTCTATATTGTTGAACCTAGACAAGTTTTTAATAATGCAGAGGATGATGGATGGTATGTGGATAGTGGAGCTACTAACCATATAACCAACAATATCAACAACATGATCAGTCGAGGTAAGTTCAAAGGTAAAGAAGTTATCATTATTAGTAATGGTGTTGGACTCAAAATTGAGCATATTGGCAATATATTTTACATTCTGAAAACTCTTCTAAATCAATTTACCTTAATCATATATTACATGTTTCCAAAATGACAAAAAAAACCTTATCAGCATATCTAAACTTGCTGTTGAAAGGGAAGCTAGTACTTCAAGGGATTGTTAGAAAAAGGCTCTATCAGCTGATAACCTCAAAGTATATACCTTCATATCATCTAAATGGGAAGCATGTGTCTCACCTTTTTCAGTCTCTGTTTACTCAAGTCCGGGTCAACAAAAATGATTGTAAAATACAATCCAAAATAGCTACTAAGTCAATAAAATCTCTTATAGAAAATTCTGTGCCTTATGTAAATAAATTTGTACATACACCTATGTCAGCAGATATTCTACACAGAAGGTTTGGACATCCAAACCCTGAAGTGTTGAGTAAAATTGCTACAGCTTGTAAATTTTCCTTGGAGAGAAATAAAATAGCTACTTTAAGTTTCTATCATGCATGTCAAATGGGAAAGAACCATCACTTATATTTTGGCAATTCAAAAACAAAAACAACAGAACCACTTGAATTAGTATACTCTGATGTTTGGAGTCCAGCATTTATAACCTCAGGTAAAGGTTTCAGGTATTATGTGTGCTTTGTAGATGATTTCACAAGGTTCACTTGGGTGTATCCCTTACAACTGAAGTCATAAGTAGTACTGTCACGCCCCAGACCCAAAAGATCTGACACACGACATCACTTGCATTCATTCAATAATACTTAAACATTCATTTTAATTTCTTTCAGAATTATAGCAATTGAATTATGACTGGGACAATTAGTAAACCGGAGATACGCAGAGTTTTCTCAGAGATTAACACTCTACTACGTCACCAGTAGCAACTTTATTACCGGAAGCCCAGAATATATTCATTGCAAATTCTTACTTAAAATCAATCCATTACTACACTTGGTGAAACTTAAACTAAATCCAACCACACACAATAAAATAATACATAAGTATTTATTCAATAGGGACAAATCAAATATCTTATCCCACGCGTCCCCAAATGAAACACTTAGCAACCTAACAACTTAGAGAACCCAAGGAACAGCAGAAGCCTTGCCAAATCCGCTAAGCACACATATACCTTATTTACCTGAAATCACCATAAACTATAATGAGTATAAAACTCAATAAGCATACTAGTTTTTCATATATCAAATACAAATACATATATGTACACAATGCATATGTATGATATGCTGTGATCAATCAAAATCATAATCTTATCAAATCACATATCATGTAAGCGCTTACACATTCTTTCAAAACACATAATAGGAATACCATCACTCAACTACTACTTAGTAGGACTTACATATCACATATCACATAATGAGCCAAATGTCACTCGTAGATGACATACCGTATGAGAGGAATAGTACAAGTGAGGCCTTTAAATCACACATATATAATGCTCATGCCCGAAGGTAAAGCCAAACCCTCACCATGATCATCGGTGAGTCCTCTCACATGTACCAATACGCCACCACACGAATGTGATGACTCACACTTCTTTTAGGTACCAATAGGATCCTCCCTACATACGGAACACATAACATATACCAATCCCGAAGGAAAGGTCACACATAAAGGCTTCACAAATCACATAAAATGCCTACTAAGTTAACAGTGAGTTCAAGTACCCTCAAAACACAAAATATTTCTCATGGACATATTACACTTCAAAAGCTTTCTTTGTTAAACATATCTTATTTTGAAAGCTCACTTTCAAAAAAATACATGTATGTCCATGCTCAATGCCAATGCTCACATTCATAAACATATATTCACATTTCATATCAAAATATACTTTGACATAGCATAAACATATTCTTAACCACATTTACAAAATCATTCATAACACTTACTATGTTTATTGTGATTCCAGTAAAAAGTCTAGTATACTTACCTCTTAACACTTTCAGCTACAAGGCTTAAATCTCCTTAACCTATCAATGGAGATTAATCCTTTCATAAGCCTCACAATTCACACAAAATACTTTAAATAGATTACAAAATTATACACAATGCATTTATCACATCAAATTGGTCTAAATACTTAGTTTCTCAAAACCTGTCATTCTGACCACTTACACTTAACAAAATTTTCTAATAAATCAAATGATGTCCAATTACTCCAAAATCAGAATATATCATTCTTGACTCATATATACTTCTTATATATGAATATTATATCAAAATTCCTACACAATCCATTCCATACATACCATCGAATCCAAACTACTAACCTGACAAGATCAAGATACTTACTGAACAGTATTCAATCTCTCAATTTTATAAAATCATATAATAACTCAAAAATTATAAAACTACCACATAATTACTCTTAACACATATCTCAGTCCATGATAAATATTTCACTTCCAAATTACTACCAAAAGTATTTTAAAACTATTTTATTCTATAACTTTAAAAATCTGTTAATCAAATACTGCAATGAGCTGATACACTTTAGAAAATCATAACACTTCAACCACATTGATCTAAATTCTCAATTCCGAGTATATCATATTATACATATAAAATTATCATATTTCACAAATTCGTAATTTTTGAAGATCATTTAGTAGGACAAAAATTATTTTTCACTGTATCATACTGTTTACATAGGAAATTTCCAGAATTTCAAGGTCATTTTGGTAAATTCACAAAAACTTCAATTTCTGGAATTTTGAATCGATTCAAAGTCTCAGATGATACTAAACATGTCTAATTTCATATAATAAAAATTCAAGACCAAAATCGAATCACAACAATTTATAAAATTCTTGGATCAAGAGACTATCAATCAGAAACTCTACAATCCATCATGATTTATCAAGCTATCTTATAGATCATCATCAATTCTCAAAATATCATACGAAATACACATCAAATACTCAATTATACATATTTCCAGAAATCAAAACGTAAAGAAATTAACATAATTAACACCAATAAATTGAGAAATAGTTGTGATATACCTCTTAAAATTCAAATTCCAATTTCTTCTTCTTTTTCTTCTCCTTCTTCTCTTTCTCTCCCCTCTTTTTCTCTCTTCTCTCTCTCTAAAAGAGGTAGCTCGACCAAAATGAGAGAATTAGGGTTTTAAAAGTGTATTTTTATACTAAGTGGCTAATTTTTGGTATTTACGAATTTACCCCCAAAACTTTCAAAGTATTACAATTTGGTCCCTAAAATAAATCTAAAGTCTTGCAATTAAACCCAATGCTAATAGTATCACCTTAACCTATACAAACACTACTAATAATAATATATAAATCAAGTATCACCAACATACAAATAAAATACGTATATTTATACATTTATAAATACTTATTCTTACCAGTCGTGGATACTGGTTACTACAAGTACAAACCTTTAAGCTTTTTCAGGTACATGTTGAGAAACTGTTGAGTAAGAAAATTAAAACCCTAAAAACAGATGGTGGATGAGAGTACACAACTTTAGCTAAAGAATTGAACCTTTTAGGCATAAGTCACAGAATGTCATGTCCATACATTCACCATCAAAATATGAGGGTAGAGAGGAAACACAGACACATAGTAGAGACAGGACTAACACTACTACCTCAGAGTGGTTTACCCCTAAAGTTTTGGTGGGATACTTTTGCTACTGTCACTTTTCTGATTAATAGAATGCCTTTGATAATTCTTAAGTTTCAATCTCCATTTGAATTGTTATTTGTTTATAAACCCAACTACAGCTTTATGAAAGTGTTTGGCTCCTTTTGTTATCCTCACTTGAGAAAGTATCAAACACATAAATTGAACTATCACACGAAAAAATGTGTTTTTATAGGTTATAGTAATCAATACAAAGGGTATAGATGTATGGATCCAAATGGAAGAATGTACATAGCTAGACATGTGGTCTTCAATGAGTCTGAATTTCCTTTTCTGTTTAATCCATCTTTCAATAAAACCAATAGTGAAATTCAGAATTTATCCTCAGCTACAAATTATTCTACCTGTACTACACAAACAGTGCTTCAAATCTATAAACCTAAAGTCGTGTTCCCTGAATCAGCTGATAAAATCCCTAGTATAGCTTTACCTGAAGTTGATAACTTACACACTATATCTGACACACAAAAAGAGATCCCTCAAACACCAATCTGTAATAACTTCATAGATCACTATCAAAACCAAACACCTACAATACACACTGAAATAACCAATACCATTGACCAAAATGTGTCAACACACCAAGAACTACAAAACCAAACCTCAAATAAACACCTCATGGTCACTAGGAGTAAAGTAGGAATCTTCAAACCAAAAATATATACTGCCAATATAATTAACAATGCAGAATACACACCTGCAATAATCTCATAGGCACTTAGTTTTCCTCACTGAAAAAAAGCAATAGAGGAGGATTTTAAAGCTTTGATCAAGAATGATACTTGGTGTTTAGTTCCAAAGGTTGAAGTCAGCAAAATTATTGGGAACAAATGGATTTTTAAAGTAAAGAAGAATGCTAATGGTAGTGTGTCAAGATACAAGGCTAGGTTAGTAACCAAAGGGTATCATCAAACACGAAGAATAGACTTTATGGAATCTTTCAGTCCTGTTGTTAAGGCAAGCACCATCAGAGTAGTATTGAGTATTGCAATAACAAAATGGTGGAAGTTAAGGCAAGTAGATGTGAATAATGCATTTCTTAATACAGAATTGATAGAAACAGTATATATAGAGAGAGCAACCTGAAGGGTTTACTACACCAGGTAAGGAATATTATGTATATAAGCTTCAAAGAGTCTTGTATAGCTTGAAACAAGCCCCTAGGTCCTGGAATGACAGATTAGGAAATGTCATGTTGTAGTAAGGATTCTACATTGCAAAATCTAACTGCTCAGTGTTTATTAAAATATATCATTTACATATATTGATAGTACTTATATATGTAGATGATATTATAGTCACAGGAAGTGATGAGCACATCCAACAGCAATTCATAGATAAACTGAACATAAAGTTTGCTCTCAAGGAACTTGGAGAACTTAATTTCTTTCTTGGAATAGAAGTGACAAAAATGGAAACAGGTTTACATCTTTCACAAGCCAAATATATAGCAGACTTGTTACATAATACACACATGGCAGAAGCTAAAAGTTGTGGGACTCCTATAAGCTCAAGGCAGAAGATTATAAAAGACAAAGGTGACTTATTTTCTGATGTTACACAATACTGAAGCATAACAGGAGCTTTACAATACGTGACTCTAACAATACCTGAAATATCTTATAGTGTCAACAAATTGAGTCAATACTTAGCAGCTTCAACAATGATTCATTAGCAATGTTGTAAAAGGTTGCTGAGATTTCTTCAAGGAACAAAAGATAGGGGATTACTGTTTAAACCTGGTAAGTTAATAGAGTTGGTAGCCTTCACAGATACGGATTGGGGGCTGTAATGAAGATATCGTGTATTTTTAGCAGGAAACTTAGTGTCTTGGAGTTCTAAGAAGCAGAAAGTTGTATCTCGCTCAAGTGTTGAGTCTGAATACAAGGGATTAGCCCAAGTAACAACTGAAATCTCTTGGTTACAATCTCTTCTTAGTGAATTTCAAATACCTCACAGCAGAACACCAATTATATGGTGTGATAATCAAAGTACTGCAGCTCTTGCAACCAACCCTATTTTTCACAATAGAACTAAACATTTGGAAATAGATCTATATTTTCTTAAAGACAAATTCTTAGCCAAGGATATTGATATTAGATATGTTCCATCTGCTTTTCAGATTGCTGACATATTTACAAAAACATTGCCCATTTCTCAGTTTCAGTTTCTAACCTCCAAGCTCAATGTGACATCCAGACACATGAGCTTGTGGGGGGGATGTTAATTATATAGACAATGCTGGTGATGAGCTGAACAATGCTGATGAAGAGCTGGATGATGGAAAGTGAAATAGAGTTACTCTATTTTGTAGCTAACTAGTGTAAATAAAGGAGTTTGTTATATAATTAGTTATACAGTTGTATTCACATCAAGTCTATAAGTCGTGAGATATCTTTCTCTTCAAAGTACTATAAATATGTATGAAATCACTTGTACAGAATATAAGAAGAATTTTTCAGAATTCTCTTTCTCTAGTTGTTTGTTTTCTTAGAGGAAAAATTTTCTTGCCAAACAAACACATTTTTCTATCTATGTGTATGTGTGTATGTGTGTGTGTGTGTGTGTTAATAGAAATATATGTTTTGTCGAAATGAGATATAGGGAGTTTGTTACCATTTGCTACTGTAACTTGTTCACTACCCTTATATTCACTTCTAGAACTAAAATTTGCTGCATCATTTGTTAAATGGTTGGTAACACCAATTTGCTGCTGGTAAGGTTTGGTTTGTTGGTTATGTTCTAGTATAGTTGTCATTCAATCGATGCCAGCAATTTACAACTGTGTGTCCTGTTTTGCCATAAATTGGATAAATTGGTCTAGGATTGTTGCTGTTAATTATTTTAATATTTTTGTTGGTATAAGCAGGTCTTTCAGTGGCTATTCTGCCTCTACCTCTGCCTCTGCCTCTAAAAATGTTTCCCCTTCTACCATTGTTCCTCTTCTGACCATTTTGAAATCGACCAGAGTTGACATTGCCTTAATTAAAGTTTACATGAATGTCAAGAGTTGAGTGAGAGGACATTTGATCTATTCTGCTTTCATGATTGAGCGGTATAGCAAAAACTTCTTACAGTGAGGGTAACTCATCTCTGAAAGTGATATTGGCCACAATTGAATTAAAATTTGATCCAAAACCAGCAAAAAAGTAAAGAATCAGATCATCTTCATCAATTGGATTTTTTGCAGCTGTTAAGTAATCTGCAACAGTTTTCATCTTTGAAAATAATCACTAATAGATGAGCCACCTTTCTTGGTAGCTTAGAGCTACATCCTAAGTTGCAGAATTCTAGCCTTTAATTGTGAAGAGAAAAGTTTCTCTATAGTACTCCAGAGTTCATAAGAAGTAACACAATTGACTACTGTTCTTATCATCTTTTCTGTCATTGCAATTGACTAAATCCAATTGACTCCAAAGTTCATAACAAGATCCAACTGCGCAACAGTTGATCTTCCTTTATCCATGTAATGTACTCGGAATTTAGTGTTGTGGTGACATTATTTTCAATATCTACTATAACTCTAAAGAGGTCAAGTTTTAGCTTGTTTCCATTGATAAAGCCTTCAAGGCCATGGCCTCGAATGGCATGTAAAATTTAGGATTTTCAAATGAAGAAATTCTGTCTATCTAGTTTTGAAGTGGTGAACAAATTTAAAGGAGAAATGATTGTTGGAGCTGGTGCTCACGTGCCATTCCAATATTGTATGAATATTAATTGTTAATATTTATACAATAAACATTTCGAATAAAGATTGTTAATATCATGTTAATATGGTAAAATGCTTGTAACATTACAGACATTGTTTGATCTGAAATAGTTCAGATCTGGTTTAAAGGAGTTTAGACCAGAACTAATAGTTATCAAAGCTGAGAGTTATAAATGCTAATAGTTAGCACTGTTAATAGTTATCAGTTTATAAGAGTCAGCGAGGTCTAAAGAGTTAGAACTTTGTCTATAATGGGACAAAGACCTGAGAGTATACTTATAATGATATAGTTGCAAAGAGTTGCAATAGGTGCTAAGAAATATCATTATGTAAGTATGTCTCAAATATAATGTTCCTGATCTATGATCATCAATGCGGGTCTATCGGTGAATTCACAATATATAGATTAGTGTATGTCTATATCTGACTGGTTCAGATGGTTGTTCTTAGCTGACCATGAGCTTAGAGCTTGTATAGACATGCGGGTATCCAGTCAGGACTGGATACTGAACAGACTTATGAGGACCCCAATAGATATCCTATGAAACCGTCAAAGGAAGGTCCTCTCGAGTTGAGTAGTAATCGTGGTCCTTTGACCTGAGCGCCACGGTGGTCTTGTGAGTGATCCATCATGCTTTGGTTCCACATATGTCAGAGACCTTTCATGGTCTGACCGCTATGTGTCGCTGGGTATGGTCCGATGCTCATGGAGTCCGGTGTGCGTAGATACGGGATCCATCAGCTTACGTAGGTAAGTTGTATATCCGATGCTCCGAGATTGTATTTCATAAAGTCTTGTGGCCACAAGCATAAACCCGGGAAAAGAGTTTCCCACAGGGTTAAACAATATAGCAAAAATGTTTGCGTATATTGTTTATCGAGATACGAATCTGGAGATAAGATTATTGGATGAGCAAATGGGGATTTGATGGTGCTGATCTATATCCCCGCACATCCAGGGTATAAATGATGGAAGGATTATACGTATACGTTATGACCTCAACTTGTATGGTCTGACACGCTGATTTGTAATATTCGTAACGTGTGCGTGGGGCATCGATTACGGATTAATGGAATAGTTCCATTTGACAAATCGGGTGTAGACCTAGAGAGTCCCAATATGAAATGTACTCTTTGAGCACTTGGGCAGTGTACCGTATTGAATTGTTCAATACAGTATAATTCAGCAATTACTAAGGTTACGTTAACTAAAGTATATGGTTAAATGGTGGGACCCACTTTAGGTTAACTTGGTAACCGAGTAAGGATATAAAAGTAATTTCACTTTATGATTATTTAATTGTTAAATAATTAAAATAAATATTTATTTGTTTAATTGTTAAATAAATGATTTAACTTAACTAAGGTTAAAAGTTAACCATAAGGTTAAGTTAGTTAACTTTACTTAATGGTTAAGTAAAGGTTAACCTAACCATGGTTAAGTTAGTTAACTATGGTTAAATTAATTAAATATTTATTAACTTAAAGGTTAAGTTAAAGTAATCTAACTATGGTTAAATGTTAACTATGGTTAGGTTAAGCCAAATGAAATGCAAATGAAATTCAAATTAGTTTGGAATTTATGCATTAGTATATAAAGTGAAATGAAATTGAAAATCATTAATCTTTTGAAATTGTTTTTAGTTTATAGGTTTTGCATTTTTGAAAGCCATTACAATTTGAGAAATTGGAATTCTTTGTTTTGTGTTTTAAGTGTTAGAACAACAAAACAAATTGAATTAATGGTTATTAAATGTAATAACTAAAAACAAGATTTGTTTTATTTATTCAAGAGTTGAATAAAAGGAAAAACAAAATTGATTAAGTTAAAGAGTTTAACTTTAAATCATGTTTAAGAGTTAAACACAAATGCTGGATTAAGATGCTGCCATTCTAGACAATCAAACCCACCCTTGTTGATTGCTAGAATTGATCAAAGATTCACTTCATGGTGGACTTCAAAGAAAATTAATCCAAAGGCTTCATTGGTGATATTTCTCAATTTCGAATTTAAGTTTAATCAAATGTTATTTTCTGTGTTCATTATATTTATTCTTCCGCTGTGCACATGTATGTATGAGATATGTATATTGTTTGTATGATGAACACAATCCACATGCAAAGAACCCTAAGTTTTATTTGTACCACCCTAAACCCAACATAACCCAACAATTGGTATCAGAGCAATTTGTGTTGTTATGGGTGGTTTTTTAGTGTTAGCTAAGTGTTGGCTAAGTTGTATGACAAGTTCCGGAGCTGTTGGGATGCATTTTAAGTGTTAAAAATGCAAACCAGTGAAAAACAGCACCTGGAACGCTGCAGCGCTAAGGTCCAGCGCGGCAGCGTTCATATGAACGCTGGAGCGCTGGGTGTATGACGCTCCAGCGCTGGATAGGCGCAGGGGCGCTGGGTGTTTGGCGCCCTAGCGAGGGAAGCACTGCTTCCAGCGCCCCAGCACTGGTAAGACAGCGCCGCAGCGCTGAGGCTTATGAAGCCCTAGCGCGGCAGCGCTATGAGACAGCGCCGCAGCGCTGAGGCTTGTGAAGCCCTAGCGCGGCAGCGCTACAAGACCAGCGCCGCAGCGTTCTTACACTAAAAAAAAAAAAAAAAAAAAAAAAAGAGTAAAATCTTTTTATTTTACGCATGTGGGGGTTTATGAGATGTAATAATAATGGTTATTAGTTTACATGATAAACCAAGAAAATAATATTTTATTTATTTATTTATTTTTGTAATCACAATGGGGGCCCCACTGGTGGGGGTTAATTGTGCTTGTACAGAAATGAATAATTGATTGAGAATAACCTCTCATGTGATGAGAGCATATAATATGAAAGCCTGTTATTAAAATCTCTCTTAATTAGATTGAAATTTATTATATTATTTGATAATATTTTAAATGGTCCGTCTTGTCAATACGGTGTGAGATGGGTCACTATGGTCTTTCCCAATATTGCTTAAGCGTGAGGGATTTGGTCGGTGTGACTTGGTCTAATGCCGGTAAAACATAAGATGAATCAAATATATGCGAACATATTATCCAATATTGCTTTAGCGTGAGGATAGTGTCAGTAACATATATTTGAGCATTGATGAGTTAATCTGAAATACAGTTACCCAATATTGCTTTAGCGTGAGGGTAATGTGTATTTAGGATCAGTAGTAAGAGTTGTATGAGATACAATTGACAAGAGTTGTCTACCTGTTGGATTTATAAAGGCCAATATTGCTTTAGCGTGAGGCTGGAGTAAAACCCCAATGGGATCCACTTCCCGCTGTATAGTTTAAAATATTATACTATCTTATCCCGTTTGAGAGATTAAAGGGATTAAGTAAAGCAGTGGGAGGGCGTTTTTTAGATTAAAAAATGTATAACAGTTATACCCATGATCTAAAACGTAATTTATTAACGATAAAGAAATGTTCTGCTACGCATCTCCTATTTTGTCTTATAGAGATAAGATGATTATCTTATAGAGATAAGATACTTGTCTTATAGAGATAAGATTGTCTTATAGAGATAAGATGAGTACGAGCAATCCGTTACTAATCTTGAACAAATACCAATAACTATAGGGTACTGAATAAAATATGTAAGGCTTGCTTATGAATCTAAGAATAGTTCTAGATTCAATAATATTTGATATTACTAAACCACATATAGAGAAAAGTCATAATGGAAAGTGTTTCCACTGTTATAAGGTTTGAAATAGTAAATGTTACTATTCATCGTACCTTGACTTAAGAAAAATTGACTCATTAGATATCTGTTTGACCAAACATTAACATTTCATTAGCATTTGATGTTAACTCTGCAAGGGTATGAGATACTGCTTGTTATTATCATATCTGCAAGATGTTGCATGATTTGAGAAATGCTTGATTACTAAAAAATGAGAAGTTCAGCTTCACGTAGGTAATAGAGATTTCCTGAACGTGGTAGCCGTTAAGACTTCACAGTTACTTCTTATTTCTAGTAACAGCATAAATGTTGTATAATTGCTATTTTGAGCCAAACATTATTAGGTAAATCATATCACTCCCTGTAGCTGACAGAGAGGGTTATCATAAAAATAAGGAAATAGTTCCTTGTGATAATGATACTGATTTACTAACTGAATGTCAGTTAATGAATGGCTGTTATATCTTATATACAACAAGAAATGTCATATGTGTAAAGGTGAACAGAATAAATAGTATTTCAGCAACTTAAATAATAATGAATAGTGGTATATAAAAGATTAGGTCATGTAGTCGTGAGACGACTATCCTAGCTGGTTAAGGATGGTCAGATATTTGATCTGACTATAGTACATTGACTAGTTTATGAATTATGAATTCAAAAGAATATGGCGGAATCTTTATGTAGGTGTAAGACGCCAAGCCACTGGTTTATTGGATCTGGTACATATAGATGTGTTTAGTCCAATAAATCTTACTATTATAAATGATTTCGATACTTCATTGTCTTTGTAGTGATTGTCGCTATAAAGACATGTGTTTCTCGGAAACGCAAGTCAAAATAATTTCGAAGTGTTCAAAATGTTCTGACAATGAAAGTAAAGAAACAAACCCTTATGTATATTGAGTGCTTTCGATAAGATCGAAGTAATTTATACATAATCAGTAAATTCACAAATTATTTAACTAGAATATGATTCTCTCTCAGCATAATCCTCCAGATACTTCTCAACATAAAGATGTTTAGGAAATGAGGAATCGGACTATATTAGATACAGTCTGATTGATATTGAGAATCGCTGATCTTCTAAAAATATCTATGAGGTTATATTTTAACATCTGCAACTTACTTATTAAATAATTCCATAATCGTTCCTACTACTTTATATGAGATATAGACTAAATAGGAAACGAGTCTTAAGTATGTTAAGACTTGGTGTTATTCTGTTTTCATAAGAGTTATGCAACAGAATAAACTTGTATCCAACGGTACAAGTATTGGTTCATTTAGTATCCCAAGTGTATAATGGGATACCAATTCTATAATTCAAATGAACGAAATATGTTCGTTTCTCATAATGTCACATTTCTAGAGAAATAGTTTCTCATGAATTGTGGAGATTATAGAAAGATTGAACTTGATGAAGTCAATCTAAATATAGATGAACCAACGATGGAATTTTAATTTTAAATGAGTGAAATACCTTTAACAGACTAAGTTCATAGGTCCAAAAGGATATCAAAGCCATCATTTAGGTATGTTTGATACTTGAAGGTGCCCTTGATATTTTCTTAGTTGAAGAAATAGATCCTTTAACTTATGGAGAGACGATGTTTGACATCGATTCGGGAAAATGACAACATATCATAAAATTCTAAAAATTGACTCAACGCATGACAATTAAGTCTATGACTTAGTTGAGCTTCCTGTAGAAACTGTTTCTATTAGCAGTAAATCAGTTTACGCAGCGGAAGCAGTGTGGGCCCTATCTGAAGGAATGGTCCTTCATGGCCTGACTGATGTTGAAAGGTTACACTCAGAGATCTAGGATCAAAAATGAGGAAACCTTTTTCATCAGTAACCATGCCAAAGTCAATTTAGATTTTGTTGATGATAAGATACCATAAAATTTGAATTTGACTCTAAGTATGACAATTAAGTCTAGGACTTAGTTGTGCTTCCTGTAGAAACTGTTTCTATTTGCAGTAAATCAGTTTACGCAGCGGAAGCAGTGTGGGCCCTATCTGAAGGAATGGTCCTTCATGGCCTGACTGATGTTGAAAGGTTACACTCAGAGATCTAGGATCAATAATGAGGAAACCTTTTTCATCAGTAAACATACCAAAGTCAATTTGGATTTTGTTGGCTATTGTTGTATATTATGATTATGGGACTGGCTAATGGATGTAAATAAGCTGTTCTGGGAAGTATATCTCGAGTAAGAGATATGTAGAGAATAACTTGATGTTTTTGCATCCAAGCCTAACTTCTAATATAATGTGCAAACTAAGGAAGTCCATTTATGGACTTAAGTAGTTTTTCCCGAAGCTGGAATCTTTGTTTATATGATGAAATCAGAAAGTCTGATTTTATCAAGAATAAAGAGGGAGCGTGTGTGTTTAGAAAGGGCAGTGGGAGTATAATTATCTTTTTAGTTCTCTAAAGTGGAAAATATATACTCAACATTGGAAACGATGATTAGAGTATAGCAAGTAAATCAAATAAGTGTTATCTGTGTAAAGAACTTCTTCATACAAGATTTGAGAGAGACTTCATGTATACTAGGTATAAAGCTTTATAGAGATATAGCTAAGGAGTTAATAAGACTCTCTCAATAATCGTACATAGACTAAGTCCATGAAAAGGTACAACTTCATTGACTGTGAGACAGTTAAAGCCCCTTTGGACATGGTAATCATCTTTCTTAGAGGAAGTGTCCTCGGGAAGAAGATGAGAGAGTTAGAGTGTCTAACATCTCAGATGCATTAGCTAGAAATAAATTAATGCATACCGTCCAATGTACGAAATCTGGATTTAGATGGTTGTAAGTGTTACAAGCTGGTATCTAATTAATCCAGATCACGATCATTAAATGGTTGTGAAACATATCTGAAAAATACTTGAGAAGTATAGAGGATAAGTTTATAAAATATGGAGAAAGTTTCTTACAAAAGAAGGGATACACATATTCAGACTTACGTCTGATCTGAATGGTAGAAAGTCTACATCTAGTTATGTGTTTCTCTTTATCAGTACCGGAGCTAGTTAAATGTGTGTTAGTAAATGTCCACAGGTAATTCTGCCTTGGAGGTAGAATATGTTGCGGCTTGAGAAGTCAGCAAAGAAAGTACAATGGATATTCAAAATTAATTGCAGAACTTTGAATAGTTCCAAGCTCAGTGGATCCTATCCCACTATATTGCAAAATTACGGTAATTGCTTAAGCCGAGAAGCTATAAGGCACACCAGTATTCTAATCATGTGAACTCTGAAAATCACATAATTAGAAAGTTCTTGGCAACAAGAGTTGTAATAAAATCTAGGGAATAATCCTTGGATGTAGCGAAGCCCCCTAAGCCTAAACTCTTATAGTGTTTGAGAAACACGTGGAGTGTATTGGTATGAGATACCAGTATGTATGGCACTGAAGCAAGTGGGAGTTTGTTGGAGCTGGTGCTCACGTGCCATTCCAATATTGTATGAATATTAATTGTTAATATTTATACAATAAACATTTCGAATAAAGATTGTTAATATCATGTTAATATGGTAAAATGCTTGTAACATTACAGACATTGTTTGATCTGAAATAGTTCAGATCTGGTTTAAAGGAGTTTAGACCAGAACTAATAGTTATCAAAGCTGAGAGTTATAAATGCTAATAGTTAGCACTGTTAATAGTTATCAGTTTATAAGAGTCAGCGAGGTCTAAAGAGTTAGAACTTTGTCTATAATGGGACAAAGACCTGAGAGTATACTTATAATGATATAGTTGCAAAGAGTTGCAATAGGTGCTAAGAAATATCATTATGTAAGTATGTCTCAAATATAATGTTCCTGATCTATGATCATCAATGCGGGTCTATCGGTGAATTCACAATATATAGATTAGTGTATGTCTATATCTGACTGGTTCAGATGGTTGTTCTTAGCTGACCATGAGCTTAGAGCTTGTATAGACATGCGGGTATCCAGTCAGGACTGGATACTGAACAGACTTATGAGGACCCCAATAGATATCCTATGAAACCGTCAAAGGAAGGTCCTCTCGAGTTGAGTAGTAATCGTGGTCCTTTGACCTGAGCGCCACGGTGGTCTTGTGAGTGATCCATCATGCTTTGGTTCCACATATGTCAGAGACCTTTCATGGTCTGACCGCTATGTGTCGCTGGGTATGGTCCGATGCTCATGGAGTCCGGTGTGCGTAGATACGGGATCCATCAGCTTACGTAGGTAAGTTGTATATCCGATGCTCCGAGATTGTATTTCATAAAGTCTTGTGGCCACAAGCATAAACCCGGGAAAAGAGTTTCCCACAGGGTTAAACAATATAGCAAAAATGTTTGCGTATATTGTTTATCGAGATACGAATCTGGAGATAAGATTATTGGATGAGCAAATGGGGATTTGATGGTGCTGATCTATATCCCCGCACATCCAGGGTATAAATGATGGAAGGATTATACGTATACGTTATGACCTCAACTTGTATGGTCTGACACGCTGATTTGTAATATTCGTAACGTGTGCGTGGGGCATCGATTACGGATTAATGGAATAGTTCCATTTGACAAATCGGGTGTAGACCTAGAGAGTCCCAATATGAAATGTACTCTTTGAGCACTTGGGCAGTGTACCGTATTGAATTGTTCAATACAGTATAATTCAGCAATTACTAAGGTTACGTTAACTAAAGTATATGGTTAAATGGTGGGACCCACTTTAGGTTAACTTGGTAACCGAGTAAGGATATAAAAGTAATTTCACTTTATGATTATTTAATTGTTAAATAATTAAAATAAATATTTATTTGTTTAATTGTTAAATAAATGATTTAACTTAACTAAGGTTAAAAGTTAACCATAAGGTTAAGTTAGTTAACTTTACTTAATGGTTAAGTAAAGGTTAACCTAACCATGGTTAAGTTAGTTAACTATGGTTAAATTAATTAAATATTTATTAACTTAAAGGTTAAGTTAAAGTAATCTAACTATGGTTAAATGTTAACTATGGTTAGGTTAAGCCAAATGAAATGCAAATGAAATTCAAATTAGTTTGGAATTTATGCATTAGTATATAAAGTGAAATGAAATTGAAAATCATTAATCTTTTGAAATTGTTTTTAGTTTATAGGTTTTGCATTTTTGAAAGCCATTACAATTTGAGAAATTGGAATTCTTTGTTTTGTGTTTTAAGTGTTAGAACAACAAAACAAATTGAATTAATGGTTATTAAATGTAATAACTAAAAACAAGATTTGTTTTATTTATTCAAGAGTTGAATAAAAGGAAAAACAAAATTGATTAAGTTAAAGAGTTTAACTTTAAATCATGTTTAAGAGTTAAACACAAATGCTGGATTAAGATGCTGCCATTCTAGACAATCAAACCCACCCTTGTTGATTGCTAGAATTGATCAAAGATTCACTTCATGGTGGACTTCAAAGAAAATTAATCCAAAGGCTTCATTGGTGATATTTCTCAATTTCGAATTTAAGTTTAATCAAATGTTATTTTCTGTGTTCATTATATTTATTCTTCCGCTGTGCACATGTATGTATGAGATATGTATATTGTTTGTATGATGAACACAATCCACATGCAAAGAACCCTAAGTTTTATTTGTACCACCCTAAACCCAACATAACCCAACAATGATAACAGTTTGGTTACTCGAATTGGTTTGAGAGGCATTGGTGGTGTTCTTGTTTATTAACACATAAGAGCTTGTGGATTGATTAGATGTGGCCATTTGTGAAAGGATTGAAATAAGTCCTCTGATACCAAGTTAGAATTTTCAAAATAATGCTTCAAGGATAGCTCACTTTCATTGATGATGCATACAATAAGTTATATATATATACATCAAATATTATTGCAAATAAGTTGGATAATTTCAAGCTTTGTGACTCTAATCTACACTTATCAAATAACAAAATTGGATTAAAATTTAGTTGATAAACTTGACTTGCTTTACAAATAAGTTGCAGTGACTTATTAGATAGAGAAAAGATACTTCATCAATATTCTAATCAGGTTGAAACTTAATCAGGACCAGACTTATGTTATGTTCTAACATGTATCATATATATTTGCCAATTCCTTGGAAAAATATGTTTTCATTGTCTTTAATTATCTAAAGGCTTATGTTGTAATTCAACCACTCATTTTCTTAACTTAAGACTGGTATCGCATTTCAACTAAACGTTCCTTATTTTCCTTTTCATAACTTATAATCATACTTGAAATCATCAATTTATTTTCAATTAATCCTAACTAAACATGTGATAGTTTATATTCTTTAAACAACTGAACAACTACAATTTAAACTCATTATTTTTTGCATAAATTTGACTATAACTTAAAAATATGTGACAATAAATTTCTAGGTCTGCACATAACTCATTCATAGTCATCTATAACCCCTAAAGCATTTCAAAACTTCTCTTAAATTTATCATTAAAAGCACATATATGATCATGTGTCTTGTAAAAAAATCATACAAAAAAACAAGCTTCTTATAAAATTTAGCACAATAAAAGTAGACAGATCACAATTAGCAACTTCCTAACCTTCTATTTTCTACATTAATTTCCTCTTTTTCTATCCAAGAAAGTCTTATATAAGGCTATCCTTATAGGATTATCTTACAAAATCATACCATCTTTTTAAGATTTTGTCTCTCATAATTTTTATACTTAATCATGATTAGTTTAATAATTAAATGATAAAATATTATTAAGAAAATTGTTAGTTTAGTCTCTAAAATTTTATTGAATTACTCAATTAATCCTTATATTTTTTATAAAAAAATTAATTATCTTTATTATTTAAAAATCAAAGTCTAAAGCATTTTTTGAGGACTACAAAAGAAATTTGATCTACTATAAAATCATTTATTATAACTAAACATATCAGTTTATTTTGTTGTCTTCAAAAAATATTCTTTAAACATTATTTTTTCTACATACAATAAGAACCAATTGAGGGACGTAAAATAATATAAGGACTAAGAGCAATTCAACAAATCTTTAGGGACTAAATTTATAAGGACTAAGAGCAATTCAACAAATCTTTAGAGACTAAATTTATAATTTTTACACTAGTAATTTTTTACATTATTAAATAGTCCTATAAATGACATGATCGAGGAAGCACATGGACAGTTGAAAATTGGTGATTCCAAATTAAGGATGAGTTTTAATTTTGAGTTGGAGATTTATAAAGAATCAACAAAAAGTCTAATACGTAAAAATCGTGCTAGAAATTAGCAAAACAAAAAATCAGAATGTAGGTACTGTTTATAGATACTATTCACACTTGAGGATACTATTCATGTGGGTGCTATTCATGTAGCAACATATGGGTATTTTCTATTTTAATTCAATTGACTTCTTTAAGTAGAATTTGGACCTTTATAAGTAAAAACTCTTATTCCAACTAAGTTTAAAGTTATCCTAAGACATCTAAAGCATATATAATGGCTCTATATTAGTTTGTAAACATATCACAACAATTACAATAACTACAGCACAAACAAGAAAGAAAACTTCTAATCTATAAGAGATATCAATCGTAAAACCTTTATGAGTGTAATTGAGAATATTCTTTGTAAAGCTTGAGTTCTTTCTTATATATACTTTGTGAGTGCCTTATAATTCATTAATAAAATAAGTGAGATCTTGATTCATCATAAACATAGATAAATTATCAAACTACTTAAATTCTTGTTTGCTTTCTTTTATTTATCTTTAATTGCTTATTACTATATTATATTACTTAAATTTATTACTTTCACTTCAACATGGATATTTAATATAACTAAAGACCTAGATAATAAAGTTAAGATAAATAAGGTGAATGTGAAGTGCTAGAATTTTATCTAATTTAACTAGAAAAAGATATAAGTTATTTACGCGGATCCTTTACTCAAATAATACGATGATGTTATCGAGATAAATTTAAAAGTAAATCGTTTGTGTCCAGCTCAAAGCAAACTATATTATATTATATGTGAAAGTGCTGTATTTGAAGCCACCTTCTATATTATATTGCATGATGTTTTGGCTATTATATTTATATTTATAGTATGGTATTCAACTTCCTATTGCCTACAGAGAAGAAAGTCTTGTTTTGGCCGTGAAATAGTGACCAACAGCAAGAATCCCGTTTGCAGGGGTTTCGAGAAAAAGCCGTTGAGATTTTTTTATATAACTGATCTATTAAATATACTAGTTGGGTGAATAAAGAAAAGGGTTTCTGAGGGGTACCACGGTGTGCCAGATTCTCAATCAAATCTCCAAGTGGGAGAATTATTAGTAGCTGGCACCGTGTGCCAACTACATAATTGCTGGCACACGGTGCCAGCACTTATTTCTTGGTGGACAGCCAAGAAATGGCTGTCCACCATGCTAAACTCTCCCTATAAATGGGAGAGTTTAGCAATTCATCCTATAATTTCATATTGAGAGAGAATTTCAATAGACAATTTTGAGAGATTTTAGAAATTTGAGAGAATTGGATGTATTGGAATTTTGGGTTGCAAGGCTAAAATATTACAATACTTGTATTCTCTATTTTAATAGTAAGAGATTCTTCTGTCTTCGCCCGTGGATGTAGACTAAAAGCCGAACCACGTAAACTCTTGTATTTTGGTTTATTTTTATTTTTATTATTTTTCTCAATTTCGCTTTAGCTGCGACCTTGCATTACCCCTCAATTTTCTAACAAGTGGTATCAGGGCTTCTGGTTGAATGAGGTTACTATTCACGTATATAGTTACTATTTATACATACGGTTACTGTTTATACGTACAGTTACTATTCATGTGAAACAGTGGGAACCGATCCTAGCAGAAAGCAGTTCATGGTGAAAAGCAATGGCGACAAAATACGAAGTTGAGAAGTTCAATGGAAGTAATTTTACATTGTGAAAAATAAAAATAAAGGCAATTTTAAGGAAAAACAAGTGCTTAAAAGCAATTGATGAAAGGCCCGTTGGTATCACTAATGATATCAAGTGGAATGAGATTGACGGTAATGTAGTTGCTGATCTGCATTTAGCACTTGCTGATAATATGCTATCTAGTGTGGCGGAAAAGAAGACAGCAAAAGAGATCTAAGATACTCTCATTAAATTGTATGAGGCTAAATCTCTGCACAACAAGATCTTCTTAAAAATGAGATTGTACACCCTTCGAATGGTAGAATCCACTTCAGTGACGGAGCACATCAACACATTAAATACTCTATTTTCCCAACTCACTTCCTTGGGGCATAAAATAGAGGTAGGTGAACGTGCAGAAATTTTACTTCAAAGCCTACCAGATTCGTATGATCAACTCATCATCAACTTGACGAATAATATCCTAACGAAATTCTTAGTCTTCGATGATGTTACAGCTGCTGTATTGTGAGAAGAATGAAGACGAAAAAATAAAGAAGACAAACAGGAATGTTCGCAGCAAGCAGAAGCTTTGACAATGATGAGAGGTAGATCAACAGAACGTGGCCCCAGTGGTAGTCAAAATCATGGTAGACCAAAATCTAGAAGTAAGAAGAACGTTAAATGCTACTATTATGGCAAGAAAGGCTATCTGAAGAAGGATTATTGGAGATTGAAGAAAAATGCAGAGGATAAACCTCAAGGGAATATTGCAAGCACCTCAGATGATGGTGAAATTTTATACAGCGAGCAGCAACAGTTGTTGAAAGCAAAAAACGGTTCTCTGATGTATGGCTCATGGATTCTGGAGCTATATGGCACATGACTTCTAAAAGAGAATGGTTCCATCAATATGAACCTACCTCTTGAGGATCTGTATATATGGGGAACGATCATGCTTTGGAAATCGCTAGAATAGGATCCATCAAAATGAAGATGTACAATGATACTGTTCGTATTATCCATGAGGTACGACATGTGAAAGGCCTCAAGAAGAATCTTTTGTCATTGGGACATTTAGATAACACTGGGTGTAAGACCCAAATTGAAAATGGGATAATGAAAATTCTCAAAGGCGCGCCTGTAGTAATGAAGGCAGAAAAGATTGCTGCAAATTTGTACATGCTTAATGGAGAAACACTGCAGGAAGGAGATGCATCTGTTGCATCAACTAGTTCAGCAGAAGAGTCAACAATAATGTGGTATCGCAAACTGGGCCATATGTCGAAATGAGGTTTGAAAATTCTCTCTGATCAAAATTTACTTCCTGGGCTCAAATTGGTTCATTTACCTTTCTGTGAGCACTGTGTCACAAGTAAGCAACACACATTAAAGTTCAGCACATCTAGTTCTAGAAGTAAAGAAATTCTAAAATTGATTCACTCTGATGTTTGGCAAGCACCGGTGATGTCCTTAAGAGGAGCAAGATATTTTGTATCATTTATAGATGATTACTCCAGGAGATGTTGGGTGTATCCAATCAAGAAGAAGTCATATGTGTTTGAAGCTTTCAAAATATTCAAAGCGCGTGTAGAACTTGAATCAAAAAATAAGATCAAGTGTTTAAGGACAGATAATGGAGGAGAATATACTGGTGAGAATTTTATTGCATTCTGTCAACAAGAAGGCATCAAGCGGCAATTCAGCACAGCTTACACGCCTCAACAGAATGGAGTAGTATAGTGGATGAACAGAACCTTGTTGGAGAGAACAAGAGCTATGTTGAGAACTGCAGGTTTAGCCAAGATATTTTAGGCAGAAGCAGTCAAAATCGCCTGTTATGTGGTAAATCAATCACCATCAACAGCAATCGAGTTGAAGACACCGATGGAGATGTGGACTGGAAAACCAGTTGATTATTCTCACCTTCATACATTTGGAAGTCATGTGTATGTGATGTATAATCCCCAAAAAACAACGAAGCTGGATCCAAAATCCAGAAAATGCCTTTTCTTGGGATACGCTGATGGAGTCAAGGGGTATTGCCTGTGGGATCCCACTACCCACAAGGTCATCATCAGTAGAGATGTGATATTTGCAGAAGATAAACTGCAAAGGAATGATAAAGATGATAGCACAGTGAAGGAAAATCCAGAGACTACAATAGTGTAAATGGAAAATAATCAAGTACAAGAAGATTAAGATTCAGATTCAGATTCAGATTCTTCTGAAGCAGCACCAGAGTATGAAGATCAAGAACCAGTAGATTCTGAGGCTACAGATAATTGTCGATCAACTCGTGAGAGATGACCACCATCATGGCACTCAGAGTATGTCATGGAGGCTCATGTTGTATACTGCCTTCTAACAGAGGATGGAGAGCCAACAACTTTCCATGAGGCTTTTAAAAGTCAAGATGTTTCTCTATAGCTGACAGCAATGCAAGAAGAAATTGAAGCCTTGCATAAGAACAAAACATGGGAGCTGGTTGCACTACCACGTGGAAGAAAAGCCATTGGAAACAAATGGGTCTACAAGATCAAACGGGATGGCAATAACCAAGTGGAGCAGTATCGTGCGAGATTGGTGGTGAAAGTTATGCTTAGAAAGAAGGTATTTACTTTAATGAGATATTTTCCCCTGTGGTTTAACTCACGACAGTCAGAATAATCCTCACAATGTATGCTACATTTGACTTACATCTAGAGCAGCTAGATGTGAAGACAGCTTTTCTTCATGGAGAACTTGAAGAAGAAATTTATATGCTCCAACCAGAAGGTTTTAAAGAAGAAGGAAAAGAGAACTTGGTTTGCAGGTTAAACAAATCTCTGTACGGTCTCAAACAGGCGCCGAGGTGTTGGTACAAGAGATTTGATTCCTATATCATCAGCCTTGGATACAACAGACTTAGTTCAGACCATTGTACATACTACAAAAGGTTTGAAGATGATAATGATTTTATTATTTTACTGTTGTATGTGGATGACATGTTGGTGGCAGGCCCCAACAAAGATCGAGTCCAAGAATTGAAGGCACAGTTGGCTAGGGAATTTGATATGAAGGACTTGGGACCAGCAAACAAGATTCTAGGGATGCAAATCCACCGAGACAGAAATAACAGGAAGATTTGGCTTTTTCAGAAGAACTACTTAAAAAAAATCTTGTGACGCTTCAACATGCAAGATTGTAAGCTAATTAGTACCCCACTCCCTGTTAATTTCAAGTTATCCTCTAATATGTGTCCTAGCAAAGAAGCAGAGAGGAATGAGATGTCTCGAGTACCGTATGCATCAGCAGTGGGAAGTTTAATGTTCGCTATGATTTGTACCAGACCAGACATTACACAAGCAGTGGGAGCAGTCAGTAGATACATGGCGAATCCTGGTAGAGAACATTGGGGTTGTGTCAGGAGGATCCTTAGATACATTAAGGGTACCTTAGATGTTGCTTTATATTACGAAGGATCAAATTTTATTGTTAAGGGCTATGTGGATTCAGATTTTGCAAGAGACCTTGATAAAAGAAAATCCACTACTGGCTATGTGTTTAAACTTGCAGGAAAAGCTGTAAGCTGGGTTTCGAAACTGCAAACTGTTGTGGCATTATCTACTACAGAAGCAGAATACATAGCAGTTACACAAGCTTGCAAGGAAGCAATTTGGATACAAAGATTACTGGAGGAGCTCGGGCACAAGTAAGAGAAAGTTGAATTATTTTGTGACAGTTAAAGTGCCTTGCACATTGCAAGGAATCCAGCTTTTCATTCAAGAACGAAGCACATAGGTGTTCAATATCACTTTGTTCGTGAAGTGGTAGAAGATGGAAGTATGGATATGAAAAAAAATTCATACAGATGATAACCTTGCAGACGTGATGACCAAGCCTATCAATACCAACAAGTTTGTATGGTGTAGATCCTTGCATGGCTTAACAGACACATAGGCAACATAGCTTTGGCGAAGAAAAAAGAATGGTGTAGAGACTTGATTGATTTTCAACCAAATCTCCAAGTAGGAGAATTGTCACGGTGCCAGCTGCAAATTTGCAACTTTGCATTTACAAATTTGCTGGCACACGGTGCCAGCTGCAAATTTGTAAATTTGCAATTGTGGACAGCCTTATTAAGGCTGTCCACTTGCTCAACTCTCCTTATAAAAGGGAGAGTTTAGCAATGTATTTTCTATTACAAATTAGAGAGAGTTTCAAAAGCTTTGAGAGAGTTTTTGAGTGATTTGAGAGAATTGAGTGTATTGAAATTTTGGGTTGTAATGCTGAAACACTACAATACTTATATTCTCTATTTCTAATAGTAAAAGATTCTTCTGTCTTTACCCGTGAACGTAGACTAAAAGCCGAACCACGTAAACTCTTATATTTTATCTTATTTTTATTTTTATTTTTTTTTTTAATTTTACTTTAATTGTGATCCTGCATCACCTATTAATTTCCTAACAACCATTACCAATAGTTCTGCAGGTACCGAGTATTATACACGGAGAGATTTCAGAAACCTATTAGGTTGTTACTTGTTAGAGAACAAACAATCTTTCATAACTATTTTCTTTTTCTGATTTGAAAGGGAATTCAAACAGAAAATGTATGTCCAAGATCATCAATCAGCTGGTTAATTAGTATATTCGGTTCAAAGTTTTGTAAATGTCTCGTTTGTCATTGTTGAACGCATTAACCAAGAGTGTCAAATAGAAATCATTTTGGGTCCACTGTATACAGTATGTATATGAGATATTTTCTAGCGACACTGGAGTAGAGTGATAGATTGCTGGCCCAGGAAGACCGGGGAGGTCATCAATGGGTTTGGTGTGAAGAAATAGATGAATTAGCTTGAGTTTAGTCATAGGTGATCGAAAACTTGAATTAGAGATCTTAGCTGCTGTCTGTTTCAAGCTCCTGAAATTCTCAGTTGGGTACTTGAATGTTGATTATCAAATCATGAGTTCCATCAAAGTATTTTAACGAGCTGCTTCAAGATTGGAATGGTTTGAGGTTTCACTCTTAAGCATCTTTCTATTTTGTTTATTAAGATCAGACAAAAACAAAAACAGATGCGCTTAATTGTATTTCGGATGTAGCATCTGGAGATTTGCAAAACAAAACTGCGAGATTTAATGAAAAAGAAAAGAAGGCAAATTCATTAACCTTAAAAAATGGTTTCGCCGTTGCCGGGGATCGAACCCGGGTCACCCGCGTGACAGGCGGGAATACTCACCACTATACTACAACGACTCTGATGCTGTGCCCCTTTTAATAACTTATATATTACGGCCAAATAAGAATTTGCTTGATAGCTTTGAACCACTCCTATCCCTTCCATTGTCAAGCAATTACGCCCGTTATATACGATCATAAAATAGGGAGAATCAATGACACGACATCTTCCCATGTTGTTTACGGGATCCTACGCAATGAGTCTTCCACCCTCATGTATTCATTGCAAGATTCGATTATATGTAACAATTTCGAAACGATTGTAACTACCCATCAAGCGACTAGAGGAGGACGACAGCACCACTGACTCGCTTCACTTATAACTCTCCGAGCCGAATATGTCAACGTTAAATTTTCTTTGATAGCCCTTGTACTTACGAATTCGCACCAACTTGTAGCTGTATCGAGCGTTAGTAGTACCAGCACATGGATAAGGATAGCATACGAAGCCAAGGATGGTCTCTTTGTGGCACTTGGAAGCCGGAGGGAGCATTAACCATTGTTTTGTGATCTGGTTGCAGATACAATCTTAAACGGTTTGATTATTAATGGCTTGGAGCTGCTTTTGTAGCAGACTATAATCAGTCTTGGAAATATGATGCTATATGAATTGCCTGGGATCTTGTGATCTTAGCTGCTGTATGTTTCAAGCTCCTGAAATTCTCAGTAGGGTACTTGAATCTTGATTATCATATCATGAGTTCTCTCAAAGTTTTTTTAACGAGCTGCTTCAATAGATGGGAATGATTTAAGATTTCACTCTAAGTATCTTTCTGCTTTGTTTATTAAGATCAGACAAAAACAAATAATAAATATCAATAAATAATAAATATCAATAATTTTGTAAACTACAATATTTATTTAATAGCTTTCAACGATCTTACGGCCAAGACTACCATGAAAGGGTCTATTCTTTCAAACATGCACCACTGCCTCACAACTAGAGCGTGTAAAAGAATGTAATTATTAGTTAAATAAAACATGAAAATTTATACAATAAATTAAAATGATTTATATGACACAACAATTTATATGAAATAGTTTATATAAATAATTTGTACAAGAATTATTATTATAAAAAAATAAATATATTCAAGACAAAATATAAGACCTAAAAAAAGATTAAAAGTACCACCAAAAAAAAAAACGAAGAAGAAGCATGCATAATCATTTAGGTGGAGAAGGATTGTGCGCATCCGCAGGTGAAGAGGAGAAATTGGCATTGGCCACTAGGGATGCAAAAGCGGGAATACAACAACAAGATATTTACTTATCCTGCATTCGTACATATTAATCAAGGTAAGTTAGAGCCTAAAGTTTTAAATGAGATATTCATAGGATATCTAAATAGTGTCAAAGGATATAAGGTATCAAGTATAGAGTTAAAAGCACCAAGAAGTATCATTAATAAAAATGTGACATTCGATGAGATGTCCATGATAAAAATCAATCAAGAAGAAGTGAAGAAAACAGAACATAATCCAAAGGAAATTTCAACACTAGAAACCATTGAATTTGAAGTAGAACTTGAGAAAAAGATCCTAAATACCCCCAGGCCAATACTTCAACAAGTTATAAGAAAACACCGGTTAGTATCTCAAAGACCACTAGGACTTCAAAGATAGAATTTGAAGCATACCAATTAACTAGAGATAGGCTAAAGAGAATGACAAAATCACCAATAAAGTATACACATACAAATTTAATAGCTCATACTTTTAATACTGCATTCACTATTGAGTATGATAAGCTTAAGACATGTAAAGAGACTATGAAGAGTGAAAATAGTAAGATGTGGCAAAAAGTTATAAAGGATAAGATTAGTTATCTCCTAAAGAATAAGACTTGAGAATTAGTGGAAAGACCTTAAAGTAAAAAATTAATTGGGCGCAAGTGGACGTATAAAATTAAAGAGAGGATACCAAGTGTAGAGCTTGCAAGATTTAAGACTATATTAGTGGCATAAATTTTTACTTAAAAAAAAATAGTTGATTTTCATAAAATATTCTCACCAATAGTCAAGCACTTATCAATAAGGATGCTCATGACAGCGATAATGCAAATAATGATGGAGAAGATGATGGGTTGAATAATAACAAGAGGGCAACAAAGGCAGTTCATGATTTACGTCCAACCTCTTTAGATGAATAAGACAACATTGTTGAACCATAGAATCAATTTCAATTTCTTCTTCTAATATTATCTTATAACTTGAATCTATCATATAGGTTATCATAATTAGGAAGGGGTAAAGTTGTTAGAAAGTTGTTTTCTAAAGAATGCACTATATGATGCTCTTAGTCAACTTGTACTGAAGGATAATTAGAGTTTCAAAGTTCATAAGTCCACAAAAAATCGATTTAAGACAAAATATGATAATAAAAAGTGCAAGTGAAGAGTTTGTACTATGTCCACACATGCTCGAAAATATTTTATCATGCCAAAAAATGACAAAGAGCACACATATTAGTTAGACTGATTATGTGATAGTCATTGTCAAGCCAAAAATCAAATTATTGCTATAATGATAAAAATAAATAAATAAATTAGCAAATATAAATATAATTTATAGACCAAAAGAGATCCAAATTGATGTACTTGAAATTTTAGTGTGAATTTAACATACATGATGTCTTATCGAGCTAAAGAGTATGTACTAAAGTTAATAGTTAGTGCTCCAAATTCATTAAAACTATTTCCTACATGTTATATGGTAGAAAATGAAAACTCAAGTACTGTAACTTATTTAAAGACATATGACAATGAACACTCTTTTTACTTTTTTGTGTATTAGGTCATTATATTTTGTGTTTTCACTCTTCCATTAAATTAGTGATTGTTATTAACGATACTTTCTTGAAAAGTTCATATCTTAGTTTTATATTTGTTGTAGTTTTTAAGTATGAAAATAATTAAATTTATCCATTGTCATGGGACATTGTTAATTCTGAAATTGATGTTTTTTTAGAATGGTTTATGGAGAAATTATAGTGTGTTATTTGTGATATTAATAATTTTTGTATCGAATCAATATGTTAGCATCAAAAAAGCTATTTGTAAAGTATTTTTTTAATGCTTACTATGGGATATGTATCTATCACCTGAAAGAGAATCTAATCACGAAATACATACTTCTAACAGAAGGAAAAAAAAAGATAAATTCTTAACGACATATTTAGTTGCTACAAAAACATATCAATTTTTCAAAATCAAATGAGTAATATGTGAGATATGAATCTTTATGCAGTTCAATATTTAGAGGAGAAAGTTAATTGCACCGAATGGACTAGATTAGTCAGCACATTTAAAAAGTATAATATCATGATCACCGATATTTTAAACAGTACTAACGCAATGGCAAAGCAAACACGTTTTTTATATTGGTTGAATGAATACTAGAGTTAGCACAAAATTGATTTTACAATAAAAGAGAGACTATAAAACATGACAACTCACCTGACTTTAGAAGCACAATGATCAATTTATAAGAATGTTAATTCATCTAGTTGACGACTCAAAATTTGTTGTAAAGGACGTGAGTAGAAATAAAATAATCGACATAACCACGAAGAGATGCATTTGTAAAAAATTCAACTTTCAACTTTCTTCAATTGTCATGTGCCCATCTTATTGTGGAATGGTGTATTCCACATTTCTGCATAGTTAGTGTCAATTGGTAAATGCATCAACGTGTGAGCGAGTTAGCATAACTATATGCAAATTTGCACAAGAAAAAATGAGGGGAAAAGAAAATCTGGCTCTATTCATCTGTGGGATAAAAGAAAAAGAAAAACAGATCCTTGTTCCTAATTCTAGATTTCAAGGCAATCTTGAAGAAAATTGCTTGTGCTGGGAATCACTTGGAACAAACACCGGAAGCTGGCCACCCCTCTGCGATCTACTCTGCTGATAATGAGTACTTGACGTGGAACCTCTATCCAGGCTAGTACCAATTGAATTGCTATTACCGGTTCTTGTTCCTCCAGTCAGCTGCTGATCATTAACAACAGGACCACCAAAAAATATAGACTGACCCGTGTACAAAAGTTCAGCCCCAGGTGCTTGGGAAGAACCTGCAGCACCTCTGGACGAAGAGGAGACAAAGCGCCCGGCTTCTTGATCCCAAAAGACTGAATTTCTTGAATTTTCTGCATTCTTTCTGACAGGAACTTGTACTACAGTTTCATGGGCAGTAGCAGTTTCATGACCTTGAATTTGTCTTGCTGACAAAGGAGATTGATCTGCAGATGATTGATACATGGGGTTAAAGTGATCTATATTAGAAAAATGCTGCTCCAGCGGAGAAGGGGTGCAGTTGGAAACATGGGGACTGCTAAAGTTACTAAGACTGTGACCACATGTCTCACTATCTTCCCTGCTAGCACGACTGGGTGGATACAAGCTCTTCGATTTCCCAGCTTTAGTATTTCTGGACGGAAACCCTTGGTAACTGCTGATTGGGCTAGTTCTTCCACTCACATTGCTGCTGGATAATTGATCAGCATCATATGGATGATGTCCAGAACTAATTGGACGTAGAACAGATGATGAAGCTCTGGCTTTTGCAGCTGCTCTCATTGCCTCGTTGGAATCCAACTTTGCAAGTTTCCATGCACTGATTCGAACTGGATGCTGCGGCAACTTTTTCCCCCTTTTTGCTCCTATTGCATCCGGATCTACCGTGGATGGTAACCATCCTGGTTCCAGATGGGGGATAATTTCATCCTGCTTATAAAATACAACAATAATCAAATCAGTTATGAACCTTTTGTTGGCCAAATTACACAATTTTAAGCATCCAGAGGTGGGGAAGTGAAGCTCGGCCAGAAAAGAATATGGAGAAATTATTTTTCAACAAAAAACACAACGGAGTAACTAGAAAAATGATTTTCCCTCATTATCATAAATTTATGAGAGCCCAATTTTTATCTTGTTTCTTTTTAAGGTTTGTATGATAGATAAGTAGCCTACATATTATTTCTAGAGAAAATGTCACGTGTAAAACGGGATATGGAAACAGTTCAGTTTACCAACAAACAGAACTACATTATAGTAATAAGTACGAAAAATTTTCTACAGTAATTAATACATATGCCCACCATCCTTATTAGTAGTTTATAGCCTTTTAACAGTAATGGATGATGGTTATTACAATTTAAATCAATAATCTCCAGTAATTAATACATAGGCTCACCGTCCTTACTAGTAGTTTATAGCCTTTTAACAGTTATAGATGGTAGTTATGACAATTTAAATCAATAACTCCTACTCTGTCTATGTCCCCAACATAATTAACACTCCTAATCAAGGCTGACAGCATAAATAAAGGTAGTGGCACCTGGTGATCCATGAAGATCCTTGGAGGGGTACACCAAGCACCTTTGTATTGCAAGCTCATTCCAAGAGAGCTTCTTCCACTTATTGCAGTCACAGCTGAACTGGTTGGTGAAGATGGCACACTTTGCTGATCTCCACCGTCAGCAGATGGTCCAGGTTGTTCACTTTGAGTTCTCATGGCAACAACATACTCATATGTCGTGATACCCTGCACCAGAAACAACAATTAGGTGTTTGCGTATGCATATACAAATATATAAGAAGGAAGAGGGGTAGGGAGGAAATCATTTGGGGAAGTTACCTTTCGCATAAGAATCATGTGGAAGAAAAGTAGTTCTCCCAGAGGCACAGTGGCCAGGAAAGAAACAGCTGTGCAAATGGCCTATAATCATTAGCATAAAGCATTAGTAACTTTTTTGTCACTGTGTGCCATTTTCGTGTAAATAACAATACCCAGTGTCCAACTTTACAATTTGAAGATTTCAAATTGAGGATAAGTTCCAGTATGTGTCATTTTGCTTAGATGACAGGTCAAACCACGGTTGATCATACTAGTTCAGTTTACAATTTAAACAATCAACAACATGCATCTGAAATATAATATCACCCTTAATAAGTGAAAAGGAAAAGAATATTTCCCACGTGATACATAATTGGAACTGAAGGCAGAGATGCAGAAGCATACCACCACAGTCGCAAAAGGGGGAAGAGTAAATCCAACTCCAAGCCTCTCAGTTATATGATTTTCTGTTGCCTTTTTATCCACAAAGCATCGAACAAGGACAGCAACACCAACCCCAAATTCAACAATAAGCTGAGATACACATGCACAGGCAGACACACAATGGTAGCTTAAAACAGATTGGAGGATTGAAATCAATATAAAGCCACATTGTTGAAACAAAGTAGGAAAGCCCAAATAAGCACCGGATGTAAAACTTACCCACACTAGGCTAGCTGCCATAAGGCACACAAAGGTAATATAATTTTTTCTTCCGACACAATTATTCAACCACTGCAACATAGATGAAGATAATCTTAGTCATATATGCCAAAAATTCATAACCACATACAGAAAAAAAATATTTCAAACAATAAGCTTTCATCAAAATATTACAGCAATAAATTCTGAACGCATGTGTCTTTATAACAGAACATGCAGACTAGGGTATATACAGGGATCTCCTATTAATGATTCAAGGAGAATGCAAGCTAACATTCAACTAGCACACAATATCATTATCTAAGCAATACAGTCTTTTCTACATCAGTCCTCCCAACAAAGAATACTCCAACAATTTGAGGCTTCACTCAGGGATGAAAATTTAGTTCTTACCCGACAATGATGATCAAATCCATCAACACATTTGTTGCAACTCCGGCAATGTTTGCTGAACTTGCATACCTAGAAAGAAGAACCTTTGATTACAGAAATTTTTCTTTTTCTCATGTTTTTGGAGTATTTTGGGAATAGTGGGGGGTGCCAAGCATACAACATTATATGCAAAGAAAGAACTTTTCTGATGAGAAACATGTACCTCGGCATTGCACAAAGTGCAGAACAGAGCATCCTCCTCTCCAGATTGTTGTAGAAGATCTGCATCTTTGCGGCAATCTTCTGTTACAAGAAAACCACAGAAGAAACCTCCAACTTTTGAGCAGCAACCTGAGCCATGCCCATTATACCTTCCCCCAATCTTTAGTGCTACCTTGCTAGGTTCTTCAATAGAAGATGCATTGCCTGATAAAAACAAAGTAGAAAGTATCTTGACAAACGAAAAACCATATTATTGCCACTTATATTAAGAGGATGAACACCAGCTCAGTGAGTCAAAGAGACCAAAGCACATGGCAGAGAAACTTCCAGGTTAAACTTCATGCTTGTATTCAGTCATTAACTAAATATACCTAAAGTACCATTAAAGTGGTGAAATCAGACCTGATTTAGCACTTGAGTACCCTAATAGGATAATCATCAGAACACTTACCAGGAAGATCTGTGTCATTTTGTGATTTATACACCGATGTTTTGTCAGCTTCAACCAGAATTCCAGGATCGGCAGGATCAATAGCAGTGCACCGGACGTAAAGAATGAAAACAGAGAAAGCCTGAAATTCAAATACAAAGATTAAGATAATATGCAGGGGAAGAAAAAAAAAAAAGAACCAAGTTATTGTTGGAGAAAAAGTAAATGATAAAAAGGTGCTTACCAAGAAAGAATAAACACCAATAGCCACAAATTCATAGATTTCTGTTCCAAGGAAGGGTGCAAAGAATGCATAGTATGCAACGGATAACAAGAAAAAAACTGTTATAGCTACAACCTGTCCACCATGAAAAATTGGCCTCAATATCAGTGAACTCAATAGGAACTAACTAAGCAAATTATTCTGAAACCAAATCAGAAAATAGAAGGGCTTAATCTGAAACTACTTGGTTTTTACTTAGTCATCTCACATTTCACACACACAAAGATTTACAGGCTCCAAAGTGAATATCAACTCAAAATTGGATTTTCAATAAAACAAATACTAAATTTTTTATTAAAAAAAAATGGGACGCAAAATAATCGAAAGGAATTCTTTCAAAACTCCAAAAACATACATAAATAAATAAATAAATAAAGCAAAACAAATAGAGCAAACACAATAATCCATCAACAGAAAAATGTATACATATTAGACTCGAAAAAGCACAAAAAATATATCTATTACTCTAAGAATATTAAAACACATTATCTAACAAAAATTATGACTCAAAACTCCCACATTTTGAACGGTAATTCAAACAGAAAGATAAAATATGAATTTTTCTAAAAACAAATTATGTACCTGAAAAGTGTGAGCAGGTAGTTGCCATCCATGACGCCTAACCATTTTTGTTAAATAAACACCATTAACACTTTAAAAGCACCTTATCAAAAGAACAACTTTAAACTAAAGACATAATGCAAATCTAAAATATCTTATCAAAAGCATTGCTTCAAAGTGCAAGTCTTTTTTTTTTTTTGTACTTGTTTTCTCTTTCCACAGGTCACTGCGAAAAGCTGGTTCAATCTTGACCCAAATGTTAAAAACCGGGTTTAAGACGACCCATTGGGTTGGTTTTGAGTTTTATTGTTTGTGGAGCTCGATTTATGGATCAACGAACCTTGAGTTGAAGAAGCAGAAGGAGAAGAAATGAAGAATAAAAAAGTGCTACTGTTGTTGGAGCATTTTTGATTTTATAAAAACGCGTTTCTTCGCCACTGCATTTTTTTATTTTTTTATTTCACGTTTCGCTGTCCACTATTCATGTTGTTTGTGCCGGCTTGCTAACGTATTGCATCTTCTTTTTTTTTGTTTGCGTTTTGGGTCATTTATAATGCTTAATTTACAAAAGGATTGATTTTTTTCTTTGGAATTGCAAAAATGTCCAATATTTCTTTAACTTAAATTTCAAGCACCAAATGTTATGAATATTCTCCTTAAATAATATAAAGCAATTAAGATTCTCTCCTGATACGAGTTTCTCTTGAACAAATATAAAATTTATGATTATATTATAATTATCAAATAAAAATATAAATAATTAAATCTTAATTATATACTACTACTAATTGACATATAATACAAAAAAATTTAAAAACTTAGGAAGATTTTATATCAAGAAAATTTCTAATTTAGTATAAAGACTATTGTCTTCACTGTTTACATTAGAATTTCTCTTAAATAATCACTTAAATTTAAAATTATAAAATTTATAAACATCATTTAGAGAGAGTCTTTATATGCAGAAATTAAAAAAAAATTCATTTGTTTATGAAATTCATATCCTAATTTAATAAATTGGATATCATCTTCGTTACCGTCTGAATAATAAAACCAAAAATTGTATATAAAGATACACTATATTAAACACTTTTCAAATATTTGCTAAAATTGTGAAATAAAACGAAAGATAAAGTACAAATTGAAGAAAAAATTAAGAGAAGTGGAAATAAAAAAGATTTAATTTAATTTGGTGAGTAAGCAAAGAGAAATGTTAGAGTAATTGAAGCAAGCAAGCTTGTGGACTCATTAATTGAAATGCCTCAATGCTTCTCAATAATTAAACAGTTTGCTTCCTACTGTTTTGTTCAACATGGACTTCAGATTTTTGTCCCAATCGTTGTGTTTTTTTATTAAAAAAAAATTGCTTTCACAATAAGCTTTTTATAATATTTAGGAAACATGAACAATTTGATTTTTTTTCTATTTTTTTTTGTTTTATAATATTCATCTGTCTTTGCTACAACTAATCTAATCATGGGGGAATCTTTATATTTTATTCCATTAAAGTTTATTTGTGAAGAAAAAAAAATACAAAACACACCCCCCTTGAATTATTGGAAATTTAATGAACTCCCCTCAATTAAACATCATGGATGATCTTAATTTCTCTCCATCATTACTTTTTTTTTTCTAATGCAACAATATAGTGACATATATTATAATACAAAAATAATTAAATGGAAAAGTAATCCATTTTTTTGGTTTTTTTTATAAAGGTGTCAATTTCTTACTTTATCACATGTAATGATAGACATTTGAAGGTGATATGCATAATACATGTTTTGTTTGAATGAAACATCTCTTTTTCATGAAAGGTCGGGTCCTTGAATCACTTTTCAGGAATGGATTTCGCAAAAATGACACTCTATATTAATAATAATTTATCTAATCGTTTTGATTATAATGACAAGGCAGCAAATAAGTGTACTAATAAAGATTAAAGAGCATCAACTCAATCATTAATCTCAATTAATACAATAACCAAAATAATTAATAGAGAATGTAACATGATTAAAACAAATATTGATTGGTGCTTGCATTTCCAGTTTTTTGCTTCATGTATCTTATCATTTTTGTTGTTCTTCGAACCCAAAAAAAAAAAAATTCATCAAATTTGGACAAATTTCTTGCCCATCTAAATTGACATCTTGAGTTTTATATATCTACAGGAGCATCGATGTTTTAAGGCTTTACAAATGAGAAATCATTGTTATCAGTATTTCTTCCCTGATCATCATCATGCCCATGATGGTCATTGTGAGTGGAGCTTTCAATCTCGGAGAGCTCGGTATCAGATTGGTAAGATCTTGGGGAATTTAAAACACTTTCGATGTCAGATTGATGAGACCGGTACTTGAAATGGTGAAGCAAATGTACTGGCGATGCGCCTTGGCTTGGTGTGTTTTCTCCGCTCATGAACACCGAAGAACCATTGATAATGATATTACTTTGACGATCATCTGCTTCTCCTACTTTCCTCAACTTCCTTCTCTCCTTTGCAGCCTTTTGCCACTTCTTAAGAGCCTTTGCCGTTTGCTCTTCAAAGATTGCTTTCTTCATGTGAGACCCCATCTGCAAAATTAGCATGCACATGCAGAATTTTAATGTCGGTAAGATTAACACGGATCAATTTGGTTCCATTCAAAAATAATGCCCATCCCTATTGGATTGAACTAGCTCCATCATCATTTTTACTCATATGCAAAGCAAAACACTTCGATGCACTAGTGATTAAAATATTTAGTAAGGCTATATTTTATCTATATTTAAACGGTCACTAAACACTGGTTTACTTTCACTTTAGTGACTTCGAAACTACAGACATGCTTATCCCAAAAGAAACCTTAATGTTTTGGTACTCACTTGTGTTACCAAGGCATAGAGAGGGAAAGTGATATAGCTGCAAAGGATCTGTAAAGCGACCCCAAGGATGACCCTTACCATAATTGCTGGCAAGTTCTCATGAAGGCAAGATGTGATCCCGAATTCATACTGCATATTGTTAATATATATTATGTATACAAAAACTGAATGCTTAGACAGTTCCTTTGATACAGAAATTAAACAAAGGTATATGAATTCTGAAAACAAGAAAATGATCACTCACCACTGTCCATAAGAAGAATGCCATTTGGAACGCATTCTGTAAAAGGGTATAACCAGTGTGTATGGAGTAATTAGTATACAAATTTCAACAAGTTCTCAAGGCAATGTTTATCAAAGTGAGCTAGCTATCAGATTATTATTATAACCTGGAACAAGGTGTAGTGAATCAAGAGGATAATCCAGTCGGGTCGATTAAACCAGAAATACTTGTTGTTTGGTTCAATGACTGGAGCTCCTCTAACAACTGTAGTTCGATCTTGAATTTCTTGAGCCATTTCCATTATAACGAGTTCAAGCTTTGTACCCACTAATAGAAGTATCTGCGTATGTAATATGTATATATAAGATCGATTAATATCGTTAAAAACTTAATTAAGACGAAAATTATTGTATGCATTTTGGGCCCTGTTGAACCAGAAGAGTATCTATCTTACAATGAGTGGAACTAATGACAACCAGCTGAGCGAGTACCATTCTGCACCACAAATATTATTGTTAGAACAAGAATTAATTTCTTGAGATACTTGAATGCATGGAAGTGTAGGGAGGGAGAGATTGATTAACTTAACTGTATACGTTTAAAAGCAAAAAGATTATAGCAAAAATCCATAGGGGGATACTGCAAAACAATCAAATTATTATGAAATATTTATCAGCGTAGCACAGAACCTCATTTACTCGGAGGAAAAAAAGAAATGAAAATGGATGTCATATTGTGTTTAGAAAATATAGGAAGAGAAAGAGAGAACCTGATACCGACGACCACCTTAAAATCATCTTCCATGGATCTTTTGATGTATTTATGGAAGTCAAATGAGCTATTTGGAGCAAAATGTGCCTGCAGCAGCAGTAGTTGTTAAATTAACTTGGATGCGTTAAATTTGACAGCATTTTTATTAAAGTATTTGCTCATTGTTGGATACTTTGGATTATGGATAAATTTGATTACTTACACTGATAAATCCATTGCGCATTGTCAAATAGTCCACCTTTGTCACTGAACCAAAGAATTGCCTGAAGAAGGCTACCTGCGCATTGTATTATAAACAAATGAATTTGTACTCCAACCCATCATTTCTTTTTCCTCTTTATTTTGGTTTAAAACTTGAAAGTGGTTGATGTAGCATTGAATATTATTAAAGCTTACGATCCATCTAATTCCTGGTGTCCTGGAGAAGCCAGAATGTCGCCTCACAAAAGAGGTTTGATGAGCGAATCTGAATCTTGCTGGATCTGAAGAAAAAAATAAGAAAGCCCAAGTTAGATATGTAATTGTTAATGGGCCAGAACTTAAAATTATACAAGCCCAGATAAGCTCCCTTGACGTAAGATGATATAAATCGTTGCTTAAAGAAAAAAGTGGACACTTGAATATGTCACCGTTTGTGAACTGATATTCCAAGGACGAGGTTTCTGATTCCCAAGCCTTCCATTTCTTCATCTGATAAACATAGATCAGCAAACAATTTTCATCAAATAGATTTTAGAAAGGCTTTATTGGGATGATGATCAAGTGTTACGTATTACAGCATGATTTAGATCATTATAAAACAATGAATTTAACTCACTTTGGCCTTGGCCAATGCAATAGTGACGACGCTGTAGAGAACATGAAAAACGGCGAGTACAAATATGAATATATGCAACTGGTGAATTCCCGTCTGTGAAATCAATGACACTTTGCCCTGTAAATAAAAATTAAGCAAGCAATCAAATCTCCCCCATATTGCTATATATATATATTACTTCAACAAGAAGAGATGAGTTATATATATTCTCTGACGCAACGCTGATATGTAATTTACCTTTTTAGAGCAATAATCCTCCCCACCCGCAGGGGCTGCCAAGACTCGACGCCATGCCATATCTCCGGCATACAAAAGTAAACTTCTCCGATGATCATCTCCTTCATCGTGATGATCATCCCCTTTTTTATCATCATTATTATTGTCATAATCACCCTTGCATGGAAGCATGGTTTCTCCATATTTGGCAGGGATGCATATCTTAGAAATCAATTTCGTACCCACAGTTAGAAGCAGGGATATGAATCCCAACAGCATCAGCTCTGTAACATCACAAAATGATACATTACTATTTAAGTTATTACACACAACATATAAAAGGTAATTTTCAAAAAGTAATCAAAATATGACTAATAATTAACCAGCTTTTATTTTCTCCAGGGCCTCAGTCATGGCTTTCTTATGGCGTTTTTGAAACCACTATCACATAGTAAGAAAAAGAACAAGTTAGTAAAGAGATCTAATATCTTTAGAAGAATTAATTAACTTTTGAGGTAGTTGATGAACCCACATATCAAATTCACAATACCTTGCCAAGAGAATGAATCCCATGCTCTATGAGAACAGATACAATCACAAACACGGCACAAACAACGGCGACGGCCCATGTTGGAGTTTCTTTTAGCGACCTCTCTCCTGCAGCACCACCAGCCATAATTAGCAGCAAAATCCCAGAATTCTTAGTTTATGTGAAGACGATGATGATGCCGAAGCAGCTAGCGTTGCCTTCGCCTGTTTCTCACCAAATGAGCCGGAGAGCAATTAAGTTTTTTTTTTTTTATAATTAATGGCGCGTTACAATATTCATGTTGTCTATCACACGCCATGAACTTTGTCTCATATTGCTTGTTCTTTAGCTGATGGGGTTGGTCCGGTAACCAGCAGTGTTGTCGCAGGAACAAGCCCCCCTTGTAATTACACGACACAATATAAAATCAAAGCCGGCAATTGCAGCCAAAAGGGAGAATTAATGTTATTGATTATCAATGAACATGGATAGTCATAGTCATTAGTGAAGGTATTTTTTTGTCTCTTAATAGTAACATTATTGTTATTGAAAAATAGCCATCTTATATATAATTATTATCGTCTCATCAAACAAAATTTGAAGGGTCATGCATGCATTTCTCCATTGTTGAAGATTATAGGGATTCCCATTGTCAAATTTTGGCGAGACAATAAATTCCAAATTCAATTTCGTTGTGGCTGCTAAATTTTCAAAATATTAAAACGACCAATGATTTAGTGTTAGTGATCGCTCTCAACTATTTGTAAGTTCTAACCTTTTGAACAAAACATATTTATGATGGAAAACAACATGTCGTTTTCCTTTTTTTTCTTTTTTTCTCCCTTTTGAGCACTCAAGATGGGGAAGGTAATTTTAATTATCTAATGCAACTAGAAATATTCAAATATTTCAGTTTTACAAGTACATGAAGGATGCTTCAATCAATTAGGCCGTTTGTGCTAAATGCTCTTTCTTGGTTTTATGTCATATATAAAAATAATAATAATAATAATAACACTCTGCCTTACTCGTTGAATAAAAAAGAAAATAAATTACTTTAAGAATGAATTCAATTGTCCCGTATTCTTCTAACAGTCTAATACGAATAATTCGCTATATATTCATTTTAATTCTAAACTCATCTAACGATTCAATACCAACAATTCGCTATTCTAATTATATTTATTCTTCTTTTTTTTTACATCAAAATATATAATTTTTTTGCTTATAATTAAAACAAGAGAATTCTTTATTTTCAGTTGAAAAAAGAAATAGACGATATCTATCTAATTGTTAAATATGAATGACTCAATACTCTTATGGCATTTTTGAACTATTTTTTTTATATGAAAATTGATGATTTCTTTGTTCTCAGTTGAAATAAAAAAAATATATATTTTTCTTATTTATTAAAAAATTAAATCCTTATTTGAGAAAAATCATAATTCAATTTCATGTCAAATTTTTCATTATTATTAATATAAATATATATATATATATATATATATATATATATATTAGGAGAAGGAAGAAGAGTCATAGAGGATTTTTCTAACCATGATATGATATTTTATTTTTTTAAAAACAAAATTGTTTTGTTAAATTTAAAGCATGATATTTAAAAAAAGAAAAAAGAAAAGAAAACGTGACTCGAGATTTTGTCACGACTTTAACTATAATGTTCCTATTCTTTCTTGTTTAATTTTTATAACCAATTTAACTTCTCATACGGCATAAGAACCGAGAGAATCCTGGGCCGAGCCTAAGAAAATATATGAAACAGATAATGGTCCAGGCCCAACTCATAAATTGGACTAAAACCGAATAAGGGTCCAATTTGAAAAAGTCAAATCAAACGGCAGCACGTAGTCCAAAATTAATTAACGGTGCTCGCGCTGAGTTATTAATTAATCGTGATTAAAAATCATCGTTATCATCGATCGTAGAAGATGCTCACTGATATATCTGCTTCACTTCACCTAATAAAAATTTAAATT
This sequence comes from Ailanthus altissimus, assembly GCA_946807835.1. Lineage (NCBI taxonomy): Eukaryota > Viridiplantae > Streptophyta > Magnoliopsida > Sapindales > Simaroubaceae > Ailanthus > Ailanthus altissimus. Next base: position 25,748,978 of record OX327691.1, on the reverse strand, counting down.
TAAATTTTAAAAAAAAAAACTCATTTCTTTTCCAAACTCACAAATTTTAGCACAAGTTCTCTCATTTTCTCAGTCTCTACTTCCAAAAGAAAAAGAAAAGCATGACTGCGATTTATAATTCTTTGGTCTTGCCCAAAAACCCTCGGGTCCAGCTATCATCTGGTATGCGTTCGCTCTTTCATGTCGCATTTGATCTGATTATTTCCCATGTCACTGATTTCTTATTCATTTTTGTTTTTGGATAATGTTTTCATTTTACCTTGGAATAGTTATAACTTAGAACTCATCTGATTTGGTATTTATTTGCTACTTCTGGGGATAGCTAAGCCTAAGCCTATGATTGGACACTAGATTATAAATGCATAAAGGTGTTGAATAAGAAAAATGGAAAAATGATAATTGGTGCTAGCAGTTAGTTTTTTTACTTCGATTTTTTATGTGTTCTTACTCTTTTCTAGATTTAGACTTTTTGTTTAAAAAATAATAATAATTCTTTGATGCTGTTGTTAGCAAACAATTGCTTTGCTGCCTCTCATCCACAGGGTAAACAAGGGAGTTTCATATACGGATGATTTATATATTTGGTATATACAGTGAACTTATTGCAGTTATTGTAAACGGATTGTTCTTGATGTCTGGGTTCTAGATTTATCGTCTATCAGAGGATGTATTTGAAATGCATATCTTTTGCTCATGAATATTTGGCCAACTCAGAGTGTCCATGCTAAAGCTGGCTTTGCCCCATTTTGTAGTGTACGTTCATCATGCTTGCTTTGTGTGGCTGTTGGTTTTTCATCTTTACTTTCAAACCTTTTCTGCTAGTTTCTGTTTTGAAGCCGTTGGACATATGTCTCGGAAGTTACAGACCTGCCAACTTGTCATTCAATCCACATCATTGTTGGAAAGTGCAACTGTCTTCCTCCAGAAGGCCGCTTACAGTTCAGGCTGCATATAGGTATCATATTTGCCTTTTTTATCATGCCAGTGCTTTGAAGTCGTTGCATGTAACTATAGTGTGCTATTGAAGGTAGAGTTGCATGAACTCATTAATTACTTTGTTATGTATCATATTTGGCTACCTATGTACACACACTTACTCGCCCACTCACACACCCAAAGCTCCTAGTGCCACTCACCTGCTTCTTTTGATACAGCGATGGTGAAAGGTCAAACAGTGCAGGCATCTTTGTTGGTGGTTTCATTTTGGGAGGAATCATAGTTGGCACACTTGGATGTGTGTATGCACCGCAGGTTACTATCATCTATGTTAATTACCGTTGCACATGGTTACTGACATAACTGTGTTAATGTCCTTTATCAATTTTTTTTTTTATATGATTCAAGAGAACAAGTAATGTGTTATAAATGGTTCATTGTTAAGATTTCCAGCCAATAGAATTTACATTCTTATATGATCAACTGTAAACTGCCCGAGGTGTATCTGCTTTTGGCCATCTGACTTCCTGTTCTTTTTTTTTTTTTTTTTGTGCTATGCATTTTTTCTGTTTTATATTATCGTCATTTGAGGCTACTCATTGAAATCCTTGTTCTGATGTTCTTCTACAGATCAGCAAGGCGCTAGCTGGTGCTGCAGCTGACAGGAAGGATCTAATGAGAAAATTGCCCAAGTTCATATATGATGAAGAAAAAGCTTTGGAGGTGAGCCATTTCTTGGACTGTTTGTCCATTTTTTGGGCTTGTTAAAAGTTTAGAGCTGAATTTGCTTTTGGTGGTCCATATAACTTTTCAGTGAATTTTTTTTTTCTTGACCCTTAATAATTTATCTCATGACGGTAGTTCTAAATTTATTAGAGAGGCTGATGAATTGTGAGTTAGTGTTTGCCATTTTCATATACCTCTCAACCGTTGTCTTCCCACCAAATTTTTATTTGTCTAAATTTCCTAAAATCAATTCTAGGTCTAATATCTAAAATTCCATCTATATTGGCTAACTGCATTCCGAAATGCCTTTCCTGGAGTTGCCTCACTAGTAGTCTAACATGGATGTGCTGAATATATTATGCTTTGTTAATCAATAGTCTGAATATTTTACTCTTCAGTGTTTATTGATAGCCCCATCTGTATAACAGACTGACGATGACTTAATTGGTTTCTTTGGTCCACAGAAAACACGGAAAATACTGACTGAAAAGATTGCCCAACTGAACTCTGCTATTGATGATGTTTCTGCTCAGCTCCGAACAGAGGATGAGACTCCAAATGGAGTAGCCGTGAACTCTGGAGAAGTTGAAGCTAATATGTGAGATATCTCTTGTTGGCCTTCACTACCAGCGACTTCCATGTTAAGAAATAACAGTTGAACTTGTCTTGAAGAACAATGTTCTTTAATTGTGTGGTTCCTTGCGTGGGGTACTTGTAATTTTGTCCTATATAATCATGGACCTGCCTAGTTTGGACCGAGTTGAACATAGTAGTGTTGGTCTCTTCATTAACTGTTTTTTTACGAATGTGCCGTGTCATGCACCTCTTCTTTGAAATATATCTCGTGAATGTTATATTACACCCGTTTTCAGGTAGTACAAGTTATAACAGGAACTACATTGTTGACGACGGATTACTATTACAAATAGCTCTATTCTCCAAATTTAACGCAAATTTTCGGTTTATCTACCTACTGAGCCTAGCGTTAGGACAAAAGGTACTAAGTCTTACAAAATTAAAGTTGAGAATGTAGGGAGAAAAGATGACCTTACTGATATTAAAGTTTTGGTTTGTACACTTAGAATTTAGTCGGGACTGCATCGAAATATGACTTTGGCAGTACGATCTAGAAATTTTGTCCCTTGGAGAGTTTAGTCTGTAACTTGTTAAGGGTTTGTCCCTTAGAGAGTTTAGTCTACGATTTGTAAAGGGTCTGAATCTTCCTCTTCAATAAATGGGAGGAATATTTTTTCGTATTATCACCACGAGGTTTGAATGAGAGAAAAGAGGTGAGTTACTATGAGATTTGAACGAGAAAGGAAGTGAGTTACTACAAATTATGAGGTTTGAACGAAGGAAGGGATGTGAGCAACTATAGGCTATTGGCTTGAGCTCTAGGCTTTCAATATTACAGTTATAAATTATCAATTTTGGTGATTAAGAACTTGTTCATTTTGGTATTGCGAAATATAGGTGATTGGCCTTTAAATCACCATAAAGAAAAATGGAGTATAGCAGGTAAGAGACTAGCATCTTGACACACGACAAACTATACTCTGGACAAAGTGAAGATGATTTCAGTAAGTTTATAGGTCTCTATATGCTCGTGAAATGACAGATTTTCATTGTCCCTAATAGATGATCTCCACCATTCACAGATTTCCTTTCAGCCAGATAAGCTCATAAAAAAAATCTATCTAATGGAAACAATTGAATATGGACCAGTCTCTTCCCCACGTGTGCGATGAGTAAATTACATTTGGCTGATTCTGCATTCCAGTTGTGGCAATCATACACTGTCATTACAAAAATATTGAAGGACTTTCTAGGGAAGAAATAGTGGGTGAACAATCTGTGGTTCATATGACAAAGTTGACAAACTCAATAACATAATCTTATCCCATGTACATATTAACCACTCACCACACACTTCTTTTATTCACTCGCAACCATAATTTAAATTAATAATAATAATATTCCTGACAAGTGAAACACGAATGAATGATTAGTATGTTTACATAACAAAATAACAGTCGTCAACTGTATAAATAACGGGCAGAAGAAGTCTCTCAGCTTTAGTTTTGCTTGCAGCAGCCATGGCCAGTCACGCGGCTCTTGCTTCCTCAAGAATCCCAGCCAGCACCAGGCTTCCATCCAAAACCTCCCACTCTTTCCCCACTCAATGCTCCACCAAGGTCCCTCTCATCTCCTTCACTCTGCTCATGCATTTTAGCTCATGCTTTAATTTTTACCACTCTCTATAGCTAGAGGTGTTAGATATTTTTTCATTTCTTTTTGGTTTTTCAGAGGCTGGACGTGGCTGAATTTTCTGGCCTTAGATCAAATGCATGTGTGACATATTCCACTGGTGCTAGAGATTCATCATTCTTTGATCTTGTGGCTACTCAACTTACTCCTAAGGTCCTTTGATATTCTTCTTTGAAAACTTCTTCTTACTATAACATCTTATTATGTTCATTAGCAGATTGATATTAATTCTTCTGTGATGCATGTGGTAATTATGTGTCTTTGCAGACGTTAATGCTTAGGCTTTGACATGTCTAGAGTTTAATCATTTAGTAAGGATTCACCACTTAACCAATAAATTAACATTTATTTGTTGCCAAATTTTGCTGGGTTTGGTAATATCACTTAAAAATAAATTATATAGTCAGTCGATGACAGTCTGCTATAGACAGTGTCTATATATTCGAAGAAAAAAAATATTTGCAAGATCAGAGTTACATGCTGAGAGCAGTAAATTCTGAGATGTAAAGGTTGATAACTGACAAGTTGGAAGTTTATTGTGGAATGTAGGTTGCAGGATCAACTCCTGTAAAGGGAGAAACAGTGGCCAAGCTCAAGGTGGCTATCAATGGATTTGGACGTATTGGCAGGAACTTCCTCCGATGCTGGCATGGAAGAAAAGACTCACCCCTTGATGTTGTTGTCGTCAATGACAGTGGTGGTGTCAAGAATGTGAGTAAACTTATAATTTTCTCAACACTATGTTTTAAATAAGTAAATTAGCTAGAAACATTAATTGATTAACGATCTGCAATATGACTACAGTCTTCACACCTTCTGAAATATGACTCAATGCTGGGAACTTTCAAAGCAGATGTGAAAATAGTGGACAATGAAACCATCTCCGTTGATGGAAAGCCCATCAAAGTTGTCTCTAACAGGGACCCTCTCCAGCTCCCTTGGGCTGAGCTTGGAATTGACATCGTTATTGAGGTATGCCCTTATTTATTGTAATAATTTCAGCCCCAATATTCAAAATCTGGGCATCTATCCCAGCTTTTGATAATGATTCTGTAATACCAATTTTTAGAGGATTTGTGCCTGAACACAAAAGTTAATTCTAAAGAAAGAGAGATCAACTAATACCCATTCTATTTACTTAGGTTGGGGAAATATCAGAGCTTGCTTATCAAGTTGTTAATACTTCATTTTAAGTTAATCGATCCGTCTATGTTCCACAGGGGACAGGAGTTTTTGTGGATGGTCCTGGTGCTGGGAAGCACATCCAAGCTGGTGCCAAGAAAGTGATTATTACCGCTCCAGCAAAAGGTGCAGATATTCCAACCTATGTAATCGGAGTCAATGAAAAGGATTACTCTCACGAGGTTTCAAACATTGTGAGGTCAGTATATCTGTGACAAGTGTGCACGACAATGAAGCAATTAAGGAAAATATATTATATTTCATTATGTTGATCAGCAATTTTGTATTTGCAGCAATGCTTCTTGCACTACAAACTGTTTGGCTCCTTTTGTTAAGGTCTTGGATGAAGAATTGGGTAAGCAGTCTGCACTCCTTGATATTCACTCCGTTGAAAATTTTAGTCTTTAGTTGTGAAGTACTAGTAGAGTGAATGAGATTTTCTTGACATCAATTAACTAATTTGCAGGCATTGTCAAGGGAACAATGACAACTACTCACTCCTACACTGGAGACCAGGTAATCAACAGCAAAATTTCTTCTTTACCATTAGAGCCTATGTGAAAAGTCTAATTGCTTCTCACAGATCATGTTATGGGTTTTGCCAATTCATCAGAAAATTTTGGTGGAAATATGATTATTTTAACAAGGGCGAAACTGAATAAATTGTTTCTTGTTTTACAGAGGCTCTTGGATGCCTCGCACCGGGACTTGAGGAGAGCCAGGGCTGCAGCATTGAACATAGTTCCAACAAGCACTGGTGCAGCCAAGGCTGTGTCTCTTGTGCTGCCGCAGCTGAAGGGCAAGCTCAATGGCATTGCACTTCGTGTGCCAACACCAAATGTCTCGGTTGTTGACCTTGTTGTGAATGTTGAGAAGAAGGGTATTACAGCTGAAGATGTCAATGCAGCTTTCAGAAAGGCTGCTGAGGGGCCATTGAAGGGCATATTGGATGTCTGTGATGTTCCTCTTGTATCAGTGGACTTCCGATGCTCTGATGTTTCCTCCACCATTGACTCTTCATTGACCATGGTCATGGGAGATGATATGGTCAAGGTGGTGGCCTGGTACGACAATGAATGGGGATACAGGTGAGGGTTCCAACTCATTGAAATGCCTAAACAAAACAAATAGATCGAAATTCACTGGAATATATGATGAGTTAAATTGAGTAATCATGTATAGTCATTGAAGTTAGACGTAGACCTGCTCACCTAGTAAGACGAGCTACATAAACATGAAATCTGATTGTGCATTAACGATTGTGTAAATGTCATTTTGCAGTCAGAGGGTTGTCGATTTGGCACATTTGGTAGCAAGCAAGTGGCCGGGTGCACCTGCAGCAGGAAGCGGAGACCCATTGGAGGATTTCTGCAAGACAAACCCTGCTGACGAGGAGTGCAAAGTTTATGAAGCTTAAGCTCCATCATTGATTTCTTTTTTTAATTTGTTTGGCTAATCATGTATAGGGCCTAAGGTTTTTCCCAGCCATTGCCACCAAATGCTTATTTTGTATTGACAACTGAGTGAGATTTATCAAATAATATGTAAAGGCAATGATTTGAAAGTTTCTTCGTTTTCTGAATCCTAAGGTTGAAATCCTTTCAACAATATAAAAACAACCACCGACGAAATTTTGGGGGTTGAAATTAAAAACTTGAAAAATTGAGGGACTTGAACAAATATATATTATTTAGTTCTCCCTCTAGATAAACCAGATTAAGGATGGTAGGACGAGGCGGGAGGGTTTCTCATATCCTCTTCTATTTTTTATTTTAAGTCTTATTTTATTTTATTTTTAAAAAAATTTAATGGAGTAAAGTATACATTTTACATTCTTGTCTTATTTTTTATTTTTTATTTATTAATATTAAATATTAATTTATGTTCACAAATTTTAACAATATAAAATTTTAATTTATATTATGTTAATCAATTAATAAATTAGAATAATATAACAATTTTTTTATCAATAATATGAATAATAATTAATTAACAATTTTAAATATATAACAAATAAAATATAAAAGATAAGAATTTAAATAATGTTTAAATATCTAACATCATTAATTTTTTTATTAATTATTTTATATTTTTATTAAAATTGATGGTCGCTCAATCCAAAAATAAAAATGTTTTTTTGTTTATAATAAAAGAAAAAATAAATTTTAAGGATTTTTATATATATTTTATTTTTATTAATAAAAATATATTATTAAAATATGTCTAAATTAAACATAAATTATAAAATAAATTATTTAATATATAAATATATATTAAAAAATTTATATTTAATATATTCATAAAAAAAAAAAAAAACAAGACAAAAAGGCTAATATCAACTCCATTTTATTAATAATTTAAAAAATAAATTATTTTTTATATTTCACTCTATTTTTATAAAAATCACTTCATTTTCGAGCATAAATGACATTTTGCCATCTTATCAACAACCATGGTATAGGCTCATAGCACTGGCAGATATATATAATCGTTTGGCTCTTGAATTTGAAAATCATTTTCTTTTTCGCAAATTAATATATAATTTATTTTGTAATACAAAATTTACAAGAATCATTTATTTTTTTATAAAATTATAATTATAAAAGATATTCATATAACAAAATATTTTTACAAAATATTTCTAACTTTTCCATAATTCAAAAATAATCGGATCATTAGATTCCTTTGAATGATTCTTTATTACAAAAGTTTTATAAAAGAAAAATGTCTTGAAATATATACACAAATCATAATTTTATCATCCTTTTTAAATTTTTATTTAAAAAAAAATCTTTGAATCTTATCATATTTAAACCAATGCTTAGAATAAACATTATCATATTTAATTATATTAAATTTATTAGATATTATTTTTGTAAATGATAAAAACTATTAATTTTTTAAATATATATATATATATATGAAAATTTATCAAAGAATTCAAAGAGATTAAATTAATAATTTTTCTAAATATGTTTTTTTATGGCTTAGCGTGTGGGTAAAAAATACCACCAGGCAAACACGAGCTGACGAATACCAATGGGATTATGGGAAATTGAGTGTGGAAAATACATTAGAACCCTCTCACTCCCGCGTTCAGAAATCGAAAATCTCATCAATTCAACTTTCTTTTTTCAACTTATTAATCACAGAATTGGGATTTTCTCGGCGGCACGATCTGAGAGATGAGACGGTCTCTAATATTGCTTCTATTGTCAACGGTGATATTACGGAGTTTGTCGTCTTCAGAGCTCTCGGAGAGCTCGCTATATCGCCAGGTCCCTGAAATCTTCAACTCACTTTTGCCGCGATCGCCACCTCCGTAAGTATCCCAATTCAATTATTCTTTTAATTAGTTAATTAAATATGAGGACGAAATTTAGGATATTGTTTTAGCAACATTTGACCTGTTTTGTTGATTTGTGGATCCAGTGAACCTGATATAGTTTTAGTAGCTGCTTTAGATGGGACAGTACATTTAGTTGACACTAAGTTAGGGAAAATCCGATGGTCGTTTTCGATGGGCCGGCCAATTTACTCGTCCTATCAGGCTTCTTTTAATCATAATGCCTCTGATTTTTATATTGATGTTGGTCAAGATTGGGAACTCTATTTTCATAGCAAGCGCTTCAGTAAAGTGGTACACGGATTTATATTTTCATTTATGATTTTATTTTTTGACAATTAACAATTGTCTTTCTATTATATATTCAGATATGTTTGCTGTCTCGATTTGTGACAATTATTTTGTTTTTTTATATGCGTATGAAAAAAAAAAATAGACGAAACTTTCTTTGAGTGCTGAAGAGTATATTAGAAGGACACCGCATATATCCGATGAGGGTGGAATGACATTAGGAGCTAAGAGAACTACTGTGTTCCTGGTTGATGCCAAATCTGGAAGAGTAGTTTACAGTTATGGATCGGATGATAAGGCATCTACATTAGGGTTTCGGAGTGATGAACAAAAGCCTATTCTGCGAGTGAATGGTTCTGAGGGATTGATGGAGTCTGGTTTAGGTAACTTGAATACAGTTCAGCAGCTGGTTTACATAATGAGAACCGATTATGTGTTACAGTATCATTCTCCAGATTCTGGGGAAGTTTTATGGAATGTGGCATTTGCAAAAATTGAGGCTGAATTTCGATGTCGAGGGACAGGAAAGTCTTTTGGTGGGTATCATGTAAACTCAGGAAGTGAGCTAAGTGCAGACTACATTGGTGATGCTGAGTCACCTTTGCCCTGTCAGATGAAGGCTTCTGTCTACCGACTTCGTGATAATAGTTTGCTGGCATTTCTCTCTGCACTTGGTAGTATAGGCGGATGGATTTCTTTGCCTGTTTCCAGTTCCAGTCAAAATCCTTCATTAGGGTCTGTTGACCAAAAATTGCCCCTCTCTTTCCCCGACAAGGTGGATAGACCTCCGCTTGCTTTGCCCCCAACTGAGCTAGAAAACCCATTAGCTTCAGGTTTTCTTGATGGAAGTGTTAGTGAAATAAATAACAGAGGCACATTTGTTGAAAGATTTAGATCACAAATGCAATCTTTTATTGCTTTATTTGTTGCCCTTTGCTCCATCATTGGCTTTCTCATTTACCAAAATAAAGGCAAGTTGAATAAGCAGACTGAGGATCAAATAGTGCTAAAAGGGACGCCGAAGAAGAAGAAACCACGAAGAGCTGGTAACAATAAAAACAGTGCCAACAGTGGGAACATGCAGATAATCTCAAATGAGTCTAAGATTGGTGAAACCAATGGACTTTCAAATATTAAAGGAAATGAAGAGAACTTATTGTTAAAATTTACTGATCTTAGTGATGATCATGGAGAGGGGCGTAGAATAGGTAAATTACTTGTTTCTAACAAAGAAATCGCTAAGGGGAGTAATGGCACTATTGTACTAGAGGGGATTTATGATGGTCGATCAGTAGCTGTTAAACGCCTTGTAAAAACTCATCATGATGTGGCTGTGAAAGAGATTCAGAATCTTATTGCTTCTGATCAACATCCAAATATTGTGCGATGGTATGGGTTGGAGTCTGATCAAGATTTTGATTATGTCTCTCTGGAGCGTTGTACTTGTAACTTAAATGATTTGATCTATGCATTATCTAGATCTTTTGGAAGTCAAATAAGTGAGAAAGACCAAGATTCCAACTTGCCAAATGAGTTCCAAATTCGATTGCTTTCGGTGATGGAAAATAATAAAGACGTTAACCTTTGGAAGGCAAATGGGCATCCATCAGCTCAGTTGTTGAAATTGATGAGGTAAATTTAAACTTGTTCTGTAGCCATCTCTCTTTTTTCCTTTCAGTTGGTAGACTGGATAAGTAGTGTAGACTTTGATCTTGATAAATGTGAACATTTAAATTTGTTACATGAGAAGCGAATCAATATTTGGCATGGTCCTAATCTACGCAGGGATATAGTCTCTGGACTTTCCCATTTACATGAGCTTGGAATTATACATCGGGACCTGAAGCCCCAAAATGTGTTAATAATCAAGGAGAAAAGTTTATGTGCAAAGCTCTCAGATATGGGTATTAGCAAGCGCCTGCAGGGTGAGAAGTCTACCTTAACCCAAAATGCTACTGGTAAGCATCTTCAGTTGGTTTATCTGGTAATGATTCTCAAGACATCAAAGTGCACTTGTCTGTAATGGTGTTAGTTCATTTATGGTTCGATGAGCAGGAAGATTTTTTGCCTGAAATAATCTGAACAGTGGTTCAAATGGTTTGATTATGCACAGAATTCTGATGTTATGAAATCTGATCTTTCACGAGCATCTTATTAGTTGCCTCTGCATCTGTGCGTGATCTCAAAGCAGTTTCTTAAAGATTGTTTTTTGTGAATATGTTTTTCAGTTTTTTGTTTCGTGTTTGATCGTAGGTTATGGGAGTTCAGGTTGGCAAGCACCTGAACAGCTTCTAAATGGACGCCAAACACGTGCAGTAGATCTGTTTAGTTTAGGTTGTATTCTCTTTTTCTGTATAACTGGTGGTAAACATCCTTATGGTGAGAGTTATGAACGTGATGCCAATATTGCAAAAGGCCGCAAAGACCTATTCTTAGTGGAGAATATGCCAGAAGCTGTGGATCTTTTCACACATCTTTTGGATCCCGACCCAAATATGAGGTAAGGTGTCATTACAAAAGTTTGAACTTCTGCAGATTTATGATTTATTGCATGAGTCTCGTGTATTAGGAAATCGGTGGTTAAGATTAAAAAGTTGGCTGCCTATTTTGTAGGCCGAAGGCAGAGAGCATTTTGTATCATCCATTTTTCTGGAGTTCTGATACCAGACTCTCATTCCTTAGAGATGTTAGTGATCGGGTGGAACTGGAAGATAGAGAGAATGACTCAAAACTCTTGAAATCATTAGAAGAAATTTCATCGGCCGCTCTGAACGGGAAATGGGATGAAAAGGTGGAATCTGCATTCATTGATAACATCGGGCGCTATAGGCGTTACAAGTATGACAGCGTTCGTGACTTATTGCGGGTAATAAGAAACAAGTCAAACCACTACAGGGAACTTCCTGAAGACATCCAGGAATTGTTAGGGCCACATCCTGAAGGATTTTACAGCTATTTTTCTAGCCGATTCCCGAAACTCTTGATTGAGGTCTATAACGTGATATCTAAGCTTTGCAAAGATGAGGAATTCTTTCGGAAGTATATTAGAAATGATCTAATTTGATACAATTCATCCACAATCTGTTATACTGCATATATTCAACTACGATAGATTATTTTGACTTCCTGTACTGCCCTAAAAGCTCATTTTATTATATGTGCAGTGTTTTGAAATTTCAAATATCCCTCTGGGTAAAGGGAACCCAGAGATCAGAGGCAGAGCTTTTCAATTCTCACTTGAAACCTTTAAGGACTCTGTTTTCAACTACCTTTAAGGCTTTAATCATCATGTTTGCCCGTATTCTGGACCACAACATTAACTGCTAGTATTTGAATATTTCAATGAATATATCTTGGCTTTTTCAAATGGGGAATCTGACTTCAAATGTGATATGGTCAAGTTCACACATTTGGAGAGCCTGTGTCTTGTGATTTTCTGACATTCGTATCTTTTATCTTTTCTGTTGCCTATATCCTTTTTTTTTATTATTTTAGAAAAACAAAAAAAGACAAATTCTTACCATTTTCAAATTGGTTCAGATAACTCTGTATCCTCTCTTCACCTTTGGTGATTCTGTATTAGATTGGTCGGATTGGACAATTTAAGGAGAGACAAGTTTGGAAAAATTATAAAATGGTGTGCAAACTGCAAAGCCCGAGCTGTTGTTATAATTCGGTTATTTACTTACTATACTAAACGTACTTCGGAAAAATAAACACTGTCCCAATCTTGAAACGCGTCTCAATCTTCATTATATACAATTAGCTTTTGTTAGACACTTGAAATTTTTATCCCAATGAAAACAAAGAAAAATCGGAGGTTTGTCCTTCGAAATCAATTCAGATGACCCACTACTACTGACCTTTTGATTTGTATTCTTTGAATTATTTGATCATTAGAGACAAAAAACACGGTTAGCTTTCGAGATTTCTGGCAACGCGTAGCTACTGCTCTGTCATCTTTTTCCAACACAAAATAATTATAAAAGAGTAAGAATTATGGTTTTTCTCCAAGTTAAAATGCTTTTTTAATGTTAAAATTTTTTACTGAAGCGATTAATTATAAATCAGAAAAGAGTTTTGAAATTACAAAATTAATTTGCTTACGTAATTTAATGTTAAGAAAACTGTTTTACTATAAGTTAAAATACTTTTTTAATGTTAAAAGATGCTACTAATTTTTTTTTTAAAGCTAAATTAAAAAAGAGTTTTGATATTCAGGAAACTATTTTGTCTATGCTATAACAAACTCATATTTTAACTTTTTGGGTCGAGATTGAAGGGCTCTTTTAAAGCATTAAATTATTTAAAATAAGATTATATTATTTTAACATTTTTACTTCAATTCTCTTATAAAATTTATCGATTAAAATAATTACACAATTTTTTTAAAATAACTAAAAAATATAATTTTTTTTCTTAAAAATTTTATCTATAAAAACCCTCAACTTTATAATTTTTATTTATAAACTCGTTTCAAACAACCTCTAATTCAAATAAATATTAGTGGCAGTCTCCAAAAGAAGAAGATAAATATATGCGCAGATTCCCACACCAAAACTCATAACCCAGTTGTAGCGCAACGGCTCCTCATTTTCATCAACTAACCCTACCACTTCTACTGCTCTTCGCCTTTCTGATCAGCCCTTTTCAAAACGTTGTCGTCGGAGTGGGAATAAAGTACGGCACTCTGGACAATAACCTCCCATCCCCAAAAAGAGTAGCCCAGCTCCTTCAGTCCACACTCATTGACAAGGTCAAAATCTATGACTCCAACCCTGAAATCCTCGATGCCTTTTCCAATACCGGCATTGACCTCATCGTCGCCGTCGAAAACTACCACGTGGCCAACATCAGTACCGACGCGTCCTCCGCCGATGAGTGGCTCGCCACTCGCGTCTTGCCCTTCATTCCTGCCACTTCCATTTTCTCCCTTGTCGTTGGCAACGAGTACTTGACAACTGATAAGCTTGTCCCGAAGGGCTTTGGTCCAAGCCATGCAGAACATGCATGCGGCGTTACTGGCACGTGGGCTTGAGCGTAAAATCAAAGTCACCACGCCGCATAGTATGGCGATTCTTGCTTCTTCATTTCCTCCCTCGGATTCCACTTTTGCCCTTACCCTTGTACCAACAATGAGCTCGATATTAGGGTTTTTGGCTGACACCGGAGCGCCATTTATGGTCAATGCATATCCGTACTTCGCATACAGAGACAACCCAGATTCTGTTGATATAGAGTATGCGTTACTGGGAAATGCCTCAGGGGTGGTTCATGATCCTAAGGGCTATGTGTACACTAACATGTTGGATGCTCAAATTGATGCTGTTAGAGCAGCCATTAACGATCTAGGTTTCGGCAATAGGTCAATCGAGATTACGGTATCAGAATCCGGGTGGCCATCGAATGGTGATCCGAGCGACACGGCAGCTACGCCAGAAAATGCGAAGACTTATAACACTAGGTTGATTGAGCGTGCTCAGTCTAACAAAGGGACACGCATGAGGCCAAAGGATAACGTGGAGATATTTGTGTTTGCTTTGTTTAATGAAAACAAGAAAAAAGGAAGTGTGAGTGAGAGGAATTTTGGAACTTTTAATGGAGATGGATCTAAAGTTTATGAAGTAGATTTGAGCTGCCAATTTTGTAGCGATGGGATGACATTTGAGAAGCTCTCGATTGGAGTCTCAAGAGGTCCGTCCGTTTGGTGCGTGGCCAAGCCACACGCAGATGAGAAAGTGCTTCAAGCTGTGTTGGATTCTTGCTGCGGACCCGGTGGGGTTGATTGCAGAGAGATTTAAGTGGTGATTGTTTTGAACCTGAAAAGCTTCATGCCCATGCTTCATATGCCATGAATGCTTATTATCAGATTCATGGGAGGAATTACTGGAACTGTGATTTCAAGGGTAAGTTCAAATTAACAAATGTAACATGTATTTCCATTTCATTTTCTATCATGGGTTGTGTTAAATTACAATAATGCTACTATCCCAATGGATCCAAAGTGTTAAAAGCAACTATTAAATAGTTATTTTATAATTTTTTAAATTATTCATTATATTATTTTTTTATCTAACAGTTATTTTACACTTTGTTCAAAATTTAAAATTTAAGATATAATTTAAAATGTGTTAACACTCTTATTAAATTAGCCATTTTGCTACTTGTTGTTGACTCTAATTACTTATGTTCACAGAGGATCCATGATCTAACTTCTTACTATTGAAATAGATCATTAAGTATCTTCTTACATCATCAATGATCTCACAAGACCCCTTAGTATCTCCCATAGAGACCTTTAAGCATCTACCCTTGATCATTATGACTCCCTAAGACTTCTCAGTATCTCCTCATAAGAGATTTTTACAAGGAACACAAGAATAGCCCGAGCATCTAAGCCAAAATGATCTATGGTGTTTCTCTTTTATTCACTCAAAGAACTTAAAGAAAAAAACACCATCAAAGGTTACACTCTAGTGCACCACGCACTTAGTACCTATCTAACTCCTCTATTCTCTCTTACGGTTACATCTTCAAACCTTAGATACTTGATCTTAAACAAGGGTTTACAAGTGTTTATATAGGGTGTATTTCGTGCCTACAAACCCTATTCCTTGTTGGAGTAAGAGTCCACTTATTTTGGAAGTCCAAAACTTCTCAAAACTCAAAATCCCGAACCAAAACGAACTTTTCCACGGGTTCTGGCGCCGCGGGGCTCGTCCCTGGGCACCGCGACGCTGGTCTTCTGTTTTGAGCGCCGCGGTGCTGGAAGCTCTCGCGATTTCTTCGTTTCCTTCGCGTCTTTGAGTCTTATTTTACCTCCCCCTTCATGTCTCATACGTCCTAAACTTCTCTATACGTGTCACACACGTTTGTTGGCTCTAATTACCTATGTCCACGGAGGATCCATGATCTAGCTTCTTACTATTGAAATAGTTCACTAAATATCTTCTTACATTATCAATGATCCCACAAGACCCCTTAGTATCTCTCATAGAGACCTCTAAGCATCTACCCTTGATCATTATAACTCCCTAAGACCTCTCAGTATCTCCTCATAAGAGATTTTTACAAGGAACACAAGAATAGCCCGAGCATCTAAGCCAAAATGATCTATAGTGTTTCTCTTTTATTCACTCAAAGAACCTAAAGAAGAAAATACCTTCAAAGGTTACACCCTAGTGCACCACGCACTTAGTGCCTACCTAGATCATCTATTCTCTCTTATGGTTACATCTTCAAACCTTAAATGCTTGATCTAAATAAAGGTTTACAAGTGTTTATATATGGTGTATTTCGTGCCTACAAACCCTATTCCTTGTTGGAGTTAGAGTCCACTTGTTTTGGAAGTTCAAAACTTCTCAAAACTCAAAATCTCGAACCAAAACGGACTTTTCCACGGGTTCTGGCGTCACAACGCTCGTCTCTGGGCACCGCAACGCTAGCCTTTCTCGCGCCCATCGCCGCGGCGCTGGTTTTCTGTTTTGAGCGTTGCGGCGCTGGAAGCTCTCGCAATTTCTTAGGTTTTCTGTTTTGAGCGTTGCGGCGCTGGAAGCTCTCGCAATTTCTTCATTTCCTTCGCATCTTTGAGTCCCATTTTACTTCCCTCTTCGTGTCTCATACGTCATAGACTTCTCTATATGTATCACACACGTTTTAGACTTCTTGTGACTCTCACTTTAATATTCATCTCAATTCTTATCCAACAAAAATTATTGAATCATCAATTTTTTAACACTTTAGCATATTGATTTTATAAAGTTTTGCATATTATATCGATTCGGCTGAAAAGTGAGCTCAAAGATCTCTTTTCATCATTATACGGGTAGAAGATAATGATCACGAGCGCTTGCTGAAAAGTGTATTGTTTATCACCACAATCAAAGGCTCTTGTATTTGAAAAAGTTGCTACTCTTTCTCCGTTTCTCTGGGCTGGAATCTAATTAGCTAGCCCACTAGAAATGCGGCCCTAAATTGATCTACCCACTTCCAAAATTGGCCTACTCAGCACAGAATCAGAGAAAGCCAATGGTGATTGAGCTAATTCTCAAGTCTGAAATTATATTCTCACCATACGATTTTCTGGAAGGTTTTACTTTCTGATGCTATAATTAAAGAATGACGAGAGTGAAGTCACATATATATATCATCTTTTTTTTTCTATGAAAGATATATATATATATATCTATATATATCTCATCTTGATACTTACATTATAAGATAGGCGAGTTTCATATATTCTCTTCAATATTGACTTTACATAGTGATCTAAATAAGTTAACATTCCCTGTAAAACAAAATCTTGCAATAGTGATGCTTTCAGCAAATGTAATTCCTATGAAAAGAAATTATACAAACAATATGAACACTTGTGTGCGTGCTTGGAGTCACCGGGTTTTGAAGGTGAATCATTTGCAATGGCAGAGTCACACCAATGCCTCATGGAAAAATTAGAATCAAATGCTTCTTCAGTTGATGCTGCTTCCAGTTGCCAAATCTGTTTCTCTCCCCTTGGAACTCCTTCCCAACTCCTCCTCCCTGTTATTGTTAGATGATGATCGTTTCATTTTCATTCTCTTTCTCTTTGTTATTTCTTCCTTCTCATCCATTAATGAGAAAAATCTCTGAAGACACTTGGAATGTGAGCTAGCCGGTTCAGTTGGAACAGATTCATCAGGGACAGAGATGCGTAACTGGTTCATTATCTGCACAAAGTATATCAAGAGTGCAATGAAGCAAGCCATCCCACAGATCAGGTAAAGACCCCAGAAGCTTTTAAGCTGAAGTCGGTCTGACTCAATCTCAGTATTATCTAAACTGCAACTGCCTTTATTCAGCCACTTGTCATGGATCCGCTGGAGATCGCCATTCTCAGCTAGTTGTAGAATTGCAGTCGACAAATCAACAGCCAAGGGAGAGTCCCGTGGAAATGCCTAGAAAGAGAGAAAGGTAAGTAAGTGACAAATGTTTAAAATGAAATGCAAAAAGTTCCTTTCAAGGAAGCTTATGCATCACATGGTAAGTGAACAGATTCACAATGCCATAATGCTAATGTTTCGAATGACAAATAAAGTGAAACCCAGAAAGGAGATGCTCACAAAACCCCAGCCACTTCTGGTAAATTCTTGACCTACAACCCTGAATGAGCAGTGGCTTGAGAGGAAAAGTTCGACATATGGGCGTTCATCAACCACAGCAGCAACACCTCCCTTTTTAGGACCATCTTTGAGCGCTTTAGCATATTCTTCAGGTGAACGGAGGGCAATCAGCCTAGATTTAGATATGTTGAGTTCCTGACTCAAATAATATTCAGCAAATGAACCCTCTTGGTAACCAATAGGGTCATCGCTGTCTCTCAAACTGTCAATTCCCTTAATAGGAGAATATAGTTGCTGCACTGTGATGATTGAAGTCAAACTCGCAGTATAGCTCGAGTTGATTATCAAAACCACAAAGAGCCATACGGTTAGCACCAAGCGGCCAAGGGTACTCACTGTGTTCTCTCCTGCAAAAGGAAAAAAGAAACCAACTTAATCAATTTATTCTGCTCCTTCATGCCCTGCCATAGTAATAAAAATTTCATCAGGAGCTAAACATTAACTTACTATGTGTGAAAAACAGCGTTGAGAAACTAAACCTGCAGGATTAACAAAGAAAATATGGTCAGAAAACCATTGTCACTATTATCATTGAGATGTTAGACATAAAAGTTTACTTGTCCAAGCAATCTGCTAAGTATAAAATCAATCGAATGAGAACTGTGGTAAGATCCCTGGTTATACATCAGAAAACAATGGAACACATGAAAATCCGACAAAACTGGACATTTACCAGAACCAGCCAGAGATGTACAAATTAACCCACAGAGAGTAATTAGACAGGGATGTTTGCAGATGTTACCATTCTAAAATATCCAATATAAAACAGTTCTTTAAGATAGATCCCATTGTAAAATTGAAAGACAACATGTAGAGAAATATGCTTAGCTTCCGGAAGCATGTTAAGATAAATGATAAATCTTTTGGCCTCCCAAGTTGTGCTCATGTTTATCTAGAAATATGTGCTAAACAACCTTAAGTAAAATTTTCATGTTAAATTTTTTAAAACTGTATCTTGTCCTGAAAAAGAACTTGTAAAGAATTTTTTTTTTTAATTTCTTAATCCCATCAAGCCAAGGGGCATGCTCAGTAGCCTGCCCAGTGGAAACACGTGGTAATGAACTAGAACTTAACCTGTCGGACCACAATTTCACTCCTCTGCCACCGACAATCTCCACTATTCTCTGACCAAAAGGAGCATAACTCTCTTTGTAACCTACCTTCAAGCATGCTATGCATATAGAGGAAACAAATACATACAATAAGATAATCAATAACTCACCAAAGAATGGTTATAACTTGTCTTTTTGGTGGTCCTCTGAATTCATCATTCATCCGATGCTCAAGAACCCACACAACAATTCCAACAAGAAGGAAGAAACAAGCAGTAACAATCCACATAAGTGGGGTAAAGGGCCACAGAAAAGCCCAAGCTCCGGTGTTCACTTTCTTAAACGGGGCCACAACAACTAGTCCTGAAGCAGCATATGGTTGCGTAAAATCAACTATTTTTGTTCGATTTGTGACAATAGCAATGTCACCAACTACAGCATCAATGACCTGCAAGAAGGACATGAGAATATCAACAGGCAGAAATTAACCAAACTTTTAAAGATTTTAACCTGTGATGTAGCACTCACACCAGCAGTGATCAAATTCACCAGTTCTGTGTAGCTTGGGTTTTTCTGACCATTTCCAAAGGCAACAAATTGGTATGGGACAGCATAAGGTAACAGATTTACTGCAGCTGTAAAGACATCTATGCAGAAACCCTGAAACATTCCAGTCCCTCTCACTTGTGTTACAAATTCTTTGTAACTGGCTCGATTTGGTACACCAATTCTCAATAGCTTCCCATTGTTTGGGAAAACCCATCCCCGGGGCTTTGACAAGGTCCCTCCAGGCCAGATAACACTATGTAGTTGCTGACTAGCACTTGAGCGATTTGGCGGTTTCAAATAGAGTGTCTCAGGAGGTTCTGTATACAAACCAGAATAGTTGGACCAGTAACCAATCGTTCGATATCCTGTCCCAATAACATTAATTATATCATATGCAGGAAGAATAAGTGACCTGTCTGAGCTAAACTTGAGAGGACCTGTCAAACCAACAAGATTGCTCTGCAATATGTTGTTCAGCAATAGCTTTCCGTCATCAAAAATGCTCATTGCATCAAGGTGGAGGTTGCCACCTCCCATAGAAGTTAATCTAGAATCATTGGAAAATGATATCCTGCCACCCTTGTTAAAAAATGCATCAATAGCGTGAGCTAGCAGCCAAACAGAATCGTATGCATAAAGCCCATAAGAATTCATCCCCAAAGTACCACCAGTTAAATTCTTCCATCTAGAAAGAAAAGATCTCCTTCTATCTGAATCTGGGGTGTGCTGACGCAAAACTAGAACTCCTTGCATTGTGTCTATAGTCTCGGAAGGAAGAGAATCAGAATCTAACATAGTAGCCAGCCAATCTGTAGCTATCCATACATACCCATTACCCATCATCCCTAGATACTTTGCCACAGAGAAAATCAGGAAGCCCAAATCTGAACTTACATGCACAACAACAATTCGAGATTCCATCAATGCAATTTTAACAAGAATATCCATAATGTTACCTCGATTCACTCTGGCACCTGGGGAAATCCCTTGCTTATAGGATATTTTACAGCGCCTCTCCGCAAGTTTATCATTTAATGAAGAAATACCATTCCTGCCATATTCATTATCAACAAAGATGGCAATTACAGCCTTCCAGCCATAATAATTAACAATCTCAGCCACTGCAGTCATCTGGTATAAATCACTTTGTGTTGTCCTAACAAAAAAGGGAAACTGAAGGGAAGAGAGAGTAGGGTCTGTAACCGCAAATGATAATAGAGGAACCTGGAGTTCATTTGCAACATAGGATATTATATGGGCTACAGTAGCACATTGTGGGCCTATAATGGCGATAATATCGGTCTCCATGTATCGCAAAGCTGTAATCAACACAATAATTAGCATATTAAACTAGAATTCATAAAATCTTCAGTGGAATTCTTGCCAATGACAAAAGATCAAACCAAGTATAACTAACTTCAAAACTAAACAAAGTAGAAAAAAATGTACCTTCCACCATGCCAAGAAACCCACTGCAATTGGAATTTTGCATTGTTATGTGAAGTTTAGTTCCATGGAGAATGCTAGAATTAGAGTTGACATCTTTCACAGCTTCTTCAATGGCAATCTTAGCAACTCTACCGACGGTGGAGTTAAATGTAAATAGAGCGCCAATATGAACAACAGCAGGTCTTGAGGAAACATTTTGACTGTACCCAATTGAAAATACTCCGAAATAGAGAAAGATTGATTGAATAAACCAGATAGTCTTCATTGCAAATCAAATGAACAAACTACGATTAACTTAGCTTGCCTAGAATGAAACCTTCACAAGAGAATTACTACACAGTTGATTCATGGACTCTGAAGACAACAAGTAAAATACAAGAAAATTTATCAGTCCTGAAACATTACACTATAAAAACGATACAAGCATGCAAAACACAGTTACAGATGCAAAGTCAAATTCTCAGTCCTGAAAAATACACAATATAATAACAATATAAGAATGCAAAACTAGGTTACAGATATAAAAGCCAATTTATCAGTCCTGAAATTACAGAATATAATAAATTAAAAATAAATTACTAAAGAATAATACTGTATCATTTTCAGACCCTACAACCAGGAGTGCAAGGAGAGGCAGAACATAAAAATGAAAACTGGAAAATAAAATTTGCAAAGCATGGACCAATCACACCATTGAAGCTGGAATAAAATACCAACCCCACCTCAACTACTGAAATAATTTCAGAACCAAAAAGCAATTAACTCAACTCAAAATTATTTAGGGCATCCCTTTCCCTTCAATTTTCTCTTCAACCAATTAAACAATATATAAATGTAACTTGGTAAAATAAAAATGACAGACAGTAGGAACAAGAATCGGATTCTAAATACAGCACATAATCAAAAAGAAAAACGCAAAGAATAAGCTAAATAAATAATTAATTAATTAAAAAAGAAGAAGAAGAGAGATAGAATATTATGAAAGAAACATTCATGAAGCCAAGAATAGTTTCCGTTTGAGTCAGGTACTTTCTAGTTTCTACTGCAAGAAAGATACTCATCCCCGAACAATTAATAGAAGCAGGAACTAAGTGCACCCATCTCTCAAATAGTTAATGATCAAAAATCCAATAATGGAAAGCAGCAAATAGAAAACGGGAGCAATGAAGAACCCGGGTGGCAAAACTCGCTCGCCTACTTGAAAAAGCCATAAGTACACTCATTTCAATAATTAATGAATCAACAACTCAATCATGCAAAGACAGCAGCAAAAAAATATAGGAGCTTTATAGAACCCAGATGGCAAACTAACTCACCTGCGTGAAAAGAAAAGAGAGAGCCAACTCTAACGAGACGACAGATTTCAGTGGAGGACCCTCCTTGCTTATAAAAACCAGAGAGATAAATGTTGTTGACATGTGCCAAATATTTGAGAAAGAGAATAAACACAAGGTATAGGGAAGATCCCAGAACAAAGCAAAAAGAATTTTGGTTTACATGGGGCTGCTAACTAAATGGTGGAAATCTATAAGCAAAGATCCGCGTCGGAAACGACAAGTAAGAAATTGCCGTACTGTTCGTGATATTTATGTTGTGTAGTTTGAACTGAACAAGACATATTTAGTTTGATTAACTGCCTTCATAATCTTTATAAAAAGAACTAACTTTGTCTGAGATTTTGAAGTAGCTGAAAGCACTTGTAGTCTTCAAACTATTTTGCTGTAATTAGATTCCCCCTTAGATTAGTCGGCCACAACGTTATTGCACAAATTACACGTGCTTATTATTATTATTTTTTTTTTTTTTACACGAGGGATTTAAATTCACTATCACTAAAGTAAATGTATTATAATACTGTTAATATAATTACATTTACACGAACTTATAGCTTTACTGTTGCTAATAATTTTTTTAATATAAATATTTCAAATTTATAACTGTTAAATATTTTATTATAAAATAATTATCAAATTATAATTATCCCTAATAAATGGATAAAATCTCACGTAAGAGAATACACATTAATGCAACTGAATGTCTGTTGCTAATAATTCTATAATTTAAAGCGCCAAAAACTTCCACTGATAGACAAAACAGAAAGCATTATACGTTGACGTGTCTCAACTGAGTCTTGCGTTATCAATGCAATATTCTAAATTTCTAATAGTTGCTAGCTTGTCCATATACGATCGGTTTTTCTTATTTATATAAATAATTAATTATCGGAGATTTTGAGTAACGACATTACCACTTAAATTATCTAATTTAACTCAAAATTATTTTATTTTATTAAACTTGTGGTGTGTGTTATTTCATCTTAAATGAAATCAAAAGGTTTGGGATGAACTCTGTTCGCACGGATGAAAATAGATATAATTTGTATATTATATAATAAAAAATTTAATTGAAAATAAAATATATATTATTTTATACTTATAAAAAAAAATACAACTTGAATTATATACAACTTAAAACAAAAGGTCATTTTATGATACTAGAAAAGTTACAGTATTAATATCAAAAATAATTTAATTCATTTTTTAAATTAATAAATTAAGGATGATAAAGTTTGACTATTAATCTAGTGAATAAAAATAATTTTATTATCAATATTATAAAATATTATCAGCATTGTTGAATAATTTTAAAATAATAGTTAAAAATCGACGATTCAACAATTTTATATGAGTAAGAATTAAGGTAAATATTAAAAATAAAATCACATTAAAATTAATGACGTGTGAGATTATGATAAAAAAGTAAAACGGGACTTAGAAGATGCGAGAAAGCAAATTAAAAGAAGTAAAACGAGACTTAGAAGATGCGAGAAAACGAACGAATAGAAGTAAAACGAGACTTAGAAGATGCGAGAAAGTGAATGAGAGAAGTCTGGCTGCCCAGGTCTTAGTGTTGCAACATGCGATGCTGGACGATAGTAGGCACAGCGTCGCAGCGCTGAATCAGGACGCACCCAAGGCTGCGCTGTGCTACCCAGTCGTAGGGAAGTCTGTTTTGGACTTTGATTTGATTTGTTTAAGTGGGTTTTTTTACTCAAAAATGTGTGGATTTTTATTTTAACTAAGATTAGAATTTCTAATAATATTTTATTCATTATATAAACTTTTCTAAATACAAAAAAAAAAAAAGTATTTAAATTTTAATATGTAACAATGAGAGAGAATATATGAACTGAGTAGACACTAAGCGTGAATAACTCTACACTAAAGTGAAACCATTATGTGGGTAAAAATTATTTTATGTGAACAAAAAGACACCACAGATCATTTTTAGTTTAGAAGCTTGTATTATTCCTGTATTCATTGTAAAAATTTCTCATGAAGAGATATTAAAAAGTCTTCAAGAGATCATAATGATCAATGGTAGATATTTAAGGGTCTCTACAAAAAATATTATGATGATTTATGAGAGATATTTCAAATATTGCGGTGTTATTGATAATGTAAGAAGATACTCAATAATTTATATCAATAATAAAAAGCTGGATTATTAATCATCTGCGAATGTAGACAATTTTAGGCCGAATCACATATATATTATTTATTGATTAGTTTGTTTTCTTTATCTTTATTATTGTGTTAATCTTATGTATTTTTACTTATAATATGAATTATAATTTTCGCTATATATAGAGTCAAAATAGTATCAAAGTTGTGCATTAATTAATACTATAAGAATATCAAACTGAAAAATGTAATTTGATATCCGCAACAACAATATTATTTTATAAATATCCTTATCTTTTTATCTAAAAAAAATTCAAAAAATTATTTTAAAAATAATGCTATGTATCTTTTTATATTATATTATTTATTTTACCGTTCAAACTAAATTAATAAAAAAATTTAGAGAAGAGAGTATTTTAAAAAATAAGGTGTTTTTTTAATATTTTTAAAAGTAAGATGATTAAATCATCATTTTAATCAAAATTTGAGAGTTTATTTGTCACATATATATATATATATATATATATATATAACCTTCATCACATATTATGGACTTGTATTTAGTCAATAAACCATTTTATTTTAATAATGATTGAGAATAGTCACACCATTTTTGTAAATACAAGATGAAAATCTCACATATTGTAAATTTGAACATGTCAAGAGTGTATATTTAAAAGTGATTTGAGAGTGATGACTTAAATAGTTTTATTTTAATATCTTAATTATATTTTATAGACAAAGGCAATTTTGTGTGTGTATATATATATATATATATATTTTAAAATTTGGTTAGAAAAAAAAATTGAAATTTATTTTGTGATGGAAAAAGATAACTAACTGACTTAAAATTTGGATCAATTTCAAAAAAACTCCTTATTTATTTTGCTAGTATAATTAGAAAGCGAAATATTGATCGTGTGGAGAATTTTCGTGAATCTGGGCAACGCGAAACACAATTTAATTAGAACCAACCACCGGGGGGGAGGAGGTGAAGTCCAAGGCAACATTGAAATTCATGAACGATTAAATGCGGGAGAATTTTTACATTTTTTTGGTCAACCATCACCATCACTCAATAACTTAAAAAGGAAATTGAATTTCACACGCAATATATTTCACGCCCACATCTTCAAAACAAAAAATCTTTCACACTAAAAACATGTTCGATAAAGAAATCACAAAGTGTGGATTAATGATAATCACACCTTTTATAAACTCTTAAATTTCAATATTTTTTCTCAAAATTATTAATTTTGAGAAAAAAAAAAGTCTTTAAAGGGCCAGCATGTCTTGAACATGCTGGGCCAAAATCTGTGTATTGAAAATAAAGCTTAGGTCCATAATATAAAGAATCCTTTTTGAAAAAAAATAAAAAAATGCACCCGATATATATATATATATTTAATGCTTCTAAACCCGAAACACCTTGAAAGAGCAATGATAAAACCACCAGTATATTATAAAGAGCTTTATCCCATGGGTTTGCTCGGTTAAAAGTTGATCATACGTGATACATCTTACGTATACGTCCTGTCCGTTTGAT
Source organism: Ailanthus altissimus (assembly GCA_946807835.1). Taxonomy (NCBI): domain Eukaryota; kingdom Viridiplantae; phylum Streptophyta; class Magnoliopsida; order Sapindales; family Simaroubaceae; genus Ailanthus; species Ailanthus altissimus. The sequence goes on along the minus strand of OX327691.1, from coordinate 25,723,011 downwards.
CAATCTTTCTCCAAATCCAACGGTTTAGATTAATCGGTTTCACGAATCATATCGTGGCAACTGGCGCTCCTCCAATTATTACTCGACACGTAGACTCCGGGAATCCGAGGCTTAATTGATCTTTAACGGCAGTTACCGAATCTGGAACCATCGAAAGTCGAAACACCTTTGGCCCGTCCAGATCATCAAACGCGAAATCCAACGGCTGGAACGCACTGGCAGCACCTAACCATGATCCAAACAACACAACCGTCCGGTTAAAATACAGCACGCACCAACCACAACTAACCACGTGTCGGTAGCCTAAAATTTACCAAGACAGCTAGAAGATCCACAGCATTTCCTGTAATCGCCATTAGCCAACCGAACATCAACAAGTTAATTTATATATATATATATTAAAACAGATTAATTTAATTAACTTCTCTCTGTGTCAGTCATTGATCATATTCTCTTTTAGAACAGCTTTCGATTATCTCTTTGTCAACTTGAGAGAGAACTTTTCCTTTTATGGCTATTTCTTTTAGTTGATCAGATATAGAGATCAAGACAGGGTAAAGCAAAGAATCATCTTCATCTTCATCTAATTATTGAAGTCATTTCTTCTCATTTCCGTTCATACTTACTGTGATTTCTGGGGCTTTTGCTGCTGAATTCTTATATTCAGAAGCAAAACTTTTTATTGTTCTGGATGAATTCAGTGAAATTTGATCTGGGTTTTGGAGAATTTTGATAGTTTATAGTAAAGTTTTCATTTTTCTTTTTAAATTGTTCTTGAATTACTGACTGATAAAGCGTTAGTTTAAGGTTTCATTTGGCATAGAAGTTGTGATTGGTTATTAAGAAGTATAGGTTGAGATTGAAGAGGGAAAAAGCAGTTTCTTGATTTTGTTTTCGTTGATTAATTTGGTAAGAATATAGGATTTGTTGATTTGGGGAGTTTGTTTAAGTTCTTTTGTTTGTTTGGTGCTAAGGAATTTTATTTTTAACGGTAAAATCTAGATCATCTGAAAGCTGCTTCATTGGAATTACAAGTGGCTTGCGCTTCTGATAAAAATTGGATTTTAAGAGAAGGTTAGTTTTGAGTTAAGGGTTTGTGTTAGAGCAAGTAGTTTATGATCTGGAGAAGAGAATATGGCTGCGGGTATAGGTTTTTCCCCTCCATATACTGTTATAGATGGTTACAATAAGGATAGTGCATCAGCCAGGGAAAACGAGAAATCAACCAATGCGGAAAATGTAAAACAAATGACAAGTGGGAAGCCTCCTCGGCATCTCTCGGCTATGCGGAATTGTGTGAGCTCCACAAGGCTGCTTGCTGCAACTGATTCGGCAAGTTCATCCTTCTATCATTGGCTATTAGTCATCTGTTCCATTTTATTGAATTATTAGATTCTGTTTGTTGGGAACATCTGTGAATAGTTATGATCAGAATCAATAATCTATATCGCTTCTTTGCCTTACAGCATTTAAGATGTGCTTTATGACTAATACTTCCCGTTTACCTTTCTCTAGGCAGTGGATGCTGGGGTTGTCAATAAGCCATCATCTGATGAAAAATCAGGGTTTCTACCTGTGTTGCGATCAGGAAGTTGTGCTGAGAGAGGACCTAAACAGTATATGGAGGATGAACACATATGTATAGATAATCTTACTGAACATTTAGGTACAAATGCAGACTTCCCCCTGCCAGGAGCTTTCTATGGGGTGAGTAAGTCAAAATTTCTCTTTTATGTGCTTCTTTTATTTGTCAAGCTTCTAAAATAAACTATGTTTGTAGAGTTGGGAGGTTGTCCAGAATTTGTTGCTGTATTTAGCCGAGATCAGGAACTAATATTTGTATGTGACCAGGTGTTTGATGGCCATGGAGGTACTGATGCGGCATCATTTGTTAGAAACAACATCCTTAGATACATAGTTGAGGACTCCCACTTTCCCATTTGCGTGGAGAAGGCAATTAAGAGTGCATTCATGCAGGCTGATTATGTTTTTGCCGACACTAGTTCTCTTGACATTTCATCTGGCACCACTGCCTTAACTGCGCTTATTTTTGGAAGGTAAGTTAGCTCTTAAGCTGCTTTTGTTTCGAACTTGCTCTTGGAAATCACACCTTATCAATGTTTCTGATGGAAATTGTTTATAGTGGATTATGGCATAATGATCGATATATATACTGGTTAATCTAGTTAATATTGAATAATTATATTGAATTTTTTATACTAGTTAATATTCTAGTTAATATCAAGCTGCTAATAAACAAATATAAGGGAAGAAAGAAACAAAAGGTTGAGACTTGAGAGCCTCCTTTTTGACATTATGTATGATTTTGGTTTGCTAAATCAAATTCGACGTAGTCAGGAGAATAGGAGATGGCAGCCAAAGGTGACGAAGATAAAGATAGCATGCTGAAGTAAATTGGTCTATGAATATTTAGATTACTTAGACGCTGGTTTTCTTGCCTGGGACCTAGCAAGATATAAGATATTCGCTCAATGGACTTAAATGTATATTTGAAAAAGTTACTTTGGAGTTTTGGCTTTACCATGCCATCTGGTTTCAGAAAACTTAGTGCTACCATGTCTGACATCCCTTGGCACTTAACTGAAATATGGTCAATCTGCACTGGTTTAAGTTCCTGGATGGTGGTAGCCAGTAGACAATATTTTATTCTTGAACTCTACTATTGAGATTTAAGAGATTTTGATTATCTGTTGACTGAAATATGATTATTCTGCAACTGTATCTACACCAAGGGAACCAATAGTTTAGATTACCTCTGACATAAATATCTCTTCACAGGAACTTGATAATTGCAAATGCTGGGGACTGCCGAGCTGTGCTGGGGAGGCGGGGTAGAGCTATTGAGATGTCAAAAGATCACAAACCGAACTGCACATCTGAAAGACTAAGAATTGAAAAACTTGGTGGAGTTGTTTATGATGGCTATCTCAATGGTCAATTATCTGTGGCACGAGCTCTTGGAGACTGGCACATGAAGAGTCCCAAAGGTTCTGCTGCTCCTCTAAGTGCAGAGCCAGAGTTGCAGGAGACACTTTTGACTGAGGAGGATGAGTTCTTGATAATGGGCTGTGATGGCTTGTGGGATGTCATGACTAGCCAGTGTGCAGTGTCAGTTGCCAGGAAAGAATTGATGCTCCATAATGATCCTGAAAGATGTTCAAGAGAGCTTGTCAGAGAGGCACTCAAGCGCAACACTTGTGATAATTTGACAGTGATCATGATCTGCTTCTCCCCAGATCCTCCCCCTCTGATAGAAATACCACCATGCCGTGTCAGGAGGAGCATATCGTCGGAAGGACTGAATTTACTCAAAGGTGCGCTGGATGGTAACTGATGAAATAAAGAGAAATGGTTCAAAGAGGTTTCTACACATTGGACGTTCCAGTGGTTATGAACATTCTTTTGGGTCTCGTCACTCTGCCGAAGTCACTGCTACAGCTCCCTCAGCCATGGCATGTAACATTCAGCTGCATCCAAGGAAATAAAAGAACATGTAGAATGTGATTCTTTTGAGTTTGCAGATCCTGTACATCCGAGATAATTTATGTTGTACGAATCCACTGTTCTTCAACTATCTAGTTGCAGGTGCCAACCCCTCTCATTCTCTATTTTGTCCTTTGTAAATAATATGAAAATGAAGGGTATATTGTGCCACTATCAATTAAATCTAGTGATAGTTCCATTGCATTTGATCATTCATTGTGTTATTTGTATCAGTTGATTCCTATGATTGGTATTTTAGGGGTAAGCTGCCAACCTTCCTACCAAGAGTAGTTTATGTTATGTGGTTGAAAGGGGGAGGTGACGAAGGTTGAAGCCATTATGATTATAAAGTTTGGTATATGTTGAAATTTAGGTTTATTATCCAAATTGGATTTGGACTTGTGACATGGAGGTTAATGGACTCGACCATGTTCTTCATTTATGACACCGTCTTCGTTGCAATCTATGGGTGCCACAGCTCAAACGACCCGTTTCTAATAATAAATTCACAAGCTCTTCCATTTTTTTTTAATCAAAACTGAATTGTAGGGGAGAAAAATTTAAAACAACCCAGTTAGGCCCTCACTTACCTCTTCAATAAAAAATTTCAGTTCCTTTTTAAAAAATTTTTTAAGTCTCAAGTAACTAAGAACTTTGAAGTGAAGATTTAAGTGTTTTAGAGAAAAAGGAAAATAGAAAAAAAAATGTCACCGACACAGGTAATGGCAGGCTAGACTGAGTTTACTGATAGTTTGGAGTTTGGATGGGAAAAGAAAAAGAAAAAAAAGTTTACACGATCCCGTACAATTGGAGGCAAAATTTGTTCAGTTACGGAGTAAGCAGTTCCCACTTGAGCATATCCCAACCACTTTTGGATGGATGCCAAGTTAATCTTTTTTTTTTTTTTTTTTCATAATAATTAGTTTACTTCGTCTTTTTTCCTGCTGACGCATTAGTATGGGCGACTTAAAGTTCTCCATCAGATTCATCATCATCATCATCATCCAGAATCTGGGAGCGACTGTACATACATAAAAGTAAACAGGCATATAAAAATCAGTTGGCATAATTACCTCTCTTAGAAACCCCTGCTACATGGATCCAAAGTCATCAATAAATTAAAGAAATGAAGATCAAATTCCAAATGAGGATAAAAGTTGAGATTTTGAAACCCTTGAGAGCTAATTCGTAAAACACTAATATTGATTAAAGTGCCACATATGAGTATGACTAGCCATGAGCAATGCAATTATAGTTGAGAAAGCGCCCTTTCACAGAGAGTTGCTATCTGAATTCTATGCATGAAAGGAAGTGAGTTGTGAATTTGAAGGCAACAGTACCTTGACTTGCTGCAGTGCTTGCTCAAATCTTGGCACAGAACCTTGCATACATCTCCTTCTTTAATTGACCCTTTCTTTATCAATTCGGCCAACTGCAAGAGCAATCAATATCATTGTCAGTATCTGATGCACAAGTGCATATGATTTCAACAATGCTAATTGCTGATGTGCAGAATAAGAAAATTCACCTCATCTTCAGTTTCCTCAAGTAACCTGTTTCATATAAGAACATGGATTAACTCTGGCAAATTGTAGACTAATGTCTTACCTTCCACAATAAGAAGAAATATCTTTAGCATATCCTTTAGCTTCTTTTTTGCCTACAAAAATCATGAAAACAGATCAGTATTCATAAATCTTTGAAGTTGCAAAAACTTAGAAATAAACTTAAAAGTGAGTAATGTTGCAAGAAAGATGCTTGGACAAAGAGCCTGTCATAAGAGAGAACAGAGAAAAGCAACCAAAGGTTCAAGAGCTTGTCAAGAATATAAACCCCACATTCAAAAAAAAATAAAAAGATTAAGCACTCTTGTGAAAGGGCAAGTGAACTGCCAACTCAACTGAGACACAATTGTCCATTTACAGAAGATAGATGCAAATATTGATTGTCATGGCACAACTCCACTGGTACGATATTGTCTGTTTTGAGCCCCATTGAGCCCTCACTTCCTTTCATGCCAGTGGAGCAGTGCCATGACAAACGGTATCAGAGGGAGCAGTGCCAGTGGAACATGCTAATGGATCTAAAGCGGACAATATCGTGCCAGTGGAGCAGTGCCATGACAAATGATATCAGAGCGGCTCCGCGTGTCCTCTTGAGTGGTGGTGGGGCAAACCTCAGTGTGTGCCTCAGTGAGGACATTAAGTCCCGAAGAGGGGGTGAATACACCCTTAGGCAAATCCCACATCGGCAAAGCAAGGGAGAGATGCTAGATTTATAAGAGGTGTGTTACCTTCATTGGTACGAGGTCTTTTGGGGTGTATGGACATCCCGGGAACAAAACCGTGAGGGCCCAATGAAGTCCAAGGCGAACAATATTGTGCCAGTAGAGTAGTGCCATGACATTGATCCCAGCTCAAGCATCATGACATCAAAGAATCATTCAAATTAAACTAATTCAATAACATCGAACTAAGAGAAATACTAAGTTTGCACACAAATAGAGCAAAATGCCTGCAAGCCTGCTAGTTAGAGGAAATTATGAAATTATCATATCATAGATATTTAAAGAGAGTACATACTAATAGAAAGGTTCTCCCAGTTGTCCACTCTGACCCATCATCTTGTTAAGTCTATCTGCAAAAACAAAAAACATGCTAATGGATCTACAATCGGCCACGAGACAGCCTCCAGAAAGATGAAATTTTCAAAACTGCTAATTAGTTGAGACCAGCTTTCAGATGATAATCGCAATAATTTCAATTGTAATTGTAAGTAATTTCCAGTTTCATGCACATGAGATTTATGCAAATGTTTGTGCTCCAAGGCTCCAACATAAAAGCATTTGAAACTATACAGTGGAGAACACCAATTCAGTATAAGGACCTTCTCAAGAGTGTAGTCTTGCATCTTATCACATAGTCCATCCAACAGTTCAACAACTCCAAGCTCACTGACTCTGAAAAAGAAGTAAATAAACAAAATGAAAATCATCAGCCACTAGTAAAAAACACAAAGATGATATCCGTATATCCAGTGAAGTTATTTCAAATGCCATATTCAAGTTTCTAAAGCTGGAACTGAATGAAGGTTTCAGTCAGCAAACTATAATTTGATCTTTCGGTCATTTTAGCATTAACATTCAACAATTAAATACAACCATAAACGCCTAATACTTTCGATCCTATGAACTGAATTTTTTTTTTAAATAAATAAGTAAACTGTAGAACATACATTCAAATTTATAACTGTAATCAATTACCTTTCCTTTACGCTGACCTTTTGAGTCCAAGCGATGTCTCATATCCAAATGGTTCCTCGGCTTTTCCTAAAAAAATATTCAAATACTCAAAACGATCATGAACGAGCAGACTGAAATCAAACCAAAAATGATAAAGCTCTTACCTTGGAAAGCCCATACTCTAGCTCCTCCTGCACAGCATTTTCACAAAATAAAATCAGATCCAAACTCCATGATTTTATTTTATTTATTTGTTTACGTGAAAAAAAATCAAATAAATAGCTTACAGCGGTGGCATTGCAAGCTCCGCATTGTCGTCTATCGAAGCTGCGACGTAGATAATAGCAAATGTCAAAATAAGAAACGTCAACGACGTCGTCGTTTCCTTCTTCTTCTTCGCTTCTTTGTCCCTCTGTTTGCTCTCTTTGTCAAATCTCTGGTCTTTACCTCTTAAACCTAAGGCCATGGCTAATATTTGTCTCGAGCGCCGGTAAGGCCTATTGGGCTGGGGTTTCGACGGATCTGTGGCCCATGATGGTCTTTCTTTGGTTCTTGGACGTTATCAAATCATTAAATCCAATAGGGCAATCACCAATGTGTTATTAAGGTGTTCGGCTTAATTTGAGTTAAAGTTTTTATAATTACTTGTGAGAGTTGTTTATTTTTATTTTTTTATTAAAAGTTATTTATTTTTCTTCATTTATAAAAGTTATTTACTTTTTTTTATTTATACAGGGTTAATTGTTTATTTCTCTTTTAATTATGAAAGTTGTTTGTTTTTTTTAATTATAAAAGTTATTTATTTCTCCTTCTGTTACGAAGGTTGTTTACTTTTCAAGAGTTAGTTGTAAATAATTGTTTATTTTTCTTCCGTTGTCAAGTTTATCTATTTTTATTCATATGTGAATGTTGTTTTATTTCTCTTCTAGTTGTGAAGCTTATTTATTTTCCTCTGATTAATTGTAAAGGGTTGATTGTTTATTTATTTCTTTTTAAATAATTGTGAAAGATTAATTGTTTATTTTTTTGGTTATTTATTTCCTTCAAGTTAGGTTATTTATTTTCCTCTATGTGTCAGATGATTAGTTGTTTATTCCCTTTAGTTAGTTATTGAGGATTAGTTATTTATTTCTCCTCTAATTGTGATGTTTATTTATTTGTTCTCTGGTTGTAAAGGTTACTTACTTCCCTCCAATTAGGTGCAATGATTAGTTGTTGGGTTGATATTTGATTTATAATATTATAATATTAATATTTAAGACACACACACATATATATCCTTAAAAAAAAACAGCCAAATAGAATTAGGTTCCCTTTGGTACACTATTTCGGTATACTATTTTAGTATCTCCTTTAAGTATAGCTAACAAATATTTATTTTTTGTTATTACTCCTAGTTTTTAATAAAATTTATTTATATAATTACTTAGTTATATAAGTTTTGTTTACACAATTTATGTTAAAAAATTAACAAATTATAAAAAAAAATAAAAGTTTTTAAATCAACCTAACACTTTAAAATAGCCCACAAATTTATAATCTCAGAAACTAAAATTTTAAGATTTTGTAATCTTTAAAAACTTTCTCTAACTAATCAAAAGTTTCACAAAATTAAATAGAATTTATGACACTAAAAAAAAAATTTAACTTATAAAAAAACAATAGAAAATGAACACATGGAATGATTTGATTTGAGATTATTCACCAATAAATTTAACATGCCAGAAGCCCATAACTTATAATTTGAGTTTATAGTGATAGAATGGCATATAATTTAAAGTGCTGGGCCAACGACATCATGTATTCTTCTGCACCCATCATGAAAGGGCATGTGGTCTGGACCTAAGCTCACCTTCGGCCATCATGAACCCAATATGCTCCCTCTTTTTTTATGTGTTATAAACTTCATGATGTTACATTCCCACCCATTAATTTCACTGCACACTTCTTGAAACTCCACAAGCTTACCTAATTACCTACTCTAATCAAATTCATAAACCCTTTATCATTATTAGTTAAAAAATTAAAAAAATCATAATTAACGATATATATATTTAAAAAAAATCAACTTTTTTTTAATGCAATTTTAAAAATCAAAGTAAAACTTATTATTATATTTCTCAATTAATACCGAGACTTGAAGTTCGAATACTCTCTCAAAGTAAAAATAATAAAAAAAGAGTTATATATAAATCTAAATGAATTGAAAATTGAACGGGGAAAAATCATTATCCTTTTGGGCAAAATTTTGTGATTTAAGTATAAATAATCGGTAATGCGATGTTGATTATTGACTAAAATTAAGATTGGTGAGGTGGGGGGTCCAGTATCTAACAACCAATGAAAATTCACTGCCACCCTCAGTGCCGAGCATTTCGGTTCGTCACTCACTCACAGTCACAAACACAAACTTACCCTCGCACGTGGAGCCAACGTGCTTTAATTAAAGCCAACAAATTTTAATTTAAAGAAAAAATGACAAAACCAACTCCTCTTCATCTTACATCACATTCACAATCGGATCCATCAAGATCCGAGCCCCACGCATTGAAATGCACAGCCTCCTTGAGATTCGGATCCGACAATCGGACGACTGTGGGTGCAAGTACCACGATAACTGTTCATAAACGCGCCCGTATAAAAGCCAAAACCTCAGATTAGAGAAGAGAATGCCAAATGGGAAAGGCCGAAAGAGAAAAGCGAAGAGTCGCTTTTATTAAATCAGTGTTGAGTCGCTTTACTCATTCCAGCCCCGACCAACCAAACACGAACACAAACACAACGCCACTACTATTTGTTTCTTAATAATTTTATTTATTTCAAAATTCAATGGTAGATCACTTTCTGTTAAAATAATTCCCCACAAAAAACCTGAAACTTGTTCGCCTCAGACTCAACATCTCGACTCTCATTTTTTATTACTTCTCTGGAAACCCGATTATCGTTTTTACATTCCCTGTAAGTTTCGCAAAACGCTGCGTTTCTGGTATCATCATTTCTGTGCTTTTCTTTGGGGGTAATGTGTATGTTAAATTGATTGATTCTTATGAGATTGATGTTATTGTTTGATCAAGCGGTTATGGTTGAAGCTGGTGAATGCTGAGTGTTAGAATTGCGTATTTTATAATTTTTTTTGGGTTAAAATTAGATTTTTACGATTGTTGCGGATCTGATAAAATTTACCTATCCGTGTTGATAATTTGCCAAAGACTGTTCATTTCATCACTTGCTGCTTCTGCCGTGTGTTGAATATTGTTGTCTCTACTTTTTGTTCGGTTGCCGAGAAAGGGAAAGTGACTTTTTTGTTGTTGTTGTATATATTCTTATTGTTTAATATGTTTTTCGTTTTAAATTTCTGCAGTTTCAATGAAAATTTTTGCTTTTAGTAACTCAAATTGTTGTATTAACATAAGATAGTTGTTGAGAATTTATTGCTATTGAGATGCTGATATTTCATTCGTTTGACAGCTTCTTTTTTATCCTTATTTTTTTTTCTAATTTATATTTTTTTTAAACCTTCTTTGACTTGCAATGTTTAGGGTCTGCTATACATGTACTTGAAGCAGAAATTATGTTGGTTGTTGATTTTATGAAGTGCTCCTATGAAGATAACGATGAGTGAATGCATTAGCTTCCAGTAAGTTTAAAGGGAAAGTAATGATTACAGAGAGTCTGACTGGGGGGGATTCTCTTCGCCAGGATTTTGAATCTCTGAGTGTGTCAAAACGGCTTGTTAGAAGTGTTAGCCAGAAGTGGAGAAAGAAGAACTTAAAGAATAATGGAGGGGATTATGTGGATGATGTGAAAGGGGTGTCTTTAAAATGTCTTACTTTGTATGGAAGAGGTGGTGGCTGCAAAGTAGGTGCTGATACTGGCGAGGAATATGGGGATCCAAGTAACAGGAGGAGGTTGAGTGCCAGTGAAGAAGGAAAGGGATACAAACCATTTTGCGGTACTGAAGAAACTGGAGTTGATTGCTTCCCATATGGGGTGAAAGAGAAGTTTTGGAAGAAAAATAATAGAAAAGATTTGGAACTTGAAGAATCAGTGAGAAATAGCCGAATGCATATATTTCTGCCAGATGACATTCTGGAGATGTGCTTGGTGAGGCTTCCTCTAATCAGTCTCATGAATGCCCGCCTTGTGTGCAAGAAATGGAGATACTTGACTACCACTCCTCGGTTCTTGCAAATGAGACGGGAAGGTTTGCATCAAAATCCGTGGTTGTTTCTGTTTGGCACTGTGAAAGATGGCTACTGTTCTGGGGAGATACATGCATTTGATGTTTCTCAAGATCAGTGGCATAGAATTGATGCTAATATTCTCAAAGGAAGATTTATGTTCTCTGTTGCCAGCATCCTGGATGATGTTTACATCATTGGAGGTTGTTCGAGCTTGACCAACTTTGGGAGGGTGGATAGGAGTTCATTCAAGACCCACAAAGGTGTATTGGTGTTTAGTCCTTTAACTAAATCTTGGCGCAAAGTTGCATCTATGAGGTATGCAAGGTCAATGCCTATTTTAGGAATATCTGAGGTGAGTTCGGAGTTCTCGTTCATTCAAAGTTATCAGAATCGGCAAGATAGGCGTTTCCCAAGATCACGTATTGGTGGGGTGTCAGATGTTTATGAGGATCCTCACAGACTTTCGCTAAGATGTCAGTACAGAAATATTTTTGATGAAAATGAGGGTTCGCCGTTGCCCAACAGAAAGTCTAGTAAGTTTGTTAGACAAAAAGGTGATCAGTCAGTTACAAAAGGTGGTAAAAGGTTTGTGTTGATTGTTGTAGGAGGTCTTGGATCTTGGGATGAGCCTCTGGATTCTGGAGAAATTTATGATTCTGTATCTAATAAATGGATTGAAATCCAGAGGTTGCCTGTAGATTTTGGGATTGTTTGTTCTGGAGTTGTTTGTAATGGAATATTTTATGTCTATTCCGAGACTGATAAACTTGCTGGATATGACATAGAAAGAGGCTTCTGGATTGGAATTCAAACCTCTCCATTCCCACTTCGTGTTCATGACTACTACCCAAAACTCGTCTCTTCTGGTGGCCGGCTATTCATGCTTTCTGTCTCCTGGTGTGAAGGGGATGGTCAAATAGGCCGGAGAAACAAGGCAGTGAGAAAATTATGGGAGCTAGATCTCATGTACCTCACCTGGACTGAGGTCGCTGTACATCCTGATGCCCCTATGGACTGGAATGCTTCATTTGTTGCAGACAGAAACCTGATATTCGGGGTTGAAATGTTCAAAATATTTGGCCAGGTACTGGATTTCTTGACTGTATGTACTGTGTCTGAAAAAAGGATGAACTGGAGCCATATATCTAGGAAACACTTGGCTCAAGAATTGGATGCTACTTCGTGCATGACTAAATCATTGGCTGTGTTACATCTGTAAAGTTGTCAGTGGACACCCCGATTCAGGTGAAAAGTTATAGACATTATTATACACCTGCAAGGAGCTAGGGCTTGAAATGGAACTTACAAGTTTTGTATTGAATTCTTTGGGTATGATTTATTTGTACCTTTGCTACTGCCTTGGGTTTCTTTTTCTTATCCTGGCTCTTACAACGAGGCATGTTTTCCACATGTAGCCATTCATGTAATTTCTTTGCCACTGTTTATAAACTAATTATGTACTTCAATCTTGTTTGTGTTGTATTCACCAGGTGGAAAAGTTATTCATGTTTATGTTACATTGATATTGGGTATACATTCTTCTCAGGATTTCTGCATCTTAGTTCTTGCATTTGGAACAAATATATTGAGGTTTTAATCACCTCATGTAATACTGCCTACATTTTTAGAAGAATTATAACTCGTACTCGAATGCTTTTGGTTGTTTTGAAGTTGGCTTCTTAAGCTACCCATTTGCTAGTAATAAACGAACTTATTTATGACACTTAAGTTGCCTTATTAAGCTACACATATGCTAGTAATAAACGAACTTATTTATGACACTTAATTTGTAAGCACTTGAGCTAATGAAATTGGAGAGTAAAGAGAGACATGTCTTGAGAAGATAGAGGAAAACCAAATATGGTTAATTAGGTAAGCCGAACACCGGCAAATACCGGGTAATCTATAATCATAGAAACCACATGTGCAAAAGATTGATTACTTCGAAAGCAGTGGAATAACTTCAGAGGAGTTGGTGCATTCACAATATATTTAGGTCCAATATCGAATATGCATGTATTTTGGGTCTAATGTCGAATACTGCAGCAAGTCAGGATTCTAAAGGCTGGATTTTTCAAGCTTGGCCATCTCTGATTGAGAAATTGAAAATTAATAAATGCAATTTCGCATTTTGTTCCTTTTTCTGAATGAGCGCCGGGTTGTCGACATGCTGTAATTGGAGGTTAGAAAAAACCTCAAGGAAGAAAAAGAAGTTCTGATGTCTTCATTCTGACAATTGGAGCTGCTTCTTGCGTTGAATACGACTGTATTTGAATCTTGGCTACCCATAGAGGTTTAAAATGATAATAATAATAGTAAATGAATCTGCAGCAAATGGGAAAGAATTAAAATAAAACCCATAAGAAATAAAAGATAATCTCTGTAAAATAGATCATAACCACAGTCTATACATGTCATTTTGCATTTTGGAGAACTAAGAAACCTGAAAAGGCAATACAAAAAGAACAAGCGCATTCCTCGATAAACAGTACATTATGATAACTGACAAAAATGGAATTGACAAAAGGTATAAGGTCATCTTTGTCCTTTTAATTTAGCTCTGCTCAATTTTATTTCTTTTGTTTTAAATTATTTAAATTTATTTTTTTATATTAAGCCAATTACCGTTAGACCTTATTGTTGAAAAATAAAATCGTAACTTAATAAAAAATTTATACAGTTTAACACGTGTCAAATAATTATAAATGATTAAAAAAATAAAACTCTACTGTAAATTATTACTATCAGAGCAGATATTCGGCAGTGGTCTGTTATCGAACTCTAACGATAAAAATAATTAAAATTTATATCATCAAATTATATTTTTCATGATCTACACAATAATAAGATCATTTTTGACAAAATCAAAAATTAAAAGACGAACAAATATGCAATGAGAGTCATGGGAGGTGGCAGCCACCAACGGTGCACATTAACCGAAGCGACGGTGACGTGCACAACCGATGTCGTTGGATAGATTGGTGGTGCATGTCAATCGAAGCAGCGGTGATGTGCATAGCTATTCTTGTGGAGGAGGGCGGCAGCTGCCGTGGTGCACATCAATAGGAGCAGTGTTGTGCACGTCACCGCCGCTCTAGTTGACGAGCACTGCCGTTCCTGTGGAGAAGAGTGGCAGCCACTGATGTTGCACGTCAACTGAAGCGGCGGTGACATGCACCGCCAACATAAGTGTATAGATCGATTACCGATCTATTCAATGATGTCGACGATGCACGTCACAACTGCTTTGATTGACGTGCAACGCGCGGATCCTGTTGCCTCCCATGACTAAAGAATTGTGTATTTGGCTGTCTTTTGGTCTTTTTTTTTAATAAAAAATAATTGCACAATTGTGTAGATCACGAAAATATAACGTTCAATGATATAAATTATAATTATTTTTATTGTCGTAGTCCGGTAACGAGCCGCCGCCAGATGTTTGTGCTAATGGAGGATTTGTTTTTTTTAAAATCATTTATTTTTAAAAATAAATTTAAAAATTATTATTAAAATTAAACTTATCCAAATGTGTCACGTGTCCATTTGTTAATTAATAATCAATCATTTAGTGATACATTAACACTTTAAACATCAAAACACACACCTATAACCATTAGGGGTAAAACGAATATTATACTAAAATAATTATACAAAATTGATTAACAGAGATGAACAAAATTAAATATCGGACCAAATTCAATAGACAAAAATATCCTTATAAAAATAGCCCAACTAAGAACAAATGAATAGCTTTTGAAACTTCTCTACAAGTGGGAAGTCTCTATATAACAACAATTACCGGCAGTTACGACAAGCAAACACCATCATCAATGTCAAAACTGCTTAGGCACAACGATAATTACATACAGGAGCTTGTCCTTGTAAAAATTTTCATAAAACATTTGGGAGAAGCTCATCCTATGTTCGAAAAGATTCCTGAGAAGTTTGGTATCTTATCAATATGCTTCAGGGCACGCTCAGCGATCTGGCGTGTTCGATAGTCAGCATGCTGGAAGGCGTCTACAAGTGCAGTACTCACGTTTGGGTCTACGGAGACTTCATATGCTATTTCTTCAGTCCGCAAGATTCTCTCCACCACCCGAACTGCCCTTCTCCTTAGGTTCTCAGTTCGTTTTTCGGTCAAGACATCCAGAATGGGCTTGATTGCCTGTGCCTCCAATAACACGTTCACCCCTTGTTCAACATCAACCTCATCATCTAACAATGTGGATAATGCTGCCAATGCTGCCTCAACCACTTTTTCATCCGTATGGTCTAGAAGAGCTACCAACTTCTCCACTGCCTGTCCTTTCAAAAGACAAAAACTTTCTTCTAGTAAGCACGTTCCTCTGTGTAGCCGACACAACCCAGTTATAACAGGCTGCTGGCTGAAACATGGAAAGATTGAGGCACAAAAACCAGGTTGAGGCAACTCAGGCAGTCTTGTCAAATTTTTGGATTCTAGTGAAAGGTTTTCCAATGCCATGGCAGAAACCATCTGTACTTCGGGGATTCCATTGGTCTGAAGCAGGTCTGTGAAGAGTGCTGCAAGATTATGCTCACGGCAGAGGGCAATGGCTTCAGGCTCGTCAGACAAGACAAATGTAACCCTTGCAAGAACTGATACAAGTCCTCCCAGGAATGGTGTCACAAAACGACTTCCCCTAGTTCCCCCCTGCTGGATACTAATCACTCTAGAGATTATTAGCTTAAAGGCACCTTCATCTAGCATCTGCCTTGTCAAGCCCACATCCCTCTCTGGTAGTTCAGCTAAAAGGCCTATAGCCGCTGCTTGCTCCTCAGTGATTCCCTTATTTTCTGATATGACTTTGATTAGGCTGCCAAGCTGGCCAACCGTGCCTCGTAACGAATTGGCTAATTCCTGACCCATATGGGGGGAGAGGTTCTGCAGAAGTTTTATGGAAGCTAGACGCAAATCATTCTGAGGAGCCTCAACAAACTGAACCAAACTGACAGTAGCACCAGAACTTTTTATGGCAGAAACCACATTAATGACTGTTGTGGGACTACTAGTGAGTCCAACAAGAACCTGTAGAAGTTTGCACTCAATTGCTGGACCAGTGTTGCTAATTAGATGGAGTAGGTTATGGACTATATCTTCTGAAACCAAAGTCTGATGGTCAGGTCCAACTGTGATGGAATCGAAGTCATAGCCTGAATTCACAATATTGGCAAGAATTGTGGCAGAGACTTCTTTTAGCCGCATTGGAAGCTGATTTGAACCAACGGTGAAGAGATCTTTTACAAGAGGAGGAAGAATTCCAGCGTCTATCAACACCTTGGCACTTGCCTCACAAGATGAAATTTGGTTCAAAGCTTTTAAAGCAGCTTCTCTTGCCTGCACACTACCACTTTTCACGAGATTGATAAGACATGAACTCACAGTTCTTGCAACCAGGACTTTCACATCATTGTTTAAAGCCAGCTCGCCAAGAAATGCAGCCAAGGACAATTTGGTTTCATGTGGGCCTACATCCATGCGATTGTAGGAATGTTAACAACACAAATGGCATGTCATATAATTAAAATACAGGAACTAGCACTCAAATTTACAATCAGATGAAGGAAATTATTGTTTGTTCTAATTATTGAAAACATGGTTTTGAGAATTAAAACAGAATATGCTTCCAAACATGCCCATAACTTCTACCCTGAACACAGACACAGCAAAAAAGAAAAAAAAAATCCATTTCTACTAACTTTACATAGCTAACTGGGGAAGAGAATAACCAAGGATAACCTCTGTTTGCAAGGTGTAAATTAAAGCATATGAATATTAAGAGAAGAACCTTCAAGGAGTTGTCTCAGAAGAGGCTGCAATCTACCATTTTCAGCCATCTGCCGCACATTGTTTTCACACTTCTCCAGATTTTCCAATGTTTTATCAGCCTTCTCAACAGTCAAAACATATTCCGATTTGCTGGTTGCCATTCCAGCCAACATAAGAATTGCTCCATTGATTGAACCAATTTTCTCGCATAATGCTTCAGACTTGGAGAGCTCATATAGTAAAGAGACAGCTTCTCCTCTCTCTCTGGACTGTTCGTGAGACAAGAACTTAACTATATTTCGCACAGTGTCCCCCTGGCCCAATATCTCCTGCAGAACAAAGAAAAGTTATAAACAAGACGCACCAAGTGGATCCATGCTAGATACTTCAACCAAGCTACACAAAAATTCATCAAACCTTAGACAACCTTACTATCAGCATCTTCCTCCACTACAATTCGAAGGGTTTCCAGAGCCTTACACCGAACTCTGCGGATGCTGCTCTTTAACATGTCAATAATCAAAGGAACTAGCTCAGAGTTGCGCACAACATGCTTATTCGACTGGCTTGTTCGGCAGAAATGCTGCACATGCTTCAGGGCCCGCATAATATCAGTCTCTTGGCTGCCAAGATTTAATGTTTTATGAGCCATATCAAGTTGAGCAGCTTCATTCCTAGCATTCCACTCTTCAATGGTGTTTCGTAAAGCTATACTAGGCTTAAGTTCTGTGCTTCTTAGTTCTTTTTGCGTCAAAGGGCACACAGGATTTCTTCCATTCTCCCTGCATTCCTTGAACCATCTTTCAATTGCTTCACGTTCGAAACTTTGTCCATTTTCTAAGGTGACAGCATCACGCATAACTTGCTTTGTCAAAGGGCAAACAAACGCATCATAAATAGGTTCTATGTACGGCATTCCAAAGTGGTGACTTTCATCTGACTGGTTATCAGAGTCATAACTTCCATCCCAGCTTCCAGCCATCTCTCCGATCTAAATCACTCACTTTAAGTCTGCAACAACATAGAATTGCATCATAAATGAACGACTGTATCAGAAATTGAAGGGCCAACAAACATAGAGCACAATAATATCAAATAGAATAATCGAATAATCTTTTTTCTTAGAAAACAAAAAGATTAAAAGAAAAGAGAAGGCACATATGTACTTGACAACAAATGGCATCATGCCTAAATCCAGAAACCTAACCAATGATCACAGATGACGATCAAAAGGATCGGGCTGGGGGGAAAGTACAACAAAATTAAACAGGAACCGCCCACTTGAACTGAAAATCGCCATGTACCTAGGTACGGGAGCCAAACAGCCAGATGATCTTTGAAACTTAAGCCAGAAATTTAAATTTTTTTATAACTTGATGACTTTAAGACAGACATCTTATTGAGATCAAAAAGGAAATAACGCTTACAATATTGTCATTCACACAGTCCATTAGCCATCAAATCATTTCTGCATAAATTTGTGGCTATACTCCCGTAATCCATCCATTACCAAAACTAACTAAACCAAAAACATCATTTATGAAGAATCTTCAAAAAAAAGAAAAATAGATCAAATTGATCCTTATCACAGCGCAATTCAGTCAATATTAATCCAATTTAACTTAATAAATGCAAATTAGTCCCAATCAATCACTCTGTAGTCAACAGCAAAAACTTAAAACTGAAACCCAGAAAAACATACCTCTGTTAGTGGATGCTTGGGAAAAAGACGAGCTTAATTCTGGTTGAATTGGCTTGAAAACTAACTCTTGTTGGGCTGCTCAAGAGAAGTAGACTCTGGAAAGTAGTTCTTCTTCGACAGCCATTTAGATAAATTAATTAAAAAGTAACCAAAAGGATCAGGAAGTAACCTGAATTAGGGCTTTTATTGGTTTCGAATTGGCTGATGGGAGGAAAGGGAATGAAGCAAAGTAGAACCTTTTTTCTTTTAAATAAAAGAAGAAGAGTCATCAATTTATGGTTTATTTTTTGTGTTGACGAAAAAAATAACAGCAGCGACCAAACAAATAAGAAAGCTATCCCATAAGAAAAGTTGACTCCACCAACACGACAGTGGTTTAGTCTTTTGACAGAGAAAGTGGACCCGCCATGCTTGAACAAACAGCTGGTTCAACTAAGACATTAGGCCTTAACAACAATAATAACGTTTTAATTAATTAATATAATATCTTGCGATTACGAAGCGGACAAAGCCATCATCAGTAACCACCTCCAGGCTAGCCGGCTCCATCCTCCTCCTCCTCTTACTCTTACTGCTCAGTTGAGAGACGGAGACAGCAGTAAATGTAACAAAACGGCGACGTTTTTGGGGGGACCTCCTGAATGAACGAGACCCTTTTTTTCCGCTTTCTACACCAACGGAACTCTTTTGGCAAGAGTAACCACCATTAATTATGTTGTACTTATTCTACAAACTAAATAAGAAAATCAATTTAATACGATTGTTTCACTCATCTGATTATTACCATATCATATCAGTTTGTGCGCGTAATATTATTTATGATTTTTTGTGGGTTGGGTGCAAGGAATATGATCAACTACGCCCTTGAAGTGAAAGCCAAAACGTAAAGAAAAGTAACTTCAGAATCGTATACTTGCATGGCATTGTAATTATTATTACAAAATTGTTGACAAGAGATAATTAAATACGAACCGAAAAAAATTCTGCCATCAGGTAAAAAGAATGCGCATAGGGGGTAGTGATTAACATATGGTCCCCCGCGAGAATACTTGCAGACGAGATAGGAGCTCGGTGAATCTATCCATTCAGCACATTCATTTTCATGAAGAGCACAAATAAGCTAGTTTTAAGTTGACGAATTTTGTAGGTTTTGATATATGCTCAAAGTCAAAACGTGTTTGTAATTGAAGATCCTTTACAGGCATTCATTCTTCGTTTTGTACCCTCAACCGCGAGCATGTTGCAAGAACTTTGGAGTTCCATACCACTTCCATTTGGCAGTGAATGAAGGTTGGATTCAACAATTGCTTAGAGAATATCAACAGATCTCTTCTGCAAATAAGATGTCAAAAGATGTATTGCACTGCACAAATGAAACGGCAATTAGAAAAGTTATGACGAGTAAAAGTTCCAGGTAAATTTCAATCGTCAGTAAAGACTGGATAGATGTCAACAAGTAAAACTTTCAACTAAACCCATCAGAAGGATGGGCAGTGAGTGATTGGTATTGACAAGTAATTAATCAATTTGTTCTCGACTAAAGATCTCCAGGGCAGAACCACCCTGATTTATACACTACATTTTCAGTTAATTTCTCATAGTTATCACATACAATAAAACTATTGCAAACATGCTAGGCGCTACATCTATATAACTGCAAAGCTAAAAAATCCTACCTTCCTCTTTGGTGATGTTTGGCTGATCGACCAAAAGTTTCTGGAGTGCACCTAGATCACTGGTACTGCATTGTAGAGAATTCAAGTTACTAATCACAATCCTTTGAATAACAATGTATAGAACACGAACATAGATAAAATCAACATATACGATCCAAATCAATCACAAAGACATAATGTTGACATGACTCGCAATTGAACCCTAAACAAGAAACCTGGGTTTCAGGGCAAGTGCCGAAACCAATGGAAAATACAAACAATTTGAGTATCATATAAAATCTAAATTCACATGACTGTTGAAGATCTAAACTTTAAGAAGCACATACTCTGAATTGTGCATATCATGAAGAAGCATTAGCCCGTCCAAGCAATCCGCAAGACATGGTTTTACACCAACTCTTTGCCGCAGTTGTTTCACTGTAAGCTGATTAGAACCACCTTTAACCAGCTGCTTACCATCACGATTAATCTTCTCAACAGATATAACAATTCCACAAAACTTCTCCCCATAATGTATTATAAAATTTAATACATCAGAAACAATGCGATGATCAATTCGAGAACCTAAAAAATAAACGCTTCTCTAAAAATAGAAAAAAATTTAATTAACGGACACAATAATTAAAAGGAAAAGGGAGCTTACGGTGTCTTGTTCATTGAAAGCAAAATAGTTTGCAAGGCCTCCATTTGTTTTCGCAACACAGCAGTTCGACACCACCAACAGAATTCAAAATTCCGTAGCTTTTAGAATCTTGAATAACCTAAAATGTAATAGAGATTAATTTTGATTAAGAAAATAGATTGATAAGCAAATGAAGTGAAATTAGTGAAGTGTAAAGGAAGATTTGTATTGTACCTGTAACCTCTCAATGATTGAAGAGGCGTTTTTAAACTGTGAAATTAAGCGAGATTGAAGCTCGTCCCATCGATTCATTTCTTCTTTAATCTTTTTGAACTTCTGCTGATACTTCTTCGCTACTCCCTCCATCCGAATCTAAGAATTCTAGATTTTGATTTTATTCTATTATTTTTGAAGCTTTGCCACTTCATAAAGAATATATATATATAATTATTTAGTTGGTTAATATCTAAACACACGATCAAATTCTATAACATATTAAAAATTATAAATTTATTATTGATATACAACAATATTATTAACCATATAATAAACTATATACCACGGATCATTTTTCCGAGAGAATAGGCATTAGGTTATTTTCAGTAAGTCCCTCGTTGTTTGTGTTTATTTTACTTAAGATGAACTCTCCGAAGAAATGATACGAGAGTCCTTAATGACGTAAAATTAATTACAGTGGATTGGAAATCTTTGTCCGGCGTGGGGCTGAAGACCTGATGGAAGAACAAGAAGAAACGAGAAGCGTTGAAAGTGGAAGTGAAAGAGGACAAGAATTACAAAAGAAACCGGTGAAAGAAGAAATTTTGTTGCAGTTTCTGGATTCAACGGATGGCTATCTAACGCTATTAGATTCTTTATCTTCAACACTTCGCCAGGTAACTTTTTTTTTTTTTTTTTAAGTCCATATCTTCAATAAATTGAAACTTTACAATAGATCGAGTCGCTTGCTAGCTTTGTTTCACATATGGTTCCATTAGTCTGATATTTAATTTATGAAAATCTGTTTAAAGTTTGACAAAATGGGTAACACGATTCATTCTCAGGGGTGGCTGGAATTGGCGAGTCCCAGGCATTCTATGGGAGCTTCACGAATCAATGGTGCTTTGATGGACTTCAAAGTTCATTCTGCTGCTACTTCATTGCAAGTATCTGAACAAGATGGTAATTTTTTTTTCTCTGTTTCTTAGCAGATGCTTATTTACACGATGAGTGGGATGATTTTAGTTATAGAGAACAAAAGCATGAGAAATTATGTTACTTATGTGATATGTGATGTTGTATTGTAGTTGATTCCATGGAATCGCGGCCTTGCATTATTTTATGCAAATGGGTATTCTCTGATAATGAGAAATGTACTTCTGGAGAAGAAAATTCTAGAGAGGACAAGTTGCAGACAAAATCTGATAGTCCACAGCTACGGAGCAATAACCAAATTTCTGGTATATTTATATTCCCCCTGTATATTGAAATATTTAGTCTGCTCATGCTTTTTAATATTTAATTAGAGGAACAGGATATGGTAGGATATAAATAAATTTTCATACACATCCAAAACTCGGGCCGTTACAAATGCTGGTTCTTCTAAAGCAGGATATTTCTGTGCAGAGTTTAAAATACGTCCATGCACAGCTCTTAAAGTATAGATTTGAATGATCTTTTAGGGATTGTGCCTAGGTAATTTTGTATGACTAATACCAAATCAGAAATGATGGTCTGATTTTCTGATATGTTGAGGAGTTCTCTTTGCTGTGAGATCTCCTTAATAGGCCTTTTTCTCGCTTTTTCTATTATTGTTTTTGTGAAGAAGAGAGAGCCTCAAAAAGGATTGGAACTCCACTTATACTTGATGATCAAGTAAGATTTACATATATTATCATTTTTTATTTGTTACGACTTTCAAATTCTTTTGACAAGCATATCATATTTTAAATCTTGTATTGTGTCCTTCTCTAGATTATGACTCTCACTGGATATCCATGCCAAGAGAAGGCTTCGGTCTCAGTGTCTTCTTGTTTGTTGCACAAGCAAGATTAGATCCGAGAAATCAATGACATTACTCTTGATGAACGGAATAACAATTGAATTCGAAGGAATTTAATGAAAACCTTGATAATTCATTTTGTAATTGGATTTAATTTATTAATCTTGTTCCATCTGTCTTAGGTTCAGAAGCAGCGGAAAAAATCACTGTCAGTGTTTGGGCTCTGGTCTCCCCAAAGCTTCAAATTGCACAATTATCATTTGAGACAGGTCAATAACTTAGTGCAAGTGCTCATGAAAATATGTTGAAAAGAATGTGACAGCTTTTTTGTGATTTCTATTTTACGCAGCACTGGAAACACTGGTAGAAATAGCAAACATGCATTCAACAATGCTTTCTACATTTTAGCACGTCCATAAAGAATTGGAAGGCACCAAGGGATGATAAATAGTTGGTTCCTTAAGGTATGTAAAACCTTGATTTGTACTCTTTCCATGCCCTTCAATTCTCATACTCAAAACTCTAAAGCTCAAATATGGAAATGAAATAGGGAAGAGACATGAGTTGGTGGGGTTTTGTCATCTTTAGTTGAGAGTTGGTCTTGTGCATATTATAATTTCTCTATGTTAATTACTTATGTAATTAGATGAATCATGTTACTATTATGTGTCAGCATATTCTTGTGGTGGATAATCCATCGTCTTCTTGTTCGAACAGGTTGTCAGTTTTTTTTTTTTTTTCTGAGAACATATGGGGCTAAAGGACATAACTATTGTGTCAGCATTAACGCTAATGTGACAATTAGCTGAATAGCAGTGGAGGATACCTGATTGAAATGCAAAGTCCTTTCACCCCCGCCCTGGTGGCTCATTTCTCATTGTACATTTATCACCTACAATTCAGTTTGTCGAATTGGATCGCACATTACATGGATGATAATTGTTGAGGAATTGTTATTGTTTCTTCTACAAGTTATTTCCATAAGCCTATTTTTTGTGACTTCTTATCGTAGATCTTCCAACAATGTCCAGGTGTTTATTTTATTTTTGTTTTTTCAGATAAGGAAAATTAATAATCAACTTTCACCATTCTTGTTGGATCCATTACAAGCGTTCAACCACCTCAAATAGTATGTCTCAAAAGAACAAAACATGCAAATTCATGATATGCTAAAAGAAAATGCCCAGTTTCGTGCCATATGGAGAAGGTTGGGGGTTTGGTTTGTTTATCACCTTCAAGTCCAATTCTCATCAATAATCCTGTCTCTACAACGCCAACCACAAAAGAAAATTAGAGAGTAGTTTCGAGATGATTGCCTTTCTCCCTATGAAATGCTTAAAAAATGAAACAAATAGAGGTGATGCACAAAAGAGCTACCTTGTTTCATATTTGTTTTTCGAGGCATCCATTGTTTTTCCAGAAATCGTAACTCCAAAAATAGGCATATTTTCTCACATCACAAAAATCTTGCTTATTAAAAGAAAAAAAAAAATTGCGTCCTCATCACAGAAATACAATAACGCCGTACACCAAATAAATTTACAATAGTTCAGTGTTGGTCCCGAGCTATACATCAAAAAATAATGATCATCACCACAACAAGCCTTCAACAAATTGAAGAAAACAAGCAAAAGGATAAAAACAAGCAACAGAAGATTGGATATTTCTCCTCTTAATATAGCCAGGCTGAAAGTACTTTCAGAATTTATTTGTGGAATTTGATTCCATGGAGGATTTATCTTTGGAGTCCATCGCCTTAAATGGACCACTGGATCCAAAAGGATCTGAATCATCAAAAGAATAGAACCCATGGCTGTCTTTGGAACTGTTTATAGAATCAAATCTCGCAAACCTCTCACCACCTACGTCCTTAGAACTGCTAATGGAGTCAAACCTAGAGAACTTATCTGGATGTGACATGAAAGTGTCAAAGTCCGTTGAACTGTTCATGGAATCAAATCTAGAGAACCTCTCTGGTTGTGAAGAGAAAGGGCCAAAGTCGCTTGTACTGTTCATGGAATCAAACCTGCTGAACCTCTCAGTTTGTGAAGAGAATACAGTGTCATGCATGTTGAAGGAATCAAACCTTGAGAAACTGTCAAAATGATCTGTTGACGCCTCACTGTACCTTGGTGAGGAGTTTCCAAATCTTGAAAGCGGAGTGCTAGGAACAGATTCATCAAATGCAAATGGACTCTTTTTATGGAAAGTGCTATCTGCACTTGGGGATTCTGTTCTTATCGAGCTTACATCAAAACTGCTTGATCCAAAGAAATCTCTGTTTTTGTCAGAATCCGAACCCTGAAAAACAACATCAACATGGTGAAAATTAATCCATATGATGTTACACAATAACCAGATTTCTGTATGTAGCATGTGAGATGATACTATACCCTATAATATAAGCAGACCACTAAAATTAAATGCTTCACACAACAGTATGTCAATAAGCACTCAAAGAGCATTATTAAAGCTTGCCAATGCTCAAATCCAGAAAGGAAATATCCATTCATCTTTTATCTTCATTGGGCCTACTTACTTTGGTATCCACCGACATATTTATTAAAAAATAAACTTCAGTATCAAAATGTGCATCAGGAAGTCCAAGCTCACCTTGGTCTTAACAGTATTAAAACCCCACACTGAATCTGTATCATCATTGTCAAATGCACCCCAGTTTGAATCATCAAAACTTCTGCCAACAAGAAATACGTAAACTTAGCACCGCCATTAGAAAAAAAATGAAGTGTCAGTATTAGCAAAGAGCAAGACAAATCAAAAGGTGAACAAAAATTAAAATGAAATCCTTCACCTATGCGTCTCCTCATCTGCTTCAGAACTTTTGAAGACATCTGAAAACTCCTGAGATGGACTTTCTGGAGCAGCATTTCCGGCAGGGCTACCATGAGGGCTTTTGGCTGATTCATCTTCACTGTGAGCATATGCAGATTCACCCTCAAAAGCACGATCAACAGTATTCATCAATTCCCTTGGTTTATCATCCACATTGGAGAAGAAATCGGGAGTATAACTACCATCTGGGGAAGCATTATCCATCTGAACAGAAGAGTTCAAATTTGGAGAGGCAGGAGCATTCTTTCCATCAAAAGTGAGCTCATTTCCAAATCCTGGAAGAGAAAAACATTTTCTCGCATGAATAATAACATCAGATCTCTGTCAAATTACTAATCTAGAAACATATATACAGAACTGATGGCACGTAAGGAGATAGAAAAAAGAAAAGGGAGGCATAAGGTGAGGTATATTGTCTCAGGTTTGGGGCCAGAGGTCATACCTTCATCTTCAAACTTATCCCAATCTTCATCCCAAACAGCTGCTCCTTCTTGGATTCCAGGTTGCCAACCTTAACACATTGCAAATAGTCATTGATGTAACCAAATCATATGGTGAAACAATAAAAAATGGTAAAATATAATAAAATGTGAGCAAGTTGTCATTAAAAAATTGCTCAGTGAAGGCAAAGAATTAAACATAAAGGGTTAAATTGGAAATACCAAATGGAAGCTCAATCACTGCACTTGACTTCACATCAATTCCATGTTTCTTGCAACGTTCAGTTAGAGCTTTCAACAGCTCCTCCAGATCTGATTGAATACGATCAGCACGGACCTACAAAATCCACAATGCATCATTATTGGACAAGTTAACACAGAATCTTGAAAGACACAGTAGGTAATAAGCAGAAATTCACCTGCAGAAGACCATCTGCACTGCCACCTTGCTCCATGTTGACAATAGCTTGATGCAACTCCATCTTCCTCTCCTGAAAACACAAGTAAAGATGAGAGAAGCCTCATGCTAATGTGAAACAGAAGGTAATCCAACTAGCCAACAACAACATCAGTAATCACTTAATTTAATTAAGTTGCAGACAGAAATAAATTGATGAAAAGCTAGAAGACAGGGGCAGAGGTATAAAATAGAATCAAGGCATTTGGAGAACAACT
Source organism: Ailanthus altissimus (assembly GCA_946807835.1). NCBI lineage: Eukaryota > Viridiplantae > Streptophyta > Magnoliopsida > Sapindales > Simaroubaceae > Ailanthus > Ailanthus altissimus. The sequence goes on along the minus strand of OX327691.1, from coordinate 25,696,324 downwards.
TAAATGATATAAATTCAGAATTGTAGCCCAGATTGAGTGACAGGGCAAAGATAGAAGACTAACTCTTCAGGCGACCCATGTGCTCATGCAGTTGGAAGAATTTCGAAGGCATCTTTATGATAACGAATAATTAGTCATTACCTGAAGTTCACGAAATTTGGCCTCTTCAATAGTTAATTTAGATGCTACTTCTGCAACTTGTTTGTACTTCTCTTCATATTTCTTACCCAGCAACTCTGCCTGTAAAACAAATTATCACAAAGCCTATTAAAATCAGCTTGATAAATAAGAGAAGCACAATTCTTTACATTAAACAATTTACCTCGCGCTTGTCTGCAAGTGCCCTCTCCGTGATTTCATTTAGTCTGTTGTCACACCGGCTTTTATATAGGACCTAAAACAAAATAGAAAAGAGTTGATAAGAAGAAAAACCAGTCTGCCACCAGCAAAAACTTGCCATCTTTTTAATATATCAAGCTTCTTGTTGACAAATTAGGAAACGGTCAAAAAATCAACAATGTGCTTTGTTTTTCCAAGTACAGAACAAAGTCAAGAAGGACTGTGGATTGGTTAAAACTCCAGAAACAAGAGAATTATTGGCAGAAACTACTTACAAGTTCCTGCATTTTTGTGCGGTAAAACTCGATCTTCTCCCTGGAATCCAAAATGGTTTTTTCTGTTTCATCAACCTACCAACATGGCAAAAGAAATTATTCCCCCATATTCCATAAAGAGGTGCATACATAATCATAAACTAAATAGTTACTGATCCAAAACTTCAAAAAAGTCAAAAATCCACTGTACCCTGAACTCTCACTAGGCCTAAAGAAGAATAAAAGAATAAGAAAATTCATAATACAAACTTAGATTAAACAAGGAAAAAAAGCAATCAAGAAGAATTATATAAGTTCTATGTGTCAACAAACTAACGATCTTCACATCAAACTCTCAACTAATCTGTAACAGAACACTAAGAATGTCATTCCAAATAAGAAGGTAGTGATGAGTTATATACTAAAAGAGTAGATCCTGCAATATCTTCCAGTTTAAAGGAATATCACTTTTGAATTAGTTACTGTAAATAATATCTCTCACTGAAATCCTAATAATGAACAAGAATTAGAACCAGAGTATTTCATGTTGTAGAAAATTCTCCACTCCTATGTTGAAAAAATTTAACCACTTTAACTGCAGAGTGGACAGAGATTTATGAAATTGATTATCCAACCAGCTGAATTGTACTCTAATTAAAAGAAAGAAAGGGAATACTTTTTTCCCTTCAGTGGTTCCCTCTTGATGCTTGGAATCTGCTGCATTTTGCTCTCCATTAGCAAGTTGGTTTGCAAAAGAATTGTCCACCACAGGTGCTCCTGACTTTAGCTGATTGGACATCTTTGCACCATCAGCAGTGGGAGGGGTTACCAAATTTGGTGGCCTAAAACCACCACCAGGTGTCATTGATCGAGCACTCATCATCTGCTGCTGTCCAAAACCTGATAAAATAGAGGGAACAGACAAGTCATGAAGAAACATTCTGGGTGCTAAAGAGGAAATAGGAGAGAGATATATACATCATGAGCTATTCTAAATAATACCTGCAGCAGTACCCCAAGCTGCATTTCCATAACTAGCATTGGGTGGTTGACCTGTCATAGACAAAAGTGCCTCATCAAACATAATGTTCCTTGGAAGCACTGCTGGAAGAGAGTGACCTTCCTTGTACCGCTCCATCAAATAGAGAGCATAACAGAACTCCCTCAAAGAAAGTATGCTATCATTATCCTGATCAGATAAGTCCCACACCTGCTTTAACACCTCTAAGAAAAGCCAAAAAAACAAAAAAAACAAAAAAAAAACAATTGTAATTAGACAACAAAACTACGTTTCTGCAATATTCATAAAGAAGTCCAAAACCCAAAGGAAAATACTTAACAAACTGCAAAGCGAACACAAATCAGATCATGAAAGCATTTGTTTCAAAAAGATAACTGAAAAGACATACCATCTTGCAAAACCATCAGCCTAAGACCTTAATTTATACCTTCCAAGGCTAAACTATTTGATTATCACCTTACCTAAAAATGAGATAGAGCATTTTATGTTTGTTCGTTGATTTTATAAGAAACCTTGTTTTGGTCAGTAATCAACAGATTTTGAAAGAGCACTAGAGCTACATGAAAGGGAGAGCACTAATTTAATACATAACATGGTTGTTTGAGACAACAATAACTAGGCAGGCTAAAAATGAGAGAGAGCATTTTATGATTGTTCATTGATTTTAGAAGAGTCCTTGTTCGGGTCAGTAATCAAGTGATTTTGAAAGAGCACTAGAGCTACATGAAAAGAAGAGCACGAATTTGATACATGACATGGTTGTTTGAGGCAACAATAACTACGCTGACTATTGAGTTATGGCTTATCTCTGTGCATCTTTGGTAAACCTAGCTTCTATTGTTTCTCTAACAAATCTGTTAGTGAAATGAAAACTATCGCAACTTACCTAGAACAGCAATGACCTTTTTTAGGAAACTCAACAAGTCTTTATTTTTTGGCAAATTTCAAGAAATAAATAAAATAAATTAAAAATGAAAAGGCCCTAAGTTAGATATCAAAATGAAAATTGAAATTACCTCTCGGTAGCCTCCAACTCATAAACAAATTCCTTGCCTGCTCACCAGTGATTCTTCCATCTCTATCAGTATCCACTTGCATAAACACTTTCATATATTTCTGAACATCAGATTGTTTCATCTTAGGCCATGGAGGCTGCGAATTATCAGGAGCAGAGTTTCCAGCTCCAACAGAAATCCTGGCTGAAGGAAATGATGAAGAACTTTGAACCGGAACTTGCTGCCCTGGGCTCAAAGCTGACTGGGTTTGCTGGCCGCCTGCAGGTAGTGAGTAAGCACTCTGCAAAGAGTCAAGTGTGTTTGGCTTAGCTGAAGGTTGGGACGCACTAGAAACTGGAACATTGGCTGACAAGGTAGGTGAACTGCTAGCTGAAAAAGTTGACACCGAAGGCCCCTGTTTTGGTGTAGTAGTAAGTGCAGAAAACACATCATCTCCAAATCCAGAATCAGAAGTAAAACCATTTCCGGAAGGAACTAATGCTTTAGAATCATTATTTGTAGGCTGCGAAGTCGATGAAACTGGAGTTAGGGAATTCGATGCAGTTGAGGGTGTTGAAGGAGTAACTGCTCTCAGCCCAGTTGAAGCTCCACCCATCCCTCCACTAAGCCAATTACTGGAGATGTTTGAGGTTGGAACACTAGGACCAGCAATGCTAGCAGGCATGGGTTGATGTGGACGAAAAGCAGAACCAGCTGGCAAAATTTGACTTTGACCCACCAAACTACCCCCCCTAGAGAAATCTTGACCAACAGTACTCTGAGGTGGATGAGCAGCAGCTTGAAACAGTCTAGTTGGCATTGACATCTGGCCCTGACTCATATTTGGAACTCCTGGTCCTCTAAAACCAAAATTCTGAGAACCCATTTGTGGCTGTGCACTCATCTGTGGAACAGATGCAGCAGCCATTGAATTAATTTGTTGTACAGGTGAGGCTGGAAGATTGATCTGCGGTGGTGGAATTTTGGCAGCAGCAGGACCAAATAATGCCGCCTTGACAATATCTGGTGTTAGATCCCTCTTACTCTGGGCCACTGTCACAAGTTTGAGAGCATTAAAGAATTCTTGCCGACCAAGGAAACCAACATGGTTCTGATCAGCATGCATCCATATCTACATTCACAAAGAACAAATTAGATTAGCAAAGCCTCTATATCATGAATCATAATATTTTATACAAACAGGTAAAATGAAAATCTACATGTCAACAATTTGAAATTCTGGAAGTGAAGATAAGGAAACGTACATTCATTTTACTTCACTTTAAATCATTAATGTAATACTTAGGTAATGTTCTAATTCCCTGAGTACTATTGACTCAATAGCCATGATGTCACGACCGCATTCACTCTCAGAAATACAGTCCTGACCTAATTCAGATTCCAAAATTTTCTCAAAAGAAAATAATATGATGCATTCACATCCTACTGTACATACAACGAAATAGAAAATTAACAGGGAGCAAATAATCGGAATTAAATGAGGAAGATAGAAAATGAATGGACCTGAGCAAGTACTTGTTTGGACAAGTTAGATCCTTGAAAGAAAGCGACAGCTTCAGCTCCACTAATCCTACCATCACCATCCAAATCAGCTCTCCTAAAATAAAGTTCGAATTGATCTTGATTTGGCACAGCCATCTGACCCGGTTCTAAAACTAAAACGATTATAGATATTCCTAGATCAAATTTCACCGAATTAATCGAAACTTCAAAAGAGCCTCAGATCAACCGTATGAAATAATAAGCATCAAAACGACAATACAACACGGCAAACGACATAGAATCTTAGAAGTTTAATATCGAATGAGAAGCGGCAAGTCGTATGGGAGATTCGATGGTTAGATCGAGGAAATGAGACAGTATAGTGTTACAAAGAGGGATTTGGGGCTTCATGTGAATCGCGGAGATTTGGAAGATGCAGTATTAATTAATGGAGATTAAATTCCCTTTAATGGCCCGTACTGACTTTCTCGATCGACAGGAACGGAGACTGTAACCGGATGTATCAATTTTTTTATTTTTTTTTATTTTTGGAATAAATACTTCAGTTATCCCTGTTTTTTGTTTAATTGGAAAATTACCACAGTCGGTTTTTGCAATTCGTCATTTTGTCCCAATGTGCATTGTGGCCAGGGTCCGGGGCCGGGCTTCGATCATGCGGACCCGCACAGCTTTGATTTGCTTTTTTTTTTTCTTTTCTTGCATTAATAGAGAGAAATTTGAAATTAAAATCTTGACAAATATCGAGAATTTTGGTACCATTAAATTACGTTTATGACCACACTCAATAACCTTGTTTAATTCATTGTATTTTGTTTTCTTAGTTTCCGGTATGGATAAATTTTTCCTCTTTTAAAGAGGGTTGTACAAGCAACATCAATCATTAAACAATATTAAAAATATAAATGAAATTGTTTCCCACGATTTTGGCCCAATTTCAATTTCTTAATAAGGCTTAAAATGGCTCATAAGTCTCGAGTTCAATCTTTTTAAGAATGTTTCAACTGATGTCATGGCTAATTATGATGGTGCACATTATATAAACATCTCAATGCCCTATCCATCGCCACCAAAGGCTTAAATATTATATAAAAAAGTTTCTTGAAGATCTACTCACATTTTTAAGCTTTAAACATTTTTAATTTCAACAAACACTCCTCAATACTAATAAATACCCCTCAATAAATAAATTTTGCACCAAAATGAATAAAATCATTAATATGAAAGTAGATAAACAAATGGAGGTTGATTTTACCTAGAAAGTCCACTATCCATAATGAATTTTCCAACGTGGTGATTGTAGGAAAGAAGAATAAGAAGTGGTGAGTCTATATAAACGATACATAACTTAACAAATATATTTTTTTACTTTCAAATATAGATTATATAGGAAACATCACGACTTATTATGAAAGACTATCATTCTTATGCCTACAACATGTGTAATCAAATAAAGATAGATCCATGAGAAAATAAAAAAACAAGCTTTGTGATTGAGCAGAGAACCTACTACTATAAGGTAATATCATTTGAATTAAAGAATATAAGAGTCACCTTTCAAAGATTAATGAACAGAGTTTTTAGGAAGTTGATAAAAAAGATAGTGAAAACTTACATAGACGATACAATGGTTAAAAGTAAGGAAGTAAGGAATCACATAGCAAACCTACATGAAGTATTCGACTTTTTAAGGAAATTCAAGATACGTTTGAATCTAACCAAGTATACTTTTGAAATCTCATCTAGCACCTTCTTAAAGCACGTCATAAGCTTGAAAGGAATTAAAGTCGACTTGTCAAAAGTCTAAGCTCTTAAAAATATCACAATCGTTAGATTACTAAAGAAAGTGCATATCCTAACTAAAAAAGTAATAGCACTAAACATGTTTATTTTCAGGATGTTCGATAAATGTTAGCCTTTTTTTCAAGCTATCAAAGCCAATAACATGAACTCATCGAGGCCAGAGCAAATGAAAGCATTGCAAAACCTGAAGGAGTACATGAAAAAGCCTTTAATCCTATTCACACCTCTCCCTAATAAGGCTTTGCTTTTGTATCTTGCAATTTTCAAAGTAGCAGTTAGTGCAGTATTATTCAATGAAGCAAATGGTTAGTAGAAGTTGATCTTTTACACCAAAAAAATGTTGTTGGATACTAAAATTAAATACTCAATGGCTACAAAGACTGTCTTTACATCATACAATTTAAAGACAAGTTGGGACATTATTTTAAAATATATTTATCTTGGTGTATACTTCTTACTCCATAAAACACATCTTATCCAAACCAAATGTTGTGGGAAAACTCACAAATATAGTAATGAGACTAATATACTTGGACATCAAATACTAGCTAAAGACTACAATCAAGGGATAGATAATGGCAGACTTTTTATTAGAATATGAACATGTGATAAAAGTTAATATATTATTGTTAGAACCTGTGAACCCGGATGGAGCTTAGAAGATGCACATAAATGGATCTTTTAATCAAAAAAGGTTAAGCTTACGAGTAAGAATCAGTAGCTCACATAGACTTATACTGGAGCACACAATGAGGTTGTTGTCTCTAACATCTAATAACAAAACAGAATATGAGAATTTGATCGGGGGACTACAAGTAGTTTACCAATTAATGATGAAAGAAGCTTCAAATATATACCATTAACCTTAGTCACCTCATAATAGAATGAAGATTACACAACCAAAGAGAAAAGGATGAAGGGTTACCTTGTTAAAGTATGGGATGCTACTTAACCGCTACAAGAGGTAATAATCACTTAAATACACAAACCAAAATGTGAAAAGTAGACAAACTTGCCAAAAAAGCACCGGCAACAGAGCATTCACATATCCATATGATTCCTCTTTCCACCAAAAAGAGACAATAATGGATAACGAGGCCAACATGCAACCGACAAGCAAAAACAAAGGATTTAATGGAAATTACAACTTTCCATCAATTAGGTGACCTCTTAAATCAATTTTTTGCAAGAAGGGAAGTTACTTGTAGACTAAAATAATGCCAAAAAACTCAAAAGCAAGGCTAGAAGATTCATTGTGCTAGAAGGAGAATTATACAAAATAACTTTCTTTGGGATATACATGTGGTGCATGCTTAAAAATTATAAAAAAAAAATATAATTCAAGAAGTGCACGAGGGAGTATGTGGGAACCATTTTAGTGAAATGACTCTTTCCCATAGCGCCGCAGCACTGGCTGTTGAGCGCCGCGGCATTCGACACTGTAAAAAAAAAAAAGAGTACAAATTTTTTTTAGAGCATTTATATGGTATAATGCTAGAGCCTTCAGTTTTTAACGTTAATCATTTCAAACATGATACTTTTATTTGTAATTTTTTTAAGTAAATTATATTTAATACAATTATAATTGTTATATTATTGTATTAAATTACAAATTATTTATCTACGTTGTTAATCACAATGAAAATCTTATTAGTGATGGTTAATTGTGCTTACGTAAATAAATATTCTAATTATGAATTAGATTCATATGAGATGCGAAATTTTTTATTATTTATTTAATAATATATTTATTAAATAATAATTAAAATTTTAAATCTATCTTAATCAGATTGAATAGTATGATATTATAAGATAATATTATACGATGATCTGTTTTGTTAACACGGTATTAAACAGATCATTTTGGTCACTCATAAGATCACTACAGTGTGAGGGATTGGTCGGGGTGATTCTGGCTATGCCGGTTAAACATGAGATGAGACAAATATATGCGAAAGTACTATCCTATATTGCTATAGTGTGCTGGTAGTATCAGTAGCATATATTTGATGATTGACAAGTTGATCTGAAATACAGTCATCCTAGATCGCTTCAGTGTGCGGATAATGTGTATTTAGGATTAGTAGTAAGAGTTGTATAAGATACAATTAACAAGAGTTGTTTACCTTTTATGTTTACAAAGGTTTAGATCGCTACAGTGTACGGCTATAGTAAAATGCCAATGGGGTCTACTTTCCGCTGTATAGTTTAAAAGATTAAATTGTCGTTTTTCCTTTTGAGAGATTTAGGAAATTATGTAAAGCAGTGAGAGAGCGTCTTTAGATTAAAAAATGTATAAAATTTATATCCATGATCTAAAGCATTATTTATTAACGATTAGAAATGTTATTTATTAACGATTAAAAATGTTCCGTTATATCTCCAATTTATCTTATAGTGATAAGATAAATAACTAATAGAGATAAGATGACTAAGAGCAACTCGTTGTATACTTGATTAAGCACGTAATCTATAGGGTACCGATAAATATTAAGTCTTGCTTGTAAATCTAAGAATTGTTCTTAATTAATAAAAATACTCAGATATATAATAGATCAATAGATAATATATGAGGTGTTTCTGATAATGTCTTTTGAAAAGAGATGATAGATTATCAGAAAAAGGGATTAAGAATAATATGAAAGTCAAATTATATATCCTAACCTATCTAATGATCTACAGTAGAAGCATATGTACATAAGATGTACAAGTTATGTAATGCTTCATTTGAAATTTATTATATATATCTGAAACATATATAGATAATAATTCACAATGAAAGTGTTTCCATTATTAATAAGGTTTAAAATAGTAAGAGTTACTATTCGAATAAACTTTATTTAGTAAAGATAAATCTCTTAGATATCTATTTATCGATAATTGACATTTTATATACAAGCGATGTGAACAAGTGTAGGGATATGAGATATTGTTTGCCTTTATCACATCTGCAAGATGTTGTATAATTTAAGCAATACTAGAAAATAATGAAACGAGAAGTACAGTTGCACATAGAAAATAAAGATTACATAGATATGGTAGTTGTTAGGACTTTTAAGTCACTTCTCAATTATAGTAAAAAGTTGTATGTTGTATTTGTTAGGCATGTATTATACCAGGGTGATTATGTGTGTAATGTGTTCATCATTTTGATATAAGCATGTCATACATACAAATATTGTTAGCGGGATAAGAAATCAAATTTCACAACATGATAAACACATCAATGTAAACTGAATCAAAAATATTAGGGTAATTCAAACATACCTTTGCCGACGATTCGGTGATGAACAAAAATTTTCGGAGCTCACCTTGAAGTTAATCATTGAACAATTCTAGTCTCCAACTCTTGGTGGGATTAGAGAAGCTTTTGTTTTTTCTACCAAGTCTAACTTGAGAGAAAAAGATGAAGAAGTATTTATTGTGTTTGAAAGCCTTCAAAAGAGTGAAAGAATTCATTTGGCCGAATTTTCCTTTTCACTTAACATAACCATTATGCTATCTTTTACTTTAGTGAAAATACATATATTTTTACATTTCTTTTCCATAAAAGAATTAACCAAAAGCTTTTACTTAATTTTAATTAGACAATGACATTTTAAATGAATTAATAAATAACAAAATAATATTTATTTTATTAAATAAATGCTTGGCCAAATTTTGTCTCTTTAAAAATAACAAAATGAACTATTTTTCTTATTTGACTACATTAATAAATATTAAAACTATTTCAATGCAAATATTTTTAAATAAATAATTCAAATCAAGACAAATATTTTCTTAATGGCCCAAATACTATTTAAAATAATATATTAAAATCATTTTTGTCTTATCAATGCAAGACAAGAAAACATACTTTAATTATTTAATTAATTCATTAAGACAAGTGTCCAACACATGTCACATGAAAAATAATATAATAAACATCTCATGTCTATTAATGACAAGTGTCCCACACATGCCTTATAAAATAATATAATAAACATCATATGTTTATTTAAATAAAAATAATGTCTAATTAATTACAAGAGCTAATGGTTTAATGACATGTGTCAAAAGTACATTTTTCAACAAAAGATGGACATATTTGCAACATTTGCAAACTATGTTTTTCACTTTACAAAGAGGTCCTTAAAACGAATCCTACTTCCAAAATTTATCGAATCGAACGTTCGACCTGGCTTGCTACCCTAGTGCTTAATGAGTACACTTCATATTGTGAGACTCCCTAGGTTCACGCTCGTTTGTCTTACTTAACGTTTTCACAAGTCTGTGAACGATGTCCCACACACACGTTACGGATATTACAGAATGACACGTTGAACTATACAAGCTGAGGTTAACCATATCCGTATAATCCTTTCGTCATCTATATCCTAGAAGAGCAGAGATATAGAATCTTACCATCAAATCTCTATTTGCTCATTCGTGAACTTATCTCTAGATTCATATCTCGATAAATAATATATGCAAACACTTTTACAATATTATTTAACCCTGTAGAAAACTCTTTCTTTGGACATACTACTTATAGCCATAAGACTTTCTGAGATACAATCTCGAAGCATCTAGATATACAACTTACTTATGTGAGCTGACGGATCCCGTATTTACGCACACCGAACTCTATGAGTATTGGACTATAACCAACAACATCTAGGGGTCAGACCATGAAAGGTCTCTAACATATGTGAAACCAAAATATAGTGGATCACTCACAAGCCCACTACGGCGCTCAGGTCCAAGGATCATAAATACTACTCAACTCGAGAAGACCTTCTATTAACGGCTTCATAGGATGTCTATTGGAGGTCCTTATAAGTCTATTCAGTATTCAGTCCTTATTGTATACCCGTATGCCTATACAAGCTTTCACTAAGCTTATAGTCTGCTAAGATTAACTATTTGGACCATCCAGATATTAACATAAATTAATCTATATATATTAGGGTTTCACTGATAGACCCGCATCAGCAAAATAAATTAGAAACTTAGTATTTTAGAACATACTTACATAATAACATTTTCTAGCACTATTTGCAACCCTTTGCAACTATATACTAATATATTCCAAGGTCTTTGTCCCATTTCAGACAAGGCTCTAACTCTTTAGATATTGATAAATATTAGCACTGATTTAAACTCTTTTAGACTAGATCTAAACTCTTGTAGATCATACAATATCTGAAATGTTCCAAGCATCTTACCATTTTAATAAATATAATTAGAGATTAAAAGAAATGTCGATTGCATAAATATTATAATTAAATATTAATACAAAATGGGATGGCACATAAGCACAAATTCTAATAGTATTGTTGTTATTTTGTGCCAAAAATAATTAGATGAAATATATTGCTCTCTAAGTGAGACAGAGGGGGTTATCACATATACATTAAAAATAGTTCTTCATATTATATGATAAAGATAATATTTTGCTAATTGAATGTCAGTCAATTAAATAGCCATTATATATGACATACAACAACAAATACATAAAATGTCTAGGTGAACAGAACATATAATAGTTCAAAAACTTTGAATAATGATGAATTATTGCATAAGCTATTAAGTCAAGTGGCTATGAGATGACTATCCCATCTGGTTAAGGATAGTCAAATACTTGATCTAACCATAGAACCTTATCCAGTTTATGAATCATGTATTCAATAGAAGTTGACTAAATTCTTTTATTGGTGTTGGACACCGGGTCATTGATTTATTAGAATTAATACATATTGATGTATATAATCTAATAAATCATACTGCCATTGGTAAATTTTAATACTTCGATGTCTTTGTCGTAGTTTGTCACGATACGGACATGTGTTTCTAGAAAAATATAAGTCAACAATTTTTTGAAGTGTTCAAAGAATTTCGACTAAAAGTAAATGAAATAAACCTATATGTATGTTGAACACCTTTGATTATATTGAGGCTATTTATACATAAGCAGTAAATTCACAAATTATTCAAAGAAGAATGAGATTCTAGCTCAATATAGTTCTCCAGATACTCCTTAACATAAATATGTTTTGAAGTGAATAAATCAGACTTTATTTAACATGGTCCGATCGATATTAAGCTTTACCGATCTTTTAATGTATTTAATGAGTTATGCTCAAGAAATTACTACACACTTATTGAATAAAATTTCATCACAAGTTGTTCTTTCTACTACATATGAGATATGCAGTGATAGGAAACTAAATCTTAAGTATGTTAAGATTTAAAGTTATTCTATTTGCATAAGAGATGTGCAATAGAATATACTTGGACGTAAGGGGTACAAGTGACGGTTCAAAAGATATCCAAAATATTCAATAGAATATCAGTTTAATAATTCATATGAACGAAACTTGTTTGTTGATAATATTTCTTTTTTCCTAGAGAAATAGTTTCTCAAGAGTTTTGGAGATTGTAAAAATATTGAATTTTGTAAATTTAATCAGGATAAAATATGAACCGAAAATGGAACCTAAAAATAAATTGAGTGAAAATCCTTTAACACATTTTCCCATAAGTCAAATATGGATATGAAGGCTACATGTTAGGTATATTACATATCTAAAATGTGCTTTTTGATGTTTTTCTTAGTTGAAAAAAAAATGATCTTATGACTTATAGTAAAATGATGTTAGACATTGTTTAGGGAAATTGACAAATACCAGCAAATTCAAGATTAACTTTAAGCATGACAATCAAGTCTATAACTTTGTTATGCCTTGTATAGGAAATATTCTTATTGGTTGTAAAAGAGTTTACGCATGGAAGTGTGGGCCCAAAAGGAGTTAAAAATCTTTAACAGCCCAATTGGTGTTAAAGGTTACCCTCAACGATCTGGGATCGATTATGAGAAAACTTTTCACCAATAAATATGCTAAAGTTAATTTGAATTTTATTGGATATTGTAGGATGCTAAACTCCTTATTTTGATGAAGTAATCAGAGAGTCTAGTTTCATTAAGAACTAAAAGAAAGTATGTGTGTTTAGAGAGGGTAGTGAGAGCATAAATTATCTTTCTAATTTCTTCTCTCTACATATATAACACACTCATTGTCATAAATGATAATGGTATGTTGCAAGTCTATCAGTTAAGAGTTAACTGAGTAAGAACTTCTTCATGAAAGATTTGACAGAGATTTCTTACATACTACGTACAAAGCTTTATAAATATTAAGTTAGGAAGTAGATAATTGTTTACGCTCAAAATGTAATACGGCTATTACAGTATAGATTGAGGTGTCGATCCCACGATGAAGCTTTTGGCAAAATAGGTTGGTGAAGTAAAATATTAAAGCAGTAGCAAATGACAAAATTAATTAATTGGTTTAAGTGGATGAGATAGAATTGTCTATGAATTGAGAAAAATGTCTTATGATGATTTAAACAAGGCTTCGAGAATCACAATTATGTTTATAACTCAATTGATAGTTTTACATCTAAACAATCAATCGGAAGATATGTAAAATATAGCACATTTGACAACACATGCATTTGATATGACTAAACTCTTTTGCAAATATTAACACAAATCATGTTCATTTATATAAGTTATCTAAGATCGACAATATATTATTTTGACAATATTGCAGTAAAAGATCAACTTGAATATCAAACATTTATTGTCTTTGCATGTTATCCAAGATCGACAATATATCAATCGACAATATTGCAATAAAAGATTAACATATAAAACAATGTCATTAATAACAATTATAATTCAACAAGAATCACATAAAAAAAATATGACTGAACATATATGAGATATAAGAATTATAACCTCTAGATTATAGAAATTAAAATAGATAAGAGTTTAATCAAAACTAAACTTACAAACATTTGTAGCTATTGACAACGAATCAAAGCATAGAAGTAGATTTATTACACATAAAAGTTCATCTCTTAGCCTTGCTAAGAACTCTAACCTAAATTACAATACATTTTAATAAGAAGAAAATAAGAGAGAATTATCTAATGTTGAAAACGTCCTAAGAGTGTCCTTATATAGGCAATGAATGAAAATATGTCATGTGTGGCATCAATCTTCAATAATTTAAGACTAATAACTCGTTCACTCACTTGAAGCACCTTTTTGATAATGTAAATGACCGATGTGGCTTTTATGGCCAACACTAAAGTTGTAGAATTTCGTCTCTTCTTTCTATAGGCACTGAATTAATGCAAATTGGATGAGTATCCAATGAGATATAAGCAAAATTCTAAAGATACATTAGATTTCGGCCAATAACCCTTTTACCCATTTGCAAGACAATTTGGTCCATGATAACGTCTGATTTGGACTTTACCATTAACATAAGAGTTGTTGATAATTAAGTCAATATCTCATAGCTTCAAGAATTATACAAATTGTGTACGTATTTTTTGAGATACAGTCCAAATACTTGAGTTGGGTCAAGCTGAGCGGAAGTTATAGCCCGATTCTATTGTATCTCAATTTTTGGCCCATAATATGTTGGATTTGGCTTTTCAACTGTTCTTCAAGTTTGTGTAAGATTGATTCATGTTACTCCAGGTTTAAGAATTTCTTCATTTTGATTTCTACATTGAGAGTTATGTCTATTTTACCTAAACCTGTGCAAATAACATTCATTAATCACAATTAGTGACCTTAAATAGTGACTGAATCTCTTAATAAATATACATTTTCATTTGTTCATCAATAATATCATGCTCCATACCCAAAAGGTATAACACACGACATAACTTACACTTATTTAATAATGTGCACTTATAATTAATATTGTATAAAATTTTAAATTTAAATTCAACATAAGAATTCTTAGCAAGTTGCTAGTAAGTTCACCACAAAGTTTCACCCTGGCCATACTGGTGAAACATAAACCAAATACATAAGTATTTATTTAATAGGGACAAATCAAATATCTTAAACCACGTGTCCACAAATAAAACACTCATCGACCTAGCAACTTAGGGAACCCATGGGACAGTAGAAGCATTGCCAAATCCGCTAAGCACACATGTACCTTATTTATTTGAAATCACCATAAATAATAATGAGTATAAAACTCAGTTACCATACTAATTTTTCATGTACCAAAATACAAATATATATACACAATGCATATGTATGATATATCGTGATAAATCAAAATCATGATCTCATCAAATCACATGTCAAGTAAGCGCTTATACATTCTTTCGAAACATATAATAGGAATACCATCACTCAACTACTACTTAGTAGGACTTTTATATCACATATCACATAATGAGCCAAATGTCACTCGTAGGTGATATGTCGTATGAGAGAAATAGCACAAGTGAGGTTTAAATTACACATATATAAATGCTCATGCCCGAAGGTAAGAGCCAAACCCTCACCCTAATCATCAGTGAGTCCTCTCACATGCACCAATACGCCATCACATGAATGTAGGGAGGATCCTATATGTTAGATGTTTCGTATGTAGGGAGGATCCTATTGGTACCTAAAGGAATAGTGAATCATCACATTCGTGTGATGATTCACTCTTCCTTTAGGTACCAATAGGATCCTCCCTACATACGGAACATATAACATATATCAATCCCTAAGGAAATGCCACACATAAAGGCTTCACAAATCACATAAAGGCTTCACAAATCACATAAGGTGCATAATAAGTAAATAGTGAGCTCAAACATTCTTAAAACACAAAACGTATCTCATGGACATTTTTCACTTCAAAAGCTTTCTTTGTTAAACACATTTCATTTTGAAAGCTCACTTTCATAAACACATGCATGTCCATGCTTAATGTCAATGCTCACATTCATAAACATATGTCTTTCACATTTCATATCAAATATACTTTAGCATAACATAAACACGTTTTAAAGCACATTTACAAAATCATACATAAACAATTACTATATTTATTGTGATTTCAGTAAAAGTCTAATATATTTATCTCTTAACACTTTCGGCTACAAGACTTAATTCTCCTTAACCTATCAACAGAGATTAATCGTTTTACACGCCTCAAAATTCACACAAAATATTTAAATAACTTACAAAATTATATATATTACACTTATCACATCGAATTAGTCTAATTACTTAGTTTCTCAAAACCTGTCATTCTGACCACTTACACTTAACAAAATTTTCTTATATATCAAATGATATCCAATTGCTCCAAAATCATTATATATCTTTCCTCACTCATATATATTTCTTACATATGAATATTATACCATAATTCATACAGAATCCATTTTATAAATACCATCAAATCCAAGCTATTATCCTGACAGGATCAATATATTTACTGAACAATATTCAGTCTCCCAATTTTATAAAATCATATACTAAGTTAAAAATTATAAAACTATCATATAATTACTCTTGACACATATCTCAATTCATGATAAATGTTTTACTTCAAAATTAATTTCAAAATTATTTTAAAACTATTTTACTCCATAGCTTTGAAAATCTGTTAATCAAATACTACAATGAGCTGATACACTTTAAAAAATCATAACAATTTAACCACATTGATCTAAATTCTCAAATTTATATATCATATATGAACATATAAATTTATCATATTCCAAAAATTTGTAATTTTTTAAGATCATTCAGCAATTCAAAAATTATTTGTCACTGTATCATACTATTAACACAGGAAATTTTCATAATTTTAGGGTCATTTTGGTAAATTCACTACAAATTCAATTTCTATAATTTTCAATCAATTCAAAGTTTCAAATGATTCTAACATGTCTAGTTTCATATTTTCAAAGTCTAAAACCAGAATCGAAGTACAAAAATTTATAAAATTCTCAGATCAAAAACTATCAAGTAGAAATTCTGCAATTCATCATGATTTATCAAGTTATCTACATAATCATCATCAATTCTTAATATCTCTTACAAAATCTACATCAAGTCCTCAATTGTATATATTTTCAGCAATCAAAACTTAAAAAAATTAACTTAATCAACACCAATAAATTGAGAAATAATTATAATATACCTCTTAAAACTCAAAATTTTAATTTCTCATTCTTCTCTTTCTCTCTCCTCTATCTCTCTCTCTAAAGGAGTGGTTCGACCCAAAAATGAGTAAATTAGGGTTTAAAATGTGTATTTTTATACTAAGAGGCTAACTTTTAGTATTTATAAATTAACCCCAAAAACTTTTAAAGTATTACAATTTGGTCCCTAAAATAAATCTAAAGTCTTGCAAATAAACCCAATACTAATAATATGTCATTAATCTATACAAACAATACTAATAACAATACATAAATTAAATATCATCCACATACAAATAAAATATAAATATTATAAATATATATAAATATTTATTCTTTTCGGTGTTAAATAAGTGGTTATTACAGATAAAATTCTCCAAATCTTCGTACATAAACTAAGTCCTGAAAAAGGTTTTAATAACTATGAGATAGTTAATGTATCTTTCAGACATGATATTCATCTTTTTAAGAGGAAGTATCCTCAAGTAAAAAATGAATTAGTTAGAGTGTCTAACATATAATATACATTAGCTAAAGGTAGCTTGATGTATACCATGTTATGTACGAGTCCTGAATTTTGATGGCTGTAAGTATTATGAGCCGATATCAGTTTGATCTAGGTAACGACCATCGAATGGTCGTGAGACATATCCAAGTAATACCTGAAAGGTATGAATGATAAGTTTCTCATTTATAATGAACGTTGCTTATAAACGAAAGGATATGTAGAATTAAACTTCTAGTCTGATTTGGATGATAGATAATCTACATCTGATTATGTATTCTTCTCAACGGTATCACATCTTATAGAATAAGTAAAATTCAAATGTCCATATTTGGTTTTACCGTAAAGATAGATTTTGTTGCAACTTGAGAAGCCTGCAAAGAAATTTTTGTGGATATTCAAGTTAGTTGTAGAGCTTAGAATAAGGTCTAAGCTCAATGAATCCTATCACACTAAAAATTCAATGTTAACGGGGTAACTGTTCAAGCTGAGATACCATATAATTAACAGTATCTTGGCTTATAGAGATGTAAGAAAATCTAGGAAACATCCATACAGATTATAGTGGACCCGCTTTCTAAGGCCTTACTCTTAAAGTGTTTCAGAAACACTAAGAGTCAATGAGTATTAAATACCATCTTGAATGACACTAAAGCAAGTGGGAGTTTGTTATGATTTGTGCTTACGTGCCATCCTATTATATATAAATATTTAATGATAGTATTTATACAATTATCATTTCTAATAAAATCGTTAATATTATTTATAATAAATGGTAAGATGCTTGTAACATTTCAGACATTGTATGAACTGAAAGAGTTTATATATGGTTTAAAGGAATTTAGATCAGTGATAAGAGTTAACACATTAATAGAGTTAGTGAAATCTAAACAATTAGAACATTGTCTGAAATAGGATAATGATCTGATAATATATTTATAATGACATAGTTGCAAAGAGTTTCAGATGGTGCTAAGAAATGTCATTATACAAATATGTTCTCAAACATGATGTTCCTGGTATAATTTCATCGACGCGGGCCTATCGGTGGAACTCATTAATATAGATTAGGGTATGTCTATATCTAAATGGTTCAGGTGGTTAGTCTTAGCAAACTATGAGCTTAATGGACGCTCGTATAGACATACAGGTATTCAGTGAGGACTGGATATTGAACAGATTCACAAAGACCTCAAATAGATATATCATAAAATCGTCAATAGAAGGTCTTCCGAGTTGGATAGTATTTGTAGTCCTTTGACCTGAGCACCATGGTGAGCTTATGAGTGATTCACCATACTTTAGTTCCACACGTGTCAGAGACCTTTTATGGTCTGACCGCTGTGTGTCGTTGGGTATGGTTTGATGTTCATAGAGTTTGGTGTACGTAGATATGAGTGAGTTGTATATCCTAATGCTCTGATATTGTATTTCAGAAAATCTTGTGGCTACAAGCATAAACTTCGAAAAATATATTCCAAATGGATAAACAATATCACAAAAGTGTTTGTGGATATTGTTTAAGAAAATATAAATTTGGAGATAAGTTGATGGTTGAGCAAATAAATATTTGACGGTGATGAACTATATATCTGCTATTCCAACATATAAATGATGGGGGGATTATACAAATATGCAAAACCCCAACTTGCATAGTTTAACGAGTTAATTTGTAATATCCATGATGTGTGTGTGGGGCATCGTTCATAGACGTATGGAGGAGCTCCATATGACAAATTAGGTGTGGACCTGGAGAGTCTCATAATATGAAGTATACTCGTTGAGTACTGGGGTAGCAGATTGAATTGAATAATTCGATCCAACAAATTCTAGCAAAATAGAATAATTATTTCGGGATCCCTCGAGATGTGTATTTATCAAGACTTAATTGTTAAGTACATCATTAAATTAATTAACAAGAGTTATTAATTAATAAGATGATTGACATATGGCACATTTTGGTTTATGATTTGATTTTATCTTAGTTTTATCATTTAACCTTGATAGTAAAAACTAGTAAGGTAAAAAGTAATTATTCAAAATTGTTTTGAATAATTAATTTAGATATTATTATTATATTATTAGATAATATGATAATATATATTAATCATGACCATTGTATTTTAATATAACGATGGGCTTAAATGTTGATAATTTATTTACCTAATATGATTAACATAGTTATATTTGTTAAGTAATAATTTAATTAGGTGGCCATTATTTTAGTGCTTAACAAATTAATTTTAAGTGGGAGACCAACAATTAAATTGGTGGAACTCTTGTTTTTATTTTATCAAAAGGTGTTGAATAACAAAAACAAAAAAGATTAAGCTAACAATTGAATTGATTCATTTAATTTGAAAGAGAAGAAAAATTCAATCATAAAAGTGAGAGGTAAGAGAAAATTAGTTTTTGTTCTTTCAAATATTGAAAAACATCTCTTCCTCTTCTTCTTCTCTCAATAATGGCTAAAAATGAATGAAAAGAAAATAGAGAAAAGATAATTATTTTAGACAAGAGTTGTTCAAAATAATTATTTTATAGAAATTATTTTTAAGAATTGATACAAGAGTTGTATGTAAAATATTTATCATCTCCATTTAAGAAACAAAAATTGTATTCAAAGAGTTTGAATACATGTTGCTGGAAATTCTAAAAATTAAGTTACCATTCTAGCTCCATAATCCCACCAAATCGTTATGGATTAAAATTGTTCAACAATTCACTTCAAGATTAGCTTTTCAATTGGATTATTGGATGACTTGAAGATTTTGTAAAGTTACATTCATTAGGTAAATGTTATTTACATTTTAATTTTATATATACAATTATTCACCATATATATTTTGTTATATAATAGTTATACTTGAGCATATATGTGATTAAATTTGTTAATTTAGGTGTATTGATTAACATGTTTCCGTTATGTATTATAATTTTAAAATTATGTATACTCTCGTATATTACACACTCAATTTTTAACAAATATTATTCGATACTGATTCTACTATTTAGAGTTGATTATTCAACCATTATTATTCATGCATATATTTTTTTATAAATAGACATTTTTTTATTTGATAAATATTGTTTTAAGTGTTGAAGTAATTTTTTTTATAAAAAAATGAATGATATATTTATTAATTAAAAAAGTAACACAAGAAAAAAAAATTTAACAGTAGAAATTTCCCATTAAAGAACTTCAAAAGGGAATAATCGCATCAAGTATTACTTAAAACATTATTTACACATGACTACTCTTACTTTCTTTGATTAAACTTTTTTAATCATATAGCATATTTTTACAAGAAAAGGTAAAATAATTTTACTCGCGTCATTGTTACCATTCCACTACGCCCTCAACACGTGGCACAATAAGATTGAGTTCAACAGTGTGGACAAAAGAGTTACCGCCTCAATAAAAAAATAATTAAATGAATACGACAATTCTTCCCCGCCAAAACTCCCAAAGGCTCTATTTCACTTAAAAATTTCCCTCCCAAAAATATCTTAAGTTTCTTGTTCCGAAGATCTCCCAAACGGATCGCAGTTCGCACAAACCAAAACCGACATGGTCTGTGCGAAAAATACAAACCCTAATAACAAAAAGCCCCAAAATGCCTATCCAATCGGTGGCATCCAAGTGGAATTTCTGTACCAACCGTACGGGACGCAGCTGGCGTTCATGTGCAGAGTGACATTGACGCTCGATCGAGCGCAAAGAGACGGTCACTGTCATGCATTGCTCGAGTCGCCCACCGGAACGGGCAAATCACTCTCGCTTCTTTGCTCGGCTCTTGCTTGGCAGCAGAATTATGAGTCAAAGAGTCAGTACGCGAATCTCTCTCACTCCAAGCCCAATCCAGAGGCCGTCACCGATCCTCTGGCCTGCGGCGGCGGATTCATCCCCGAATCACAGCCTTCAAGTAATATTGCCACTTCATCATTGTGATAAACCTAGTTTAATCAGCTTAATGTTATCATGTTTCAACTGTCGAGAAAAATTGTGATAATGTAGAAATGTGATTGATTTGATTTAGTTTTAGAATTTTATTACGTATATATGGCATCTTTCTATTAGGTATTCCACTGACATCAAATGGTGAGATGGCTCAAGTTGCTACTAATAATATGAATCAAAAGAAAAATATGGCACCAACAACATTTTATGCATCGTAAGTCTTACATTGTCAAGTTTGGGTTAGTCTCGGAACATGCCAAGAATTGTTGTAGAAGCTTGTACGAGAAGTGCAAGTTTATTCACATTTCTGGTTAAACATCATTCAATTGAACTCTACAAGTAAACTTATTATAAATATGATAATTGCTAACTTATGCTGCTCTTGAAGTTTATGAGATTGCAGTTGTAAATAAATGTAAATTTACAGTGCCAGAAGTTTTTCTATTGTGAAAGCTAATCAATAATTTTGCATATTAATGAAATTAGATGCAGGACATTCTGGCTTATTTGGATATGGATATGTTATGTGAATAACTTTCTTTTGTTTTATGTTTTCAAAAGGAGGATACATTCATAAATCTCCCAGGTGATTTCTGAATATCAGAAAACTGCTTATTGGGCGCCTATGGCAGTGTTGATGGGTTTAAATTTGACATATCCATCTAATATATCTGGCAGCATTTGAATTCTTTTTATTTTAAGTGATGTCTGTAATTAGTGAGGAAGAAAATTAATAAAGTGAAACCTATTTTAATTCTTTTAGAGGTTAATATTTGCTTTGAAATCAACAAAAAGCAATCTGAAAAAAAATTCAGATTGAATAAAGTTGTTTACCCTACTGTAGGGGTTTACTTCAAGCTCACAAAATCTGTCAATAACTTCATTTCATGTCCTGTCAGGCTTCACAATAACATTATTGCACAAACAGACATGTACGCGGCAAAGAGAATATTGATGAAGAATGGTGCATATTTAACATAAAGATACTTACTGTGTTTTTTAACCTCAACAAATTTCCTTTCACTCTCCCCTGGTAACTATTTTACTGTAAATTCCAGCAAGCTGCTTTTGGAGAATCGAGAATCAGGATGCCCTGAATTCAAGTAAGTTTTACCTAATCTCTATAGCTGATGTATGTAATTGAAAATATAGCCTTAACATTTTTTTTATTAAAAATTTCAAACAGAGGTGTGCATAAAGTCAAAGGTCATCCATCACTTCAAAAAGGAGGTTGCCATGAGGTTCATGATATAGAAGATCTTGTGAAAGTTGGACAAGTTGTTAGAGGTTTATCTCATATCTTTATTCTACACATGAAACACAACAGTTTGGTGATCAACATAGCAATAAGAATCTGCATTTTTCAGGTTGTTCATATTATGCAGCAAGATCTATGGCAGATGATGCTCAGTTGGTGTTTTGTCCATACAGCTACATTAATCCTGTTATTTGAGGTGCAATGGAAGTCGATATTAAAGGAGCCATTATAATTCTTGATGAAGCCCAGCATGTGACACGACTTCTTTATTTAATATTCTCCTGAAACTTCCGTTAGTTCTTTAGGGCATTTAGAAAAAGGAAATAAATTTAATTAAATTATTAGATATTTTATAGTAGTCATTGAAAATAAACTATTTGATTTAATTCAGCACCATACCACTGTCCATATTGAAATAATTCTATTCCCTTTCCTGCAGTCTGACTAAAAAAAATTGCTTACATTTACATTACATTTTCTTTGATCTTCTACTATTTCTTAAGAGACCAACAAAATGGTTAAAAAAATGATTTGCTTTTATTTTATACGGATATTGTGCTGTTGTCTTTCTTATTTATGAGGTTGAAAACTCACATACATTGATTTGGTTTTTCAGCAATATAGAAGATTGTGATGTTGGTAGTGTGGATATTGAGGAAGATGTTTTACTTAGTAGGTTAAGAACATATTCCTTTTCAATTTTATAATTTTACCATTTTGTTGCTTATGGTGGTTATAGCCTATGAAAGAACTGCAGACGGAACTAGGGCAATTATGCTCTATTATCCCATGATTTACCAACCGTTAATTGAAATGACCCAGGTAATTTTAGGTTGTTCTGTTTCTCAACTTTTGGCTTTCAATATTGGATATTGGACATGACTAGACTAATGGATATGCGGGAACTCATAGGCTGGATTGAGCGCAGGAAAACAACATTGGCAAAGCGGGAATTTCAGCATTATTTTTCTAGGTGAGTTATTTGGCTTTAATAATATTCCTTCTTACATTTATGCTTAGTATTTCTTTTTTTTAAAATTTTTTCCTGAAAGTATTTGTTTTCTTATGTTTTATGCGCCATGTAAAAGTTTGTTACTTGTATTTAACATTTTTATGTTGGCAATGATGGTATGATAAGTTTTTTTTCTTGAAATAGGTCTTATTACTTTCATTAAGTTTCTTTTAAATGAATTATAGAATGCAGTATGCTATTAAGATAACTCATCTGAGAGTTACAATTTTACATATAATAAAATTATTTTGGTTTAATTTGTCTTTCTTATTGTTATTATATATTGAAGTTGGACTGGTGATAAAGCTTTAAGAGAACTCCAAGAAGCTAACATCTCACAGTAGTGCTTCCCAATATTGCTAGACTGCGCTGCAAAGGTACTCTGATGACAAAATTTTGAGGTTTGGTTCTGATCAGTTTGCAAAGTTTGGTAACTTACTTTTGTTGGTCAAAGGCAATCAGAGCAGCTACAGATACAGAATCAGAGGATCCTCATTTGAGTGGCATGTCAGTGATAACATTGGAAGGTACAAACTTCTTGTTGTTATGACTTCATAATGTAGTTTTCTGTCATTAATGTTGTAATTGACTACCTATGAAAATGCTACAGGGTTATTCTCCTCACTTACTTATTTCTTCTCGAGGAATGGTTGTCATGTAATAGATTATCAGCTTGCTTTACAACGATATGTTAAAAGAGATGCAAGTAAGTGGTTATGATTTGTTGATTTGTTTAATTGTTATAAATGTCATATGTATGTTGCCAGCCAATAACATAAGAACTGTACTTGGTGAGTGCATAGCATTGATCTCAGTGGTTTCTTTGTTTTCTTTCATCATGCTATTCTTATAGCAATCAAGAAGTTATTTTTTTGTTATAGAATATGTATTTGCTGGTTCATATTAACAATGCTTTTTGTTGTTTAGAGAAAAATGATTGCCAACATTCATAGTGATATAATACTGCATGCAGAAAATTCTGGTGGCAACTGGATGCATACTTTCAGTTTGTGGTGCTTGAATCCAGCTGTTGTGTTCAAGAATGTCGCCGAACTTTCTTTATCTGTCATTTTAACATTGGGGTAAGCATATGACATCATATCTGGTTGGCTAATCTCATACTGAACTGCTTGATTACAATGCCACAAGGCAAACATGCATGTTGTACAAACATCATGCATTCTAGTCTACTTTCTTCAACCCGTGAGTGTTTGTTAGCCAAACCAACATAACTGAGTCACCTCATCTATCTATCAGAATACATACTTTATCTCCAAAATTTGCCATTATTATCTTCTTGCTTAGTTTTGAATGTTGGACTACAGACCCCAATGTTGTGCAGTCCCACAACATTTTATATTTTCATATCTGTTGTCTCAGACCATTACAACTGAGGGGAAGCTAATACTATGTGCAAATGTTTTTGTTGATTATCTGTCTCTGCTTTAGTTGCATGGTTTGATGTGGTGTCTTCCCTCTTACAATAGTACTTATCTCTCTATTTTAATTAGGACTTTATCGCCAGTGCATTCCTTCTCATCTGAGCTTGGGGTGCAGTTTGGAACTTGTCTGGAGGCTCCACATGTCATTGACGTTGATTCACAGGTGTGAATGATGTTTCTCTGCACCTCTGTGCCATTTTTGGTTTTGGTTCATTCTGCTACTATTGCAGTTATGAGACTTCAACTCTTTTGTGGCAGGTATGGGTTTCTGTAATCCCCAGTGCCCCAGGTAATTATCCACTGAATGCAAGTTACAAAACAGCTAATGGATATGCCTTCCAGGTATCTTGTTCATTTTGTCACAATGATTTTGATTGTATGAGAAATAGGTTCCTCTTGCATGGTTGAATAAGTTATTCAGTTGTGTATTTTTTCACAGGATTCTCTTGGCAAGTCTCTAGAGGAAATTTGCATTGTTGTTCCAGGTGGCACTCTTGTGTTCTTCCTAAGTTACAAGCTGATGGAGAAACTGTGCAATCGTTGGTGTGAAACAGGCCAATGGTCTTGACTTAATGCAAAGAAACCTTTTTCTGTGGGTAAGTACTTTTATTCCCTGTCTAATCCTTTCGTATTGAGCATATGATGAGAAAATTTGAGGAATATTCTTCATTGATAAACCCCTAATATGTTTTTCCTTGTGGCAGTTTGCAATTTTTAGCCTCTCTCCATAGAGGTTTAGTTATATTAGCAATGCTTATTGTTTCAATTGATAGTGCAGAGCCCAAAGGAGGAAGCCAGGAAGATTTTGAGCTCATTTTGAAGGATTATTATGATTCAATTTTACGAGGCAACAAACCTACTGCTGGGAGAAAGAAAGGAGCTAAAAAAGGAGGCATTAGTGACTTAAATGCAATTGAGTCTCAAGAAAATACTAAAAAGAAAGGAGCTGGTTTTCTTGCAGTTTGCCCAGGAAAGGTGTGACATTTATTTTTTATGTGTTATGACAGTTATCTTTTTCTTCTTAGTCCTTTGTTTTAAAATGTTACATTATTTTGAAATTTTAGGTTATTGTATGCATGCAGGTACATTATGAGAATTTTTTTCTTCAAATTGCATTTTATGTTTACTTCATTGGTATATTTACTTGCAGGTTTCAGAAGGCATTGACTTCACTGACGATAATGCTTGCGTGGTTGTATCCTTTTACCCACTTAGGATTTTAGGTCTCTAAGAGTCTCACTTTTTCATTTGTACAACGTTTATATAGAGTAAATTTAGGCATCCTAAAAGTTAATCCCAAAATGTTCATCTCAAATAAGGTGTCATTGATCAAGTTGTAGAATAGTGTAATAAATTGCTTCGCAAATTATGCACATGCCACTTTATTTGGG
The DNA here is from genome assembly GCA_946807835.1 of Ailanthus altissimus. NCBI lineage: Eukaryota > Viridiplantae > Streptophyta > Magnoliopsida > Sapindales > Simaroubaceae > Ailanthus > Ailanthus altissimus. The sequence goes on along the minus strand of OX327691.1, from coordinate 25,669,815 downwards.
ATGTGGACTGTTTTGGATAACTTTAAGCATATGTAGCATTACTCGCAAGGATCATGCTACCAGGGAGTGGTTCTATGTCTTTCAATTTTTTCATGACATTTTTCAAGCTTTTTGTTAGATCCAAGTTTACAATTATGTAAAGTATAAATTTGAAGATGTAATAGAAAATTTGGAATATATAACGAAAACTTAGAAAATACAAGAGAAAGTTGGAAGGCTCTGCCATGAAGCCTTCCATAGTAGTCTTTCCCTACTCTGCATATCATTGCTACCAGTTTGCCTCTTGATAGACATTAATTCTTCACATAGTTTGTAAGAACTTAACCGTTTCCAACTTTCCAGATAGTTGTTGGCATACCATTTCCAAACATGTGAGAATACTTATCTTATTTGAATTCTTCACATAAAAATTACCAAGTTATGTAAGTCATGATGGCTACCATGTGAAGTTCTTTCCAGAAATGACATTCAAGTTTCATTGAAGAAGAAATATGATGATATCTATAAATCATCAAAAAATCTTCTAAGCGGGAGCGATTGGTATTGCCTCCAAGCCTTCCAAGCTCTAAACCAAGCTATAGCTACATTGTAATGTGTCAAACTTTCAGTTTATTTTTTGGGACATTTATGAGGTGATTTTGTTACCTATATATTATGCCTGGTGTTTTACTGTAACAGAAATAGAGGGTTTTCTTTTGGCATTGTTTAATGATTTTATATTCTATTTGTGCCAGAGTATGATTTAACTGCCTTTCACTCTTTGTAGGACGCTGCATACGACATAGGTTTGATTATGGAGCGATCATCCTATTAGGTAATTGTTTTGAATTTTTTCATGTTATGTCTAACATCAGCCTCAAATCACCTTCTTTCCTTAACTTTGCCTTAATCTTGGCTTTTATTATTTTTGTAAAATCCCATTTTGTTCCTTTTATATATATGCTCAGATATTGTCAATGAGTTTACATTGCCATATTTTTCTGCTCACAGATGAGCATTTTTGGGAGGAAAGGAATACAGCATATATTTCCAAATGGCTAAGGAAATCCATTAGACAGTATGATAGCTTTGACACATCACTAGAGGAATTACAATCATTTTTCAGAGATGTCAAGGTCCCATGTTCTTACTATTTATTTTCTTTTTCTTCCCTATAATAATTGAGTGGAAGAATAATATCTAATAATTGGTTTTCTTGCCCAATATTTCTGTCAGGATCAGATTGGGAAGAATATGGTGAATATCTTAGAGAAGGCTGACAATGATGTGGACAATGTCACATCTATGGATCAAAGCAGAGAGTTGACAGAAAGGAAAACTCAGAAACTTAACACGTCTGATAATTCTGGAGAAAAAGTACAATCTCAAATAAAGTATGGTGCCACTTTTTCCCAAGTGAATTTTCAAGGCTATCTTGATGTTCAGACATCAGTGCAAACTGATCAGAAAATCAAGAGCAGCATACAATAAATGGACTTAGAAAGCGAAGGTTATGTTAATGATAATTCTGGAGAAAAAGTACAATCTCAAATAAAGTATGGTGTCACATTTTCCAAGTGAATTCTCAAGGCTATCTTGATGTTCAGACATCAGTGCAAACTGATCAGAAAATCAAGAGCAGCATACAATATATGGACTTAGAAAGCAAAGGTTATGTTAATGATAAAAACAATCATTCTAGAGATTCAAGCAAAGGGTTGACAAGGAAGACAAATAAGAAACTGAACACTTCTGAAAATTCTGGACAGAAGGTACAGTCCACTGTGAAGAATAATGGCCTTATTCCCAAGCTGCAATTGCTAGATAATGAGGAAGTTCAGGTATCTGTCCAAGTAGATAAGGACATTAATAGCTGCAAAGATTATATTGAAACAGAATGCAATTTGCAGAAAGATTCAAGGTAAGCATGGGAATCCTTGTTGAATTTTTCAAGAAGTATCTTTGTTTTTAAGTTGATGAGTTTAGCAACTGTTTGCTGGTACAGTGGTTAGCTGGCTTCCTTTTAATATAGTTTATTAAGACTTGACTAGTGATAAAGCTCCTATCATATATATATATATTTTCATATAACTTCTATAAATCCATTGTGTGAAATAGAAGGTTTCTTTATCTGCAGGTGCTGTGAGGCTTCATCCATGCCATTCTCCAGTGAAGATCCAGAGCTATTCCTTGTCAAGGAAACCCCTGGTATGGATGACAATATTACCATGGCTAGTCCAGGATCCTTTTCTAAGGATGGAAACTCTAGTTCAACCATATTTCAGGCATCTACACAGTCTCCAGATCAATTATCATTCAATTCAGAGAAACTAACAAATCTGGATGAAGTTCCTTCAAAAGCCCAGCCTGAGATGTTAGTCACTCCCGATAAAGAAGTCAGTGGAAACACTGACAATTTGCTGTCAGAAAGAGATTCATCTTTGAGTTTGAGTGTTAATTCACACACCCATAAGAGGAGGAAGACCATGGTTTCACCTTCAGTTGACCTTAAATTAATGGCAAGCAGAGAAGCAAATCGGAGAATTGAATTTGGTTTGGAAACTAATTATGCAGGAAACAAATCCAAGAAGTCAAATATCCCTGTATCAGTAATGATAAATAGTTCCTCTCCTTTGCAGTTATCCTCTGGTCCAGTTAGAGACAAGACATTGCAAATTTCTTGTTCACTCTGTAGAAGCCCTTTAGGTCTTCCTGAGAATCATCTCTATGTTGGGTGCTCATTAATTTTGTCTACTAAGGCTCACTTAGTATCGCTCTTGAAAGAATGACCGGAATCTGGTGTGAATGTATAATGGATACCTGTTATCATGACTGACATTTCATCAATTGATCAGCAACTCTGTAACAGAACTGCTGGAGATGGTCAAGGGAAGGGTATATGGTGTGAAGATGGGTGCGCTTATAATACCATTTTTTGTCCCTTCTGCAGTATCCCCAACAACTGTCTTGGTGTTCAGGTTGTGGCAAGTGATGCATCAAACTTTGAGTTACTAAACAAGGCAGTACGAATGTAGGATTCAAAGCCAATTAGCGGTTTAGTTATGGATAAAGTTGCTGCTATGAAGACCACAGAAAATTTCATATTCTGCAACACAAGAAAACTCGGGAGGGTGGAGGACCACAAAATCAAAGGTCAGAAATTTGAAAAAGCTTTGAGCGTTTGATTACATGTCATTCTGCCCTCATAAATCTTAAATTTTGTTTTTTCATAATTCTGTAGCTGAGACTACCAAAGAGAGGTTCCTGATGGAGGACAGGTGTCAATGCTAGACATGACCTTATGTAGATGTGTTTTTTTGGTTCTTTTGCAAGCAGACCATGGACATGTATGAGTTGGGGGCAGAGGAGGCTTTATCTCAGAAAATAAATTTCAAAGGGGATATGGAAGCATGAGTTGCCTTTAAAGCAGTTTGGTCCTTATTTTTCAGTTGTCAACGTTAAAGCTGCAGTGGCGATCTTCCCTTCGTGAGCTTAGTGAAGCAGCATGCAATGTACAGAAACTACAAGCAGTTTAATACAACATTGGTATACAAATTATGGTTAGATGGTTTATAGAGTTGTCAATTGCTGCTTTTTTGTAATTTCCAATTAGAATGAAGTTAATTTATTTTGCTCTCGTCATTCTTACCTTTCTAGCACTTAAAGAAACAACACAGGTTTGGTTACTTTGTGGATGGTGTGTACCAAAACAATCAAAACCCAGCAATCAAAGTATCCGATAAAGTGATACTTTGCTTATCAAAGTATCCGATAAGCAATGTCTTCTAAAATAAGTTTTTGATAAGGCGTTCAGACGCATGAGTCTATACTCGGTCTTTCTTTTATAATATGAATAATAAATTAGAGCTCAAGTAAAGAAAAAGCAAAGGAAAAAAAAAAAGTGCTTCGTGTTTCTAGATCACTAATAAAGAATGTAAGGGGAAAAAAATTAGCGGTTACAGGTTCGGCCAAGTGTTGTCAGATTGCATTATCTATCTCATGGTTATCGGTTAATTTCAGATAAGGCAAAACAAAACATGCAACAAACACGTCGTCAGATTAATATTACTTCCAATCAACTTAAAAACCTTGATGAGCATAAAGAAACACAGCTCTTCAGAATTAGAATATAGTGAATTTCAATTCTACTACCATAGATTTTGGACCATACTCGATTATCTTTGCGGGCATTTGAGTTACCCGGCATCAGCTAGCAGGTCATATGTTTCTTGGGGAAAAAAACATATTCATCGTACTCGAGTTTGTTAAGCTACTGTCAACCGCAGCACAGGATCTCCAGAAGCATCATCCAAGCATGTCATATCGTTCAGCCTGCCAGTGAAAACTAAAGCTTCCTGGAATTTCCATTTTACCAATCATCTGGTCAAGTCCTGCACACAGGATAGTTGAAATTGGTATCATTCACGCATGTCTCTGAATGTTAGTGCATGTATGTCTGACTTTACTATATAAACTAAAGGATCATAATTACGAGGATTGTATAACAAATTTTAGTACCTATATCAGGACTTCGAAGATAAATATTTTCGGCTGCTGGCACTGAGTCTTCAAATGACTGGATACTTTCCAGGTTTTTCTTCCTTGACTCAACATGTGTCTCTGCTTCTGATTCCAGATTGTTTGGAATTGGACCTGATTGGTTTCTCTTCAAACGAGCTCTCCTATTTTGGAACCAGTTACACACATTTGTTTCAGAAATTTGACCATGTTGTGCCAATTCAGCGGCTATTTCTTGGATCTTCTGCTTGCCTGGAGTCCCATTACATTCATCATATACACGCTCAAGGATTTGAAGCTGCGAAGGTGTCGGGGTCCAACGTTGCCTAGCAGTCATCTTCTGGCCACCAGATGCCATAAAGGGGTCAAAGTATGGATTTCCCAATCTCATTCCTGGGAGCGAAAAAGTCATCAAAGTTAATGGGAAGCTCCAGCCTCCCAAATAATTATAAGCACCAAAAATCAGGAGAAAGATAGCCAACTGTTAAAAATTCTTACCGACCCAAGACACAAATCTAAAATAAATAACAACAAATAGTACAAAAATAAAATATTAGAGACTAATGGTTTAGTTTTGATGAACTTACATCCACTTCTTGAGCCGATCAACATTCTCAACACTATCTTATATCTCAAAATTATACAGGAATAGAATTATAGAAACATTTATGCAATTCTCTCTCTTTCTCTCTCCATACAATTTTCTCTCTCTAAACCGCCACTCTCCCTCTCCTTCTAAACTGAAAAGAATAATAAAGAATTGATGATCTTAGGCAATTCAAATTTGTGCCTTATATCTAGGGTCCAAGTTCTTATCTATCTGTTTTTAACACCAAAAAAAAGGAGACAAGGTTTTGTCCATTTTAATCCAAAAAAGAAGAACAAATCCGACTTTATTTAGAAGTTAGAATCCATGCGAAATTCAAAGCAAAACGGAAGAGAGAACCGAAGTTACAAAAAAGAGAAATGAAAAATTGAGGAAGAAGACGTTTTGGTTTGAGCTTTAAATTTGACCAAAACGACACCGTTTTTGCATTTTCATGATATTTATGGAATGTGCCATTATTTAAATGAACCATTTTGGGGTTGCAAGTTTATCTTTGAAAATTTTCAATATCAATTTTTTTTCCTAAAATGGGTTCGAACCAATAAATTATACGTATCCACATTTGGTTCTGATATATATTAGTCCTTGTATCAATGCAATACTTCTTTTTTAGCCAAGATTCTATTTTTGCTGCTCACCCTTTATCTATATATAGCAAACTTAGGCATAACTTGAACTTACTTATTGGTAGAACCTTAGTTCCCAATCAGCTGGTTTTTATCAGTATCAATCTTTTCAATTAAAATCAAATATCTAATAAAGTGATACTTGATGTCTATATGCTTAGCTCTGTCATGAAATATAAGATTCTTGTTCAAGTGGATAATTGGTTAGTTGTCAGAATAAATCCTCAAAGTTTCTTAAAGAAAACCAATTTCTTTAATGAATCTTTGAAGCTATATTGTTTCTTTGCAAGCTTTTGTAACAATTATATATTCTGTTTCTGTACTAGACAGAGCTATTATAGGTTGTAGTTGTGCTTTCTAGTTTATGCAATTCTCATATAATGTGAAATCATATGCGGTGAGTGATCTCTTTTTGTCTCTATCCCTAATAAAGTCTAAATCAACATACCCAATTAACCGGATACTTTTTATATTATAGCTAATTATTAGTCTATATTTTAGTATACCTACTAAGTATATCAAGATCCACTTGATTCTTAACCAATATTGTTTTCTTGAATTTTCCATATATGTGCTCAAGATACTAATTGAATGAGCTAAATCTAGTTTTGTACATATCATGGCATACTGATCCCATAACACTTGAGTATAGTACCTTAAACATGTATTATTTTTCACTGTTAAATGAAGGACACTGCGTTGCAAAAAAATTGAAATGAGCTATTTGAGGTAAGTTGACTAATTTGGAGTTGCTCATCCCAAATCTATCAATTACATTCTTCAAGTAGCCTTGTTGTGATGGTACTAGTTTTCTTTTTTTCTATCCCTTTGGATTTTTATTCTCAATATCTTCTTAGCATTACCAAGGCCTTTCATTTAGAATTTAGATTTTAGTAGCCTTTTTACTTTTTGCAATTCATCTTGACTTTGACTTACTAATAGTATATCATAAACATTTAGTAGTAGATAAACTTCATCTGATCCTTTTATACCTCTAAAGTATAGACATGTGTCATAACTGTTCTTTTTGAACCTTATTGAAGTAACAAAATAGTCAAACCTTTTGTTCTATTGCTTGGCTGACTGTTTCAACCATAGAGACACATTTTTAGCAAGCATACTTGATTAGCCTTGCTAATGTCTTCGAATCCTTTTAGTTGCTCACTATTCAAAAAAAGCAGTCTTCACATCAAGTTGTTGTAATTCCCAGTTAATGGATGCTACTAGGTAAAGCATAACCCTTATGATTTTGTATTTTACCACTGATGAGAAAATTTATTCAATCTCTCTATATAAAGCCTTTAGTCATAAGTCTTGCCTTAAATCTTGTCAGCTCTTCTGAAGTGTTGCTTTCTTTAATTTAGTATATCAATTTATAATTTATTAGTTTCTATTTTGGAGGCCTTGTGATTAATATCTAGGTTTTATACTTATTAGAGAGTTAATTTATTCTTGTTAACAGAATGCCATTGTTTTTTGCATTTGCTGTTGATAGCTTCTTAGTAAGTTTTGGTTTAGTTTCAGAAACCAATTTGGATGAGATTTTTACTTGCATTTTCTCTTTATCTCTAGCAAGCTAGTAATTTGAAATATCATAACTTGATCTTACTTCTAGTTATTTTTACTTGCATTCAATTTCTATTCGATGTGGGACGTAACATTCTTTCCCACCCAATCATGTGACGCTCTCATCACATTGTGGCTCAAATTCAAGGACCAACCTGACCCGTATTACCTATCCCCCTAGAGACTAGGGGGACCCACTACCTACATGACAATCTCTATTGAGGCTCAAGACTCAAGATTTTTAGTGCTTACTTGGCCCATATTGCCCATCCTCCTGCCAGCATAGGGGACCCACATCCCACATAGCAATCTCTATTGGGGTGATTTTGAGAGTCCACATACAAATGAGAATTCAGGTTTGCTCTGATATCACTTGTCATGGGCCGGACATTTGTTATTGACCCAAAAGACTAGCCTATTAGGTCATGCTGCATACCCACCCTGATCCACCCAATTTATATTTGATGTAGGACGTGACAATAAACAGTATACCTAAATACTTTCAAATATTTGTAACTATGAGGCTTCTTTGACCATAGTTTCTCAGGTGTTTTAAAATTTAAAGTACTTGAGAGACTTTTGTTGATTAGATAGCAGGCTATACTAGTTGCTTTTCTTTAAAACTGTTTAGACAGAACTGAGCTCAAAAGCATGCACCTAATTTTGCTAAGGATGGGTATGTTCATTCTTTCAACATTTCTATTTTGTTGAGGAGTGAATCTAATTGTCCTGTGCCTCACAATTCTATGTTTTGTTTTTTACAATAGTTAACAAATATTTTATTGCAAAATTCCATACCATTGTCAGTCCTAAATGTCTTCAATTTCTTGCCTGATTGCATCTTAACAAATACTTTTTAAATTCTGAATTTACTAAAAGTTTTATCCTAAGATTTAAGTAAGAAAATCTATATCCTTTTTTAGTATTCATCTACCATGGAAAGAAGAGTTGTTAAGATGGTAGGTCCCTATATGTTAGCATGAACATATTCCAGGACTGCAGTTGCTTTATTTGTACTTATGTTGTTTCACCAATATGCAATGTTTACAAAAATCTAGCCTTGTGATTTTACCAATACTAATTAGTCCTTAATTATCTAATTTTAGCAATTAGGTTTCACTAATGTGCCTTAATCTTTTGTGATGTAGTTCAACTTCCTTATATCCTTGATGTGTAGCAGTTGCAGTACTCCCGGTAACTGTTTTTCCTTCTAGAATATAAAGGCTCTTTTGTTTGGTTCCTTCCATTATTAATATAAAACCCTTACAAATTTTTATTTGTAATGAAATCATATTTTGCTTAAGTTCTGGAACATGCCTTACATTCTTCAAGATGCTAATAGTTTCATCATACATTTTGATTAGTATATTCCTAATTTCAATCACTTTTCATGTCTGGTTATTGTCCATCAACACTTTTCTACCTTTATATACTTCATAGGTGTCAAAATCATTCCCTATTTGGACTCATGTGATAAGTGTAACATGAGCCTAGAACCCAGTTTTCAATATCATCAGTTGTTACTGTAAGAGCTTTTGAACTCTTATAACCTTCATTTGGCACTACTGCTTTAGCATGATGTAAATCTTTTTCTTTCAATTTCTAAATTCTCTCATAGTAGTTTCTCTTCAAGTGCCCCCTGTTTCCACAAAAATAACACTTTCTTATATCAGTCTTTAACTTAGACCTAGATTTTTCTTTATATTTTCTTTTCTCCTTTTTCTCTGACAAACAGGTTTCCTAATTATCTTTCTTTTAAGTTTTTATTTCTTATACTCTTAGTTTAATGCCGTCAAACAATTTTCTAGGGTAAAACTTTCCTTGCCATATTTAATTGTTAATTTTACTTTTTAAAAAAAAATTGGTAATAAATTCATTAAAATAACAGTCTCGTTCTCATCACTGATTGCTTCACCGGTGTTTGTCAAGTCTATATAGATTCTTTTGAATTTATCAAAATTCTCTTCAAAATCTTTAAAGGGATCTATCCAAAAGTTAAATAACTTTCTTTCAGAATAATCTTACTAGATAATGATTTAGATATAAACAGACTTTTAAGTTTACCCTAAAGCCCCCTTGCAATAATTTCTTCATTGACTAGTCTCAGTGTACTGTCAGATAACTACAAGATAATGGTGTTGAATGCAGTTTCATCCATTTTTGTTATCTTTTCACATGCTGAAATTTCTTTTTTTTCTTTTTTGCTCTAGTAAGATTTTAGCAATGTTTTGATGAACTCGCAATGCTTTCATCTTCTTCTGCTAAAAACTAAAATCTCGCTATCCGTTAAATGTCTCCACCTCAAACTGTGTTATTATTCTTTAGATTCTTAATAATTAACTTAGAGTCTTCTTTAATCTTTTGAACATTCAACTTTGATATTATTATTGAAAATTTGTACCAACCCAAGACTCAAATCTAAGAATGAATAACAACAAATAATAAAAAAATAAAACCGATATTAAAACACTAAAGATTTATAGTAGTTGGTTATAATGAACCTAAATCTACTTTCTTAGTTGATCAACATGCCAAGCAATGTACTATATTTCAAAATTATATATGGAATAGAATTACAGGAGCGTTTCAGCATCTCTCTCTAGATCGCCACTTTCTCTCTCTCTTTTTATGAACGGAAGAAAATGAAAAAGAATTGATGATCTTTAACTCTCTTTTTTCCATCATAAGATCCTCTTATCTGACTTGAATTTAGTTTTTAACACCAAAAAAAAAACAGAGACAAGATTTTGTCCATTTTAATCTGAAAAAGAAGAACAAATCTAACTCTATTTAGAAGTCAGAATCCATGCGAAATTTGAAGCAAAACAAAGGATAAAATCAAAGTTGCAGAGAGGAGAAAAGAAAAACCGATGAAGAAGAAAGCATTTTAGCGGAAACTTCAAATGACCAAAATGACGTTGTTTTTCTGTTTTCATGATATTTATGAAATGTGCCTTTATTTGAACGGACAGGTTTGGGCTTGCAAATTTGCCTCTGGAAAATTTTAGTTTCCTCATTCTTCTTTTTCTAAAATGCATTGGAACCAACAAACTTTATACAAACGATTCAGCATGTGGCAAACTTAAAACACTGCATAAAATTATTCAAAGGTGCAGCAAAAACCAAAGCATTATATGCGAGAATTAGTCTAGTGAAGTGAAAGCAATCCAAATGCTATGCAAAAAATATTGCTAGTATGTTATAAAATTCTCCAGAGTATCAAGTGATTGTCAGCAAATTGAGCCCAAGGTGATGGCAAGTTTCTACTAATCCTTTCCAGAATTCAAATCGAGAACAAGGCGTATGCTGGAAAAGGAAAGAAATGTGGACGCGTTTTAAATAGATAAATAGATATTATCATGTCTCTGATAATAACAAATAGAGATTCTATAAGCATGTTATTGCAAAATTTGAAGTCGGTAATTTGTTATTTAATTAAATGCGTGATTTATGCACAAATTCAACATCTAATAATAATATCTATACTTGCCTTTATTTACCTGACAAATTAAAAAATCAACCAAGCAACTCAACCTAGTACAATGGTTAGTGATTGCAAAAAAACAAACATACATATATTCATAAAATGATATTCAAAACAATTTCTAAATACTTCAACCACTAGCAAAGTAGTAACAATCAAAAACAATATTAAAATAGCAAATACACAGAAAATAATTATAAACCCATTTTAAAAAGGAGATGAAAGAGAGAGACCAGCAATTTCGTTATGCGCAGAAAAGACCTTGTGCATCTGAACAAGCTGTTCACAAATGGTAGCATAAACAGCGATCTGTTTCCTCAGCAGCTCCATTTGCTCATCAGTCATCACTTTCACACACAACCCACTATTTCCAGCTTCAACTCCATTATGATGATACTGCCCTTCAATTTCCACTCTCATTTCTCCTCCTCCATGTTGTTCCTTCTGCTGAAAATTTTGCCACTCCATTTTCTTCTCTTTGGTTCTTTTTTTCTTCACTTACCCACTTCAAAACTCGGCCATTGCTTTCGCTTCCTCTCTAATTTATATAACAAGAAACAAGTCACACGCAAGAGTGTTCAGACTATTAAAAGTTGACTTGAAGTAAAGCACCAATAATGCAATTGTTATTTTGGAAACAAGCAAACAAAAGGGTAATTAAAGGCGAAGTTAACTGCTGATTTTAATACAATTACGATGTTGACCTCGCCAATTTGTCACTATAATTTAGCGGGTCTCACGGGCAAATTCTAAATTCTAAGTTCACGCAGGATGCAGCCTTCGAGTCTTTGAGTGCGAAGGATAATGAAAGATATGTTTCACAGCGCAATTTCAAAATTATAGCATTATTCTATTATTTTTCTTATAGTGGAAGGAACGGCGCTGAAAGCAAATATTTTTTAATAAAGGAGTCACTGTATAATTTGTAACCGAGAGTGAAATGAAAAAGAGAGTGAGATAATTTCATATGCTTTTTAGCTGTGAATTCCAATGGGGAGTGGGGAGTGGGGCGTGAGACGTGACTGCCCCTGTCTCTGTCTGGTCTGCCACGTCAACATGCAACTCCCGTGTACATGGCATTTGCCCTGCGTTGTGTTGTCGTCCTTGACATCCTCGTACAACGTGTCAAAAGTACAAGCACGTTATACTAGCACGTGCGGCAACGGAAGATTTTTATTGGAAGGCCATGCCAATCTCAATGGTTTTGCTGGTGCTGGAATTTTCAGGTTTGAACATGGGCTTATTGTTATGTTTGGAACTGGAGTCAGTAGCATATACCCACCTCAACGGTCACAACAAAGAGGCAACTTGTCATTAGGTTACTGTTTAATTAAAAAATAGAATTTTTGGTGAACCTAACAGAACCTTTTTGTTTGTAACACACTGCAACTCATTGGGCCCCTAAGTAAATTATACAATAAACCCATATGTTAATGCTTGGGGGTTTCAACCTTCAAGATTGCATTAGGCTTCTCCTTCCTTCTTTTTAGGGCTGTAATTGTGTTGACTGTGTTGGATATGGCATCCAAATGGAACTGATGATGATCACACAATTTTGTCTGTTACCAGAGAAAATTAAGCTTCAAGAGACACCATAATTTCGCTGGTATGTTACAAGTGACAACTTATAACATAGATGATGGATTTGGTTCTAGTGCTTGACAGTTGGTTTCCGATGTATTGCGTTAATTTGGACTATTGCTTTTTTTAGGTGTTGTAGATTTTAAGTGAGATAAAATTGAGTCAAACACGTGTCAAATGTATATTTGTATGCTGTTCAAATAGATGTTCTTACTAAACCCCAATTTTATCAGAGACAATTAAGCACCATCTTAAATAGATTTTAAACTTATAAAAGTGGAACAACATTATCTTAATTTGGTAACGGTTATCTTAATTTGGTGGTGGTAACGGTTTCAGAATACGAGCGCCAAATGCGCTGTCCTATCCGTTGTTTTTAGAACAACATTATCTTAATTTGGTGGTGGTAAGTGGAACAGTACATTATTCCCGGAATACCTGTAATTTTTTCATCCAAGAAGCAGGCAACTGGCAAAAGCTAACACGTTCACGTTCACGTTCACCTCCTCTCACATTTGCTGGAAATGGAATCAACGGAACTATTTGTTATTGGATGCCAAAATTCTGGCATTTGGCCAGCCTGAATTCTTTTTATAAACTAATTTTGCCCACTTCCATTTAGTTTTTAATGTGACTCAATGATGGATCAAAGGAATTTTAAATATTTAAATATACAAAATTTGTACAGCGCACTTTCTTATTGTTTATAATTCGTGTACCGTTCGAACGACTTTTTTTTTCTGACACTTCCATTTTTCTATTGACGCTGCAGTTTTCTTAATTCTCTTATAACATGACAATTTTTAAACAATCACATCCTACTGTCTCGTCTCAAAATGTCTAGGCCATGAGTGTATTCATTCAACGAACTCAGCTCTAATTAATTAGTATTTATTTGCACGTTTAAATCTACCGTCGCCCATCCAGGACTCCCAAGTCCCAGCATTGACCATGTTTCTTGTGCAGCCTCATAATTTTATTTTCCCAACAATGAAGAACACTTGCGAGTCAAATGGCACCGTCGATAAATTTTGGAAAGATTTTAAAAGAGTGTACAAAATCAAGCTTATGACCAGAAAGTATACACCACTATAACTGCTTAGCGTACAACTGCCATTGTGAATATAAGCTTTTCCTTCATACAAGTATAAAACCATCCACCACATGTTTACCACAAATGTCATCCAGGCTCCATAGCAAAACTATTGACATTAGGCAGATCAATCCCTGCTCATCTAAAGCATTGTATAACATGGGATATCATTTTGCGTCATTCCATCCAAACACAAACTGAAGCAAATGATGGAAACCAAAACAGATAACTAAGATTTCTACAAATGATTAAAACACCTTAACTAAATCATTCAGCTTTTCAAACACAAGTACATATAGAGCAGTGAATCTCCCCATCTACAGCTATTAATTCTTGGAAAGGCATAGGAAAATGACAGAGGGAGAAACAACATCACGGATGAATTCTCTTACATGACCACAAATGCATCTAAAAAATTAACATGGAAGAACAAAGCCTTAACATAACGCTGTTAAAACATTGTCACAGCCTAAATGACTATGCTATCTTTCTTCTTCCTTGCCAATTATCTATTCATCATCATCCTCCTGCACAAAAACCAGAACCACATTTTAACAAAACCATTTCATTATAAACACACATCGTTAGTTGAACACAATCAAAATGTCCCAAACAAACCTCGCCACTGCCCTCTTCATCATCATCCTCATCATTCACCTCAGACATCGACTTCTCAGACTCTTCTTCTTCATTCTCCTTAGGACCCTCAGCCTAATCATTATTAACAATCTGTATTAGACAACAGATTTATAGCTTTCAACAAATACACACCAAACCAAAGTGATCAATGAATAACCTGTCTCCTGTTGTAATTTTTCATGTCCTTCTCATACTCAACCTTGCGCTTCTCTGCCTTAGCAACATAGGGTGCTTTTTCCTACAGCAAATACCATTTTATTTCAATCACAAATTCCAGAACTTTAATTGCAGAATAAAAACATATTCACGTCATGGACCACTTACAGCATCAGACATTGACTTCCATTTCTCTCCACCAGCTTTACCAACCTAAGAAATTACAACAAAATCGATTCAAAAAAGCATTCATTATAAACCCAAGACGATTAGTAAACTTGGAAAAAAAAAATCAAACTGCAAATTATTAATGCTTACAGTAGCTACTGATTTGTTCTTAGGGTGGTCTTTCTTGTACTGCTCACGAAATTCCTCCCTGTATTCATCAAATCAATATAAACGAGTCTATAATCACGGAAAATTACGAAGAAAAAAAATCTCATTTATTTAAAACAATGTTAAATTATTTGTTATAAAAAAATTTTACAGGGAATTTTTTATCGGAAAAAAATAAAATAGAATATAAAATAGGATGAGATTTGATTACATAAAAACGAAGAAGGCACTAGCTGGCCTCTTTGGCTTGTTTGGATCCTTAGCGGCCTTTCCCGCTTTTCTCCCTGCTGCTGCTGCTTTTGGAGCCTTCTTGTTCACAGAAAGCCTATCATTAAAAACAACAAAAAAATAATTCAATATAGATCTGAGATCTAACAGCCCATATATCACGGCTATTTAGATGAAATGATTATGTTAATAAGTAATATGCACAAAACTTACTTGGCGTTTCTAGCATCAGACTTCGATTTACCTCCTTTCATGGCGAATCCTGCAAAGTTAAACACCGGATCAAGAAAACTTACAACAAAAATACGAGAAAATTCGTCGAAAAACGTCAGGATTCGATCGAAATTACCTTTCTAAGATTAGTTAGGGTTAGGGCTAGGGCTTCAAATAAGGGAGAGGGGGAGAGAGAAGGAAGAGAGGCAGAGGTGTTAATATTATGTAATGTAATATTAAAGGGTTATGCGTTGTGAGCTTGAGAGGCAACGAAGGAGCGGAGATATTAAGTGGGGGGGTGGGGGAGTGGCAAATTGAAATTCAATTGCGCACGAAATGCAATTTGGGATTTTAGGGGTTTAGGCGGGATTTCGAAATTTTATCGCCACATCATCGATCCTCGTGATGTCTCCCCATTGGCTGCGTAAGTCTTAAGCTTGAGCGTCGATCTGCCTTTGTGTTTTCTCTTTGTGCTTCTTTACTCTCTTTGTGTGTGTGCTGTGTGCATTGTGCTTCTTAACGCGTCTTTCTTTTTTCCTTTTTTTTTTTTCATTTGTATGAGATGCGTTAGGAGACCGTCAACTCAAAGCCCATTACGCGTCACTTTAGTGGGCCAAAGGGATAATCAAAAGCCCATTGATTAATCTTTTAGATTATTATTGCTTACAAGTAACAAGACGTAAATATTCTTCAATGACGAAAGAGATTTTAAATAATAATAATTCGTCTCATGTGTATAAATCAAACACTAGATTCATTCTAATCGGGGTATTAATACTGTCACCCTGAAGTTTACACAAATTATATTTTAATAACAATTCTACTTTTAATTATATTTTCACCCCTTTATTCAATTTAAAGAACAAAAATACATTCATATTTATTTTTATAATCTAAGTTATTAAAATATATTAAAAATATGAGTTATTTTTATTTTTTAAATTAAATAAAAAGGTAACAATATAATTATAATTAAAGTCAACATATAAGTGTAATTGATCTAAACTTAAGGGGGAACATATTAATAATCCATCTTAATTTGAGATATTAATACTTTTACCCCCAAAGATTTACATAAACTACATTTTAATGATAGCTTTAATTTTAATTACACTTCACCCTTTTTATTTAATTTGAATGATAAAAATGTTTTTTTAAAAAATATTTTAATTATATTATAAAAAAATTAATGTGTGAGAAAATTTTTATCTTTTAAATTAAATAAAGAGGTAATAATATAATTAAAATAAAAGTTACTATTAAAGTTTAATTTATGTAAACTTTAAGGGTTGATAATGCTAATACCCCGTTCTAATCACTATACCGAAAGAAAAGTCAAATCTTTGATTTTTTCGATATTTTATATCATCACAAAAAGAGTATATAGTGACAATTTCACAAGACGGAAAGCAACCAAGTTGTTTTAAGGGTATATTTGGTATAATATTCTCAATTAAATTAAAATATATAATTTTATAAATAGAACTTTTAAAAAAAGCTGTTCATCGTTTGGTCTTTAATTAAAGATAATACAATCAAACAGGCTTTTGTTCTCTCACATTTTCTGTTCAACCTATGGGTCTAGATATTGTTTTGATGGACCACTTTAAGATAAATGGGCCGGGCTTTGGGCACCTCATTTCGGGTTACCCGGTTCGACCACGCCCTTTGATCGCATCGCTTCTGCACCACCTTTCCAAAACCCGCAGCCGAACCGTTGGCCGGTTCACATGCAACACTCGGCGGCCAAGCTTATAACGCTGGCTTGCTCAAACAAATTTTTATAGATCGTGAGGATTTTCAACGAATTTTGTGCTAGAAACGCCAAGTAAGTTTTGTGCATATTGTTTTTTCGCAAAATCATTCCGTTAATTGAGAGTTTCATCTAAAGATCCTTCGGATCATGACCTGTGTCGTCGTAGCCGTAGACCGTCGTCATCCTGTGGGCTCAATGTCTATTCTTCTGTTACTTGGAGTGGTAGAGAGAGGTTGGTACTTGGTAGATGGTGGACCAAGTGTTCGATGAAAGCCCCTTGAGCCTTTCGTAAACATTCCATACTGAAAAGTGATACGGTAACTGTCTCATTTTGTGCGGCGTTCAATTGAAGATAATGAATTGTACGTTCTCATCCATTGGTCTGTATCCCATCGTGCCTTCCAATCAACCATCATCAAATAATATTAGCATAATAACCTTGATGGTGACACCCTACAGTACAAGAATTCACCACCGGAAGCCACCCAAAAACCTTGGCAATCCGCGATGCGCCAAGCTTCCCCCTGAGTTCGGGGTTAACTTGTTTATGAAGAAACCAAGCCCTGACACTGCCCTTTTTCTTTGTAACACGGATTCTGATGATTGCCTGAGAGATCTTTGCAGACATTCTGTTGGGCTCAGAAGCAGCCTCATCTGTTTCCAGATGATCGAGTTTTGGCTTCAACCATTGAGGTATTGGCAAGGCACCATGAGTCGAAAGTGCCGTTCAATTAGGAGAAGTTTGTTAGTTTGGCGAGTCGGGGGGTGTTAGAAGCAATGGTGAAGGGGTTCATTAAAGGTGGAAGCTTGAATCTTGCTTGGAAGTTTATCACGGTTGCCAAGGTTGGTAAAAGAATGCTGGACTCGAGGGTTTATGCTAAGTTGATATTGGAGCTTGGTAGAAATTCAGATAAGCATGTACTTGTTATGAGGTTACTGGATGAGCTTGGACAAAGAGATGACTTGAATTTAAGTCAGCAGGACTGCACAGCTATCATGAAAGTTGGTATAAGGCTTGGGAAGTTTGATGTTGTGGAGAGTTTGTTTCATTGGTTTAAGGAATCTGGATATGATCCAAGTGTTGTTATGTACACTACCCTCATTCATGGCCGTTATTCTGAGAAAAAATACGGGGAGGCATTGGCTGTTGTTTGGGAAATGGAAGCTTCTAATTGTCTCTTTGATCTTATGGCCTACTGGGTGGTTATAAAGCTTTTTGTTGCTTTGAATGATCTACCAAGGACTGTGAGATACCTTTCAAAACTTAAAGAAGCAGGTTTCTGTCCAACATATGACTTATACCGTGACACGATCAGAATTTATATGTATTCTGGAAGGTTGGCTAAGTGTAAGGAGGTTTGCAAAGAAGTAGAGATGACAGGATTCAAGTCGGATAAACAAACTGCTGTAGAGTTGTTGCAAATTGAAAAGGGAACAAGGATAGGGTCTTGAAATTTCAATATTTTTAATTGGATGACTTATCTAAATTAAATGTGACACTGACATTTCCTTGTATTCAAATGTTTATATCATTAAGAGATGGTCATCTTCATGGTTAACGATAAAGTCACACGTGCATGCACACAATTTTCATCATCCTGTGAGTTCAACATTCCTCTGCACTTTATGAACCGCCTTTAATGAAAAATATGATTGAAAGTTATACTGTAACTGAAGGTTCTCTTGGGGCCGAGTCTGAAGTTGGGTCATTTATATGTTTCTAGTCATCATTCCAATTCTATTAGAACTTTCCCAAGGAAAAATCATTTGTGCATCATCTCTGTAATATATTAAAAGGATTATTCAGCTATCCTTTCTCTCTGATTATTGCACTTGAATACTTTTTTTTTCCTCTGGTTTTTATGTGCTTCTTGAGATCAAGATATATCTTCTGTACGTTCTGTGTACTTGAGACTTTGCTGCTGTGACTTCATTTGCTTCTTTTTTCCTTGTTCTAATAAATTTATCATATTCATCAGAATAATTGATGAACACACTTCCTGATATTCTCTACCACGTCTTAGGAGAGCATAAAAAGGCACCATTCGCTGCCTTTGAAGTTCCATTATGTTTCTGTGTTTCCAGAATACAACAGCTAAGGAGGGATTCATGCACACGTACAAAAGAAATGGATGATTAATATCTTATTTAGACACTGATATTTTACAATCTTAGGGGTTTGTTTGCTCCGCAGCTAAAGTGTATGGTAAATGCTGCGCTACCAAACACCCTCCTACTTTCAACTTGGGCTTCCACTCCATAGCATAAGGCACAGCAATACTAAACGGACTTTATCTATTTCAGCTTTTGAATATAATATTTCTCAGTCTTCTCCTTCCAAATATTATCTTCAAGATACTTCTCGTAAAAGTTAACTTTCCCACTTTCTTCTATGGTCAATGCAGCAGTGCTCCTTGTGCCATAACGCCCCTGAGCATTAGAAAACAACTACTTAAATAAACGAAACGCAACAAAACTTTCTCGGAAGCAAATAAAAAACGTGGTTTTGATAATGGTTACCAGTGGGGTGTCTACTTCAACGAATACAGGGCTTAGATTCAATTCCCAGTCAAGAGAACAAATACCAGGCAATCTGCTTTTATCTGCTTTAACAGAGTCCCTCATTAGTTTTTCAGCCATTTCTTTCACAGGTATTACACCTTTATCATATTTTTGAAGCAGTTGTTTGAAGTTCAGTCCAAGGCGCATAACCTGCATATAATCAAGATTGGTAGTCACTTCAGTTATACTGAAACGTAAGTCCTAAAAGCAAGAAAGTAGAAGTGTAAACTCGTAACCTTGTGCCAGGGGGAATCAAGCTTTGCATTTGAAAGTACATGAATGCCTGGACAAACCTCTTGAATGGTAATTGGTTCTCCTTTTGGTCGATTGGACACATAAACCATGCTCTTGGAAGATACATCAGCCAGAATCAGGTTAAATCCATTGTACTGATGAGCTTCTGTCACAAGTTCCTCTGCAAATTCCATTGGACTCTTTGTACTCTGCATTAACATAGTTGATATCAAAACTCTAAGCGATTGTAACATTGAAGAAGAAAAATCTAATGATATAAACCTCCAAGAAAAGCACAGGCAAGTCACCACGGCTCTTCGCTTCAGGGAGAGTATGAAGCTCCAACACATTAGTAAGAAAAGCCACTCTACCATTTCTTGAACAAGCTAACCACGTCCCTCCGGCGAGCTCGTCTCTACCTCCTAATATTTCACCACCATCCCACCATGCCACTGACTTTGTAGGCCTTGAAAGCACAGAAAATCATGTCAAAAACACAAGCCCATTAGAATTAACAAGTATATGCATGTACAATGAGAAATGGAAGTACCTCTGATGATATTCATCTCTGTTTTGCAAAAGAAGTAAAGGGTAAAGAGGATGAGCTTGCCAAGCAAAAGCAGCTATACACATTGTGTTAATCTTGAAGTTTTGATTAGACTTGGAAAAATTGTGTTTGTTTTGCTTTTGACGCTGCAGAATTAGCAGTGCTCCGACTATATATAAAACTATGACAAAGAAACAAACTGACCAAAAGCAAGCCAGCAGTTTCAAGCAGACAGTAAAAGGAGTTGACCGAAAATCTTCCGTTACACTTAAACTTATCTCGTTGGTATCAAAATTCTACCCTTGGAAGTTTTTTGTTTTATAGTCAGCAATAAATCTGTTTCATTGTAATTTTTTTTAAAAAAAAACTATAATACTATTCCAAATATAAGAAAAAGATTTGCTTCTTTCTCCTTAACATTACAAATACTTTTATATTCTTTATGTTAAGTAAATATTTACATATGGAGATTATACAACGTCTCTTAAATAGCATTAAAATCATTGATTAATTAAATAATGATTTTGAGTTAATGCAATGTCTTTTAAATAGTATTAAAATTATTGGTTAATTATATAATGATACGTGCATTTGTAGTAGTAGCTCAATGGAATAGACTTTTAATATAATTTTTATTTATTAAAATACAAGTTTTAAGTTTAAACACTCTCTTTTTAATTTATAAATTAAAATACACATCTTTATGTTAACAAAAAAAATGAATTAAAACATTTCATCAACTAAATTTGATAATAAAGAAAGTAGACATAAGCTTTGCCAATATAAAAAAGAAAAGACAAGCTGCTTTGCCAAATTTCCTAAAATTGATAATGTTACTTTAATGTTTAATCTTCTCAAACGAGCAAAGAAAGCGGTGCAAGTAAAAGGCAATTCACATGTGACAGGCGACCAATTCGGTGACTCCGATAAAAATTTAAAATAAAGGGGCGCCGCAAATCGCAATTCTATAAACCATGCCTTATAAATAATGATATACTTTTTAAACATTATTTTAAATTTTGTTATTTTATATATTTAATAATTATTTAATACATTAATTTCAAATAAAAATTATGAGATAACGTTATATACTTAAATCCATTTGCTTTTGTCTTTATCTCTTCGCCCAAAATATCAGTCGTCTTAATTATTTGTTTATCTTCACAACCCCCGTGTTTTTATTATATTTATGATAATGACAAAATCGTCAACTTACGTGAAGATTATATCAACATGATCTCAAATGTTCATCATTAAAATGAAAAACTTAGAACAGAAACAGTACATCCATTAATAACTTCATGTGATCAAAATCAACACACGTTCGGTTTGTAATAATGTAACTGCGGTGCGCAGGCCCACGTAAAAGTAAAATTAGTGATAGAACCAACCCACTTAAGCTTCGGCCATCCTTTAATGATGTTGGTGAGCGCTGAATTGGCGGTGCTCTCATCCTAATTCCCATGTTAAGAGGAATGTTTTTAAAAGACGGGTGATGCGAGTCAATTTTGTAAGCCATTGATGGAAGTTGATGCAATCCCGTTATTAAAATTTCTCACACTCTCATCTCATCTCTGAGTCGTGATTGGAGACCCTCATTCAGTTGGGTGACAATAAATAACAAGGTTGTACCAAAATTATACGGCTTTGATGAGCTTGGAACGATAAATGCACCAACAATATAAATACTAATTTATTTATTTTATTTTTAAAAATTGTAATTATAACAAAAATTTATATATATATATATAATTAAAATGAGTAACAAAAAGAATTAAAATATCTAATTGAAAAAAATCAGTAACTCAATGATAAATTGACTGCCGAAATTACATGGTTGTAACTTTTTCTTTGCCCACACACTTCTCAAGTATCAGCTGATACCACGGTGCTAAGCCAATTGCCAAAAAGACCAATTTGCCACTTAAACTCGTGTAATTGTAATATTTTGTATGGCATAATGTTCGGTAAAGAGCGATGGATCCTAAATTTTGTTGGCCACAAGAAAATAATGAAGTGAGTTTTTGGAAACCGCACGTCAAAAGTCTGATACAGGAAGTTTTGAGTTGATTCTTCGCAATTTTCAGCTCAGCTCAAAGTTCATGAATTGGCCTTGATAATGCAAATGCAAATGCTCTCCACTCTTGAGCTAACGAGCCAACTCTATGTTATTATGTTAATTTAAAATTAATAATCTTATTCTAATTTATTTTTGATACTGTGGTTTTGATTATTTATTGTCTAGAAATTTCTAGACGTATCAGAAATTATTTAATCATTGGAAAGCCTATAATACTATTTCTCGGATAATTCTTGTTTTTAATACACAAGCTTCCATCACGTGTCAGGATCGACCCGTTTCACGTGACGACTCGCCACATCAGCAGTTCGGTTCCCCAGATAATTAAAATATTGGAAACGAATGAAAAAATAAATAAAATAGAATCAGCTGTTTGTAGACAGAAAGAAGAAAGGGAGAGAGAAAAAAAGAAAAAGAGAAAAGAGACAGAATGAGCGGTGAATTGGCCGCAACAAGAAGAAGAATGACAACAGCAACAGCAACAACGGCAACAAAGAAGAAGAAAAAGAAGGGACGCCCTTCTCTTTTAGACATCCAAAAACGCTCTCTCAAACAACAACAGCAATTACATCAACAATTTCAAAACCCTAATTCTATCAAATCTAATAATAACCGTCGATCCACTCGCCGCCACCAAAACCCTAATTTCAATCACAACAATAACAGCGATTACGATTACGATCACGACGATGAAGACGGCGGCGGCGACGACGACGACGAGCGCCATCAAAGGAAGCACAAGCTATTGCTCGGCTTGCACAATTCCTCGTCTACTTCTAACCATCATCGGTTTTCATCGCCGAATTCTACGGGTCCTAATTCTGTTTTTTGCAAGATCCATACCGGATCTGATCATATGGTGATAATCGATTCCTCTTATCATTAAATTCTTTGGCGGCTTTTTTAATAAAAGAAATCCTTATTTTTTTAAAAAAAAATTTGAATGAATTTGAATATATAAATATTTTTAATTTCGCGCGTAATTTGAAGTTTATTGTTGTATGGATTGGAAATGAATGGACGTGTTTGACTGGGTCAGGTTTTATTTATTTGTTTATTCTCTTTTTCATTTACATTAATTAATTCACTTTTCTTTTTGGGAAATGGTTTAGTGGTGGCGGGTTTCTTTATTTCGCAATTTATAATATTTATGTTGCTATAATTATTTTATACTTTTGATTGTTTGTCTTTTTCTTTATTAATAATTATCAGTTACATTTGGTTGCTTGTTCACTTTTTTTTCACTGTAACTTTCCTTAATTGATACATATGATACTGCACAGGTTTAGATTTTTTTTTTTTTGGTATTCAATTGTTGAACTAAATTTCTTGCAGGAAGAAAAGGTTTCGAAAGCGACAGACACTCTACATGGTATCAATCAATCTCAATATTCTGGGAATTTGAAAAAAAAAAAGTGTTTGAATTTGGATTAAATAGTGTGATTTATATGTGGACAGGGTTACCACCGGAGGACTCTGGCCCCACGATACCTTTGCCAGACAAAAAGTTGTTGGTGTTCGTTCTTGACAGGCTTCAAAAGTGTGTTATTTTTTTGTAGCTACTTTGATTTTCTTTTTATTATACTAATCAATCTTTTGGTTGCTTTTTCAATTGCCCTTTTGATTTATTTTTTTTGTGTTAATGGTTGTATTTAGGAAGGACACTTATGGGGTGTTCTCGGAGCCGGTTGATAGAGAAGAGGTAGCATTTGGTCTTTGGAAATGTTGCTTATGTATATGCATTTTATAATTGAGTTCCCATTTCGAGATTTTTGATGTTTTGATTTATTGCCGTGCAGCTTCCTGATTATCACGAGATTGTTGCAAATCCCATGGATTTTGCAACTGTGAGGAAAAAACTAGATGCTGGAGCTTATACTAACTTGGAAGAATTCGAGGTTGGTTTAATATGTTTTTATTTGGTGATTTTGGATAATAGAAGTTGCATTGTCTTTCAAGGCAATTCAGTTTTTGGTTTGATTATGGGGACTCTATTTAGTGGATTTATGTGTTTTACCTAATTTTATGATTCATTAGTTACATTTGGTTGAATTGCCAATAATCCCTTTTATTGGTTTCCAATATTACTGGATAATATTGTGTAGAGTATATACCATGGTATAAATTTATACATCAATATGGGATTCTTGATTCTCTTAATTGAAGTTTTAATGTAGTAGTCTTGTTCCTTTCATGGCTTTTCCTGGATCAGTTAATATTCTTTGTGTGCTCAGATTGTTTTTTATTATCTTTTTGTACTGACGTGCTTAGGTGCTAATTTATCTGGTTGGCACTGGTGAAGTTCGTGCTACATCCACATTTTTATTTCTTCCATAAAAGTAGAAAACCAATGAAAATGTAGAAGACCTAACTATGTGCATTAGCAACATAGATCAAGAATTCATCCTTATTAATGTGTATTTTGTTTCAGCCATATTGAACAGATTTTTGAACGTATGTTAGCAAAGAACATAATCATGAAGTAGCTACACTACAGTGTCATTACTTGTTACCCTGGAGCCATCACCAAGACAATGACTCAGCTGTACTTCATCTTGTTTGTTTTAATTTTGATCCTGCTGTACTTCATCTTACTTTTTTAATTTTATGATATTCAAAATTGTAATGTAAGTGATTGCCATATACACTCTGGACTCTGGTTATCATCTTAAAATGCAAACAATTTGTGTGGCTTCCTTGGCCTTTGTGTGGAAAGTTTCTACTATTGCTTTGCTTTTTGTTGCAAACATTTGATTTGATTTGATAAATGTGACATATTGGCTTTTTTTTCGGGTGCAGAAAGATGTTTTTCTCATATGTTCCAATGCAATGCAGTATAATGCACCTGATACTATTTACTTTCGGCAGGTTGGATCTGGTCTCAGTATTATCTTTATTTCATGTCATTGTTTTATGTATTGTACTTTTTAAAACTTGAAAATATTTATATAGGCACGATCCATTCAAGAGCTGGCAAAAAAGGACTTAGAAAACTTAAGGCAAGATAGTGACGATAGTGAACCAGAAGCCCAAGCGAAAGTTGTGAGGAGAGGCAGGCCGCCGAAGAGTCTGAAAAAGTCACTTGGCACTTCTCCTTCTGATCGTATTGCTTCTGAGTTTTCCTCTGATGCAACTCTTGCTAATGGAGGAGAGAATCCCGGCTGGGCTAGTGCTCACAATTTAAGAAGAGGACCAACAAATTCAGTCAAGTTTCAGCCTGCTGATGCATTAAACAGGGCCTCTCATGGGTCTCATACTGGTGAAACTCATACTAGCTGGCTATCTGAATGGGAGAATGAATTTCCAGGTTAAAGTTTTACATTTATTCTGATATATTGCTGTTTATTTAGTACCCAGACCTTTTTAAACCAATGTTGGTTTTCTAGCTTTTTCCAATGGGTATTGAACCCTATTTCTCTGAATTTGCAGCTTCTGTCGTCAGGGCTGTGCTGAAATATGGGAAGAAACAGTTTACAGTTGATGAGAATAGAAGGGACACCTATAAGGATTCCATGGTTTCTGAGCACGAATCATCTGTTTTGACAACCTTTGAAGGACAGTTGAGGCAACTAACGGCGGTATTTGCAATTGAAATTTTTTTTGTTATACTGTCTTCTTGTTATTATTTCTTAAATTGTTAATTACAGAGAAAACTGAAACTTCTGTGCCATCTGTGATTGAAGAATTATTATTTTTTACCCCATATTACTTTTGGCAGATTTAAGATTACATCATTGCTCCGGTTTTAATTTCTTAATTAGGCTTTTCAAGCCACCGTAAAGATTTCGCTGTCGGTAATGTTATTTACTTATGTACTGATTTGATTGATTAGGTTGGTCTGAACTCTGAGAATGGCTATGCTAGAAGCTTGGCTCAATTTGCTGCAGGTCTTGGGCCAGTTGTTTGGAAAATTGCTTCTAAGAAAATTGAGAGTGTTTTACCCACTGGAGTCAAGTTCAGTCCTGGATTCGCAGGGGAAGACAAGGCCACTGAGCAGCAGCAGTACTCATACACTGAAAAGCAGAGATATGCAAACAATTATGTATCTGGTGACCATTCAAGCAGACTTATGTCTCCATCTACTTCTGGTTCAAACTCTATTGCTGGAAATCGATGTTCGTTGCAAGCAGGGGAAGACATAGAAACTATTAAAGAAGTAAACTCCCAAAGTGATTCAAATCTTCTGAATAATAATACTTTTGGTGGGATAAGACCCGGGCCTCCTATACAGATTCAGTCAAGGAATGCTATTCACTCTGGTATGAATGGTTTTGGTGGTACTGGTGGCTTTGGGTTTATTTACTCGCCCCATGTAGGGATGGTAGGACTTAACAGGGCAAATGGAAAATCCAGGTCAGACAGCAATCTGGTGCCTTCTCAAATGTTTGGTATGGCTCCAAACAGCCACCACATGGTTTGCCCAATGCCTTCAAGTGATTATGATCCAAACACAGAGAAGTTGGCAGATTGTTCAAGTAGACTAAACTCTGAAAATTTATCAGTCCTAGCCTCTGACTCAAGGTCACATACAGCAGTGGATCCGGGGTTACTGGGCGATTCATCCTGGCAGGGATTGTCAGCATTGCATAAACAGGAGTTTCATCCATTCGCTCCTGACTTGAATGTTGGATTCCTTGCACCGGGTTCACCTATTTCTAACTTACAGATTGGATCACCACAGCAGCCTGATTTAGCATTACAGCTCTGAGGTTGACAAGAGTTAATAACATGCAACAATTTGACCTTTGAGGTATTTACAATATAGGATCACATATTTGCCCAAATAAGCAATAGCATTGTCTGAGGCGTTCGCATTGAAGATTCTAGTAGGCAAAGATTTTGTACAGATCCATATCAGATTTTTTCAGCTGCGAACCACAGTTTAATATGTAACACTGAAATTCCTATTCAGATAATTTTCAAATGTTTTGTTGAGAAAATAGCTGCATGGATATATGGTAGACCAAACAACCTGTTATATTTTTTATTAGGGTGGAAGCTTAGTGTTAGACTCTGGAAGCTATATTTACAAATTCTTATACAAATTAATTGTTATGTCAATTGATTTGTTGTGCTGGATAGGTGAAAATAAATAGCAAATTAAGCCATGCAGCTATTTTTATATAGTAGATATAAAATATTAAAATAGTTTAGCAGTATTTTTTTTAATATTTTATATTAACTATAATTCTTTGAGCACTGTATTTACTACAATTTTATGTATTTTATATCTATTATAATTTCATTGGTACTATATCTAGTACAATTTTATTAACATAAATTTTGACGCATCGCGACTAAAACTAGCACTCACTGGCACGAAATAGTTTTGCAACTGTTTTTCAATTTGCTAGATATTATATGATGTCAAATTTGGTTGATGGATAACCACAAATTAATATAAGACTATGTAAATCAATCAAAATAACAGGGAAGTATAATTCAGACCAAGCAAATATAACCCCTAAACGAGACGGTAATTCAATAAAAAGCATTGTCATATTGCCGGAAAAGAAATAAAGCAAAAACGATGGAGTTAGTATGGTAATTGATTTAAGTGGGAAGAGAAAGGACGAACTGCAATGCCGTTGCCCACGCCCACCATTTTCGCACAAGTGGAAAGACTTTCCCCCTTGTAGGATTTTGCAGCTCCTCAGTCATCAGTAACCAATTCTAGTTGTAAGTTTCTTCTATGCATGTAATTACAAGAGACACTCCACGACGTGCGGAACTTGAAAATATTTTCATCAAATGAAGATTTTCCCACCATCCAAGATCTTTCCCCCAGCTGCTCCAATAGCCTTGAATCTTCAGAAACTATATCTGTCTTTGGACCCCAAAACGAGTGCTTGCACAATTGTTTGCTACAATTTTGCTCGGCAACAGTGACGTCTTCCTCATAACGCACAGCAAGAAGGAGCTTCAACGTTTTGTTTGGTATGGGAATTGCAGATCCGATAAAGCGGTCCTCTTGCAGTACAATATTATGTCATCAAAACATGCTAATACAAATTATATTTACCGTCGTGGTTCAGCTCATCAGCACAGTCCCATGCAAAAGCTCAGCAATTAACAAATGGGTCAAGATGGTGGTGATTATGAATTGATCCATCAACAAATTAGTGATCGGATACGAGAGCAAATTATCAGCGCTTGCAGACTGGTTGTGCATTCAACAACCAGTCTGCTACAAGGGAGATGATTTATAATTTTTTTTTTTAAACGAAAGAGTCCGGAGATCATCAGTAAAATTAGAGAAAATAACTGATAGACCCTCAAATTTTAGTCTAAGTATCTTCAAACCCCTCTAGTTTTAAAAAATTTGAAAGACCTCCCTCCATTAATATTTTTTAAATCTTGATCTGGGACTGGTAGTGTAAGGTTATATTTTTGTCCTAGACTTTGAAAAGGAAATTTGACCGGAAAAATGAATTTGACGATGATATTTGCAGATTCAAATATTAACTCTTCAAACCTGATCATGATCCATGTTGTCGGTAGATGATGATTCCCAACTGTAAGAGAGTTTGTGTTAAGAGTTTTCTTTTTTATCTCCGAATCTGTTAAAAAGAGTTCAGTGTTCTGTGTCCGAGTTTGCCAGTTTGGTGGGTTCCGAGTAGAAGATGACACGTAGCTTCTAAACTTACCGAGCTACCATTTTATTTTATTTACTTTGTTTTTTCAATTGTTGATGATGAGAAGAAATTATCTAACTCAAAAAAAAAAAAAAAGTATAAAGCTGCCAAATTGTTTAGCAAATTCAGTGACAAGTCCATAACTAGCTCTCTCTTTCTCTAGTCTCTTTCATGGCAACATATCCTTTGGCAATTATATAGCTTGTGACACCTAACGTTCTCAAGTTTGTGCCAGTTTAAAAGTTGGTTTTTCAGAAACATCGAACCGCATGAAAATGGTTCGAGATTTTTCTCGTTAATGGATGAAAGGAAGACAAATCACTGGCTGCTCTCTCTCTAGTCTGTTTGATTGCTCGAAGCCAAATCACTGGCTGCTCTAATAGTACAATTATGAAATTGTTATGCCGGTGTTCTGGTTGAGATCAGTGCGACCTTGTGCAGTGATGGTATTAAATTGGCCACTCATTGAGAGCCGGGGATAGTTATTGCAGTTTTGAAGAACGACAGCAACGTTTATTGATGAAGTTGTTTGTTGATGATTATTAGAAAAATGCGACGTCGCTGTTCTGGAGTGAGATCGAATGTGAAGCCTATGGCGGTGCTAGTGGCTACCGCTGTAGCATCGCAGTCGGTGCTGACTCCGCATGCGGCCGCGATAAATTAGCTGAGGGCAGGGAGTTAAACGCTTCATAAGGCTTGGAAAATAAACGGTGACACGTGGAATTTGTCTTGCTTTATCAACCATAAACTGAATGAAAAATACTAACGAACGCGTCTTTCATTCATTTTAAAAATTAGATGAACTTTTAAGACATTTAAACCAAAATTTAGAGGTCAATCGGTCATAAATTCTCCCATAAAATTATTGGATGGCCTTAGTATTGATGGGGATGACGCGGTTGTCACAAGCCAATCATTTTTCTTCTTCCACAGTATGGCATGGTAGCGTGTAGCCGCCAACTTTAACTTCCATAGAGAACAAAGCACAGGCTAGGGTTTCGGATGTTTTTACCTCGGAAACTTTTGAAATCTAACGTCCCCAATTGGAGATTTGTCAAGGATGAAGTTTGTCTTGACATCACAGACGACAACATTAATGTTGGGGTTCAAAAGTGGTTACGGCCTTCTACATTTAAGAATTTGCTTGAATGTGGGACGAACCGAACTTATAGGATGACTTTGTATCAAGAGTTGGCTTTGGAATGATTAGTGAATTGTAGAGGATAGAGTGCTGACCTAGGAGTTGCTGAGAATGATACTGAGTTATCTAAACTTGCAAAGCACAAAAAAAATTTGGTTAGAGGTAGGTAACACGGAATAGTTGACAATGTCCCTCTAACACTCAAATAAAATGGTAATTTTTGTAGTCAAAGTTTTCCTATTTTTTTTTTAGGGAGAATTTGGAGAAGGAAGAGAAATTTGTTTTCTTACTTGTCCACGATTTTGATTAACCTATTTTACTTTTGTTTAAAAAAATTTATATACTCCGAGCATGAAGAAAAAAATAGCCTACAAAATCTCCTTTAAGGTCAACATGTGGCAATGGCTCCCTTTTTAGTAAAAGGCATATTGAAGAAATGTTAACGTTAGAGACAGGTCCTTCCAATATTTAGAGTACAAACACCCCTCCAATTAGTTTTATGAGATGGTAAGCTTCGTGAGCAGGTTGACAGCTTATACTACTTAATATTGATATTTGAGTTCACGACGATACAAGTTTGTCTTATCTAATTTTAGACAGCTCATTTCTCTATCTATTAAGAGAGAGTATTGAAATATGCTAACATGACATTACAATAATAACTCTCCAAAATTACATCTCTCGGGGCTTTATTCTTTTATGTAATCGTAAGAGTGAAAGGCGAATGTGTGAAGTCCAATATAACTAATATTTCTCTGACATTAAAATGGTATAAGACTCTTATTGTATAAAATCTTGTCATTTATATATATTTTTATGTATAATAAAATGTGTTCTCTTATTGTATAAAAAGTTTGAATAATACTCAAATGCTTTTGATGAGGGAGAAACCTCTTAAAGTTATATTGAACTGAAAGAATTTTAATCTTTTTTAGCAGTGAAATAATTTATTAATTAAATAAAAATAATAATAATTTAAAACAAAATATAAAAGATTCTAATCTTTTTTATTAATTCGTTAGAAATTTTACAAGAAAAATTTAATTTGAAAAACCCTTAAATTTACCTAATGTTTAGTGAACTATTGTTCTACCACGAACAATGATCATCCAAATAACGATTCCACCCTAGCGCAGACAAGCACTTAGTGTCTACCCAATTCTTCCCCTCTCTTAGAGTATCTCTTAATATTTAATCTTAACTAAATGATTTACAAGTATTTTATATATGGTGTATTTAGAGTCTACTAATCCTATTCCTTATTAGAGTAAGAGTCCATTTGTTTTGAAAGTTCAAAACTTCTCAAAACTCGAAATTTTGAACAAAAACGGACAACTGACTCATCTGGTGCCGCGGCGCTGGGGTGTTGTCCTGGGCGCCGCGGCGCTCAGCCCTGACAGCACCTATCCTATGTTTTCTTTTCTTCCTTTGCGTCTTCCAGTCTTATTTTACTTTCCCCTTTGTGTTCCATACGTCATAAATTTCTCCATACGTATCCCACACATTTTAGACATTTTAAGACTTTCTACTTTAATATTCATCTCAATTTTTGTCTAATTAAAATTATTTAATCATCAATTTTTTAACAATTTTTTTATTTTTATCCATATTATCTTTAACTTTTTTATAGTGGTTACTTTGCCATTAATTATATTCTCATTTATGTCAGTTTCTCGTAAAAAAATTTATGACACATTTTTATTAGTTTTATTTCAGGAAGGATGACGAGAAAGTAATTCGAATTGATATGAATACGAGTGAATTGTTATAGAAAATAAAAAGAGTTGAGGTTAAAAAGTGAGCGAAGAGGGAAAGAAAGTGACAAGAAATTTAACAAAATTTGGTAGGAATTTTGCCGCTTTTCACCAAAATGTTATAGGAATTTCGTCATGTTTTTTTTAAAAAAATATTTCATTACCTTTAATTTATTATTTCTTCCCTTTTGGTTATGGTTCAACTATTGTATCATCATTGTTACTTTTATTTAAGTTTTTTTTAAATTTTTTTTACTTATTATTACATTTTTTGAATTTTCTTCTTATAACAAAAATTAAAAGAAATGGTGAGATACCATCTTGAATTAAGACGGAAACAGTAGGAATGTGATAGTAAATAACAAAAATATGCTAAGAAAAAATGAAAGGGAGAAAGAAAGAGTGGCAAGCAATTAACTAAAAATGTGGCTGGAACTCATTTTATTTTTTTTTGTTTTTTTTGAAATTTCATCTCATTTCATTTTGCTTTCGCTAAAACGTGATTGTTAAAGATTTAAAATCAATCTCTTTTTTTTTTTTTTGTTATGGGACGAAAAATTTGAACTTGGAACATCTATTAAAATAAAAATAAATGTATTATAAATTCTTTTATTATTAAACTGTTGACATAAATACTAAAATTGATCAGTTATTTTTGTTGCTTCTTATCTCATTTCTACCTTTTTTTTTTTTTACTCATGTAAATGGCTTAAAAAAAAAAAAATCTAACATGAATCGATATGGAATGATGGAATGTATCAAACGGATTATTAAAATGACGAGAGAATGGTACCAAAAAAAATTGAAAAATTGATTGAAAAGCGATAATAATCCTAAACAGATGCAGAGAAAGAGATGCGTATTATCCTCAAAAGGCTTGTGGTGAAAGTAAAAAGTCTAGGATCAATCTTCATCATACTAATTTTGGAGGGGAAATTTATTTAAATTTTAACATATATGTATGAAGTGCGAGAGAGTGAGGTATGTGATAATTGAAAGAAAAAAAAGAAGAGAGAGAGAGAGACGTGTATTATATACAATTTGCAAAATTAATACATTGACATAATATATTCGTGGACAAATAACATTGGTCTTAATATTAGGGGTGGGCAAATCCGGTTCGGTTCGGTTTTTAGTGTGAACCGAAAACCGAACCGAGCCGGTCGATTTTTGAAAAATAAAACCGAAAATCGAACCGAAAAATTAAAAATCGAACCGAACCGAACCGGTTCGGTTCGGTTCGATTTTTGGTTTTTTGGTTCGGTTTGGGTAAAATAAATTTAATTTAGGCTTATTTTTTGTTCGGTTCGGTTTTTCAATTTTTTAAATTTTTTTTAAATTTTTTTTAATTTTTTAATTTTTTTTTAAATTCGGTTTTTTCGGTTCGGTTCTCGGTTCGGCCTTCTGAACCGAAAACCGAACCGAATTTTTCAGTTTTTAAAATAAAAAACTGAAAATCGAACCGACCAAGAGAAAAACCAAACCGAACCGACCAATTCGGTTAGATTTTTCGGGTCCGGTTCAATTTTTCGATTTTTTGCCCACCCCTACTTAACATAATAACATTCTTTCAAGCTATGAATGAATCACTGAAAAGCCTGCAAAAAGACCTCGAATAACCAATACTTTTTCATAGAGATGTTTGCATATATAAGAAGACAGTCATTATATTTTAACATGCCTTTAAAATTAAAATTCATAAAAACAACAATGGCTATGGGATCAATGCTTTATTTCTATGGATACCTTATTCTTGGGCATCGTAAAATTGGAAAGCTTATTAGAGCTCCAAATCCGGATGGAATCAGGCCGGGTTAGGCCAGCGGAGCTGGTCAGGACAACGGGTGTTACTAAGTATTTACCCTCATCTTAAGTACACCCACATTACCAACAGGCTCAAAACAAGTAATGGGCCCAGCTAAGTGGTAAAGAAAACTCGGCCCAATTTTAGTCTTATTGTATTTTCGGCACAACGAGGGGAAAGTTGATAGCCACAAGTCCATAACAACTTCGTGCTCCAAAATTTTTTTTTTTTTAAAAAAAAACAAAATTATTGAACTGTTAAAGCTGAAAATGTATATTCCTCCAAAAAAGAAAAATCCATAAATGTAAAGTGTTAATTTTTCTCATACTTTTGATTTTGAATCAAACTTCAATTTTAGATAATGGACCTATTCATGTCCAATTACTCACCGGATACCTTATGGGTCACTTTCGCTCACCAAGCCTCGTTCAATAAAGCTTTTGTAAATAATTTAACACTCATTAAATAAATCGATAAATCACTTGAAAATTTGTGAATTTATCTAATAAATATTACATCACATGCCATTACCATTTACTGAGACACTTTCTTGGATAATTTATGAGATGTGCAGCATTATTTTTTTTTACCAAATAAATTAATTAGCATCCACAATTGCTGTATATTTTGTTTTGTTACCAATTAGAATAATTATATTTTTGGGGTCCACGTAAGCTACAGCTTGCAGCTATTAAATGGGCGGTCAAGTGATGCAATATTTTCAATGTCACATTCCATATATTTGTGTTGTTATTTAAGGAAATTTGAGTCTCAAATCCCAATTTTCAAGTTTCCAGTTAAATACAGCACATTTACAATTCACAACCCTTCTGACCAAAATTGGATATCGATGATGGGCCCCATTTATTTGACAAACCGATCACGCGGCCAGTCTAAATTAATCAAAGCCGTTACGTTACCGCTTCAACTTCTATAACGTACATAATACGTCGTCGTCGGTTCCAGAAACCGAGTACAGTGTCAAAACAGTAAAAAAGGGTGAATATTAGGGGCAAGAGAGTAATGGTCTAAATGCGGAACAGGGAAATAGCAAGAAGGATTGAGGGCGACATGCAACAAAACAATCATGCACAGACATTAATGCTGCCAAAAAGCGAAATTAAAATAGAATTAAAAAAAATTAAAAATTCAGTCCACCGCCCCCCACCAAAAAAAATAAAAGAAGGAAACCTAAATCATTATTACACCACATAACACAAAACACATACAAGTAGTTTTGTTTTGTTACCGCGTAAATAAAGCCAATGTTGTTTTTTTATAAAAAAAAAAAAAAGAAAAAGAAAATTGCAATTTTGTTGTTGAGTGCAATTTCTCTCTTTTGCCCCTGCAACAAAATCCACGCTGCTAACTAAAAAACTCAGTTTCCTATGAGCTGCTCATCACTTTCTGTTTTCATTTTCTTCGAATTTATTAACAATTTTGAGGTTCTGGGTTATTATGTGATAATTATGAATGGTATCATTTTTTATTTGGGTGGGGTTGAATGTAGAGAAGGGAGCTATAATCGCGGCGAGTTTTGGTGAATAGGATCTCGAAACATTATTAAAAAGATAAGATATGTGTAAAATATAATAACCCTTAAAACTTTCCATTTTTGATACCTCTCACTTTTCCCGAGAGGAGTGATTCGGTTCTCTCCTTTAAGGGTTCTTTTAGATTTGTTTTTTTTTTTTTATAAAAAAAATTCATATAATGTACATTGATAAATGTAAAAGGCTAGAATTTGAAGTGCTTGGTTTTGGTTTGTTGTTTTTGTGGGCTTAGCAATTTGTAATTGTAGTCAAAGAGATGAGTTGCTTTTGTTGTTTAAGTCGGAAGAGAAAGGATACTAAAATCGACGTCGAAAATGGCTCTCGATCCAGTGATCGCTATGCTTCTGTATCCTCAGGTACTTGTCTCTTATTCAATTTTTTGTCTTTATGTTCTTTGTAAATTGTGCTACATTTTGCTCTATGGTTAGATTTTTATAGTGGGAGTATAAGGGAGAATGGTCTCTTCCTGTGAAATTAGTAAGAAGTTAATTTTTTTTTTGGTTGGGTTTAGTGTTGATTATGTGGGTTTTGGATGCAGACATTTTTAAGGAAATCGGTGAGAAACAGGAAAGTGGGGCGCGTAGTTTCACATTCCGTGAACTTGCCATCGCTACAAGGAATTTTAGAGAAGTGAATTTGATTGGTGAAGGGGGTTTTGGAAAGGTTTACAAGGGTCGCTTCGAATCGGGCCAGGCAAGTTGAATAAATTTTGTAACATATGCTGCACAAATAGGATGCTTTGGTTTCGAATTACACGAGTGTTTTGTTGATCTTATAAAGTGGATTGAAGGTAGAATGTTATGTTGTTATCCTCAAGCATGTTTTATAAAGTGGATTGTGTGTAGAATGTCATGTTGTTATCTGTTAAGCATGTTTTATAAAGTGGATTGACGTTGATTCCTTCGGTTTTATGATCAGACTGTCGCTGTCAAACAACTTAATCACGAGGGTCTTCAGGGCCATCAAGAATTTATTGTGGAGGTTCTCATGTTGAGCCTGTTGCACCACGATAATCTTGTTACCTTAATTGGTTACTGCACTGCTGGAGATCAAAGACTCTTGGTTTATGAGTATATGGCGATGGGTAGTTTGGAAGATCATCTTTATGGTAAATTTTATTTACTATACTCTGTTGGCTATTGAACTTTTATCTTTTGCTGCTTTGAACTGTTTGTTTTCCTCAATCATGTTTTGCAGAACATTAGTATTTACTTTTAATATCATTATCTTTAGCTTGCATCTCGGACGAACTGTGTTAGGCATTAAGATTTCAATAGTTTTCCCAGACTTGGAGATATAAAATGCTTTGTTTATAGGTGCTTGACCTCATTTCGCACTGTTTTAGATCTATGTAGTTCACATCCTACATGCTCAGTGATGAGGCTTAAGCTGTGCATCACTTACACGCTTGATTTCTTTGTTTCTTTAATCACTGAATCTCGCCATTTTGAACGATTGCTTGAGATAATTTTGTATTGAGCATTCTTCAAATTAACTTTTATTAGCTATCTGTGTTCAGATCTTGAACCTGATCAAAAGCCACTAAGTTGGAACACTCGCATGAAAATTGCAGTCGGTGCTGCTCGAGGCATTGAATATCTACATTGTAAGGCCAATCCTCCTGTTATTTACCGGGATTTGAAGTCTGCTAATATTTTGCTCGATAATGACTTCAATCCAAAACTCTCGGATTTTGGACTTGCCAAACTGGGTCCTGTTGGTGACAATACTCATGTTTCAACAAGAGTGATGGGTACATATGGCTACTGCGCCCCAGAGTATGCCATGAGTGGGAAATTGACTCTTAAATCTGATATCTACAGCTTTGGCGTGGTGCTTCTGGAGTTGATCACAGGTAGAAAGGCAATAGATCTTAATAAGGGGCGAGGAGAGCAGAGCCTAGTGGCTTGGGTGAGTTAAGTCTTGATGATTATTACTGTGTTTATGTTTTTGCACCTAGCTTATCCAAAATACTTGTGCCTTGAAGTCTATTAATCTATATCCAGTTGCATTTTTTCCTTCTTTCCCTTCCTGCATGGGCGTGTTTAACATTAAATTGCCTGTTCCAGAGACCAATATGTTTTCTGGTTCCCAGCTTATGCAGTTTGCTCTCACTGCCAAAATCTAGGAATTATTTGGATTTATAGGTCTTTTGGACAACTTATTTGGTGTGCTATTAGGGCTATGTAGTGAACAGCATTTCTTTAGATCCAGTACTAGAGGAACTTACCGAAAACAGTTAGTAACTGACAAGAGTTTACTGGTTTTGCTTTTTGCTTTATATGATCTCGTTTCTTCTCTACTTTCAGGCTCGCCCATTTCTGAGAGACCAGAAGCTGTTTTCTCATTTAGTTGATCCTTTATTGCAAGGGTGCTACCCTCGTCGTTGTTTGAACTATGCAATTGCGGTTACAGCAATGTGTCTCAATGAGGAGGCAAATTTTCGCCCTCTAATTAGTGACATTGTTGTTGCACTTGAGTACTTGGTCTCTCAGAGTCTTAATTATCCTGTATCCCGGGATGCTGGTCCCCGTGGTGCCCCCTCACTGATGTCTGAAGTTTCTAAGGGAACTCATTCAAGGAGTAGTTCGTCTGCTTAAAACGTTGTTGGGTACAACTTGCTGAAATACTTAGATCACTGTGAGTAATCAAATCTCTTTATTTTTGGAAGTATATCTAATTGTTCAAGGCTTTCCAAAATTAGAGGCTTGCAATAATCACATCATTCTTTGTGTTTGAGATGAATATTGATTTTCTTTTCCTTTCTTTTTCTTTTGGAGGTGTGGGGTGGGGAAAGGGCAAATAAATGTTTGTATTTTATAATCAGCATTGTAACTCATGCTCGTCCCAACGTGTGATTGCAGGTTGCTGTAACTTTGGAAGGAACAAATCAAACACCCCCAAATTCCTATACTAATGAATGTTGCACTTTCTATGCATCAGAGAAAATGAAAATGCATACATATAAAATATGTACATGTGTGTATATATTGGGCAATTGAGTAGTAGCATTTTTTCTTGTGAGATCAAAATAATAGATTAATAGGTTGTCTCAGGTATTTATTATGTTTTGCTCATCTTTGAAAGTGAAAATTGCACCAGAACCGGCTTTCATTGTTTTTTCCCTCACATGGCTTTTCTTTCGTGAGATGGAATCATATCAATATTCTTTTTCTCTATCATATGCTGGCCTTTTAAAAAAAAAAAAGAAAAAAATTATTGTCTTGTGGAAAGAAGACAAAGTTGCATTATTGGATCATCCGTAACATTAATAATCCAATGCCGATATGGATTCGGCTGACCCAGATAAATATGTGGTACAAAATCCATTGGGCTTATCTATATTTGTTTATTTATTTACTTATAAACAATGTTGTTTCATGTATGCTTTCATTATTTACTTAATAAAAGATAAATCATCATATGATTATTTTCTATATTTGTTTCCTTAAAACTTACCCCAAAGCAATCCATAGATTTTGGCATCGGAATTTGTCCATGAATAACAAAGGTATCTAGGATGAGTTGAGCCATAAATATCATTCTTAATATCATGCAAAAGCGAGCATAAAACCCTCTGGCATTAATACGTATAATCATACAATCAAATTGCTGGGTTTTTTTTTAAAAAAAGTTTTATGAATTATATGGTAAAGTAAAGAAGCTTATTGTGATTTATTTATTAAAATTTTGTTTGATATAGAAGTGATTATTATATTTAATCTTTGAATTACAAGGATAAAAATATTTGATAAATACTATTTTTGTGTCATTAAACGTTTATTAAACAACTACATACTTTTATTTCATAATTAAAGCTTATATGATAAAATAATTCTCATTTTAAAATCATATTAAATGGACCCCAATGTTTATTTATAATCCCCCACTATATCAAATTGATAGTAGTTAATAAAAGTAATGAATATGAATCTGTGATAAAGTAGTATTAAAATCTCAAAATTGATCTTAAAAAATACATAATGATATTTATTGTGTGTATTTATATAATTGTGTTATAAATAACTTTAAAAATATAAATTCATTCAGTAAATAGTGCGTTGCATGCTATATTATTTGAGATGTATAACATAATAAATGTCATGTATTATTAGATCTCAAAAAACTTAGACAAATATGAAATGAGAAGAGAATTCGCATGCAAAGATTTAATGCTAGCCTGCCGACCAAAGCTTCGGTTGAAAAAAAGAAATGAATATAACTTATTCAATATATAGATCTAATCGAATTGAGCTCTTAGTGTTCACCTTTTTATTTTTCCAAACATGTATTACGTCGTCGTCTTTGCTTGTCATTCTTGTTTTGTCTTTCATTTCCTTAGTTGATGAGGAATTGGTGGATTACATTCACACGTTGACGTAGTCACATCCTATGTTCAATTTATTTTATTCTTGGGTGGAGAAGCTTGATTAATTAATTATATACTCCTAACAATTAACCTAGTCCAAGTTCGATGTCAATTTCCTGATTGCATTAGATCTTAATCTTGGATTATTTACTTTAATTATAGTCATTTTTTTGACACCTTGACTCAACTTAGTACTGTCTTAATTGTATGAATAGTTATAGTTCTAAAATAATATCTAAAATTTTTAATTTTAAATTAATATGTTAAATAATTATTAAATAATATAAAATTTTAAATCATTTATTATATTATTTCATCATTCAACAATTATTTAACATCATTTATAATAAAAAAAAATTTAAAATACTATTTAAAAAGTGTAACATTATAAAAAATATTATACATTTTAAATTATATTTTAAGTTGTATCATAAGTAATGATGTGCCAAACAATTAGTAAAATTGCGTAAATTTTAAAATTATTTATTACGTTTAATAATTATTTAACAAGTCATTATTTATAATAAAATTTAAAATGCAAACTTAAAATATATAACATTATTCTAATTATATTACCATTAAAATAAGTTTATATATATATATATATATATTACATTCGATTCACAATTTGAGGATATTTGTTGTTAGGTAAAATGTCATAATTGATAAAAAAAAAAAAAACAAGTATTTATTTTTTATTTCTTTAAAAAAGAAAGAAAGAAACCATGTAAACTTCAATTATGCTTTCAAAAATCGATCATGGATTTGCTACTTCCATTATTAATAGTTTTTTTTTTTTTAATTTTTGGGGGTGCATTACATGTAAAGATATGTCTAGAATTGAAGTGTTTTTATTTTCATTTTACGATGAAATTATTAGATGCCGAGAAGAGCGAGTGGTAAATACTAATGATCAAATATGAGTCTTAAGTGTGTGTGTTTTTTTTACCTTCTTTATTTTCATTCCAATATATATCTACTAACAATACAATTTTCTTCACCGGGGAACAAGTTACAAATTCTCTCTCCACCATTGACCCCGCTTTGCACTTCACGCTTAATTTAATGGCGATCCCATTCCCTCCCAACTAGCAACTAAGTTATTGATAAAGATAATCAAGATATTGATTGATTTCGATGGAGACCCTATCATCCCCTACAACCAACATATAACATTACAATATTAAAAATTAATTCAAACCCTTTTAAAATGATAAGTCACTTTTTTCAGTGGGGTGTTAGCACTGTCATTTTTTAAGGTCAGCATAAATTATATTTTAATAACAGTTTTAATTTTAATTATATTATTATTTTTTTTCTCTTTAATTGAAAAAATAAAATTTGTTTCATGATTTTATTACATTAATAATTAAAATATTATTTAAAAATAATAAAAATGACAGTGTAATTAAAATCAAAATCGTTATCAATATGTAATTTGTGCCATCCTCGAAGAGTGACAATATTAATATTCTCTTTTCCAATACTTGGAGAATGGATACGCTCTATTGGTTGAGACGTGTCTCTGAATAAGATTATAAGACCAGGTCTTCGGCATAACAAGTCTTGTGAATAATTCTCAATGCTCGTATGAAAGTGAAGACCCAGCTGCTGGCTATGATAAGGTCAAACCAAAACCTCGATGTTCATGCTGGTTTCTGATTTCTGTTTATATGAAAAAACATAGTTCATGTTCACTACTACTTTGCCTCCCACCTTTCACACTTGAACGTTTAATTTCCTTCCTCCCAAAGGAAAAAAACTGGAAACAAGAAACACATTTAATTTCCTTAAAGGAAACTTATTTAAATTATTCACAGACTTGAAAGTTCCCACCTGAAAATCATAAAAATTCCGAAACTTACAGCAACATTGAATCTACCCATTTTGCTATTTTTATTAAAATGGGAAAGTTGTGGGAATATCTGCCATTTTGTTCAAATTTGTAAAGTGCTCCAACAATTTTAAGCTACCTCGTTAGTCATAACTCATGTCGGGAAAAAGAGTAAATCACATAATATTTTATGGTGCTTCCCTAACTCCTGTAACAACTGGGAGAGCCTTCTTCTTCGGGCAATTTTATTTTATTTGTTACCAAGACAAGGTCCCATCTCTCAAGAAAGTCCCTTTTCTTTTTATAAAATTATTAATATTTAATTTAATTTTTTTCGTCTTTAATATAAGAATAATATTATATTTTAAAATTTTCATCTCATCAAATGATATATTAATAGTTGATGATAAAATAATATAATAAGTAATTTTATATTATTTAACATATTAATTTGATATGAAAATTTTAAAATATTATTTAAAAAATATAACATTACTCTTAATATAAAGATATTATAATTTTGAAAGTTATAATTATTATAAAATAAAATTATGTTTACTAAATATTTAATAGTTATACTTTTAAAACGCAGCAGAACGCCATTGTATCAAACAAACTCTTAATTATGTATTAATTTACATATGTACAACAATTCCTCCCAAAGCCTCGTTTTGATTTAACTTAAATTAAAATTGTTATCAGTTCGTAGACTACATTGTTGTAATAATGTTATTAACTTGTATTATTTGATCTCAAGCTGAACTCCATCACTTCAATTCAAATATATATAAATTCTTCTCATAATGAGTTCGTGTCTAAGAAACAATAAGGTTATTTTTTTTAAATACCTAAAAATACTATTTTCATGTGATAAATTTATATAGAAAAAAAGATATTTGGAAACTTTAAGGGCAAAAATTTTATCCACATTCTTGTTAAATAATAGATTTCACATCTAAATTTTTAAGATTTTTTGAAAAAGAATATGTAAACTCTTTTTTACTGTTAAAATAAACGAAAATTGATGCCTAACAAAAATATCAATAAAATTTTTTAATTTATTAAATTCTACATATCCCTTTCATAAAATGTTAGAAGTCCAAATCATTTTCTATTTCACTTATCTTACAAAATTGGTCAAGTTTTGCTTTCTCTTATTTATTGTTTATAATTTAATTTCCAATGATGGAAATAATTACAACAATAACAATAATAATCGTTTTAAGAAAAAATAATACATAATATATTTACATATAAATGTTTTAGCAATATATATATATATATATATCAGATACTTTTAAATATATGTTTAATATTTATACATATTTTCATATGTATATATATATATTATAGATAGATAGTAGAATATTATTTGGAGTAAATTTTATTAATAGATTATTTATATAGATAGTAGAATATTATTTGGAGTAAATTTTATTAATAGATTATTTATATATTTCTTTTATATTATTTATTAAATAATAACTTTTTCACTATTTATACTGACAGGACCCGACCCGACCTCTCTTCGAGAATCGAGACAGATCCTGCGATGACATGTGATTAACATACTCTTTACTCATACATATGATACAACGAGGCTACCTGCCTCAACAAAAGTGTATATCCAATATACAAAAACATATACAAATACATAGACTAAAACACTTATGCAGCTATGCACGTTGGCCCAACCTCAAAATGTGATGACTGTATCACACTGCACAAATTCCTGTGACAACCTGGGAAAAATAGGGAAAATAGAAAAAATGGTGAGCTTGTGGCTCAGTGAGTGGACATAATCTAAAAATATTATATGCTTTATATGTATTGTACACATATAAATCTGTATGATAAAATAATCATAAAACTGTATACTGAGTAATCAATAAACTTGTACTGAAAATATGAACTGTCATAAAATCTGCGCTGAAATTAAAATCATGACATAGTACTGAAATCTGAAAGCGCAAACTATCATAAAATCTATTATCAAACTGAATATATGTAACATAACTCTGGAAACATGTACTATACATATATACTGAAAACCACACCAAACTTGTACCCGGGGAAAATCTGGTCTAACCTGGCGGAGTAACTCACGCACAGGCAGAGCGGGGGATCTAAGCTGGTCTAACCCGGCGGAATGCTGCATCGCTCGGGCAGAGCAAACTAAACTGGTCTAACGCATGCGCAGAGCAACTACATTAAAGGGGAGGGTACGCATATGGTGGTTCAAAAACTACTACAATATAATATTGTGACCATAATTATTCTGAAATAATTATTTCTGTACTGAACATAATTATAAACTGCACTATAATAAATTCTAAAATATTTCTGAATCTACTAAATAGTATAAATATTTTTCTGTCTAAAATAAATCATAATTAAATCTGATAACACGCAATTAAATTATAATTGACTGTATTAAAAACATATAAAATATATATATTTATCCACTCACAAAAGTGCGCTAATCCTGAGCTGGGTCTGAATTCTGAGATCTACCCGCTATCGGCACACCTCCTATATCATAGGGTGTAAAAATACATAATTAGTACCGATATGTATTATAACTATTAAAATCTAAATATTCTAATATCGTAAAACTATTACCCGTTAAACCACTGGGTATAATTCTGACTATCCAACTAATTTCCTAAAATTTCCTCTTTTTTTTTCTTTTCTTTCTTTTTCTTTTTCTTTTTCTTTCT
The DNA here is from genome assembly GCA_946807835.1 of Ailanthus altissimus. Classification (NCBI taxonomy): domain Eukaryota; kingdom Viridiplantae; phylum Streptophyta; class Magnoliopsida; order Sapindales; family Simaroubaceae; genus Ailanthus; species Ailanthus altissimus. The sequence goes on along the minus strand of OX327691.1, from coordinate 25,625,800 downwards.
CTTTTTCCTTCCCGTTCTTCCTTTCCCTTTCTTTTCCTTTTTCCTTTCTTTTCTTCTTTTCTTTTTCTTCTTTCTTTTCTTCTTCTTTTTTCTTCCTCTCGGCTTTCTCTTCTTTCTTTCTTTCTCTGTTTTCACTTTTCTTCTTCTTAACCCAAAAAAAAAACACAGTATGTTTAATATATATACGGCAGCCACCGCTTTATTTCTTCTCTCTCTCTTTCTTTTTTTTTTTTTTTCTACCACAGAGATATATATATACTACACGTGTGTTACATATATTATTTTTTATATGTATCTATATATTTTTTTAAAAAAAAGTATTGCATTATAAATTTTAGGTCTCAAAGAATTACAAAAATAACTGCAACTGCTTCTCTGCAAATTATAACTGATACCTCCAACAATAAGAAGAATGCAAAATTTCCTGACGATTGCCGGGGTTCATCTATACATATTTTGAGAAATGGGATTGAAGGTTAATCCCTTTTCAAAATATATTGTAACTTCTCAAAATCACTTTTGTTTCCTCAACAATAATTTCAAATGGATCCTTAGTTAAAGCTATATTAGTGTAAAATCTGTTGTTACTAATTATTTATCAAGTAGTTTGGTATAAGTGTAGTTATACTTGAATTTTAGAATTACAGTGTCAAAGAATTTAAAAAATATTATTTCTATACCACGCGTAATTGTTTATTAAATAATTATTTACTTTTCTTTTTACAATTAGTGTTATTTTACAATAATTTTAACTAATTTATCAAACACTTAATTAATTCTTTTTGCAACTAATTATTTTAAAAATTAGATCGTTACAAAATTAACCCTAAAAATAAAAAACCAAGAGGGGGCATTCAATGAGCAAACAGTGGTGTTTGTGTCCAAGATTAGATGCCCCCCACTAATCAACCGTCATGGGTCCCGCTCTAAATAATATATAAAATAATTAAGCTACTAAAATTTTCTAAACATTTGGTGCGATTGGTCACGGTGACACTGCCATTGACTTTCGGTCTTTCCAATTTTTGTTATTCTCTTCCTCCGTACTGAGCTCTCAATAAAGCAAAGAGGAATTACGTTTCTAATTTTGTTTTGCTTCAATAATTTTAGCGCGTTTTGGGGGCAAGACAAGTATAAAAAGAGGCAGGAGAACAAAGAAGAAGCGACATAAGCAAAAGAGCCAAGTCAGAGAGAAAAACAAGGAACAAGTTTAATGAGTCTGTCTATTAATTCTCTGAGAAAATTCTCCTGCTTCTAGCTAAGCTTCTTGTTTTTTCTTTGTTTTTTCCTCTCACCATCCTGGAACCTGTAACTTCTATAAAAAAATGACATTAGGTCAATTTTTCTGCAATTTGATTGATTCAAAGAGAAAAAGAAAGAACTGAAAAACTAGCTACTCTGATCGGTATGGGAATTTGTTACGGAACTCCAGTAGATGACAACCCAAGCAAACCGCCGAGCCCTGGTAACCACTTCCACTTGGCTTAGCATCCCCATTTGTTGAGATTAGATTGTTGTGTTATTTAATGCATTTGTTCACATTTACTTACAAAGTTTGAGAGTTAATGACTTTCATTTCTAAATAACATTACATCAACCAAGCAAAGTTTTGATCAATCTATGTTGTATTGTTTTTTAATTGTGTGACGATCATATGAAGAGGCGTCAGAGGGTGAGAACTACAACAACAGGCCGAATGGATTGGAACGTAAAACCAGCGGCGACAAGCTCAAGAACGAGAAGAAGAATCCGGTGGTGGGGGCAGGTCAAGGCAATAATAAGGTGAATGAGAACATGCCTTCAAGTGGAAAGATTGTGACTCCCAATCTGAAAATGTTCACTTTAGCAGAACTAAGAGCCGCTACAAGAAATTTTAGACCGGATACGATGCTGGGTGAGGGCGGATTTGGTCAAGTCTTCAAGGGCTGGGTTGATGAGACAACTTACGCGCCATCGAGAACTGGCGTTGGTATGGCGGTTGCCGTTAAGAAGTCAAACCCAGATAGCCCACAAGGGTTACAAGAATGGCAAGTAAGTTCGTCAATTTACTTGCTCTTGTGTAGTCGTTTCTAAACTATACAATACTGTTTAAAATCTTATGTGCAGCAACATATCCAAGTATTCATCAGATAATGAGTTAAAATGCTCACTATAATAAAATTCTCTATCTCAGTTTATTTTTAAAATTAGTAGTAATTAGTATGATAGGTCACCATTATTGAATTGAAGATGTTGTTTGCTAGCTAAGTCTCCTGCCTGGATGACGCCATTTGTGCACTGTACAGATTCTGAATACGACATTTTCTTTTCGTTTTTCAGTACAACATCTACGACCCATCAATTTAATTAATGAAATCAATACTTTTTGAAAATAAATAACATAACTAACTCTTTTTTCCTGGTTGAACAAATAAACAAAATAAACAATCTTTTCAGTTTAATGATTCTTCTTTGAATGTAAAGTATTAGCTTAGGGTTGTCCCACAAACCCAGAACTAGAGATTGGACAAGGAAAACTGCGTGACGTATAGAATGGCATCACAATATTTGTCAACCCTAATTATAATAACATATAATTCGATATTACTGATTAATTAACTTACGTCTATGAATTTATGGTGGGTGCGGTGCAGGCCGAGGTGAAATTCTTGGGAAAATTTTCACATCCCAACCTCGTGAAGCTTCTGGGATATTGCTGGGAAGATGGACAATACCTCCTTGTCTATGAATACGTGCAGAAAGGAAGTTTGGAAAATCACCTTTTCAGAAGTAAGAAATATGAATATATATAATCACCAAACCTTTTCAAACTCGCGGTACAAGTGAGATTTGAATTCCAATTAAATTAACTGACACCTACATAAGAATCCATAATTATATAAGTAAAGGGACTAAACTAACTAAGAGAGTTAAACTATAACATGGGCATGATTTGTTTTTGTTAACTGCAGAGGGAGCTGAAACTCTTCCATGGGACATACGTTTTAAAATAGCAATTGATGCTGCAAGAGGCCTTACTTTCTTGCACTGCTCGGAGAAAAGTGTCATATATAGAGACTTTAAGGCCTCTAACATTTTGTTGGACGGGGTAAATTAATCAAAATCCAGATTGATCTGTTCTTCTCTTTTGATTGATTATGTATATCAATATATTTCTTATATACATTCTCATTTTCATTCCTGTAAAGTTGCTTATATTACATATATAATATTCTCATCAAATTTCGTTAATTTTGCAGGAGTACAATGCTAAACTTTCAGACTTTGGGTTGGCAAAGTTGGGTCCTATCGATGGTAACTCTCACTTAACAACCAGCGTTATGGGCACATATGGCTATGCAGCTCCTGAGTATGTTGCAACAGGTAAATACATTAATTCTACTAATTTTCTCCTTAATTTTGTTTAAAATTACTCATTTTCGTCCGCACATTTTAATGTAAATAGTTATTGAATAGTTCAAAAATAACTCAACAAACGGTGTAGTTTTTTTTTAAATATATATATATATATATAATGTTAGTATACATATTTTTACATTAACTTTATGAGTCGATGGACACCGAGTAAGCCAAAATTAATTGACAGGTCATTTGTACGTCAAGAGTGATGTATACGGTTTCGGCGTAGTTTTGCTGGAAATGTTAACCGGCCTTCGAGCGCTTGATATCAATCGTCCGTCTAATGAGCACAATTTGGTGGATTACGCCAAGCCATCTCTTTCTAACAAAACAAGGCTCAAGAAACTAATGGATCCGCGACTAGAGGGCCAATACCCTTTCAATGCTGCTTTCAAATCTGCTGAGCTCATAATAAAATGTCTAGAATCTGACCCTAAAAATCGCCCCTCCATGGAAGAAGTGCTGGCAACTTTAGAAAAGATCAATGCCATCGAGGAAAAACCACCGAAGAATAAGGTTAAAGATAAAGCCACGAATCATAACATTAAGCAGCGCCAAGAACAATCTTGTTCCTATCAGCAGAAAAAACGCAGCCATCATCGGCCTCCGCTTCGTTCTAGGTACGGTGACGGTGGAATTAGAGCTCGACCTTAAAATTACTAGGTCATTTTGTTAAGAACGTACGTGCACTACATGGGATAATTTTATAATTTGGCTCGTACAATTTCCCACTTCTTTCGTAATTTTATAATTTTACTGGGCTGAACCCAGTTAATATTTTACAAAAATTCTGTTTGTAATTATTGTTCCCGAATTGTAGCAAAGCTGAATTTTCTAACTGAAGTCAACAAGCGGCTGAATTGGTTAGGACTCAGGAGTTCACATTTGCCTACAATATGTTGCTGGATCTACTAAGTACACTTCAAATAAGACATTACTGAAATTGGACTGACTTTCTGAAATAAGTGAGCCTAAAATTAGCATTAGGACCTTTAGGCCAAGTTATTTTCAGACTTCAAAAAATCTTGGACTGGACCAAAGTTTAACCCAAGAAGCGTGCAACAAATAGATGACCTGGGACTTTTTCTATGAGAATATGCTTAATCATATCATTCAGGCGACCCACCATACATATTCACATTTGCAGAATGCTCAAAATCCAATTATCCCAATAATCAGTCGAATATTCAAAGATACTAAACAGATGATGATGCCGATGATAAACAGTTGAATGAGATGGGAGAGATGGACCATTGTCTATATTGTCTCTCTGTCGAAATTATTCGAAATTGTTGTTTTCTGTAATGTAGTAATGGCCACATCCGTAAGTCATCCCTCTTCAGTAAGGTAGTTAAGAAAGTCTGTCGTAAACTGGCATTTTTCTTGATTCAGAAATACGTAAAGATCGATCGTCAATTGTTGCATTGTTTGTTTCCACTTACTTCAGTTTACATGAAGGAGACAGTCATGGTCTATTAAATGCATTGTCGTACTCGTATGGTTGGCTGTGTCATCGTATTTCTTGTCACTCGTTGGTAATTAATTTAACTCGTCCCACTACCGTTTATTATTTTGCCAACCCTAATAGTTTTCTTGACCGAAAAATACTAAGTGTCATGGGCTGCCGTTTAATATTGACTTAAAAAATTAGTTTGAAAAATAATATTATTTATTTATTTATATATATATTTAAAATTAACTTAATTTACATTGATTCAAAAAATTTAATTTGTAAAGTAATATTGTTTATTATTTTATATATTAAAAATTTATTTAATTTCTATTTCAATGTGCTCATTTCTATTATTCTCGAGGGATCTATATCGCATATGATAATTTTTGATAATTTTGAAAGCTTATATATAAATAAAAATTTAAATTTATTTTAATATCATTTGTTATGGACCGGACACTTAATATTGACTTAAAAAATTAATCTATTAAATAATACTACTTATCCGTTTATGTATATTTAATATCTACTTAATTTTTATTTGACGCGGGGACATCACACTAGTCACTCTTACGCTTCCTTCTATAAAACAGTTTTTGAGAGGTTATTGTTGGCTCTATAGTGTCAATCTTTCTATAGGGAAGAATTAGCTTAATCTTTTAATTATAATAGAATTGTGGAGGAATTACTTTAGGCATGCACTTGACACCAGTGCAAAAATCACTAGAGGATTGGGCCTGATGAGATTCTGTTAAACCAGAAATTTCACGACTGCTGCTTCACTTTAAGCCGTCTAATTAATATAAACACCATGCTAAATTCCCACTTATTCTACACGTGAAAGCTCAAATTGCCTGTTAAAATACGGTAAATTTGATTCCAAAAATCTGCAGTTTTAGAAATATGATTTTATGAGTAGAGGGTGCTAATCGATTTGACAACTGTGATGCTTACTCAAGTTAAATAATCGAATTCACGTGTTGCAATTTATAAATATATGTTGTAGGTGTGTACACTGAAAAAAAAAAAAAAACATGATTTCACATGCTTCACGCTCTTTGAAAAATCTCCATTGCTGGCCAATAGCTTTGAAAAAAGAGCACTGCCCTTTTAGAAATGCCTACGGAGTTTACAAGAATTTTATTGATGTGAACCCATTTGAGATTGGTGAGTAAACACATGGGCACGAGCGTGAATAGGAATCAACGGGCAACAGGAGGCGCATTTCATACTAATCATGATAATATGATTAACAATCGATGGTTTTGTTTAAACTTCTTAGAATGAGAGATGGATCTTTTTCTTGTCCATAGATTTAGCACTTCCCCTAGCGAACTCGAGCATTAAAATTTGAGGCCATGAGTTGGTAATTCTAGGAAGGAATGATGAGCAAACACCCATTTAAAAATATTTGGTAATATTGAACAACACCAATCTTCATTCCCGCAAAACGTATATACCTTTAAGTCTGCTCCTGTTTTTACTTTTTAGTCTTCTAGGAAAAAAAATATTCCGTGGATCAAAAGTCCACCTTTGCTGCCCAGTTGTCTCCTTTTTCCACCGAGTCAAATGCTTAATCATAAAACATGGTGACGTTTTTCCTTGAGGGCATTTAGAATTCACACTATGCATTTTTTAATGGCAAATGATTAGGCCAACTTAAACATTTAACTTTTGGTCTGAAAAATAAACATTCGTGAAAACAAAAGTTCCTCTGCTGAACTCTTTATAGACATTTCACGATTAAGTCTTTCTAGTTTCTTCCTAAACGGCAAAGCTAAAAAGATTCGAAGCTCGAGATGTGGGGGTCCTTATCTCACATAAGCTTTTCAGAAGCACAAGATCCTAGTCCCTGTCCTTGGATCTATATAGAAACTGCATTTTCGCAGACTCTGCAGAACAAACCACCTGGCAAAAGCAATAAAGCTATAGCTAATAGCTCCATTTATGTACCTAAATAATTTTGAAAACTGGACCATTTATGTTAAAAATAGGGAAACCAGTTTTAGACCCTTAATAAAATTTAATATTACAAAAGTCTAAGTTTAACATACGTAACACTTTAAAATTAAGACTCACGCCCAACATATAAAATATTCTACAATCAAAGGTTCAAGCCTAAAATATTGAGCAATTTAGAACTAAAGTCTAAGCTTAAGATATGGAATATTCTAAAACTAAAGTTCAAATCTAAAATACGAAAGATTTTAAGGCTCAAACCTAAGCTTAAATTTTAAAAATATTTAAGATCGGTGAAGATATTTTAAGAGTAGTTGACTAAGAAGATAAGTATGAAAAATTATGTAATTAATAAATTTATAAAATAATTTATTTATGTGGTTTAAGTTTATTGAAATTATGTATAAATATTTTCCTTTTTTATTTGATTTTGCAAGTAAAAAAGTTAGTAATCAAGTCGTGATCAAATGTTGAGAGTTAAGAGTGTTAGAGAGTTAAAAAAGTAATAAGTTCAACAAAGAGTATGTGAGTATTGAGTTGTAAGTGAGGAATAGTAATAATGTCTAAAGTTTATATTGTAAACTTTGTATTTAGTGTATAAGATTATTACTAAAAGTGTTTCATTTGTACTCAATTGAGTTCAATAATTTAAGTCATTAATAATTTACGACGCGACCTCAGTGAAAAAAGCCCTAAAAGAATTTTTTTCTAAAATTTAGAGGCACCGTCAACACCCCATATTCTCCCCGTCGAAGATGAGCGTTTGGCCCTTCTTCAACGGACCCTCACCATTTTTGACTCTTTTGCACTCGTTTTTTTACCTGTAATTTTTCTTTCCTTCTTCTTTCTTGCAGTTTTTTTTTCTTGTTTCTTTTTTTTTTGTTGCCTGTTTTTGCTAGTCGGTGAGCACCAATTGCTCTGTCGGAGAGTTCATCAACATTCGCTAGTCTCCTTGGCTTACGCCAAACCCCTCAGCCCGTGCTAAGCATCCTCGGTTAGGCCATATCTTAAATCAATGTCGGTTATTTTTTTCAGCCATTATCTGGCTAAACCCCCTCAGCTCTACTTTTTTGGATGCCTGTGGTTCTCGTCGGCTAAACTGCCTCAGATCTGCCCTGGTCCAGCTACCACCAATATTCTAGTGGTTTCTCTGATCACCTAAGTCGACCACTAAGCTAGTCACCGTTGGATACTTAGCTTCTGCACTTGAGCTAGCTTTGCTCTCCGTAATCATGCTCCCATCTGATCCGATGTGAAGCAAACTCCAACAGTCTTTAAATCGTCTGTCACCACCGCAAAGAATGACTAGTTGTTATATTTTTTATTATTTAGTATTTTTTTGTGAGTGTATTATTGGTGAAATCAGGATAAAATGGTATAGATTTGTAATTATGGAGATGTATATGTTAAGAGTAGATTGTGTGTACCCTCATTTGGAGGTTTTAATGTATAGTTATTCTTTTGCGTGAGGTGGATATCTTTTTTAGTGAGTTTAAATTACTCTTGCATGATGTAAGATATCTATGTTTTCAAATAGGAGTAAAAAATTTATCGATAAATGGTTCCTAATTATGAAGTTTATTTTATTTTTTTTATAAGGAAAGCGCCAATTTCGAGTGGTTGTCGATAAGTCCGTATTTATATTATCTCGATAATTTATCTAATTTATAACAATGGGCTTGTAATATCTTTGATTTTATTATTGATATTAAAATTACTTTTAAAAAGTCATTAATATAATTTGTTAAATATTTTAATATATCAAAATTCCACATCATTCGTCCAATAGCAAAATAAAATTATGTATATATATAATAAATAAAAATACATGTGTCATTGTATCACTAAAAAATTAAATTATCTAGTGTTGTATTAAAGCGTTTCTCAATAATTTATGCTTAATTTTCATTTTGAAGGACCCATTTCAGGAGAGAAGAATATTTGATTGAAATGAAATGACTACCTTGTAGACATCAATCATCTTCTTCTGTTATTTAATTTATATATTTTCTTGGTGTCCCTCGCATGCTATTATGCCAACAATGTAACTTTTTTTCTTTTCTGAAAACGAAAAGAATAATAAAGCAAACGATCAAATGAAAATGGTTTATGAATTTTTACTAGGCGTGTTCAAATTTACTGGATTGCCTGCCGTTTGCTGAAACGCTCACAAACACTCGAATGCTAATTGATATCAAGATCAGACTGCTGCGGATATAGAGTTGAAATCCTGAAAATGAAGCAAGCCTTCTCCCCTCCGAAAACGAGACCCTTTATCAGGACATAGACTACCATTTATTTAGAATTTATTATCGTAATAGATTGTAGTGGCTCTTCTCTTAGACAACTTAAGCTTTTGCTTAGTGTCATATCTTTTATAAGAAGGTCCCTTTTTTTTATTTTTTAAAAAATGACCACATTAAATTGCATATGTATATCTTCTAAAAATATCTCAATGATCAATTCATATCTCACTAGATAATAAATATTTTTAGTTAGTTAAATACTCATTTGGTCAATTCAAATCCCATTAAATAAGCAATGTTGTAGTTAACTAATATTACTTTCCAATGTAAGGCCCTATTTTAAGGTGGTCCAATTAAACTAATATTTATATCTTAGGGTGAGTTTGAAATTGTCATAGCTTTTAAAATATTCGGCTTTGAAGAGAAACAGTTAGGAATTTTATAAATTATGTTTTTTAAAAATGTTGTAAGATTCAAAAATAGTTTATATATGTTTGGTAAATTATGTTATTATAATGTTGTGGGAATTGATATATATACATTATCATTAACAACAATAACAATAATTGTTATTATTATTATTATGCAAAAATAATAATTTATAATTTTATTATTATTATTAAAGAAACCATATGAGAAGTAAAATAAAATTTAATTTATGTTAAACTTTAATGATTTCATATTTTTAAACATAATTATAATTAATTAATTTCTAATCGGATAATTTTAAATTTTATTATTTATATGAAGATAAAATTGGAATAGTATTTAAATATCAAATTGATTATCAAAATTATATTTTGAAAAGCAACACTCTCATTGCTTTGTAAAATTTACTACTGGTGTCGATGATTTAAAAAGTGATCTTAAAATTATTTTGTCAAACGCCTAAATTAACTTTTAACTTTCCAAAATCACTTTTAACCTTTCACACAACAATATTAAACGAGCTCTTAATAATCAATTCAAAACATATTCTAATCAAATAATTATTTTAAATATTATCCATTTCTAAACAGACTATTTAGTTATTGTTACTTCCCAACATTAGCTCTTATGTTTTTAATTAATCATTAGAAACTCAATTCTAACTTTATAATAAACTATTTCCATTCATTCTAAAACTATTATAAATAAGAGTCTCTACTTCTTCGTATTGCACTACTCACTTTTCCTTTGTCAAGCATAATTTTATGGTCATTATAATCTCAATTCAAGTTTTATCCTTCTAATATTCTCTTAAGTTGGTTGTTTTTTAATAAATTATTTTTATTTTCGTAAAAAAATTATTATCTAATAGAATAAAGTTATTCCATTTAGAAGTTGTTGTTGCTATTATTTTCGTTTAATGTTCATTTGCTTGTGGTGTAATTTAAAAAATCTTTTTAAAAAATGTAGTGTAAATTGGTATTTTGTTATATTTAAAGTACCTATTTTAAAAATAAAAAATTGTTTAGCCTCCAAACTTCAAATTTGTCTAGGGCTCTGAATTTTCTTGAGTCTCCCCTAATAATGGATAAATAATGAACACAATTCCTTAACACATCAAAAAATATATTTATCATGATCCAGCCATGTAGCATCACTATGCATATTGTTCATCTGAGTTTTCTTTTTGGTTGTCAATATTTCCATATTTTAAACACACAAATTTAACAATATAAAAATTTTTCCTTATGCAAATAAAATTTAGATTGTATAATCTTATTTAGTTTAAATATATATATATATTTAAAGTTATACAATAATTAAATAACACTTTACAAAAATTCTTAGGTGCGTAGAATTATACAATTTCCAAATAGAAATGTCCAATTATTTATATAATTACATTTAAAAATGGAGACATTAAACTATCTATACAAAAAAAAAAGAATCAATTAACTATAAAAATAATTATTGATTTGGTGTCTTGCAGGAGGACGGCCTTCTTCCAGTACTACCAGAACTTCCAGTGCTTTTAGAGTATTGTAAGGAAGAAGACGGTGATATTTTCAAAATTCTTTTAAAGAATTAAAAGTACAAAAGTAAATTTTTAAAATTTCAAAATCCGAGAATTTTAGTCTACAATAAACAAAAACTATGAAATTGTAAAAGTTTAAATAATTTTGTACAGATATAGATATTCAGTGATGGAGCCACTTATGAAAAAAATATATATTTTTTATTAATTTGTTAAAAAATAGTAGTGTAAGCCCCTACTAAAATTTAATTTCGATCCAAAAAAAAGGAAAAAAATTAATTTAAATAAAATGATTTAGACATTGTAGAACAATTGTTAAAAAAAATTTAGAGTACGGTGATAGATGTTTCACAAATATAAATCGCATACACAACGGATAATAAATCAAAGCGTGTAGAATGTATTGTACTTAAAGATAGATTTTCACCTCTCGAGAACAATGTCCTAGTGCAATAAGGTTGTTTGGCGATTTTAACCCCATCATTTAATGGCTTTAATTTTGTATGGATATGCTCGCACAATACAAAATCTTAGAACAACATTGTTGACATCATATCTCTATATTGTGCATCATTGTGTTCTCTATTGCACTGTTGTGCTATTTTGTGTACATATGCACTATTATGCTCTTTTATACCCTCTTACACACTTTTATGCACAAAATTTATCATTCTAATATTTTTTTGGTATCAACACATATTTATAAATAACAAGTATCTTTTCATTTGGAACATAACCCTCCACATACACTTATTGGTTTAAAACCGCTAGATCAAATTTAATTTTGATAAGTGATTCTAAATAAACCATCACCATTTTCAAACCAAATGGTGTCTCTAATGACTTTATCATTTTATACTAAATAAAAAAGAATACAACCTTATAAAATGTCAAACCTTAATAATTTTAAATGAACTATCACTGTTTTTAAATTAAGAGGTGTTTCCGATGGTTATATTATTTCATATTTAGTATGAAAAAATACAATCTTATGGAGGGTCACAGTTTTTCATATTTGTTTATTTTGAAACTCTTAAAAAATATTCAACAATTTCTATCGATTTTAAAATATACAAACATATACCAGAAATTATATATATAATTCAATGTATATGAATTGATATTTATCAGGTTATGAACCAACTATTGGATAATTAATCGTATCTCACAAGAGTTTTATGAAACCAAGTTTATATGAACCAATGCCTCTTTGGCGTGAGTTAAAGGACTAGGTACCTATTGAATTCTTTTCAAGTGAGTTGTTATGTGGTTTTGGCACTTTATCGGCCATGCGCCCTGTTGCATTCATGAGTGTGCTAAAGATACATGCCTAAGCTTTCTAGGAACCAGCCCAATTTTATACTTATATATGTGAACTTTCATCAAATGTGTTATGCAGTTAAATACACCACCATATAATAACGGACTATAGGATTTATTAAAAGTATACCACTCGTCCTATCTCACTGTAGATACTACTTAGCCTTAAGAAGGAATTCATACTATATCATCGGTAGTATAGTCAAGACAACAAGTGACTTGTTCTTATCCTTATGTACCTATTTTATGGGATCTCCAATCACATAGTTAGAGTTACCATCACTCTTATTTTATACTTTATGCATAATCCACTCCCCATCGACTTAGAATCACTACCTCATTTAGTGATCTGTCAGAGAATTGACCAAATCTACTTTGACATTGTAAAATTTTGGCTCTTTAAAAAAAGAGTTATTAATCGTTTAATTGTGAATTAAAAAAATTATTTAAAGTAATAGATTATTTAATTACACATTATTAAAAGTGCTTGTATATTATTAAATGACAAAAAATACGCTTAATAAAACTTATATTCAAATTTTAAACAATTCATTTTTTTTGTTACTTAAAATAAAATTTGCAATATAATATTTAAAATATACTATTACATTTTTATAGACAATATAAAAGTGATTTGTACTAAAATTTAGTTTTATGATCATTATAAAATAATTAGAACTCTAAATATCAATAAATATAAATTATAAGAATTCAAATTTGAACATTTATAAATAGAAACAAAATAGCTTTCTTAATTTTCAAAAGTTATTCTCCAATTGTAATAAAATATCATCAAAATATTTAAAAAGTATTTTTGACATTAAAAAAGAGATAAGGATAATTTTACCATAGAAAATTGGCTTAATTGATAAGTTTGCCCTATTTATATTTAAAATACACAATTTTACCTAATTTGTTAATTTTTTTTCTATCAATTTGGACGAAAATATAGTTTTAACATATAATTGCCAATTTATTTTTGTTGTTTGTCCTCTAACTCTTGACACATGGTACAATCTTACCAATTTATTGTCTTTGAATACGTGACGCAATATCATCTATTTATTTAAATTAATATAATTAATTTTTTTTAATAAAATGACACGTGTCATAATATGATAAATTATAAATGACACATGTATTATGTAATTAGTTTATATTTTTAATAATATTTTAAAAATAAATAAAATAAAATAAAATGGAGCAATTGGCCATTGGTTTGACCAGTCGTTGCCGCCATCTCCATTGTTAGTGGCCAATGGGCCGTTGTTGACTGTTGGTAATTTGACTCCAATTTGATATTATTGGATTCAAAATTTTGTAATCTATGTAATGATGAAATTTTTTTCGTCAATGGTGCCAAAACTGTTTCATGAAAAATGATGGTGGCTGCCACCCCTTACACTAATTTTTTCTACTTTTAGCACCTCTACGATGCTCATTTGATTAAAAAAAAAATTAATCATTGCGTAGATTATGAAATTTTGAGTTTGATAATATTAATTTGAGTCAAATTACCACCAATCACTAATGCCTGCTCGGTTAGCCGGTAGCAATTGTAGTTGACTGGTGCTATCACGAAAAAGGATGTGAGTTTTGATTCCTCAACAAATCAGTGCTTGACACGTGTTTCTATTTATTGAGGAGTTAACCTTCCCTTAAAAGCCTTCACAAGTAAATCGCTACCCAACCCTGGTCGGCACAAACATCACTTATACGTACCCAAACCACATTCCTTGATTAGATTAACCATAAACTCAACCCTACCTTGACCTATATCAGAGTCTTCCTCACTTTGTACGAGTTCCATACTAATTGAAACCTCAATCGAACCCGAACAACTTATCATAGTCAGCAGCCTACGAAACTCCATGGGTCGCCTGAGGTCCTCTCTTGTCATAAGACCTCAACCAGCTTTTGAATCTCGTATGATCACAAATAGGATAAAGTTATCGTTTCCTCTCATTTATAAAGCAATCTCGAGAATCAAGCAAAATAATCGATGTGCGTCCCTATATGGCAAGTGGATATGATCTCTAGCACATGTCACTCATAAGGTAAGTGGTTTTAATCTTGGATAGTAATTGACTTGATTACGCCAACGATAAAAAAAATAATGATCCAATCCTCTAGTTGTGGATCTTGGGATTAATGTAGAATCAACTATAAAAAAAGTAGAAAGACAACAATGTAGGGTACCACTATTTTCATTGAACTTAAATCACTTTAAATTATACTTCACTTAAAAAAATACCAACTTAACCATTGAATAGTTGTCGTCGGCACCACTACCCGTGAGATCTTAACAAGTTCTTATTTATTTTACAAGAATATACTTAAGCAGTCACAAATAGCTATTTTTAACACATCCTAATCCAATAAGGTTTTTTAGTGTTTTATAAAATAAATAAATTTAAATTTTATCTTTCTAATAAACTAATTTTTTTAGTTCACATTATATCTAAATTTATGATAAAACTTAATAAATTAAAATAAAATTAAGTATTTTAAATTTAATTAAAATAATTTTATTAATTAAATTAATTTTATGAGAATAAAATTATCCTCATTTCTTTTAAAAAAAAATTAAGTGATAAAAAACCCGATCATGCACTTGATAATGCCTACTGAAAAATCAAAATCAGCCTGGAAAGGGGGGAAATAAAAAAACGAAAATGACGTACAAAAATCCAACTGGAATTTAGTTACTTTTGACTTTTTAAAAGTTTTTAAGTGGTTGTGTTGTGTGTGTGGTTGGAGGAATCTGCTTTTAGAAATAAATAGCGGATGGGGGGTGACTAGTGACGTTTTATTGGGCACGTCCTGTCCATATGGCGTGCGGCGAAGGTTTTGCATGATCGAGGCGTGGCACCGAGAGTTATAATCACGTCAAATGAGCAGTAATGATGACGATGACTGGGCCTCAGAGAATATTTAAACCAAAAAAAAAAGAAAAAAGAAAAAAGAAAAAGCCCATAACAGCGCGAGGTGAGAGGTCTGTGTGTCTTCTGTTGTTTTTCTTAAGTACTGTGGGGTGCGTCCGAGCGGAGTGAGGCTGTGAGCGCACTGACTCTTTATTGGAGTTCGTGAGGACTGTCTTAAGAATTGAAGTATTTTATTTTAATAAAATGAGTTTGGATATAGTAATTTAAATTAAATTACAATTAATTTGGAGTTAGATTTTAAAAATAAGTTGATTTTTTTACAATCGTTTAAAATATTTAATTTAAAAATAAAATTAAAAAATTTATTATGTAAAAAAAATTTATTTATTTATACAAATTAAAATTAATTACGTGTTAAATTTAGAAAAATAATTTTTTTATATTATATTTTTAAAAAATTTAATTATTATTTTAATTATATTTAATATTAAATACTTACTTTTAAATTTAAGTAATTCATTTATTAAAAAAGAAAAAAAGGAAGAGAAATAAATAAAAAAGTAAATAATTTTATTATCATTTTTAATTTTTTAATTATCATTTATTTAATTTAAATTTTTTTTCTTTTATTTTATAAATTTGTCAGAAATCTTAGTAAATACTTGATGTTTAAATTAAAATGAAGCATAATGTTTTAAATGTCAAAATTTAAAGAAATTGTTAATTTTTTGTGATTTTTAAATTTTAATCCATGTTATTAATTTTAAAATTAATAGATAAAAATTTTAAAATTCAATTAGTTTACATTTTTATATGATGTTTATAATTTTTTTTTGTATATTATCATTATATAAAATAAAAGATTATTTTTTAAATTAAATTAATACAAATAAAAAAATATTTTAATAAATAAAAAAGAGTATTAAATACCCATATAAATCTTTTATTCCAAATCAAATTTCTTATATCGAATAATATAATGTGAATATAAAAATTTTCGCATCATTAAAATATGTGATAAAATTTGTAATCCTTACCGCAACCTCCGCCATGGCCAGCATACTCCCCGTGTATAGAACGAGAATTTATTCTCTTTAGTAACTACACGAAATATTCTCTTTAGTAACTATCCTTTGTGGGCTCTGGCCCCCGCCCTTCACACTCATAATAATTAGCCCCACTCACCAGTCATTCTTTCTATTCTCCAACTATTATTATATTAATTGCCCCTTCTAATTCCCTTCAATGTCTCGTAATTAATCACTTATTTCTAACTCTAACCAACAAATGGTGTTGAGAACATTTGATTCGCGAACATGTGATTGGAATTGCCTTTCAACGAGCTGCAGCAACGAAATCGTGACAAATAGAGAATTTCACACAATTATTTGAGACTTGATTTAGTACGACCCGCTTTTATCTTGTGACGAGTGACGCAATCAAATTTTATTCGATACAATTTAACTAAAATTAAGGGTGAGTATTTTGGACCAAAACAAATATAAAAAAAAAAATCAGTTTAGTTATTATTATTATTGACTTGAGAGAGAGAATTAAATTTAAAACTTTTACTTTAATAAAAAAAGTACTGCAAATTTTTTTATCACCGAATCATTTAGGCAATAACTTTAATTATTATATATATATATTTATAAATGAAGGTGGTTTTGAGTTATTCCAATATATATAGAATTAATTTGTTCAATTTTGAGTTATTGTTAAACTGAATTAATTTATTGTAACAAATAAAGTCCACCAATAAAATTTAATAATATAGCACACCGTAATATAAATAACATTACCTATTAAATTAAAATTACATTGTTAATATAAAATTATATGGTTTTTTTAACTTAAAATTTTGAATTAAAATAATGTCATGAATTTTTTTATTTATTAATCTTTTAATGGTATAAAATCAAAAACATCAAATGTCATTTTTTATTTTAAGTTTTAATTTTTACAATATTAAAATTTGTGAAATCAATAAGTAAGAAATTAAGTCACAGTTTTAAGTTAAAAAACCCTAGCTTATAAAAATTGTTGAGAATGTCAGTATATTTTAAGAAAAATGACGTTAAATAGGGACAGTAGCTTAATTTTGGATCAAAATCTCGTGCTTAATATAAAATTTTATTGAGAATGTCAACTCATTTTAATACAAGTGATGCTAGCTAAAGAGGAGCGCGTTAACTTTGAGTCGATGACTGATAGTAATTTATTTGATTTCCATCGTTGGTCGTACAAGTAAACTCAAGCCCTTTGGATCAAAATCTCACGACTAACACAAATTTTTTCGATAATGTCAATTCATTTAAATACAAGTAAATGACGCTTAAGAGGGACATCAGGTAACTTTTGAGTTGACGTTCGAAGAGAGTTTAATTGATTTCCATAGTTAAGCCTTACAAGTAAACTCAAATTTAGTTTTATTTAGTGTTGAAAATAGAAAAAAAAAAAAAACTTTAAACAGGTTATCGATATCAAACATTACGTATTGTTGCGTGAAGGTGAAGTTATCGACTAAATATCTCAAGTTGTAAAGTCCACTGAGAATCTCTAGAAGATAGAAAATTAATTAGAAAAAAGTAAGTTCAATTAAAGTGGGCTATTGGGGATGCACGATTTGTTTATACGAAGAAATTTTAGACGGCCACTCTATAGTGGGTTGTTGAGAATCTTAATGTGGGCGGCTTTTCCCAGTTCTTACCAGCTCGAGCAAAATGACTTGAACACAACAGAGCCATTGATTGCTCATCGATCATCGCCTCATTGAAATTACTTCCATTGTCGCTATCATACTCACGGTTAGAGACGGGTCCAGTTAAGATTTTATTATTACAAAAAAGGAAAATAGTAACACTATGTTTTTGTATTGTAACTATTAAATTGTTGAACAACTACGAAACCTTAACACCCAGCTCCCACAAGAATTGCTATCAATGGATCAGTAGTTTCCATAATAGCTTAGGTCATTTTCACTCAACAACCTACTGCGCTAAATTTTTAAAGCTTTTTAAAATTTTTACTGCTGTGAATTGTGACGGGAAGGACACTTTTTGGTTTAGTGAGACTCGAGTCTCTAGTTGGTCCCATGTAACGCTTCTGAAAGTAAATTCTGTTGGGTCGGGTCAGCAGATTAGTAAATAGTCAACGGGTTCCCACGGCTGATCAGAGAATTAAGAATTCTCTGGTGGGCCCTATCCCATTCTGATGCATAGCAAATAAAATGACCACACAGTCCCCCTCCCCCCACAATAAGCATTCAAAACTATTGTGTATTTAAATATTTTATTGTTACACTCCGACGGGGATAACCCCTAAAGTTTATATAAGTTATATTTTAATAGTATTTTTTAATTTTATTGATACTATCACCTTTTTTTTAATTTAAAGTATAGAAGTATCCTAGAGTTTTATTTTTTTGATATCACATAAATAATTAAAATATTTTTAAAGAATAAAGATATTTTCATCTTTTAAATTAAGTATAATGAGTAATAATATAATTAAAATTAAAATTACCATTAAAATGTAATTTATATAAACTTTAGGGGGTAACAGTGTTAATACCTCACTCCGACATAAATAACCGAAAGCAAGGGCAATTACGTAAATAAGAGAATTTTTTTTTTTGGGCAAAGAATACGAGATACGTTTTGATGACCGTAGAAGATTCATTTAAATGCCCTTGATAATCGTGAAGTAGCGAGCCAGCACGGCCAGCGCCAAGAAGAGAGAGTGTGTGTTTTCTAACTATAAATACGCTCCTTTTTTTAACTCGTAATTGAAGTCTAACTCTCATTTGTTCAGTAACCGCAACGGCTCCACTTCTTTTACTCGCGACTCGCTAAGCCTCTAGACGCCATCTATAACTGACAATGGAGCTCTCACGGTCACGCTCGCGGAGGAGAATGATATTTCTCGCATCAATTTCATTGTTTCAGGCAAGAAGCTTCGTTGCTTTTTTTATTTATAAAATTTTGCTTCTTGCTTTTCTTCTTCTTCTTTTTGTTGTTGTTGAATATAGATTCTTGCTATCATTTTATTGAATTCATTATTATTACATCTTCAATTTTCTAATTTATGAAGTATTTTATTAGAGAAAGAGACAAAGCTCTGTAACTCCGTTATATTAATTTGTATCCTCTGTTTTCTCAGCTACCAAATGGAGCATTTGTAATTGACTTTGAGTAAATAGTCATTGGCATGACGGGATTTTTTTTTTTGGTTAAAGAAAAAGAAATGTGCTCCTAATGCAGCGAACTG
Source organism: Ailanthus altissimus (assembly GCA_946807835.1). Classification (NCBI taxonomy): domain Eukaryota; kingdom Viridiplantae; phylum Streptophyta; class Magnoliopsida; order Sapindales; family Simaroubaceae; genus Ailanthus; species Ailanthus altissimus. The sequence goes on along the minus strand of OX327691.1, from coordinate 25,606,306 downwards.
AATTCGGATAATCATCTGTATTTTAGCTTCAGCTTTGGGCATTGAAGTGAACTGATGACTCATTTGTTTGAAAGTTAGCTGAATTGCTATTATATATTTGTGCAGATTTTATTTATTCTATGTGTAGTCCGTGCAGAGAGGTACGATACGCGCTTGCTTTTGACATCCAATGCCATAACAGGGTGCGTAGATTATTCCTTTTTAATGTGAACTATATAAGCTGGCATCGTTTATTTCTGCCAGCATATATGTGAATTCACATCTTTAATTATTCATGCCTGAATCTATAATAAATATTTGACAAAGAAGATTTGAGTAATCTTTGATCTCTTTAAGAGATATTGAGGAATTGCAATGTTAAATCTTGTTTAGGGTGAAGCATGCCGAGGGATATTGTGCAATGCATGACATATGTGGAGCACGTAGCGATGGAAAAGTGCTGAACTGTCCTAATGGCTCCTCGTCTGTGAAGGTATATATTGTATATCTGTTCTAGCATAAAATTCTGCAGTGATGGTATTTATTTGATGATTCTTCAATTTATAAGACATTTTAAAAAATAAAAATTTTTTGAGTGGAATTTCGCTTAGCTAGAACCGAGTTTGCATTCTTTGTCATTTATGGCATAGTAATTTTTCTCCCCTCTTTTTTCGGTTCATCATGATTCATGGTCTTGTTATTGGAATGACTTCTGTTTTATAAATGTAGTCGGAAAAAATCTGCCTCGGGTCATATGAGCTTGAAGTTTCAAATTGCTTCTCTCAATTTTAATAATCTGATGATTACATCTTATTGTGTTTCCCCAGCCAGATGACTTGCTTTCATCAAAGATTCAAAGTTTATGCCCAACAATTACTGGCAATGTTTGTTGTACAGAAGCCCAGTTTGACAATTTGCGGACACAAGTTCAGCAAGTAAGAATTTTACTGAACTTATCTTGATAGTCTATCCTATGAATTCGGGTGCTATTTTTTTTTTCTTGTTTCCCCCTTTCTTGAGGGAGCCCTGTACTTTTGTCTATGCAGTAAATGCCATAATATCTTTAAGATGGAATGGTTCCTTTGTTGTTTCCTTTGCATGGAAATGGTTATGAACACCTTATAATCATGTGCGCATGCCTTGAGGAAGTGCGCTTGGTTTATGTTTGTCCAATACTTAGCCACTCAAAATTTATCAATTGTATAGTTCTTATATATGTATTTATTTGCAGGTTATTCCATTTCTTGTAGGCTGTCCAGCATGCTTGAGAAATTTTTTAAATCTTTTCTGTGAGCTTTCCTGCTCTCCAAATCAGAGTTTATTTATCAATGTGACTTCCGTTTCCAAGGTCAGGAATCCTATCTATTATTATACTGTTTCATTTCAAGAGAGCTCTATGCAATTCCATATCATTAGCTCTCCCCTCTGAATATTAGCAAGCAATCTAGTTAATTAGTTAATATTTTAAAAATGAAGAGTATTACCTCTGCTATTCAATTAGCAAAAGCTATTTTGTACTTGATTTGGATTGTTCTACTTGGACATGAATTGTGACATTTAAGCACATGCAGTCTTGTGTTCTTACCAGAACTTTCCCTTCAATCCTGTTGTTCAATCCACTTCTGCCCAATCCAAAGAAGGAAAAAGCTCAATTTGTTGAATTCAAATATGAACTGCTGAGGCAAACATGCTCTTTTAAATTCTGGCTTTCATCACATTCCCTTTGGAGACAGACATACCTTGAAGCACTAGTAATTTATTTGGGAATCTTATTCTCTTTGCAGGTCAATAATAATTTGACAGTGGATGAGATTGATTATTATATAACTGACACTTTCGGTAAAGGGCTGTATGAATCTTGCAAGGAAGTAAAGTTTGGTACCATGAATACTCGAGCTCTAGATTTTATTGGTGCGGGGGCTCAAAACTTCAAAGGTAAATTGATGCTTTCATGATTATATATAGGATTGCTATCTCTCTGTCTCTCCTCTCTCTTATGCTATCTTTGGAGGTGTTAAGGACATATCTGTAATTATTAGCTTTTCCAAAAAAATTATTCACAAGATGTCTCAGAAGAGTAATTGAAAATGATGATGTTAAATACCTGGAAATGCTTCTATCTGCTAAATTCCATGGTTTCTTTGTTGCCAAATGAAGGTTGGTTGGGTAGGTATGGGAAAAGTAAAATGTGATTTTGTAGCCAGCTATATTCCGGAATCTCAAAGGGGCTGAAAAGTAAATGTTAGAAGCATTGGCTTGAGCTGCTGCTACTCAGAAAACGGTAAAATTTTGGATTTAGGTTTGGTTGTGGGAGAAGAATTATGTGCACTCGGTGGGGAAATAGATGCATCAGTCCTATATTTTCAAAGTCTTCATAAGTGGGAGTTGAGGAGTGCACTGGTGGTTGCTAAAAAATGTCAGCTCTGCTTTGCCAATCCGTTTTTCTTATTTCTTATGATTTCATTTAAGTTTTTATGTTTGAATGATTGCTTTTGGCAGATTGGTTTGCTTTTATTGGTAGGCAAGCTGCTCCCAATATGCCTGGTTCACCATATGCAATGAAGTTTTGGCCAAGTGCTCCAGAGTCATCTGGAATGAAACCTATGAACGTATCTACTTATTCGTGTGCTGATGTTTCACTGGGTTGTTCTTGTGGTGACTGTCCTTCATCTCCTGTTTGCTCAAGTACAGCAACTCCTCCCCATAAAAGGGGCTCTTGTTCAGTTAGAATTGGATCCCTTAATGTGAGAGCAAACCTATCATTTTTTTCAGATATGGCTGTTGCATTCAGTTTCTTGTTTGACTAGATCCAATTGCTTTTAGCACATTAAATTGCATTTAGACTTTTTAAGTATTGTAAGTTCAGTACATATTTTCTTATTTGGTTTTACTGGTTGATGCCTGCAGGTCAAATGTGTTGATTTTGCTTTAGCAATTCTGTATATAATGCTGGTTTCTGTGTTTTTTGGGTGGGGTTTGTTTCATCATAAAAGAGAAAGAAACAGATCCTTTAGAATGAAGCCACTGGTAAATGCAAAGGATGGTAGTGAACTCCATTCTGTTGAAAGGCAGAAAGATGAGAATCTCCCCATGCAGGTGCAGGTGCAGGTGCATGCCAATTTTTACCCAGTATAAAATATTATGATCTTTAGTTTCTCTTTTGATGCATAATATTGTATATTCACTGCCTTATATTTCTGAAATATAAATTATGAGCTATGAATGGCAGTTTTTTTTTCCTTTTTTTGCCTTACATCTTAAAAATGTATATACTCTGCATCATTTCAACAGCAAATCCTACTGTTTTTTTTTTTTTTTGGTTTTTGATTTTGAATAATTTAGGATATTGTTATTTCTACATATACTGAAGGACCAACTCATTTTTGGATTAAACTTCTATAATAATCCCTTCTTCTGTTTTAAACTCCTCTCTTTGTTGTGTAACTGTCAGCGGGAAACTCACATTGTAAATTTTCTTTTGCTGGGTTTTTGTATCAGATGCTTGAAGATACTGCTCAAACTAGAAACAGAATTCAACTTTCAATTGTGCAAGGATACATGTCAAATTTTTACAGGTCAATGTCTATTCCATTAATGCTTAAGTATCTTCTCAAGCAGAATGATTTTTGACTTTGTTGAAACATATTTATGTTCAGGAAATATGGAACATGGGTTGCTAGAAATCCAATCTTCGTATTGAGTTTGTCAATGGCTTTGATTCTTCTACTTTGTTTAGGTCTAATCCGTTTTGAGGTGGAAACAAGGCCTGAGAAGGTATTGTTTGGCACAAAACAGCTTTTTGCATCTTATTTGAATCGTACTTCACTTTTTGCTTATTATTGTTTTATTTGTTTCCCTGATTCTGGTGCCTTTGCCATTGTCAATTCTGCTTCAATATGCTGCTGATCTGTGGTTTATATGTGATTGTATACCTATTGGTCAATGCACTTTTGGCATGTTTTGGCAGATATACTTTTTTAATTTTGATAGGAGTGAGCTCAAAGATGATATATTCTTGACTTTATCAGAATCAGTTCAGTTTCAGTAGAAAATTTCTGGAAGTAACAACTGGTCATGGTAGTGCAGAACTCGCAGTTTGGGAACTGAGGGGGGAGGATTAAAATCTTGCAAGGATAATTCCATGTTGTACCATTCAATAGAAAGTTTTAAAGCCAAGTGCATTGATCTCTTTCTTACTGTGACACATAGATTTTGTTATGGATACATAGTTCCTCAGACAGTCATTTCACCTGATATTGGTTTCCTCATAATCATAAGTTGGTACTATGTACACCCATTGATGCAGTTTGTGGTGACGAAGTCTTAAATTGATATACTCAATGAATATATGTGGAAGGAAGTGGAGAAACTTCGATAAACTAGAAATGATCAATTAGACCCTAATGAGTTTGGGGAAATGTCTGGAAAAAGAAAACATACACATTTCTTATTTGGGTAGATGTAGTGAATGTATGTGGAAAGAAAAGGACAGCAATAAAGCATAAAATGTTTTCAGTAGACAGTAATATGCATTTGGGAAATATGACCGAAAGAAGAACATAGATGCATATAAAGGATCTTAATGTCCTTCAAATTCATTAAACGACTATCATTGTGTTATGTTACAATATTTATCCCTGGCCAGTAAATACTTTTTATGATCAATTTACCATATTTTTAACATTTCTTTCCTTTTTCCTGAATTCTATCAACTTTTGATACTTGTACTGTTTCAGCTTTGGGTAGGGCCTGGGAGTAAAGCTGCTGAGGAGAAACAATTTTTCGATAGCCACCTCGCTCCTTTCTACAGAATTGAAGAGGTTTCAGTTTCCTTTTTTATCTTCTTGATTACTCTTTTGTCTCCCCATCCAGTTTCCTTTTTATACCCCTATTTCTGGGCAGGCAATGGTGGTCAATTTTGAAACTAATGGGGCATAAGATGATGGTTTGGCCTCAAGTAAAAATCCCTTCTCATAATATTACTGAAACAAATAACCTGCTAAATGCAGCTTAGAATTCTTCTTGATCATTATTCACTTCTTCTCTGGGGAAAAAGACTACTGTATAATTCGGCTTGCTTTTTTTTATATGCTTGTGGGAGCATGCATATTGTGTCTAATTCAGAATAAACTTTTGTACCTTTGTCATAAAATTACTTTATTGTTCTTATTTTTTTTATTAAGTTTATTTATAGTCAATGATGTAACAGCCATTGCTGAAACTGGTGATGTCTGAATTCCAGATGGTTTAGACCAAGACAAGACTTTATTATTGCATGATTCACAGAATTAGTCAAAAGTTAGAGAGAAACTAATCGAACTTGTATTTTCCAGCTAATATTGGCGACAATTCCAGATACTACACATGGGAAACCACCAAGTATAGTGACAGAGAGCAACATTAAGTTACTTTTCGAAATACAAAAGAAGGTATAAGTTTGATGACACTAGTCATAATTAACTGCATCAAGTTGGTTTACATGTGACACACTAATTTATTAAGTTAAAGTTTGTATAACTTTTTCAAACCCCTCAAGTGACCTAAAATCATTCAATTCAATACTCGATCTCAATCTTAACAGATAGATGGACTTCGCACAAATTATTCTGGCTCAATGATATCTCTTACTGACATTTGCATGAAGCCACTGGGCCAGGATTGTGCCACACAAAGTGTTCTGCAGGTACTGTTTTTCACTGAAACAACTCTCAAAATAATGGGTTGAGCTCCTAACAATTAAATTATTGGGACTAACGGGCATATTTCTTCTTTTTTTCAATTTCCTTTATGATAGTATTTCAAAATGGATCCTAAAAATTTTGATGATTATGGAGGAGTTGAACATGTGAACTATTGTTTTCAGGTACACATCAGTAATCTCCACTTCCATGTTCAAAGTGCAAGAGCATGTCTCTTTCGTTTATAAGTTAACCTGTTGGATCCTTTAACTGTTTATGTTCGTTCTAGAATAAGCTTTAGAGGATACATTATACATATGAAATATAATACTTATATGAGTTAAGCAGGATCGGTGAAGCATTTTGTTCATGGTTGGGGATGTTAAAAGTGTTGAACCCTGGAAAAGCATATTTATGACTTTGAACCTGGTATAGCTATAGGCATGAATTTGTGTACTGGCACATATCCCAATCTGGCTGCCGTTTCTAATATCTAGATTTCTTTTTACACTTACATATCTTATTCATGGCACTTATTATATTTATTTTCTTAGAATCAAATGCCACTTTGATCTGAAAATATGACAATACCTAATGGAAATGCAGTTGATACTAAGGATAATGTAAAGCTTTCAACTGATAGAGCTATTTACATTTTGATAAGCATATGCTTATAAAAGCTGTAGAAATTTTAAATACAAGTCAATTGAAGAATTTTATCGAATATTTTCCTTTCTGGTTAGAATAATATAATTTATCTGCTTTGATGATAAGTTTCATATATACATATGATTGAAGGCATCTGTGTTATATTTACTTCCTGTGTTCGTGTTTTCTAAGTTTAATGGCAGAATTTTAGAAATTTGTTGCCTTCTAATTTTCCTTTTAGATCTCTTTTTTTGCAATTATTGGTGTTAGTTTCCACAAATTGGCCTATTGACTGTGCTACATGTTTTTTTAGCATTATACCTCTGCAGACTCGTGCATGAGTGCTTTCAAAGCTCCACTAGATCCAAGCACCTCATTAGGAGGTTTCTCCGGGAACAATTATTCTGAGGTAATTTTTCACCCCTTCTAATTTCAGATGCAGTTGGATCGTTTGGATATTTATCATATAATTATATTCCAAGACAGGCATCTGCATTTGTTGTAACCTATCCAGTAAACAATGCGATAGATAGAGAAGGGAATGAAACTAAAAAGGCAGTGGCTTGGGAGAAGGCTTTTATTCAGTTAGCAAAGGTTCGTAACCAGGTCTTGGTACTGATTGCTATTGTTTTGTAGTGGTTCTTGTAGCTTACCAAATAGTTGACCTAGTGTCAACCTTGTAATTTGCTTCAGCCTTAGGAGGAAGGTGCACCTTGCATGCGTAAATGTTTTTCTTCTCCACATAATTTCTTATGTTGTTTTTCCATATTTCTTAATAAGTTTGTTGGTTGTTAATTTTTTTACACTGCTGTCTAAACATTGATTTCTTTTACCTTCTATTTCCATTATAGGATGAGTTGTTGCCAATGGTTCAGTCCAAAAATTTAACACTCGCTTTTTCATCAGAGGGCTCCATTGAGGAAGAACTGAAAAGAGAAAGTACTGCAGATGCCATAACTATACTGGTGAATATTCATTTCTTACTTTTGGACTACATCAAAAGTTCAGTTTGCATTTTAGATATCTAATCTAAAATTTTCTACAACATGGTTCTTGATATTATAGCTTTGGATTATGTGGAACAAAGATAAATGATTCTTGTGGTGGAAAAACTGATTTTAGGATTGAAACTTGCTTGACTTGGGTATTAAGATTTGTAAAGCTATTTTTGATCATCTTTTTAAGTATGTGACTTTTCTTGTAATTCGAACGGTCACATAACTCAACTCATCTAAGCCTCAGACTCAAATTATTTGGGGTCAGATGACTTAAACCCGATTTCTGTACTTCAGAGCCCTGTTGACACATTTTATTATGACTGATTTTTCTTCCTTATTTCATTGTAGATAAGCTATTTAGTAATGTTTGGCTACATATCCCTTACTTTGGGTGATACACCTCGCTTATCTTCCTTCTACATTTCTTCTAAGGTATCATTTGATTGATTATTTTTCCTTAGAAACACATTAGAAAATTCGCCTTATTTTTCTCCAAATTATCGGATTGTGATTTGTTGGATTACAGGTATTGCTTGGTCTTTTTGGGGTTGTTCTTGTCATGCTCTCTGTTCTTGGATCAGTCGGTTTTTTCAGTGCAATTGGAGTAAAATCAACACTAATCATCATGGAAGTTATTCCTTTTCTTGTTTTAGCGGTAAGTTCCATCCTTATGTCCTTTCAGATTTCTTGGTGATGCTAGATTGCAACATTTTACATATGAGTTTGCATTTGTTGTAATATGCCAAATATAGAAGGTGCATCATGAAATATAATTTTTTCAATCTGCAGATTCTAGGAAATATTGACACTTTGATTGCAAGAGCGAGACATTTTTGAATCTTAAGTCTCCCTTGTTACCTTGTAGCTACAACTGTTATCTGTTATATATATTATTTAAATCCGTTCGCATTTTGGTTATCAACCATTTTTTGTTGTTGTTCTTGTTGTTATTATTTTTATTTTTATTTTTTCTTGAAATAATTCTGTCTTTAAGTTTCGTTGTAGCTTATAATTTTGAACTTTTGTCATAACAGGTTGGGGTGGATAATATGTGCATATTGGTACATGCTGTTAAGAGGCAACAGCTAGAGTTGCCTTTAGAAAGAAGAGTAAGTAATGCACTCGTGGAAGTTGGACCATCCATAACACTTGCTAGTCTATCTGAGGTTTTAGCATTTGCAGTTGGAAGTTTTATTCCTATGCCAGCCTGCCGTGTTTTCTCCATGTTCGCTGGTAAGATTTTTTTCATTCATTTCAATTGATAAATCAATGATATCTTGTGTCATGCACATTGTTTAACTTCAATTTGTTTACTCTTTTGCAGCACTGGCTGTTCTGTTGGACTTCCTTCTGCAAATTACTGCTTTTGTTGCTTTAATAGTTTTTGACTTTTTGCGAGCTGAGGATAAGAGAGTTGATTGCATTCCATGTTTAAAATTATCTTCTTCTTATGCTGACTCTGACAAAGGTATTACTAAGAGTTGCTTAATTCATGTTCACTTCATGTATTCTCTGACTTGGTTTCATATTTTTAATTCTCACTTCAATTTTTCAATCTCTGATTTTAAATTTAAAATCATCTCTGACTAAACATGTTGTGGAAGTTTAGGCATTGGTCAGGGAAAACCAGGATTATTGGCTCGATATATGAAGGTATTAACTTGGCCCACGTTTGAATTTCCCTGGCAAGTCATATTTCCTTGCATAGTACTTCAACTATATTGTGTAGCATATACATTCTTGTTTAGATTTCATAATGTGCTATCAGAGTTTTTAGTACTAATGTTATTCAATGAATAAAAAATGCTTGGCCCTCATCAGATCAACATATATGATTAATGTAATAGTTCCAAATGTTGACAAACTTGTGGTATGAAAAATAGATTCCTATGGAATCTTCTATGGTATTGAATTAGTGTAAATTTTCATGTGACAAATTCTTCTACTGAACATGGGTAGATGTGCCGAAAAAGAGTAGATCCCTTTATGCTCAGGTTACATGTGACAAGTGGTTATGTGAGTTTGGGTACTGCAGTTTTTCAACTGATTGTTATCTTAATGATGAATTTCTTGTTATATAATGGAGATGAAACATAAATGCTAAACATTGTGCAAACATAGATCACCCCTCTTTCTGCAGAAAGAAGGAAAAAGAAAAAAGAAATGTGGGACTACCCCTATAGTTTCCCCTCGCACACCCAAATAATTAAATAGAAAGAACGAAAAACATGTCTAATTGATCTTAATTGCTGGCTAAGATTAGACATTGGACATTTATGTTACTGGTGTTTGAATTATCAATATCTACATGTTCCTCTTATTGTTTTTTTCTTGTTATTTATACAAAAAGTTTGTTCATCAAAATCTTTTTGCTAATTTTGGGCTCACTTATTTGAATTTATTTTTTGTCTGCACTATATTAATGTTCTTGTTTACCATTATTTTTAGTTAACTTGAGTTTCTTTTTGCAATTTTAGGAGGTCCATGCACGCATTCTGAGTCTTTGGGGAGTGAAAATTGCAGTCATTTCTACATTTTCTGGATTCGCTTTGGCTAGCATTGTGAGTTGCTTTACATTTGTTTCTATTTTCCAAAATTCTATGAGATCTACAGTTCCCCTTATTGGTTTCTAAAGTGTTAAATCAGTTTCTCATATTTCTAAAACTCAGGCATTATCCACCCGGATCGAACCTGGTTTGGAGCAAAAGATTGTTCTTCCCCGAGACTCGTATCTTCAGGTTTAACTTTCTGATGCCTCTTTCACTTTTGAGTGAGCTTGTATAATTGTTCAAGAAGTTTAGTGCAGGAACTCTCTTCCTGTTTGCTGCAGGGATATTTCAATAATGTTTCAGAGCATCTCAGAATTGGACCACCACTATATTTTGTTGTGAAGAACTATAACTATAGGTATTCCTGTGTAATTTCTTTTTCCCTTTTGTATGCAGTTTGATATTATTAATATTATAGCTATTCCACTGCTTTCAAAAGCGAGTCAGCACCAATTTTATTTTTCCACTTGCTTGCATTTGTGCTTGGTTTTGATGGGCTTTTACATCAATTTTACTTTTCATGCTAATGTTTCTCTACTCAGCTCAGAATCGAGGCACACAAATCAGCTGTGCTCCATCAGCCAATGTGATTCAAACTCTCTTTTGAATGAGGTAAAACTTTCTTCTTGTTCATTTGATATTCAGATAAAATTCTAGTGTTTGGAGACCCTTTCTTTATTTGGGTTAGTTCTTTTTTTTTTTTTTTTTTTTCTTTATAGTGTTTAGCCAGTATTATTATATAGTGATGATTGCCACTGTTTATGTTCTTTTTTTTAAATTTTTTTTATTACAGTGTTTAGCCAGTTTTATTATTGTTGTCTGTAAAACCATAGTTATGCAGAATTTGTATTAGTGATGGTGGATTGCACTAACATTCATGACATAGAATTTGTATGGACGAGATGCTCGATTCCTTGTTTTTGTTGACACAAGTAATTTGGGACTAAAACAATTTTTAATAATTCCTCCTAATCTCTCACTCTTAAGTTTTAAGATTCATGCTTTATTTCATGTGTCTTCCTCTGAGCATGAAACATATGAAGAGTGTGATTTATTCATGATTTTGAATTGCTGGCCTGTCGGCAGTTGCTTCTGCATTCAGTCAAGTTTGCGGTTTCTACTTCTTGCTTTCAGTTATTTCAGCAGTCTCGTTCTCTTTGATACAAATGTTTTATCTTCACACTAGATTGCGAGAGAATCTTTGATACCAGAATCAAGCTACATTGCTAAGCCAGCTGCTTCATGGCTTGATGATTTTCTTGTATGGATATCTCCGGAAGCTTTTGGTTGCTGTCGAAAGTTCACAAATGGGACTTATTGTCCACCTGACGACCAGGTCATAATTCCATCTTTTTGAAGCTTGTTTGATTTATTTTATTGAGGAAAGTTCTGCCTAGTTATTTTGCTTTCATAATTGTAAGGGTCTTTTGCCAGAATTATGTGACATTTTTATTTTTTTTATAAGCTACATGCTAATTGTTTCTTTGTTGCAAGATTTACAAATGACATAGCTATCCCCAGGCTGTTTATCATGTTACTCACTGTTTCATACTAAATTCCTTGATGTTGTTTCTGGTTTTGGGAAGAATGTGACATGTGCAAAGGTGCTGCAATTTCTTTAAATAATAATTGGTAAAAGGGTTATTTAGTAGCTTAGGTCAAAATTTATATTTTAAAGTATGTGCCTAATTTTTTTCACTTCAGCATGGTGATGCTAATGGCATTGTAAGTCTTTCAGTCTCCCTTTGTTGAAAATTAGCGCAACTGTGTAATCATGGTGAACTGTAGGCATGCAATATTATAAAGCCTTATCTTTGCATTCTGGACATCTTACTTTGGCGTGCATCGATATTGTCTTATATTTATAATGCAATACTAACTCAAATATCTTTCTTCCAGCCTCCTTGCTGTCCTGCTGGTCAAAGTTCTTGTGGCCTGTCTGGACTATGCAAAGACTGTACAACGGTAATCTATGCACTATATGTTGGTGAAATACTTCTAAGTGAATTGCTCTTTAATTGCTTCTCAGGGCAACGGGTTTCTCATTTTAAAATTAGTGTTTTAATTATTGAAAATATTTGAAATTCTTCAGTGCTTCCACCACTCAGATTTGGTCAATGATCGTCCATCTACTATACAATTCAAGGAAAAACTTCCATGGTTCCTGAATGCTCTGCCTTCAGCCGATTGTGCTAAGGGTGGCCATGGTGCATACACTACCAGTGTGCAATTGGAAGGTTTGTAGGACTGTATTTGTTCTTTCTTGATTACTTACAATTCAGATGACAAGTCGGACGCTTAGCTTTCACAGTCTAATATATGCATGTGTCTGTTGTTTACACATACCTTTTGTCAGATTATTTCATAAATTCTGCCCCATCAGGTTATGAAAGTGGCATTATCCAAGCTTCTTCCTTCCGTACATATCATACTCCAGTCAACAAGCAGGTGGGACAAGATTCTTCTATTTAATAAAATTGAGTGCGTGCATGTGTTTATCTTTTGTTGATATCTTGCACTATACGGAGACCGGCCTTTAATTCAACTTTATATTCATTTCAGGTTGATTATGTTAATTCCATGAGGGCTGCTCGAGAATTTAGTTCAAGAGTTTCTGATTCTTTGAAGGTAATAAATCATTTGGCTACTTCCATTTGAAAGTTACTAGAAATAGAATTTTTCTGGCTAGTATGCACGCAGTTGTCTTCTCTTGTTCACTTGTTGGGCGGTAGATGTATGTTGCTTCTAGCTCAAAGTTCTTGTCATGCTAATGACAGTAAATTAGAGTTTTGATGAATCTCATAGACCCTCCCAAAACTATTTTTAGATGATCAGAGAAGCCCTTTGTTGTACTACAATACCTGGTTTCAGACTAGGCTGCTTACTAGTACTATTGCCTCTATAAATCTAATTTTCTTTTATGGTGCAGATGGAGATCTTTCCATATTCTGTATTTTATATGTTTTTCGAGCAATACCTTGATATTTGGAGGACTGCACTGATCAACCTTGCTATAGCTATTGGTTAGTACCTTGAGGACTCTTATACTCTGAAACTAACATTTGATGCTTTTGCTAAGACTATTAATCAGGGATGTCCTATAGTTTTATTGTTCTTTTCTTTTGAGTTTGGATTTAAGATGTTCTCTTCTGAAAGTTATGATATGTCGGTGGAGAGGATGTTAAAGATTGCCTATATTGCACAAAATAATGCTTTAACTACTCCAATATTTCTCTGTGGTTTTGTCATACCATTTTACAAGGAGAATTTGAGGTTATACATCATTCTTTCCATAAAGCTTCTTATAGATATAACAGTTAATTTCAGGCTTTGCAATAACAAACTGGATAGCTTGAATATGAAAATCATCAAATATGTGCTTTTGAAAACACAACCTTATTATTAGCATATGGTTTTATCTATATCTGTGATTCATGGGCCATCATGGGCCCGACACTGAAAAAAACACTCCTTTTTCCTTAATGTGATAATATCCCGTTATTATTTATTTTTGTTCGATTTTCCTTTCATAGGTAACTTTCATTGCATGTGTATCAACTCCTATGTTAACCTGGAGTTATTTCCACTGGTCAAAAACATTGACTTGATATCTTTAATTATTTTACCAGGTGCAGTATTTGTTGTTTGTTTAGTTATCACGTGCAGGTCAGTATTCTAATTTTAGTCTTTAATTTAATTAGTAGGGTTCTATACGTCTTTTCTTGAAAATGAACTACTGTTGACTTTGTTTCTTCCTTGTTTCTTAATGTAGTTTCTGGAGTTCTGCAATCATATTGCTGGTTTTGACAATGATTGTAGTGGATCTCATGGTACTTTTGTGAAACTTTCATTTCAAGTGGCAGTGATATCCATACTGCATATACTGTTTGGTGTCTTCTTACGATGTAGGATTCTACAGGGTGTGATGGCAATTCTGAAGATCCAACTGAATGCAGTCTCTGTTGTTAATCTTGTTTTGGCCGTTGGCATCGCTGTTGAGTTCTGTGTGCATATAACACATGCTTTCTCTGTCAGTATTCTTCTGATTTCCATTTCATCTCCTTAGTTTTACGTTTTCCTTCTTTATACAGAATAAAGCATTACCTATAATGGTTTCCACTTTATGAATTGTCATTCCTGTATATTCCAAATCAATAATATAGAGTCCATCCTTTTTCTTGTACAATAATAATTATAATAAAGACTTGATTGGAATGCGGTCATTATCCCAATTTTTTTAGTTGAAAGGGTAGATTGGTCTTCTCTCTCTCTCTCTCAACACACATACACACACATCCAATGGTTTTTATTTGAAATGATTGAGTATGGCATTGCTATTTGGATGCCAGGATGAATTAAAAATGAAAATCCATGTGCATCTCGAATGAAATTTTACCCCCCCTTCATTTTAATACTTTCTCATTTTATTGTCTTCGCTATGCCGTTCTTAAAGCATTTCTTTCACAGGTAAGTAGCGGAGATAAAAACCAACGCATGAAAGAGGCTCTTGGTACGATGGGGGCTTCTGTCTTCAGGTCCTTATTCCTCTCTTTCTTAGAGAGCTTATATATATAGACTCTGAAGATGATCCTTAATAGCCCTCTTCAATGCTCTATAATACTCTTTGATCCAGCACATAAACCTGTGACTTTGGTATTTGTTAGTCTGTCCATGCATTTTTTACGGAGACAATCCATAGTATTTTAGAATCCTCTGTAAATCGGATGCAAAAAAATGCATACTAATTTAGCTTAACTGTCAATCATATATCTCTAGACTTCTCTTGCAGTAACAAAATCTACTCTTTATCTACTTTCACAGTGGAATCACACTAACCAAGCTAGTTGGGGTTATTGTTCTTTGCTTCTCAAGGACCGAAGTTTTTGTGGTATCTCTTCCCACACTTAGTTATCAATTACAGTAGCCAATATTTCTCCAGCCACTTGGCACTTTACCATTCCATATTTTGCAGGTTTATTACTTCCAGATGTACCTAGCTCTAGTCCTTCTTGGTTTCTTGCATGGCCTTGTATTTCTACCTGTAAGTCGATTATCTATGATACATAGTTGCACTCACAAGCTATTACTCTATTTCAGTATTGACCATTGTTAATTTCTTTGATATAAATTCTCCATATGGTGAAATTAGTGGAAAAAAAGTTTAGATTCTGTTCGGAAGTAAACAGAAGTTAGGTACATGCAATGAGTAACTCTGAATGGCATTTCTATATGCAGGTTGTATTAAGCGTGTTTGGTCCACCTTCAAGATGTGTGGATGTCGAGAAGCATGAAGAGAGACCATCAATTTCTTCGCAGCAATAAGAATTTCCTGTGGTGGTGTGTCAAAAGACATTTTCTATTTTTGTTATTTTATGATAGTGTTAAAATCTCAGTGTTTTGATACTCAAATTGATTGTATACTTTGAATAGCAGCATGTAAAGCAAACAATCTTCAACCTAGAGAAAGGAGGAAATGGAAATATCAGTCGCAAAAAATTGTCCATATTCTTTTCAAACCACATGTAATGTATTAAATGTTAACTTGAAGAGTTTGTCAAGCGAACTCCACTAGTTACAAATTGAAGGGTTTTGTATTTTTCTTTTTCTTTTAAATGTCTGTAGTTTATAAAATTTACATTATAGACCTTTTTTTTTTAGTTAGAGATATACTTTAGATAATTATCGAAATGTTTTATAAGAATTAAATAAATATTTTATAATCTGTTCGAATCTATTTTTTTTAACAGCGAAAGTATAAACAAATTTCAAAATAAAAACTATCCTTTATAAAAATCACTACTATTTCAAATGGAGATTAGATAGACTTGTTCCCTCGTTAGTTCTATTTTTGCTAACTAGCCTCCTTTAATATACTGTTAAGACTCTTTTGCACCCCCTCGAAAATGTCTGGCTCTATCCTGTAGACATAGTAACAAGACGTTTCAAGTGATGTGGATGTTGACGTTCATGTTGGTGGCGCCGGCGGTTGTGGTTGTCCAATAAGCATCCAAAAAATTGTAAAAAGAGAATTTTTTTTCTTCTAATTTTGTATTTTACTTTAAAGATTTGGTTAGAGAACACTTCTCTCAGTAATCAAACGAAGAAGAATAAATCCGATTGATATAATTTGAACATGAATGATGTGGAATCTCAGTCTTTTACACAAATATGATAAGTGATAACGTCGGTGGCGATAGATTTGACACGACATTCATCGCTCACCAGCAACTCGCTTTCTTTGGTAAAAGCTACCAATTAAAATACAAATGAATAATAATGAACAAATCAAAAAGAAAATATCCGGAGACTGACGCAGGAAAGCCATTTTTAGGTCACGTATAAGAGTGGGAACTTCGTTTCATTTCATATAATAGAAATATCAAAACAGTGAAGTATTACATCAGCCTGAATCCACTACCTTGCATTTTGTTAACATTATAACGTTGACTTGAAACCATTAGATTAGAGCACACTAGATCACTATATTGCTTGGTGTCGTCACACCCGGATCGAGAAAACTAAACCTCCCGTATTAAAGAAGAGAAAAAAAAAAAAAAAACACCTTATATCAATCTTCATGTGCATGAATAAGCAATCAAATACAATCCGATAAGCGGCGTCCACAGTAAGTGAACAATTAGACGTGTAACATAATTATGTATCACTTCTTAAATAATGTTTAAATTGTAAATTAACCATGAAATTCTACGTGGCGGTGAGCTGGTTACCCGCTGCATCATTGCTCTAAATATAATAAGCTAATGAATACTGCAGAAAATTCCAATTTACAGTATTCTAACTCTGCCGCCATTTAATATACTGGAAAGGCATAAAACGGTCCAACCAACACAAACAGAAACAGGTTCATCACCAACCCTAGAGATAATGTTTGTCAATTGTCAATCAAACAAATATTTTTCCTAGCTCTTACGCCGATTATTCCCAACAACCCGTTATCCAGCTTTCCCATTTCCACCAACTACCACGAAACCTTTCTGCTATCATAAACTTCCTTTTATTTACAATGCCAGGACATTATTATGCTCAGCATTTACCATCAAAGTTTGAAAATGCAAACCTGAATTAAATAAAAGTGTTCTATTAGTCTCAAGAGTGCAAGTTGATGCAACCTTACCCTATAGAACTTTAAGCCGCTTGGGATCATCAACTGCCACTGGTACCAAAACACCTTTCCGAGAGATGATGAGAAACTTGGAGTGAGAGTTGAATTGTGTGGCTCTGAGATGATTGGCATACATCAATACACTCCTCTAAATCAGCATCACATGTTAATAAGACCCACTCAGAATCATCATCTAAGTACTTGAGATCAAATAAGCTCATGTCATCTATACTAAATCGCCTCGCAATTTCTTTCAATAAGTCTTGATATTTCCAATTATCTTGCATGCGGAGCCGAATTTTCTCCTCTCCGTATGTGACTTTCAGTCTATGCCCTTCAAACTCTTGGGATATCCGCCCATAATTTTCTGTTAATGGAGGAAAAGTCTCAGGTATAGGCTGTTCTCTAAGCAATTTGTACCTTTGGGATCTTGGCAGTTGCATTGGTTCTTGACTTGAGGCATGCAGCTCTGCAGCACTTCTGACCCTCTTTAGAACAACATCATCAGAGCTCTCTCCAACCATAGGATCTTCACCAGCACTGATATTATTTGCAGAAGGGTGTTGCTGGGTCCCACTGGAACAGCACTGGCTTGAACTCGAACTCTGGCTACACGAGGAAGATGGTGATTTGGCAGCTTGGGGGCTAAAATTTCCACATTTAGGTTGCATGCTTGTTGATTTAGGTTGATCAGTCAGCCTTGAAGTTGAAAAGGGACTGGTTGCTGATAAATTTGGAGAAGCCAACTCCGGGAAGTTTGTATAGAAGGAACCTATTTGAAAAGCGCCAGAGGCACCTTGAACAGAGTCAATCACAAGTTGGAGTTTTTGTAAGGAGTGACCAACCTTCTTGATTTTACGAGAAGGCCAACGTTTTATCCCATGTTGCCGACATATCCTTTTCAAGGTTGTAGGGCAAACTGAAAATTTCAAATGTATAAATGTCAAACAAAATAAAATAAGAGTAGAAGTTCATCATTATTTTACATTGCTTAAAAGCAGATAGATGCAAGTGTGTATTGTGCCTATTGAGTATTGCATGATTCAATCAAAACTAATACAAATGAAAAATCTTGTGTCAGATAAGTTGTCCCACAGTAATTTGCTTTCATGAACCATAGATGCACAGTCTAATAGTTTGCATGTAAGAGCTGCTCAAAGAAACAACAGAGAACATTTCAAGTTAATATTTGCGAAATAAATCTCAGCCAATAAGCCAGAAGAAATCAGCAAACTGGTTATGGAAATGGAATGGACTGACGCAATTCCTTTCGGATATTATCCCCCTTTTTTTTGGTTTACTACTAAATTATGGAGAAAGACAAGCTGGTTATCAGCTGGTAAAGCATAAATTATGATTAAAATGATGTAAATTTAAGCATCACTTAATGCTTACCACCAATACTCCTTGCAGCATCTTTTAGGCTCCCAGAAAAATATTGCCGAAGAACTTGCAAGGTGATAGTTTTCTCTACCTTGGTACGTCTTTTTTCTCCTGTTTTACCTATAGGCACACTTGAGAAGCTACCTTCACCTGAAATAGAATCGTCTTCATGGGGGCTGAACTCCGACAACTTTTCACTTGATACCTTCCTTGGTGTTTCCTTTTGGTTCAATGAGACATCACAATCTTTTTGGACCTCTGTGAGAAGGGGATTCCAAGATGAATTTTCATGAGAATACTTTTCTGACCGAGTGTCCACCTGTATAATCTTTTCTCTGCAAGAATTACCATCCGAAGGGAAAATAACTTCACTAATTGAAAACCTAGTTTCTTTCTCCAGCTCCTTGTCAGTTACAACCCGTAAGGTCCGGCAAACCTGTTGTATGATGATAGACAAAGAACCAAGCATCTTCTTCTGTTCTTCAGGATCCCTGCAACCCTTGGGCAAGAAGAACTCCAATACAAAGTCAGCTTTACCAGTGAGAATACTCCGCAGACGTATTGCAACAGCACCACACAAACCAAACACCCTTGCATGGTGAGACAGAGGATACTCAGTTTGTTTAAAGGAAGTTATGTCAGTTGAGAAGCAAGGTTGGTTAGTCATAAATGCTTTCCCAGCAACACCTTGACCTTTTAACAAGTGATGCTCAGAGCAGGCCTCGTGAAAATTTCGCATCTCAGGATCAGCAACATAGCAAGCATGATCTATGGTGGAAACACAATGATTATAGTTTTTACTAGAGAGCCAACACCCGCCTTTACCCTGCTGGATGCATGGAACCCAAGTTTGAGCTAATGGTAATCTATGCGTCTCACAAGCACATCTCAAGACCTCTTGAATCTCAGGTAAGGCAGCTTCATATGACTTGTCACATGCCTGATATAAGAAGAATCTCACTGGTGACCTCAAAGGAAAAGTATCCATTAATTAATTAGTTTGGTAAACCACTATTGTATTACCTTTTTGTCTTCAGCAATCGGAACTTCAGAGCTCTGAAGATCAACAGCCTGCACGTAACAAGTTTATTCAATCAGAAAAAGAGGATTTTGACCAACTTCATTACACTCCTAGGTGGCAAGCAAAGAATTTTAACAGAATGGATGAAGCCAAGACCCCTTGTTGACTTTACAGAAACATCATAAAGCTACTCAAACATTAACAATTTTATTCAATCAGAAAAAGAGGAGTTTGAACAACTTCATTACACTCCTAGGAACATAATAAAGAATTTTAACCGAATGGAAGAAGCCAAGACCCCTTGTTGATTTAACAGAAACATAATAAAGCTACGCAAACATTTAAGAGACAAAGAATAATTCTAATTTGAAAAAAAAAAAATATATATAATATTAATGAGAAGCTGAAAGAGAAAATCGGAGCTATTACTTTACACATACTGAAAAACTTGAGTAACAGAAACAATCTGTGAATTTGCAGTTTTCGATGAGACAAGCAGAAAGAAAGGAAAATTCCCTATATTTATCATTTAACTCTTTACACTTAAATGATGACAAGATCAAAGCCAGTCTAATGTCGAAAAAGCCAGACATCAAGTTTCTTTTAAATATGTTTTTAGACCAACTTGTTTAAAGATATTTAATGGTAATCACAACCAAAGCTCCAGTTATAGATTACTTAGTATAAGGAAATGACAGGACATTCAATAGTTTAATTTAACACATAGCCCTTAGTATTTGTTCATAAATACTAATAAGGAATTTTATTTAATGACGGCATAATTTTAAAACTAAAACTTGCTGAACTTAAACACAGGAACAAATCAGAAAATTTAAAGGAAATAAAAGAAAAAAAAAAATTGAGAAAAATCATTTGTAATGAGAGAAAGCAGACCTCAAGAGCTTTGCAAACACTTTCAAGGTCAGATCGATACTTAATCTTCTGGGTTGTCATCACAACCTCAATAACGCCCAAGCAGGTCCTACTGCCTCGTTCAAAAACAGGAACAGCAAGGGTACCACGGACATTGTACCGTTGAGCATCGCCAACTCGTGGATACTCATCACTTCTAAAGAACTGGACATCAGGAGTCCACTCAGGAACTTTACCCAAGAAAACACGGCCAGGCAATCCCACCAAGTCTTTGGAATCCTCCTCGGCTGAGAAATAATACTGAACAGAGACATCTCTGTAGCTTGCAAGCCTCTGACAGCTGAGATCAAGTGAGAAAGGTTGGTCATAAGTCGTTAGAACACGTCGACCTGCTCTATTTATAGGCACCCATAATTGTATAAGGACATCTTTACTGCTTGTAAAATCTTTAAGATACCCAAGTGCCCATATTAATCTCTGAATAACAGGAGTTGCAGGTCCCGAATTTTCCCTGGGTGCAATCCACCATCTTCTGCTTGGTTCAGAACCTTCGGTGACATTATTTTCCAATAGGCTGTAGCATCCATCAACATTAACCATGCCATGGCTAGGAGATTGAGTACTAAGAGGACTTTTTCCTTGAGGTTCACTTATAGGCGAAGACCCAAAATAGATTGATTTTTGCCTCTCTTCTTGGTTGCTCAGTTGACATGGGTTCATACTTGTATCACCATTGATAATATCTGAAGCTGGCCATACAAAGGAAGAGTCGAAGAAAGCAGTAGAAGTAGAGGGACTAGGATAAGGAAATTCAGATCCATCTATAGTTTCCAGCCAGCATCCTTCTGCCAACAATTCATTCATGCAGTCCAAGTCCATTGCAGAATCAAGGGAAGCTCCAAGCATGGTACCGGGTGAGAAAGCAGCATCTTCCATGTTAATCCGTCTCTTAAAACCCCATTTTCAAAATCTTGAAGATGAATTGTTAGAAATCCAAAGTTCCCAAATATTATACACAATATGCAATAAACTTCCCAAAAATGAACCTTCAAGCCCAAATCCAGTCTTCAAACTCTTATCTCTTCAAGTTGTTGAGACATTATTGCCAATAATCAATCAAAAAAAAAAAAATTCAGATAAGAACGAAAAACATCATAGAATAGAAACCAGCCAAATAGCAACCAAAAACAAAAGAAAAAGAATTTATTCATACTGTAGAAGATTATTCAGTCAAAGTAGCAGAAATTCAAAGAATCACCAGTAAAAATTAAGAGAATAAAAACCCATTTTGGAACCATCATTTCCTCTTCAGTGTCAACGGGAGAACAAACAATAAATTCCCACTTTCAACGGAATCGTTCAATATGGCTCAGACAATAAACACTTTCTCACTTTTGATTCAAGATGCTTTTTTTACCAACAGGAAAAAAGATGACATATTACAAAATAACATTGTCATTTACAATTACCAAACCAATCCATTTTCATAACCGATAGCAGAACAAAAAATACATTAAAAAAGAAAAATCACTGTGTTGAGATTCTGGAAGATACCGAAATGGGTTGTTTTTTTTTGTTGGGATGTATTAATAAAATCTGTCGGAAATACCCAGAAGCACGGTCTGAGAATCAGGAACATGAACATGAGCATGAACAAACAAAACAAATCTCACAAGAAGCTTTTAAAGACTTTGTCCCTCAACAAGACATTCATAGTAATTATCTGAGGAGCCAAATCCAATCTTTAGAGAGAATTTTTAACAAAACAATTTTGTGATTCTTCCAAGCTGAGAGAAAGTGAAGATGCTGAGATTCCAATGTGACCCCGCATCAAAACATCAACTCACATTATGAGCCTTGGAATCCTCGCTGTAAAGTCAAAACTCTTAAAGCAAGCAGCAGCAGCGCTCCCTCCATACTATATAATAGATAGATATTAGCAAAGAGAACTGATCATTTGCTGATGCAATGGTTGATATATATAAAAAAAATTAAAATTTATGAAAATTTTAATTTAATAATATGGGGGGAGGAGTGGAGGACTGAGGAGGAATCTGATTTGTTCAAAGTGGTAAAATTTGGAGGTGTGTTGTGTGACCACTTTGCAGATGCCACGGCTCTCACTTTTTCAAATTTTAGTTTATTCCCCAACAAATAAAAGAAAAGAAAATAAAAAGAGTATATCATTTTAATATTCAGACAACAACTTCAACTTGCGCAAGCGCAAGCAACAACTGGAACTGGTTGTGGGTAAGACTCAATTTTTTTTGGCTAACTTCTTTAATCAAACCGTCACTTCTTTCTGCTCAGGAATTTACCCACTTCATCCCTGTCTTTGACTGAATCCCTTGTATTAATTTATCTGTGTCATCAATCCGTAAAACTATATTAATTTTTTTTATGTTAAAAATTATAACACGGATATATCATAGTTATTTTAAAAGTTATTAATTATATTCATAATAATAAAAAAAAGAAAAAATAATTAAATATATATAAGAAAGAGTACTAATGCCAATTGTTGTTTTTAAATTAATAGAATTTCTTTATTTTTGCATTTTATATTTATTATTATTTTAATAAATAAAAGAATATAATATGATTTAAAAATAACAACGACATTAATTGTGAACAAAACTATCGGTGCTATACACGTAATATTTTCATTGAGTAGTCTTGATACAATCATACCTTTTTTTTTCCTTTCTTTTTATAAAAAAGAAAAGAAGGTGAGAGAACATTTTTCTATCTTTTTCGGAAATTATCGTGCTCGGTGATTTTTATTTTAGTTTTGCTTCTTAGAGCACTTGTTTTGTTGTTGGCGTGTGTTTTGCGCGCGCACGTCAAAAGAGTATTAAGTGGGTGGAATGGTGGAAGATATAGTCCAAATGACCCCATAATAAAAAGACAATAATAACGACAAAGCAAATCAAATCAAATTTTGCGATTTCAAGCCAGCTTTCCTCTCCATTCATCAATGCAACTTCGTTGAAATAATTATGAACCTCTGAATATTTCTTGGATCTCAATTCTCGTCTCCAGTTCCAGTAGACAAATGGGATTTGAGTTTGACCTTGATTTTAGGATACATCTAATATGTTCATGTTATGCAAGTGCGACGACACTACTTTCAAATAATATTTCTTATATGTGATTATGATCTCCAATTATGAACATAATACCGAACACCCAACCCTTTAAGTTACGTGCAAGTTGAGGCTTTATAATCAAAACCGAAAATTCTGGTTGGATCTAGACTGATACTATTATATGAATTATTATCCACCATAAGATGGTCCACTGGGACTAATAAATTATTCTAATCTCTATTAATGCTTGCATATTTCTGTGATTCTATTGGTCAATCGTTTGTGCTTTAAAATCTCAACATCAATCATTTAACGATTTACAACCACAACAGTTTATATTCTTCTTTTTTGCATCATCTATCAAAATGAACATCTTTTAAAGCATAACACACACACTCATTTACAAACTTGGTATATAATGCAGACTGCAGCGCAGAGCAGGTAAACTCAACAGGACAATTTAAATCAATAATAGTAAGATTGTACTACAATCGCACAACCAACAATTATTTATTTGAGGAACATCAGGTTTATGAGTTACATAACAAGCAAGTTTGTTTAATATTACAAAATAACACAAACACAACTGATGAATGCAAATTCTTTGAACAGCGCTGACATCCTCTCTGTTTACTCCTTGCTAACTCTCTGCAATTCCAAAACATCCACCAGCTCAGCATCACCTTCAAATGCTTGGTCTCACATTGAGACGAGATGCCAGCTTTTGGCCCAAAGATCTGTCAGCCTGTGATCATATACCAGAATAATGTGCCAATTTTAGAACAATATAACCAATGCACTCCATTAACATTTCAATCTCCAGAAGTATGATAACAAATTTCCCAGATTGAATTTTCAAGGTAATAGCTGCCTTATGAAAAGCTTTAAAGAAATGAAAGTCTTACCTGAGACCAGTATGAGATCCATATGCTGCGGATCTCATGAATGACACGTGGATCAGATAAAGCATCAATCCAGCGGCAGATGAAACGCTCTTGCCTATAAGCAATCAGATAAAAGAATGTTAAAAGATATATATTTATATATATATATATATGCTATTATTACTACACAATTATTTTTGGTACAAAAAAATTGGATAGAAAGTTCACCTATCTGGCGCCCAAGATCGGTATCTCTCTCCAGGTTGTTTGAAGTTGTTCTCCTTCTCAATTATGCACTGCATGAACACAACAGATTTAGCAAGTATAGTTTTTGTAAGTACATTCATCTACATATTTTTAAAAAAAAGGTACATCATCTACTGTATGTCTAACAATTATTTATTCAATAAGAGACTCTGCAGAATCCAATTATACACCTCAGTATGCAGACCATTAAACAAATATGAACCTAATATCAGTATACCCTCGGCAAATCTACATCAAACCTAAATTGCATTAACAAGAGAAGTAAAGAAATTTGACCTTCTCACGCCTTCCACCGCAGTTAGCGGGAGGAATTGGATATCTCTCAGCATGACGAACAGGATTATACCTTGAAGGGAAGTAATTGACCTACAAATAAGTATCATATAGCACCTTGTCAGAACACAATCTTAACACTAGCAGACACATTTGGGCATCTAACATAAGGCACATATTTTAGGGCATGGATCATTATCCTTGGTTAAGATACAAGTCCATTTACCTCCTCATCCCTGTGCATGAAATTCATAAAACCCTCATGGTGATTGTTGTGATGGGCACACTTGGGTGCATTTGCAGGGAGTTGCAAATAGTTTGGTCCAAGACGGTGCCTCTGAGTATCAGAATAGGAGAAGATTCGAGTCTGGAGCAACTTATCATCCGAATAGTAGATACCAGGAACCACAATAGCAGGGCAAAAAGCAAGCTGTTCATTTTCAGCAAAGAAGTTATCGATGTTCTTGTTCAAAACCAAGCGCCCAACAGGCTGCAAGGGCAAGATGTCCTCGGGCCAAGTCTTGGTTACATCAAGCGGATCGAAGTCAAATTTGTCCTCATGATCAGGATCAATAGTTTGGATGTAGAGTTTCCACTCAGGATAGTTTCCAGCTGCTATTGAGTCATAAAGATCTTGAGTGGCATGGCTGTGGTTAGCTCCTCCAACCTTGATTGCCTCATCCTCCAACAAGCACTTAACTCCACAAGTGGGCTTCCAATGAAATTTCACATAGTGTGCCTTCCCAGCCTTATTAATCAGCATATAAGTGTTAACACCTGATCCCTCCATGTGCCTGTAATCTTGTGGGACACCCAAGTCATCAAAGAGGAAGGTGAACATGTGCAAGCTTTCAGGATGGTGAGAGAAAAAGTCAAGGATCCTCCAGTTCTCTTGGATGTGAGACTTTGGGTTAGGTTTAAGAGAATGGACCATGTCCGGGAATTTCATTCCATCACGGATGAAGAAGACGGGGAAATTGTTTCCCACAAGATCAAAATTACCCTGGGTTCAAATGAAAAAGAAGTCATAGTAAGAATGTATCAACAAGGCAGGCAACTGACTTCTTGACAGCCTACAAATTAGCATGCATTAACAAAATATCAGGCAACTTCTAAGTAAATAAATGTTGAACCTATGCAACCTTCGGTAAAGAAAACATTAGTGGTTATAAACTATTAAAAGATAGCATGAAAAGATGTTATTGCAGCCACATCTCATGGGCATACATACCTGCCAAAATAAGAATCCCCAATGGCAAACATATTACCAGCCTTCAATGCATTTTAGTGATAAAACAAAGTATCAGATAGTCCCTCACCTCTCTGGTGTAAAACTTCACAGCAAATCCTCGAGGATCTCTCAAGGTCTCAGGACTGCCACGCTCATGGATAACAGTGGAGAACCGGACGATGACAGGTGTCTGAACTCCTGGAGCTCGGAGAAAATCAGCACAAGAAAGGTGAGAAATATCATGGGTGGTCTCAAAGAAACCCTTAGCACTAGCTCCCCTGGCATGGACAACACGTTCTGGAATCCGCTCCCTATCAAAATTGGCAAGTTTCTCCACTAGATGATAATCCTCGAGGAGGATTGGACCTGTCAAATTGAAGCAGCTCAATCTCTGATTAAAATCCCAAAGTACTACTCACTAATGTTACCAATTCTTAATATCCCTCCTGAAGGAAAATATAATTCTGCACTTGCAGAAAAACATTACCAAATATCCGTCAAGATGACTCATTAAAGCATTTTAAAAGAGATTTAACTTATCAATCTTTGATTTATTTACATAAGTGAGATTGTTATTGAAAAAATACTTAAAATAAAATCCATATCTAGACTTGTAAAAGATAGTATTATGTACTGTAGAGAAATTATTTTTTAATGGTTGACTACATAAAAAATCATATAGTTAATGATACAACCCCCACCAAATTATCAGAGATTCTAATAATTGATAAAGACAGCAATTATGATGATAAGAGCTGAACACCACATCCATAAGTCTACCTCCACAAGAAATGCAAACAAAAGTCAAGCACAAATCAAACGCCTCCTAAAGGGCAAGTTCAGCTCCCAAAACATAAAAACAACATCAAATTAACAAAGAGAAAAGAAAAATAAATCAAACAAACAGAGAATGAAATGTTTATACCTCGAGGTCCAACTGTCATTGATGAATTGTTGTTCCATACCGGAGCTCCGGAATTAGTGGTAAAGAAAGGTGAGTTGAACGCGCTCGAAGGGCGGTGCTGCATCATCATCAAACAAAAACAAGGAAAAAGATTTTAACTTCGTCTCCAATTTTATTCACCACAAACCAAAACTGACAACATTTTAAAAAAAAATACACAAACACATAGAGAAAGATAAATGATTTGCAAAGCCCTAAAGAAGCGGTTTATTTACCATTCATATATATATATATATATATATATATATATATGAATATATATAAACACACACAAATAAGAGTTATGGAATTCAATTTCATATTGCAAAAAATCCAAGAATTTCTAGGGCAAAAATAATTGAAAACAATATATAACTCGAAAACAAATTCAAATCAATCAAATAATGTGGAATTAGAATGGTCAAACAATCGGATAGAATAATCAAACAGAAATAATATTAATAGAGTGGATATAAGAGATATTGGTTCAAATCAGATGCTATCTAGTCGATAAATTTTGTTATTCAAGGCTAAGAATCAACTCATCAGATTCAAAAAAATAAATAAATAAAATTAAGAAAGAACAGATGAATTATCAGTACCTTGTATGGATCCATAGCAGAAGAGGCAAAGGCCGAACCTTGATGATGATAAATAAAGATTAAAGAGAACAAAAGGGGGAAAAACTAATGTTAATTGTGTGGCAATCAAAGCTCGTGATTCACTTCGGCATAATTTATAACGCTCCGTGGCTCGCGTTCCAACTCTTCACCTCCCAGCCTTTAAGCCTTCCCCCGTTATCTATCGATAGTGACAGCGAAAAATCAGTAAATGAGACAAACAAATAATTCGCCAATTTCACGTCTCGCCGTGCAAAATAAAAAGTTATTCTATTTCATTTCATTTTATTGAATTATTATTTATCTATAAATAAATAACCATATTAGTTTTTATCTGTACCCTGGCCATATCTATTTTAAGAAAAATTCAAAATATTTCTTACATTTAATCTTCCTAAGAACAAGTTATCGTGATAAAATGGGATCATCGCCGATATTTTGGGTAGGCCCACAGCAGGAGATATGATTAATCTTTTTTATGGTGAGAAAAAAAAAAAGATAATTTGCGAACGTCATGAATTCAAGGTTCCTTATCCTGGGTTTTGGAGGTTATCTTGGGCTAATTCGTAACCACTTATACGAAGAAGGATGACATGGACCGGTTTAGTGGTGCCACGTATGCAGGAATGAGCATTGAAACGTGTGCACTCAGTACCAGAAAGTGTCCAGAGATAGACTCGAAGAGCTGTTTTGGAGTTTTACAAGGGGTTGAGGGCGGGAGAGTGTGAAAGCTGCTAAAATAGAAAGATGCTCCAAATATTTGCTGATAAGATTAGAATGGAAGGGCGTGAGGTGAGGTGAGGTGAGCTTAGCCACAAGTCTGACTTTTGGAGCCACATTAAGACCTATTTTTCTGAGCATTGATGAAATTATCTTATCGTTTTCTTCTGCCAAAGTTTTTTTTTTATATTATTAAAACACCTATTTTTTTTCTTGAACTTCTTTTTATTACCTAAAAATAAACTAAGCACACCAATTTTTTTAAATAGGAGACTGATTTTAAATTCATGGCCTCTGCATTTACTTTAGAGAGACTATTATCAGTAGGCTATTTGTATGATCACAAACCCACCCAATTTCATACAAACTAAATTAAGACTTCAAATACTTTTGAGAGAATTTATTATGTTTTTATTTAAAATTTTTTTTGCTTACATTAAATATAAACTACTTTTTTATATTTTGAGTGAAAATGACTCCACGCACTATAATACCAAACTTTTTATTCTAAATTTTAAAGGTGGGCACCAGTTTAATTTAAACCAAAAATTGAATCAAAAATTTTCAATTCAACTCAATTTAGAGTTCAATTTGGTTCGATTCAATTTTTTTTTTAAAATTATACTAAAATTTTTATTAAAAAATTTAAAATTGAATTGAAACAAATCGAATTAATTCGATTTAGTTTTCGACTCCAACTTATTAAAATAAATCTATTCGAATTTTGATTAATTCAACCAAACTAAAATTGATTTTACTCACTTCTACTAAATCTTAATAAAAGTGGTGGTCACAAACAGACTACAACTTGACAACCATTCAAACTACGCCTCAGAGGCTAAACTAGAATTCCTCCTTATTTTATTTTAGTGTAAAATACACTAATTCTCATTTGAACTAGAATAATTTTGTATTAAAACTCCTCCCTGTTTTAATGTGAACATAGTTTAAATTCAAATCTCTTTTATCAATCTAATAAATTTTATTCATTAAATTAATTGATATTAACAAATAAAATACTAATTTAAAGAAAATGATGTTCATAATTATACCAATATAAACATAAGAAATAGTATTTTTTTTAACTACTCCATCCTTCAAAATAAAATTCTTATGCAATGTTTTCTCCCCTAACGTCCTATGTAATGTTTTTTTTCCCTATCATCCTAATTTTATGCCCTTTCTATTAAATTTCATCTGTCTATCCTTTTGATAGTTTTAAATTTAAACTTAGGAGAGAAGCTTGAAGTTTAAATTAAAATATCTCCCAAGTAATAGACCGATAAAAAAATAAAAAAGGTATCAAATATCAACTATCCAGATCGACTCCGCCACAATTTTTTCTTTTTTACGTATCCTGATATGATGCCTAGCAAATATCTCTTAAGAACTGAAACACCGAAATAAACCCTAATTTTTTTTTATATATGTTAAATATTAATATATAAAATTTTGTTACACATCTCAAATTTTATTCCAAAAAAAAATTATATCGAATGAAGTAGCACAGAAACTAACACAGATGCCCAAATTATAAAAGCTAACAAATAAGCAACTACAACCTCCAGCCACATACTCAGTTTCCTTGACCTTGCAGACGGGTCCTATTTTTTTCTAACCCAATTTAGCTGAAACAAACCTCGTTTAACACGCAATTATCCAAAAATTATACCCCCTGTGAACTAAAACACAACTTGTACAAGCCCTACGTCATGCAAATTTGCTTGCTAATGTAGTTGTGAAAACTATTACGTAACTACAATACAAATACGACAACCTATCTATGGCAGAAAATTCTAACATGTCCTCTCCATATAATGAACTATGCAAAACACTAAATCATTTCTCTCTCTTTCTCTCTATCTATCTATCTATCTATCTATATATATATATATATATAAATATATATTATGAAAACTTATGTCTCTAACATGTCTTCCTAATGCGTCTACATACTGGAGCAACAGAAATCAATCGGCAAATGAATTCAAGAAAAAAGACCATACATGCACATCATCTAAACCTACAATGTTGAATCAACTAGGTAATTTAAAAGCTCACCGCAAGCATTGGCCGGTGGTTGGGAAGTGGCTTGGCATTTGGCGCAGATGTATTTTCAGACGTTGTGTCAGAACAAGTTGATATGGGAATATAGGACTAATCTTGGACCTGCCCCGGAGTTGGAAATGGGTTTGAAGCAACATTTCTTTTGTTCTCAGATTTGAGTTCATTAGTGCTGGTTGGTGGTAAACATTTCATTCAAGCGCCTAAATGTGCTGACTACACCACGTAAAGGTTCATTTTTGCTTATGATCCGGTCATGTTAGCATAGCTTCCATGATTAGTTCATGATTCCTAGCAATTTTCCAATTCCTTGGAGAATGTCAGAATTGTTGAACGCTTGAACAAGTTCAGGATTCTGATCCATATTTTCACACTCCAGATTCCTCATCATGCTGTAAGTTAGGATCATTCAACACGCTCCTAGTCAATTGTCGGTGCCTCATTTCAAATTATGGAAGATCCCCTTCTACATAGCCGACCAAATTGGTGGTAAAACGATCCAACAGCAATTTCCCAGACTATTACCTGATGCTCTTTATAGCAAAGACCTGAACCAACAGAATGATATTTTGGCCTAAACATCCATGATCAGGCATGGGAACACTAGCAGCATTGCTTTGTATCTGACACAAAAACACAAAACAAAAATCAACAATTATGCTTTTCTTGCAGACCTAGAAGATAGATGACATAAGACAGATTCCACCAAACAGAGTCTGGCACAAGGCCCTTAATGCAATTATCTTGAGTTGGGAAAATCATTATTCAACCCATGTTGACTCAAGAGACTCAGCTGCAAACGTTAACTAGCAGTTATCTAGAGTTGGTTCAATTTCTTCATGGGTATTATTAAGTCAATAAAGCTGCCTGTTGATGTTTTCAATAGACTTGAGTACTGATATAATTACCTGAACAGCATTAAATATTATTTTAACATGAAAATGCTCCAAATCGATTACTACATACAAAATCACATGCATGCAAACACACAGAACATAAAGGGAAAAACATATAAAAGAATGTGTATATAAGAGATGAACTATCCATAGACATCAAGGGTTTTAGTTGACCTCCAAGATGCAACTTGTGTAAACCATAAACCATCTATTGGACGCCACATTGCAGTTTTGAGCAAGAGTTTTAATTCAAGGGCAGTAGAATCAAAACCAGTTTCTGCAATAATTAGAAGCAAGCTCCAGAATTCTAATAAGGACTCCAACTAGCTTCCCAGCATAACAAAGTTGCTAGTGATCAAGACTCTAGAACAGGACAGTTCAATCAGAGAGTAAGAATCTATCCTATTAATTTCAGATGCAAAACCTTGCAGTACCGCAAACTTTTGTTATGTTATTGGATGCAAAACCTCTGGCCCTTAATGCACTTAGCTTGAATCTGGAAATTATTGGTCAATCACAGTTGACTTAAGGACGGCTGCAAATGTTACTTTAGTCTTCTTGACAACAATTATTTAGACTAAGCTACCAGTGGATGAGTTTTAATAGAATGAATGCATAACTACTGGACAGCTCTAAATATTATTTTAACATGAAAATGGCTCCAAATCTATTACTACCTACAAAATCACATTCCTACACTTATAAATGCATTAAATAAATAACATGATTATGGACATAAGAGATGAGAGTGAGGACGCACCATAGACGTCAAGGGTTTGTTTCTCCTCCCAGATGCAACTTTTGTAAACCATGGACTGCTTATTGGATGCAACATTGCAATTTCAGCAAGAAAGACTTGCCAGCAGTTGAATAAAAACCACTTTGCTCAGCAAATTAGAACCGACTCCAGAAATCCAATACGGACTCCAACTGGCTTCCCAGCATAACAAAGTTGCTAGTGATCTAGACTCTAGAACAGGACAATTCAACCAGTGAGAATCTAATCTATTAACTTCGGTTTCAAAACCTTGGCAATTCCACAAACTGTCATTACCAAATTTGATATGAGAAGAGAGAGCACATACTAGGAGAGATGCAGCAACAAGAGCAGCAAACCATGAATTTAACAAAAAAGCTCATAGTTGCAAGTAAAATGAGACAAATGTAGATAAAAACATCCCAAAATTGAAGTTAAGCATAAAACAAGCTTTTATTAGATATAAAAGCATAAAACCAGATCAAAGAGTCAAATAGCATGCAACATTATTTTTGATATTACAATATACAACAGAAAACATGGGATTGACATTCTTCAAATAGATAACATCCTTGGTGTTTACTCCTTGCTCACTCTCTGCAAGTCAAAAGCATCCAGTTCAGGTATCGCCTTCAGATGCTTGGCCTAACATTGAGACGAGAAGCTAGCTTCTGACCCAGAGATTGGTCGGCCTGTAATCATACAAGTAAAGAATACCAAGTAAGATCAGTGTAGCTGATTCATTGAACATAACCATCTTAATTTTGAGAAAAATATAGCCCAAATTTCCAAACATAGACCCTTCAAGTACACAGCAGGGTGAAAGGAAAGGGAGACTCACCTGAGACCAGTATGAGACCCATATGCTGCGAACCTCATGTGTGATACGCGGGTCAGACAAAGCCTTAAGCCATCGGTTGATATACCGCTCTTGCCTAAAAGCAGTCATATAAATGTGTAGAAAAGATGTATGTTATGATATTGATAATTATTTCTTAATCAAAAATATGCAAACTTGAGTTTACCTGTCTGGTGCCCAGGATCGATATCTCTCTCCAGGCTGTTTGAAGTTGTTCTCCTTCTCAATGCAACACTGCATTACCAACAAAAATATGGCAAATTTAGCCTTCACCAATGTATTCATGTCATGTTTATTTTCCAACCCATCTCCAAATTTGATAAACCCATTAGAAAAATCTATGTCAAACTAGAGTTTCAAGATTAGAGATAAGCCAAGTATAGAAACTGGACCTTCTCACGCCTTCCTGCAAGTATATCAGAAGGAATAGGATATCTCTCCGCATGACGAACAGGATCATACCTCGAAGGGAAGTAATCGACCTAGAAGGAAACATCATAGTATCCAATTAGTACATAATTTGATAACATTAGCAGATACCAATTTAGCATCTAATACCATCTACTTGTACAAGACACATCTTTAAGGCATGCTTCACAATCTAAGTTGAGACACATTCCAACTGGTTTAAAGGTGTAGCCAACTTTTATTTTCATCAATTTAGTTACCAAAAAGGAAAAGACTAAGTACCTCCTCATCCCTGTGCATGAAGTTCATGTAACCGTCATAATGATTGTTGCGATGAGCACACTTGGGTGCATTAACTGGGAGCATCAGGTAGTTTGGTCCAAGGCGGTGCCTCTGGGTATCACCATAGGCAAAGATTCGACACTGAAGCATCTTATCATTAGAGTAATAGATTCCAGGAACCACAAGACCAGGGTTAAATGCAAGCTGTTCATTTTCTGCAAAGAAGTTATCAATGTTCTTATTCAAGACCAAGCGGCCAACTGGCTGCAGGGGCACGATGTCCTCAGGCCACCACTTGGTTACATCAAGAGGGTCAAAGTCAAATTTGTCCTCGTGATCTGGATCAATAGTCTGGATGTAGAGTTTCCATTCAGGATAGTTTCCAGCTGCAATCGAGTCATAGAGATCCTGAGTGGCATGGCTGTGATTAGTTCCTCCAACCCTGATTGCCTCTTCATCTGTCAAACTCTTAACTCCACAAGTTGGTTTCCAATGAAATTTGACATAGTGTACTTTTCCATGCTTATTGATCAGAGTAAAAGTTTGAACACCAAAGCCTTCCATGTGTCTGTAGTCCTGTGGGATACCCACATCATCAAAGAACCAGGCAAACGTGGACAAGCTTTCAGGATGGTAGGAGCAGAAGTCAAGGATCCTCCAATACTCTTGGATGTGAGACTTTGGATTGGGTTTAAAAGCATGGATCACATCTGGGAATTTGATTGCATCACGGATGAAGAAAACAGGGATACTGTTTCCCAAAAGATCCCAATTACCCTGAGTTCACAAGATAAAAGTTTCAGAATAAGAAGATATGAATCATTTGGGAGACTAACAACTTGGTAATCTACAAATCAATACTTCATAGGAAAATTAAATATCAAATAAGTTTTATGAATGAAAGAGAAGAGGTCAAAAACTACTGCAAGCGATTTTAGAAAGATGTCATCTAAGCCACATCTGGTGAGCAATCACAACAGGTAAAATAACAGTTCAAAAACACTAAAAGATTATAAGTTTTGCTCTTCGTTAATTGGAACTGCAACAATTTTGCGAGTTATATATAACAAAAGATATATATTCAGAGTTTTTAAGCAAAAGCCATCTTGAGCTACTAGCATGTGTACCCCCAAGATAGCCATCATATTGACCGACCAAATGATTATATTCATGATCCTGGTTTCTTTCAACACACACTCATCCAATATATTTAGTGGCAAAAACTATCAGATCAATCCTTACCTCTCTGGTGTAAAACTTCACTGCAAATCCTCGGGGATCCCTCAGGGTTTCAGGGCTGCCACGCTCATGGATAACAGTGGAGAATCGAACAATGACAGGAGTCTGAACTCCAGGGGCTCGAAACAAATCAGCACAAGTGAGGTGAGAAATATCATGGGTGGTTTCAAAGAAACCCTTAGCACTGGCTCCCCTGGCATGGACAACACGTTCTGGAATCCTTTCCCTGTCAAAATGAGCAAGTTTCTCCACCAGATGATAATCCTCGAGCAGGACAGGACCTGCCAAACATATTTTTGCTCAAAACTCTAAACTACATACTCCAAAGTTAAAAAAATCACAAAACATCTCAAATAAACGCATATTTTGTTTCAGGTCGATCGGCACTTTCAATACATCAGAAGTGTCTCAATTTCTTAATCGGTCCAAGTCAATTAGCAATTCACATCTGTGTTTAATTTCCATCATCAGACGACCGGAATAATTACTTTATTAGCAATATTAAGAACAATAAAAAAATTGTAATTAAGATGGTGTAATATCTAAATTAAAAGAGATGCTGTTATTACGATGATCAAAAGCTACACACGATCTAACTTCATGGGATACGGCAAAGAAACCAAATACAAACCCAAAGCGCATAAAAAGAGTAGAAAAACAACATCAAATTGCAATAACATAAAAAGAGAGAAGAATCAGTACCTCTAGATCCAACTGTCAATGAATGGTTGTCGTTCCAAACCGGAGCCCCGGCGTTTGTTGTCATAAAGAGGGTATTGTGAGCACTTGACGGAAGGTTCTGCACCACCAAAATACAAATATAATTACCAATAAATAAAAAAAATAAAGGAAAAAGAAAACTTGTTAAACAACTTTCACTTCATTTTTCTGAGAACCAAACAAACAATTTCAGCTTAACGAAACAGAGCTTAATATGCTAATATAACATCGGTACCGGAGGTTAAAGAGAAGGCCATAAGCGCCAAATCGAAGAAATTTGAAATCAAGAAGAAAAATTTTGGATTAGCGGCAAAACTTGTACGTCAACGTAAGTTTTCGCTTTTCTAATAAGTAATAACGTTCTTTTATTCTTTTTTTTTTTTCCCTCAAATTTTGTTTATTGTTGTTTACGGAGCGGATGCCGAATAAGGAGTCGGTTTGAACTTGGAAGCTTTTGCTGCGCGTCTATTTAAGTACTATGTTCCAGTTCAAAAAAAGAAAAGAGTAGTATGTTCATTGGGCCTTCCAACGTCCATACGACGATACCATATTCGAATTGGCCTTATTTAGAAAAGGACTTTAAATTTTTAAAATAATTTTTATCTTATTAGACAATTTCCTTCCAAAAAATAATTTAACATAAAAAAAAATAGATCTTCTTTCTTTATTTAAGTTATAATAACGTTGTTTTGATTATGAAGTGTATTTTAATTAAAGAAAACAACGATATTTTGATTTGTTCATGTCTAAAATTTAAGGACATATAGTATTTGATAAGGACTGTATAAGTATTTAACTCGAGAAAAAAAAAAGTATGTGATGCTATGAAGTTGAAAAGAAGTATAATTCACGATCTAAATACGATTTATTAATTTTTTTAAACATTAGATGTATTAAAAGAGTGCTTTAAAAAATTAATTTTAGATACAATCTTCCTGAAACATTCGAAAAACGTTGAAGAACAAGGAAACAAACATAGTCGTTTTCATAAAATTGTGTATAAAACAAAACTCGTAAAAATCGTTTGAAAATCTATTTAATCGATTTTTCCTTTTTTGGGAAAAACATTAAATGAACACAAATACAAACTATATTTTCAAATGTCAAAAATAGTAAGAAAATAAATCAAACTAGCAGATTGTATTTTAATTTTGGAAACTCGTTTTTACATCATAAATAAATTTATAGAAAAAAAAAGTCATTTCCAAAACCAAATCAAAAGAACTCCAAATTATTTAACTATATTCAGCTTATTTTCCCAAGTTGGTTCACGTTTTCCTTTCACGTTTTCTCAGATACATTCTGCAGATCGCGTAGCACTTGCGTCTACGTTGTTTTCTCTTCGATCTTCTTCACTGTCACTTAGTGATATGATTTTGAAAATGAAAAGCCTAAAGAAATCACTTCCGACTTCAAATTAACATTATCATATCATCAGTCTAAAGAAATATATAAAATTTTAAAAAAATTGACAAAGGTGGCGATCAAACGGAATGATCCACAATCCAAATCATGATCTGAATAAACAAATGAAAACTGGTTAAAATAACCAAAGATCAAGCCCAGCTGGCCAAAACAAATCAGATTATTTTATAACTCAAAAGCTATAAGTAAAAGCTTCAAAGAATTAATCATCAGATAATTATCAGATCACAGCTCAAGAATATGAATAATGAAAATAAAAATAAGAGTAAAGGATGAGAAAAAATTTCTTTACTTTGTACGGATCCATGGCGATCAGGTTGATAAACGATTGAGAGATTTTTTTTTTTGAGGTTAAATAAAAAGAAGAAGCTGTTGATACTAGATGAGTTGAGTTTATGTAACATGGTCGCGAAATTTATAAAACGGCTCGTGGCAAGCGCGAGTACAATGGCCGATTTAATCGCCATTTACTCGGAACGGCGAATAGTCGTTCATGTCAATTATGGGAGGGACCAGCCGATTTGGACGTGTCCCGTCGTTTCAGAGACAACTTACCGCACCATAACGTCTTGTTCTTGTCTTTTTCTTTAATATATATTTTGAAAAATCAAGATCTTAGCATTGATGAACTACAGTAAATATCTTTACTTAAAATTTGTAAAATAAGGTAAAAGTAAATACATTTTCGTTAAATTATTACTAAAGAGTTACTGTATATTAAATTATTAAATAATACCAATTTGGATAAATTTTCATAATAACCTAAAAATTTTGGACGTTTTTTAGTTAGCCTCGTTAAAACGGAAGCACACAAACAAGTTAAACAATTCACTCAAGTAATATAATAATGCAGAACAACTTATTAAGAAATAAAAGAGAGAAAGGGTAGAAGAAGAACACACAAAGAATTCGTGGTTCGGCAATTTACCTACGTCCACGGCGGATTAAGATCACACTCTTCTCTTATTATGAATCACAAGGCAACCACAAAATATGCCTATTATAATAAAGATCACAAAGAAAATTTTCTCTTTCTCTCTAAAAATTTCCTCTCACAAAGAACTACTAAAAATAATTACTAAGATTATTGTTGATCACCAAGATCTCTCTAAGATCATAAAGATCTCACTAACTTGATCACAAAGATTGTCAAGATGTGTTTATAAGCCAATTGATAGCTTTTATATAGGCCTTGGGACGTCCTAGGTATTCCCTATACGTGTGGGAGTCGTATTAGGGAGTCCTAAACCAAGTGGGAGACGAAATTAGGAAGTTTCCTAATTTCGAGGTACTGTTCCCGCGTCCAGCGCTGGCGAGCTTCTGCTGAGCGCTGCGGCGCTGGCTTCCTGGCGCTGAGTGTTCTGTTCTGGCGCCGCGACGCCCACTCCTGATCACCGCGGCGCTGGTCGTATGGTGCGCCTTCTCGTTTTTCACCTCCTTTAACGTCCGTCTTCGATCCGTGTACACCCTACACACTTAACTTGATTCCCAAATTATATTCCAATAATTTTTAATTAATATTCTCACAAGCCTTAAAAAAATTATAACTTTTATAACTAAAAAATTTTAAAAAATATCCTCAATGAATGTAATTGTATAATTTTCTCACTCAATTCTTCCTACAGTACCCAAACATGTCTTAATACTCTAACCCATTTTATTTCTCATTTCAGCCAGAAGTGAAAGCAATGTGGATGTTGTTGACATTTGGTTGAGAGAGCAACATTGTTTGGTTTTTGCAACTTGAAGAAAGAAATGTGACGAGTTTGAATTTATTAGTTTCAATTATTAAAAATTATAAAATTTAAAAAATTTGTGTAAAAAAAAAAGACTGAGATTTTTGTTGAAATGAAAAAAAAAATCAATTAGTTTTAAGAAAAAATGGGGTCTTGCGGGGCCTTGTGCGTAGTGTCGTCAATTTTCCTGGGTGATTTGCGCAGGTCTGATTGTGCGACCTATCATGCTAGGCAACAAAATGTCGAGCGGCCTATCGCGCAATATTTTGTTCGAGTTTTTTCTCTTCGGCATACATACCTAAAACTGTTTCTACATTATACAATGCATTCGTTTTGAATGATTAGTATAACACTATTTTAATCATACATTTACTAAAATAATATATAAAATTTATCTGAATATTTTACATGGACATAATTTTATTAAAATAATATAAAAATTAAACAAAATAAAATAAAAAAAGTACAAGAAATACATAATAATCTTACATTTTTTTCAATAGTGTGATATATTTTAGTTAAAATAATAAATTCAAAACTCTATTGTATCAATTAATTTTTTTTTTAATTACGAAGTGCAATAGTGAGTTTAAATTTGAAAATTTGGAAGGGTGAGATTATATATAAATAAGACAAAGCATTTTAGTATTTTTAGTTTATTAAAAAGAAGTTTTGTTTAGAAAAGTTAAAGATTGCATATTTAATTGAATTAAAAAAAATAACCCATTTTTTTTTATAGCAATTCTCAACAAAAAATCTACTAATTTATGCATTATATTATTAGATTAGAGAAACTATTTAACTTAAAAACTTAAATTATTAATTAAATTCTTAATATTAACACTATAAACAAATTTTTACAATACCACTTCACATAAATATTAATCCAATTTTAAAGTTATGTGATGTCAAAAAAACTGAAACAAGTACTAAACATTAGTATTAAAATTAACGAGTCATAACAAGTATATATGACAAACTTTATTGAAATATTGATAATGTCTTCAGAAAATTCTTTTAGATTTATAATCAATAAAAAAAAATATATAACGATTCTTATATTGTTTTATTCAAAGGCTACAATCCTTTTATTTCCGTCATTTTTAATCTAAAATCCATATAAACAACGAAGATTGTATTCCCAATTATCATCTCGTAAAAAAATTTAAATTATTTATTTCACGTAGGGTAATTTATGGGTAGGGATTAGTTTAGTATTTTTTAAAATCAAATGGAATGAGATTTTTTTAAAATTTTTATTTTTAAAATCTTTATTTAAAAACTGAAATAAAAATATTAATTAATTAATTTATATATTTTATTACCAAATTAAATTTATTTGGTCAAAGTATTTTTTTTACTTGCCTTACTTATATAGGTGCACGAGACAGTAAATCACATAAACAACACAATTTGTGGTAAAAACGTGTAAATGTAAATATCAATAAAATAATGCTCTCCAGTAACGTCGTTTATACAATATGTTTCAGTAAAACGATTATTATGATAAGAGGCAACATTTTTTTTTTCGTTTTTTACTTTTCTATCAAGTGAAAGAAAAAAAAATTCTTTGGCTCAGGCTTCTTAATTCCTAGATCAAATTTTGTGCAATTTGTTTTGCATTGCTGGTTTTGATTTGCACGCTCCTATTCTGAATGCGCTCTCACATTTGTCTCTCCTTTTTTTTCTAAAAAAATCTATTATCAAAAGCGTGAACGTAAGCTGTTAGACAGACGAAGATTTAAAATTAGTATTAAGACAAATTTTACGACTTTTTTTTGGTTGTAAAACGTGAATCGGAGTTAAATGTTTAAAATATAATAAAATTTAATATTAATATTAAAAATAAAATTTAATGATTCTTCTTACATGAAACTGAAGCTGATATTAAAGTTTAAAAGAAAATGAATTTCTCAAAGTTACCAACTTTTAAAATGTGAAACAAAAGGGATTTCTGGAAGACTAAAATAGATATAAAATTTAAATTTTGAAATACAATGAATTTTTTAGAGATCAAAATAGAGATAAAATTTAAGGATCAAAATAAAATGAATCTCTAAAAAATTGAAATAGAGATAAAATTTAAGATTTGAAATAGAATTAATTCCCCCGAAATTAAATCAAAGATAAATAAAAATTTTTTAAAGACTAAAACAGAGATAAAATTTAAGATTTAAAATGTAATACATCTTCAAAGACCGAAACAGAGATAAATCAAAAGATTAATTAAAAACAAAAACATAAAAGTTCAAATTTAAAAGTTTAACTCTAATATTATATTAATTTATTATTCAATCTAAAAATATTTAAACTTTTAAATGAATGTCAAATATTAATATTAAATATAAATTTTAACATTTTCATTTCTATGTGCCTTTTTCTTATTATTTGTTTCTCTCTTTTACACAATTTACTTATTATTTTGATTTTCATTTTTTTAGGAAGAATATTTTTATTCTTATTAAAAATAGGGATTTTATAAAATTTTATTTTCTTCAACTTTTTGTCATTCAAATTCGGTATCCATGTGGTAGTAATTCAACTGTAAGAAGTCATCAGTGGAATCATTTGGTAGTGAGACAAATAGAGTGATCAGTTACAATGTTACAGAGTCAATATTCAAGAATAGAGAATCATTATTATCGTTTCAATGACTTATTATTTGTACTCATTTGAAAATAAGAGGGAAAACATGGAAAGAAAAAAAAAAAAGGTGAAGAGTAACGGCTCGTGACCTTGACCTTTTCTTCATATTATTTACACGTTTATTTACATCAGAAATAAATTTCTATGAGAATAAACAAAATGTTGATTTACATCAGAAATACGTGACAGACTCTTTTCTTCGTAGTGTTTATCTGATTTTTTTCCCTTATTCCCGTTAAAATTTTAAGTTTTTGCCCCATTTTTAGGTTTTTTTTTTCCCTCATCAATCATCATAGTTATATGAATTATTCCGTTGTTGTACCATTTACATACGTAAATGAACTCAAAGAATAATATATACTTGTATATGCGAATCTTTAATTGAGAGTTGTTAAAAAATTGATAATTTAACAATTTTAGTTGAAAAAGAATTGAGATGAATATTAAAGTGAAGAGTTACAAAAAGTTTAAAATGTGTGAGACACGTATGAAGAAGTCTAGGACGTGTGGGACGTGAAGGGAGAAGTGAAACGGGACTCAAAGACGTGAGGAAACAAGAAAACGCGAGATAGACGCTACAGGGCTGAGCGCCGCGGTGACCAGGACAACAACCCAGCGCCCAAGGAAGAGCGTTGCAGTGCCAGACGAGTCAGAAGTCCGTTTTTCCTCAAAATTTCTAATTTTGAGAAGTTTTGAACTTTCAAAACAAGTGGACTCTTACTCTAATAAGGAATAAGGTTAGTAGGCACGAAATACATCCTATATAAACACTTGTAAACTCTTGATTTTAGATTAAGTATTAAAAGAGACTCTAAGAGAGAGGAAGAACTGGGTAGACACTAAATGCTTGTGTGCTCTATGGTAAAACCGTTATTTGGGTGATTATTGTTCGTGGTAGAACAATGGTTTACTAAATATTTAGGTCATTTTGTGGGTTCTTTATTGAATTTTCTTTGTAAAATCTCTAGGGAGTTATAATAAGAGATGTTAGGATCCTTAGATCCGCCGTTGACGTAAACAATTGACCGAACCATATAAGATTGTGTTGTACTCTTTTATTTTCTGCTTTGAATTCTTGTTGTGTTTGCTTGATTGCTTGATTGACAAGTTATTTCGCTGCGTAAGGAGGTTAAGGTTTTAAGTTAAATCTTGAGTTCTTCGCTTTAACACAACTTCGAGAGGAAGAGGGACGTTTACTCCCTCAACAAGAATGGTGATAAAAGTCATGATAGCTCATCCCTCTTTTGAAACCCAGACGGCAGACGGCACAAGGTGACTAAAAGCAGCGATCCAGAGTTGCATTGTCTTCGCAAGGTGATGTTACTTTTTCAGGAAATAAGATAGCATTGAAACGTTTGCAAATTAAGGGCCCCTTGAATAAGTATCCGTATTAGATAACAACTGATCACCCTCGGCGTTTGCTGGAGTCTGGCTACTGAGAGAGAGAGAGTGTCCAAGTTGCATGTTTTTTCCCACATGTTGTTGTCACTGTTGCGTCGTTGAGTGGGAAGCAATTCAGCTAAAGAACAAAATATCGAATAATGGGAAATTATTTTTCTTTCTGCTGAGATAAGTTGATAAGATAAGGATGGTCTGTAGGCCAAGCTTAGCCACAAGAAAGATTTTTTTGGACCCGTTACTAGATATAATAAAATATTTCTCTCTCTCTCTCTCTCTCTATTTCTTCAAAGTTCAATCTTCGTTGTAAATTATGATTAAGCTTGTAATTGTAGCTTAGATTTAACTCCGACAAACAATATCGGGGCAGGGGCTCCCCCAGGAAAATGAAATGCCAGATCCACTAAATGGGAGTGGGCAACAAACTTTTATTAATATCGCCTAGTCATCTCTCGCTCTCCAGTTGTCGGGTTAACTTTATCCTTGAAATCGGTTATACCATTTTCTTTCAATTTACCTTTTTAAGGGGTCATAATATGTTACTGATATTACCAAAATCTGTCAAATGAATTTCGATATACTCATACTCGTCGATCATATGTCATTTACTGTTAATATTTGTGTTATCATTCATTTATGCATCGTTATAACCAACCTGACATTATAGAAATTCTCTATACGAATAAATAACATGATACGCTTGCTAAATATCATTTATGTCATCCTAATTACAGTAATGTGCTCGACCTTTTTATTTCTGGCTAAATAGTAAATATCCATTCTTTTACTACGTACTTGGAGGTTTAATTAATTTCTACAACCCCAAAAAAGTAAACAAATTAAAAATCAATTACTTGCACCCCAGAAATTTGCTCAACTAAAAGCGGAAATGTCAAAGCACGTTTCTCCGAAAACATACAAAGAAAATGGTCCTGGATCCAACCTAGTTGCTGAAAGACGAATAAGAAATGAACAAAAACAAATAGATATATAATAAAAATAAGGTCGGAGAAGGGAAACAACCCGTGGAGGCCAACCACCCCTGTAACTCAATAGTTGGTGTCACAGTTTGATTATTGAGTTGGAATCGTACTGAAGTTCTTCCAATTATCTTAGGTATCTTGTCACTTTCGAAATCTCTATCTGTCACGCAACACCACTGCATTGTGGACCAAACCAGCCATAGGAATATGATAAGCTCATGTACTGTTTGCTTTTCATCACCAGCAATAATGCAATGCAAGTGCAATAACCTAAATTAAGCCGGGGGGGTCGTACTTTATTTATTTATTTATTTATTCTTCTGTCAATGGATTATGCGCGCCTCCGTCCCTGTTGATTTCCCGCTAAATATCCTCCTTTTTTTCTCAAAGTAGATGAGGAAATTGTTTGATATCTTACTTTTCTCTATTTTGAACTTTAAAGAACAGATGAAATATTTGGAGATGCGTTATACAGGAGAACCCTCGCCTCTGGTTAAACATGTAAAACGTAGTAAAATATTCTGTTCCTTTTTATTCTTTTACTTCCTTCGGTTAATGAAATAAAATAAATTAAGATAATAATGACCCACCACTATTTGATAAATATACTACATGTTGGTAAAATGCAAAGAAATTATTGAGGGAGGAATTACTCTTTTTTTTTTATAGATTAAGTTAAAATAAAAAATTCAAGTTTAACTTTAAACTTTAACCTTTAAATGCAACGAAATAACATATATATTAAGTAGAATAGTAAGAATTTAAAGTAGAATAGAAAAGAGCACGACACAATCTTACGTGGTTCTGTCAATTGTTTATGTTCATAGTGGATCCTAACCCTTCTTATTAACTTCTTAGATATTTTATAAGGAAAATTCAATGAAGAATCATCAAAAGGACCTAATATTTAGTGTACTCTTATTCTATCACGAATTATGAACACCCAAACAACGGTTTCACTATAGCGTACACAAGCACTTAGTGTCTATCTAGTTCTTTCCTTCTCTTAATGCTTGATCTCAACTAAAGGGTTTACAGTATTTATATAAGAATTATTTCGTGCATACTAACCCTATTTTTTATTGGAGTAAGAGTCCATTTGTTTTAGAAGTCCAAAACTTTAAAAAAACTCAAAATTCGGATAAAAAATGAAAATTTTTCGACTCTGGTGTTGCGACACTGAGGTCCTAGCGCCGCGGCGCTGAGCTTCGTCGCGCCC
This sequence comes from Ailanthus altissimus, assembly GCA_946807835.1. NCBI lineage: Eukaryota > Viridiplantae > Streptophyta > Magnoliopsida > Sapindales > Simaroubaceae > Ailanthus > Ailanthus altissimus. The sequence goes on along the minus strand of OX327691.1, from coordinate 25,561,395 downwards.
GGCACCGCGGTGCTCAACCCTGGTACCTTCTCCGCGAGTTTTATTCGTTTCCTTCGCATCTTCAAGTCCCGTTTTGCTTCCCCTTCATGTCCCACACGTTCTAGACTTCTCCACACGTGTCTCACATGTTCTAAACTTCTTGTGACTCTCCTATTTGGTATTCATCTCAATTTTTGTTCAAACAAGATTGTTGAATCGCCAAATCTTCAACAGACCCTTCCTTGATTCAAAATCTTTCAAATAAGAAGGCTTCTGGATCTGATCCATACCAATACTTTATCACCTAGAGTTGAGTCCAGTTAAGTCTTCATCAAGACTTAACTTTTCTTGGACTAGTGACTTTGGTCTCCAAAGGCATTCGTGCACCTTGCATAGGTTATGGATGCGTTGCACTCATTTTCGACCCACATTACCTCGACGAGCACAGTTTAGATGTCGCCTAGTGGTCTGCATTACCCCAACACCCCGCGTTGAGCCACTCATAGCTATCCTAGTAAGCACATAGAGCTTTCAATTGTGCTTCTCACCCTAAAACTTTAAACGTCTTTTCTCTACCCATAGTTTTCATTTTTTCACTGTAACTAAATACATTTTTTCATCGAGATTGCCTAGGGATATCAAGTTTCTCCTCAGTTTAGGAACATGCCTTACACCATGTAAGTCTTTAATTTCTCCACCTTGCATCCTCAACCTTGTGTAACCAACTCCTACGATCTCACAAGTTATGTCATTTCCCATTAGAGTTTTACCTCTCTTAACTTTGTAGTTGATAAACATCAATCTGTCATGACACATATGGATGCTGCACCCTGAATCTAGTATCCATTTGCCAGCGTACTTTCCCCATAGAGGCTACTAATGTGTCTACAGTTTCGGTATCTTCCCCCATATCGATTGCAGCCCACCCTCCTTGGCTTTTTGATTTCGAAAAATCCTTCATAAAGTGACATTCCTTATTATAAAGGAAACATTTCTTGGATCTCCTCTTTTATTGGTTGCTTTTGCTCCCTTGTGCAAGCAATGCTGTTTCACTTTCGAACTCAAATATCTTTGTTAATTCTTTTGAGTTCAATGATGCTTTAATGTCATTCATCATTAAAAACTCATTACCATACAACAGCGTATCCACAAAGCTGTCATAGTTCTTTGGCAACGAACTTAACAGGATTATGACCTTATTTTCATCCTCAGTCTTGATGCCCAATTGCTCAAGGCTTATGATGATTTTGTTGAACTCGTCAATGTGAGCTCTCAGTGAAGATCCTTCGTGCATTGTTAGCTAATGTAGTTTCTTCTTCATAAGAAGTTTATTTGTAAGAGACTTCTTCATGTATAATGCCTCGAGTCTATTCTATAGCCCTAAAGCAGTTTCTTCATCACCAACTTCCCTTAATACTTCGTTGCTCAACGCTAGGATTATAGTGCTGTGATCCTTTTTTTTGAATCGTATCCCAATCTTTATGCCCAGACTTTAAGGTTGTAGTTCATTTGCTAGTTGAGGAGCTGACTTCCTCCAAGGCCAAGTCTAGCTCTACCTTCACTAGTAGATCCCTAACATTCTTCCTTCAAAGATTAAAGTCATTCATCCTATTGAACTTCTCTATTTTTTGGTTAATTGCAGTCATGGTTTAAATACCTCAAGTGTGTATTATCGAACCTTAACTTTGATACTAGTTTGTTGAGGGAGAAATCGCCTTTCTCCTTTTTGAGATTAGGTAAAAACGAAGAATCCAAGTTTAACATTGAACCCTAATCTCTAAGTGTAGCGGAATAACATGTATATAAAGTAAAATAGTAAGAATTTAAAGCAGAATATAATATAGCACAACACAATCTTACGTGGTTCGGCCAATTACCTACATCCACGGTGGATCTAAGGATCCTAATCTCTCTTATTAACTTTCTTGAGATTTTACAAAGAAAACTCAATGAATAACCTGTATATCAAGTAAAATAGCAAGAATTCAAAGCAAAATATAAAATAGCATAACACAATCTTACGTGGTTCGGCCAATTACCTACATCCACGATGGATTTAAGGATTCTAACCTATCTTATTAACTTTCTATAGATTTTACAAAGAAAACCTAATGAAGAACCCTCGAAATGACATAATATTTAGTGTACCCTTATTCTACCATGAACAATGAACACCCAAACGATGGTTCCACCCTAGCGCATATAAGCACTTAGTGTCTACCCAGTTCTTCCCTTCTCTTAGAGTTTCTCTTAATGCTTGATTTCAACTAAAGGGTTTACAAGCGTTTATATAAAGGTTATTTTGTGCCTACTAACCATATTTCATATTGGAGTAAGAGTTCACTCCACTTGTTTTGGAAGTCCAAAACTTCTCAAAACTCAAAATTCAGATCAAAAACAGAAATTTCCCTGCTCTGGCGCCGCTACGACGTTGAGCTTCTGATATGAGCACCGCGGCTCTCAGCCATGGTACCTTCTCCGCGCGTTTTCTTCGCTTCCTTCCTATCTTTAAGTCTCGTTTCACTTCCCGTTTTGTGTACCAGACGTCCTAGACTTCTCCATACGTCTCCCACACATTCTACACTTCTTATGACTTTCTTATTTGATATTCATCTCAATTTTTGTCCAAACAAAATTGTTGAATCACCAAATCTCCAACGAAATCCTTCAAGTACTCACTTCATATTAAATGACATCTGCCTACATGTTGTTCCCAAAAATCCACCTAAGCACTACTCAATTAAGATCAAGATCTTGCCATTATACTTAATACAGACCCTAACTCATTAGCTTCTACTATTTGTCATCGATAGGGGATAGGGTTAGATGGGACTCAGAGTTTGCGTTACTACTTAGTCTTTATAGTCAAATAACATGTCAACGCGACTGGGTTATCCTTTATATTACAATGGGGGTTTTATCATCAAAGGACACGTAATTAAAGCCCTGTCACTATTTACGTTATCGTTAGGTCTCACCATAATTTACTTAGAAGGCCTCATTAATGGATAGCTAAATATGATGATAATGGCCCAAAATGTGTAATTTGAGGGGCCATTGTTGTATTGCCACGTCAACATATTATAAGTGCTCTATCTCCTTGATAACAAGGAGATGTGGTCTATTTGAAGTTAAATAAGGTAAACTTGTATATGTTGAAATTCTAAGGTTAGTACATTCTGCCTATAGGCTTATCTTTTCATAAATTGATAAATTATAAAAGTTTTTGTACTCCAAGCTTTATAGGCATAATTATTGAAAAACTTTTAACTTTATTATTTCTCCAAAATGCCTTATTGAAAAGGGGTCTCTTTACTCATATATCATCTCGCGTCACCCTTAAGAAAAATTTGTCAAATTATTTTTTTCTATACTCAAAATATATCTCTAATTTTTTAATTCAAGTAAGATTAATAGCTCAGAATATTGAACAATTAAGACACATCTTTTTTCTTCTTTTCAAAATTTTCTCTAAGATAAAATTTTAGAGAATACTTTTTACTACTAAATCGCCATCATATTTAAGCATTATAGAATTGTCAACTATAATTATCACTCCGAAGACACCTACTTCTAACATAGCTTTTTTATCATTATTATTTTAGAACCAAATAATACAATTTCTTCCCCCGATAAGTTTCAACAATTCTCAACTTGATGCCACATCTTCCACACCACTTAACAATCGGTCAAAATTCATCTCTTAACACAAAATAAGTTCAATAACTCAGAGTTATTTGCGCTCGACAAATTTTTAAATAATTAAAAAATCTTGGCATACCTAACTAAATTTGACCCTGAACGATTTTACTTATAAATGACCTATAGCTCTTGTTGACAGATAAGAATAACTTAAAATAAAAAATAATAAAAAGAAAGAAACGTACACGATTTAATTTAAATTTAAGTTAAGTTGAAAATCAAGGTGTTAGGATTTAATCCACAATAATTGAGGTGGAATGAAATTCATTAGTTATCAAATGGAGTTCTACTCGAACACGTAGTTTAGATTACGTATCTACGAATCATTGGAGCAATTCCTTATTAAATTTAAGAAAGGATACACAAGTCTTTGCACCGAGGTAGATGGGCCACCGACAGTAGTAAAATCACTACGGTAGTACAATTTTTTTGTTTTGAGTTTGATGACGAGTAAGAATGCTTGAAAACGAAATTGATTGTCACCTAGTAATTATTAAAGAATCTCTAGTACCAGGCCATTGCTTTGTGCTTTTGAAAATCTATATTTTTTTTTCTTAAACATACATTATATCATATACACACACCACACATTTAGTTAACTTGCCTTTTTTATGAATGATTTTTTTTTTTTTACATGAATGATGTTCCTCTAAGTATTATTAATTTTGTATTAACAGATTTTTCTACTCTTTCATCTTAATTCTATATCGAATAGTATTTTTTAAAAATTAAAAAAAAAACGAATCTCTTTAATAATGATAATAATACGTACATTACATAAGCGGCACAGGAGAGATTCACATAAGGTTTCTTCTATGTTATCAATTTACTCTCTTTTGTGATCTTGCAATAAATTAAATCTTACGTACATACACGTAAACATTTCAGAAATTAAGTATCCGTTAGAGAGGAGGGTAAAATTCATCAATCTTTGTTCAAGAACAGTCAAAGCGAATAAAAAATAAAAAAGCATGCGAGTCCTCTCCTCGAGAATAATTAATATCAATTCAGATAAAAATTTTAGAATCAGTAACGTAAATCAAATAAAATAAAAAGAATCGTATCATCTTTTTTTTTTTTTTAAAAAAAGAGAATCGTATCATCTTAAGGTCAGTAAAATAGACAAAGATCTTATGGGACGGTGCAACATCACAATATGACAAGTTTCTAACATATCTTTTGATTGGAATTTTCGAATTTTCGATTAATTGGATGGCCTTTTTTTCCCCTCATATTTCTTTTGTATTGATTTATGATGTTACTTAAGAATCTATAAATATTTTAATAAAATTTTTGTATCACATAATTATTAACCACTTCCTGGTTTTGATGGATACATTTGCTCAAGGTCACTTGCTTATTTGTTATCTACACATTATTTTATTTGTGCTAAATTATTAATTTAGACTATTAGATTATTGTTGAGGTATCAAGTCTCTATTTTTGGTTTTAATATTAGTTTGTTGAGAAAAATTAATATTAATACTAATTTTATTTAAGAATTAATTTTTGCATTGACTCTATTATTAGGGTTTCATGTATCTTAATACTATAATGATTTGGTATTTAACACTCTAAGATTCTTATACGCATGCGAAAACTTCATTCACAAATAACTAAGAATATAAAATATCAATACAACGATAAAGATAAAGAAAACAAACCACAAGACATAAGATATATATAATTTGACAACAAACACCTACATCCACGTCAGATTCATAATCCAATTTCTTTTATTAATAGTTCATAAATAACTCCTTAGATCATTAAGTATTTTTTTAAATCACTCAAATCTTATAGACCACTAAGTATCTTGTAAATCTTAGACTTGACAACACGAGATTTAAAAAAAGAATATAAGAATAGTAAGAGCTCTCTTTCAAGGGTTCTATCATCCCTATCTTGCACACTTATCACTCAAGTGATCTTATGATTACACTTTCGCGTATTAGTAATTAGTGCCTATCAGACATTCTATTCTTTCTTTTGTTTACATTGTTGATATTTGATTAATTCTAAGAGGTTACAATAGTTTATATAAGCTCTAAACAACCTTTAAAATTTTTATTTTTTGTTAAAGTAGAAGTTCATACAAAAGAAAAGTCTAAAATTTTTAAAAATACGTAATTCGAGAAAAATAAAAACCTCCCGTGAGTCAGCGCTGCAGCTCCACCAAGCTAGGGCCGAACTAATTTTGAAGTAGCGTTGCGACCTATTTCTAGTCTCCTTTATGCCTTCGCACTCCTCCTCGCTTGTGACTCTTATTTCGTTTTATTTTCATACGTTTCATGCGTACTTGATATCGTGTTTGACTTTTTCTTAGTTTTTAACTCAAAATCAAACTCAATCTTGATTTTGAATCACCAAATTCTAACAAACTCCTCATTGATTCAAAATCTATCTCAATAAGCTATCTAAGATCATCCATTCCTCGACCAACACTCAATTATTCTAATGTTGTCTCTAGTTAAGTCTTATGCCCAGGCTTAACTAAGGCTCGTGATTTTGTCCTTCAAAGATTCTAAATATATCTCTCCTTAGGTAGCCTTCGTATTGTGATCTCTAGCATTATTTAACACCATCATAATTTTTTTATGGCTAGATCTTATCCTTGCCATCACCACCCTTACTAGAGATGACAAAAAAACTCGTAAACCCGCAACCCTGTTAAAACCTATCCGTATTGGGAATGATTTAGTAAGGCTTAAAGTGAGTTTGGTATATAAAATTAAAACTCATAACGAATTTAGTACAGGTACGGGTTCAGTATGAAATCTACGGATACTCATTGTGGGTATTCGCATACCCATAAATATTACTATTTTTATTTTTTAGAAAAATAAAAAAAAATTCACGTGTGCAACTACAGCATGCCTTAGTGCATTTTTGTCTGTGATGTGATCACATAGGATTATCATTATCATATTACTTTGTTTTTACATAAGATTATCATTATCAAATTACTTTGTTTTTTTCTAACGAGATTATCATTGCTTTTAACAAAAGAAAAGTTAAATTAGGCAAATAAAAAGAAGAAGAATGCAAATGTGGGATTGTCATTATTTATTTTTGACAAAAAAATTAAATTAGTCAAATAACAAAAGACAAATTAGAAGGCAAAACGTTAGCCCTAGAATCCATTTTCATTTCATCTCATAAAGCATAACTCTTAACGTTTCAAATAAGTTGTTGTTCGAGTTCGATGCTTTAACTTCTCCATTTTCATCTCAATTTAAACTCTCAACTCAAATTCTCAAGCTCACTTATTTCTCCAAAAAAAAAATAGAAGTTTGACCTTTAATCAACTTTAATTTATTGCATTTCCATTCTTTATTTGTTTGGTATCTAATGGCCACGATCGACCATAATTATAAGCATGATTGGCAAAATTTCTTTGTTGTATTGTTGCTATGTAATCGCCAAATCGATCATTACCAATCACCATAAGTATGATATATTGTTATGGTAACATTGTACAATGCATTGTATTAAATATGTATTAATTGGCATACTATAAAAATGAGTGGTAGTGAACTTTTTTTAAAATTATATTATTTTTAAACTTGCTTAAAATTTATGGATAATCCGCTGTCGGTTTGGTATTGAGTGCATATCCACTAAAGCGAATTTGATATTAGAACTACAAACCCATTAGAAGTTTGGGAAGAATTTAGTATTTCATTTTTGAAGGGGATCTGGATACAGGTTTAGGGCCATTTGTGTAGTAACCAGTATCCACGACTGGTAAGAATAAGTATTTATATATGTATAAATATACGTATTTTATTTGTATGTTGGTGATACTTAATTTATATATTGTTATTAGTAGTGTTTGTATAGGTTAAGGTCATACTATTAGCATTGGGTTTAATTGCAAGACTTTAGATTTATTTTAGGGACCAAATTGTAATACTTTGAAAGTTTTAGGGGTAAATTCGTAAATACCAAACATTAGCCACTTAGTATAAAAATACACTTTTAAAACCCTAATTCTCTCATTTTGGTCGAGCTACCTCTTTTAGAGAGAGAGAAGAGAGAAAAAGAGGGGAGAGAAAAAGAAGAAGGAGAAGAAAAAGAAGAAGCAATTAGAATTTTGAATTTTAAGAGGTATATCACAACTATTTCTCAATTTATTGGTGTTAATTATGTTAATTTCTTTAAGTTTTGATTTTTGGAAATATGTATAATTGAGGATTTGATGTGTATTCCGTATGATATTTTGAGAATTGATGATGATCTATAAGATAACTTGATAAATCATGATGGATTGTAGAATTTCTGCTTAATAGTCTCTTGATCTAGAAATTTTATAAATTGTTGTGATTCGATTCTGGTTTTTAATTTTGAGTATATGAAATTATACATGTTTAGGATCATCTGAGACTTTGAATCGATTCAAAATTCCAGAAATTTTATTTTTTGTGAATTTACCAAAATAACTCTGAAATTTTGGAAATTTCCTATGTGAACAGTATGATACAGTGACGAACAATTTTTGTCCTACTGAATGATCTTCAAAAATTATGAATTTTTGAAATATGATAAGTTTATATGTCTAATATGATATATTCGAAATTGAGAATTTAGATCAATGTGGTTGAAATGTTATGATTTTCTAAACTGTATCAGCTCATTGCAGTATTTGATTAACAGATTTTTAAAACTATAGAATAAAATAGTTTTAAAATACTTTTGGCAGTGATTTGAAAGTGAAATATTTATCATGGACTGATATATGTGTCAAGAGTAATTATGTGGTATTTTTATAATTTTGGAGTTAGTATATGATTTTATAAAATTGGGAGATTGAATACTGTTCAGTAAGTATCTTGATCCTGTCAGGTTAGTAGTTTGGATTCGATGGTGTGTATGGAATGGATTGTGTAGGAATTTTGATATAATATTCATATATAAGAAGGATATATGAGTCAAGAATGGTATATTCTTATTTTGGAGTAATTGGACATCATTTGATGTATTAGAAAATTTTGTTAAGTGTAAGTGGTTAGAATGATAGGTTTTGAGAAACCAAGTATTTAGACTAATTTAATGTGATAAATGCATTGTGTATAATTTTGTAAGCTAATTAAAGTATTTTGTGTGAATTGTGAGGCTTATGAAAGGATTAATCTCCATTGATAGGTTAAGGAGATTTAAGCCTTGTAGCTGAAAGTGTTAAGAAGTAAGTATACTAGACTTTTTACTGAAATCACAATAAACGTAGTAATTATTTTGTATGATTTTGTAAATGTGGTTAGGATTATGTTTATGTTATGTCAAAGTATATTTTGATATGAAATGTGAAGATATGTATTTATGAATGTGAGCATGGACATACATGACATACATGTGTTTTTAATAGTGAGCTTTCAAAATGAAATGTGTTTAACAAAGAAAGCTTTGAAGTGTAATTTGTCCATGAGAAACATTTTGTGTTTTGAGGATGCTTTAACTCACTGTTGACTTAGTAGGCATCTTATGTGATTTGTGGAGCCTTTATGTGTGGCATTTCCTTTGGGATTGGTATATGTTATGTGTTCCGTATGTAGGGAGGATTCTATTGGTACCTAAAGGAAGATTGAGTCATCACATTCGTGTGGTGGCGTATTGGTACATGTGAGAGGACTCACCGATGATCAGGGTGAGAGTTTGGCTCTTACCTTCGGGCTTGAGCATTATATATGTGTAATTTAAACCTCACTTGTACTATTTCTCTCATACGGTATGTCACCTACGAGTGACATTTGGCTCATTATGTGATATGTGATGTGTAAGTCCTACTAAGTAGTAGTTGAGTGATGGTATTCCTATTATGTGTTTTGAAAGAATGTGTAAGCACTTACATGATATGTGATTTGATAAGATTATGATTTTGATTGATCATAGCATATCATACATATGCATTGTGTACATATATGTATTTGTATTTGATATATGAAAAACTAGTATGCTTACTGAGTTTTATACTCATCGTAGTTTATGGTGATTTCAGGTAAATAAGGTACATGTGTGCTTAGCGGATTTGGCAAGGCTTCTGCTGTTCCTTGGGTTCCCTAAATTGTTAGGTTGCTAAGTATTTCATTTAGGGACACATGGAATAAGATATTTGATTTGTCCCTATTGAATAAATACTTATGTATTATTTTATTGTGTGTGGTTGGATTTAGTTTACGTTTCACCAAGTGTAGTAATGGATTGATTTTTAAGTAAGAATTTACAATGAATATATTATGGGCTTCCGGTAACAAAGTTGCTACTGGTGACGTAGTAGAGTGTTAATCTCTGAGAAAACTCTGCGTATCTCCGGTTTACTAATTGTCCCAGTCATAATTCAATTGCTATAATTCTGAAAGAAATTAAAATGAATGTTTAAGTATTATTGAATGAATGTAAGTGATGTCGTGTGTCAGATCTTTTGGGTTTGGGGCGTGACAATTTGTCCCAAACCCGGTATACTACCATCCCTAACCCTTACCATACATTCTCTTTCAACCCTTATTATACCAGTGAGATAATTTTCAATGCTATCCTTAGTTTGCATCCTCTAAAAAATCTATGTTGAGCCATATACAATATTATTCTCAAGCGCATAGTTTCTACTGTGCTTCTCATATATAAATCCATTTTCAACACTTTTAGTATTATTTCTATTGTCTTGAATGAATATTCCTACTTGATCTAACAATTCTAAGTCTACTAAGTTTTCATGAGATCGGGAACAAATCCTACACCTAGTAACCCTCTTGCTTTTCTACCATAAATTTCAATCTTATTCTACCAATTTCCTTTGATTACAAAAGTTATATCACTTCCCACTGGTACTTTTACAACTCTTAATGGATCTATAATTCGTAAATAATAATTTTTCGAGACTCATATGAAAACTACACCCTAAAATCAAGTATGCACTTTATCACGCCTCAGACCCAAAAGATCCGACATACGACATCACTTACATTTATTCAATAATGTGCACTTATAAATAATATTACATAAAATTTTAAACTTTAATTCAACATAGGAATCCTTAGCAAGTTGCTAGTAAGTTCAACACTAAAATCAACATATAACCTAACATATAAATATAAACTTCCATTGACAATATTTAAACATTCATTTCAATTTCTTTCATAATTATAATAATTGAATTATGACTGCGACAATTAGTAAACCGGAGATATACAGAGTTTTCTCAAAGATTAACACTCTACTACATTACCAGTAGCAACTTTGTTACCAGAAGCCCAGAATATATTCATTGCAAATTCTTACTTAAAATCAACCAATAACCACACTTGGTGAAACTTAAACCAAATCCAATCACACACAATAAAATAATACATAATTATTTATTCAATAGGGATAAATCAAATATCTTATCCCACGTGTCCCCAAATGAAACACTCAGCAACCTAGCAACTTAGGGAACCCAAGGAACAGCAAAAGCCTTACCAAATCCGCTAAGCACATATATACCTTATTTACCTGAAATCATCATAAACTAAAATGAGTATAAAACTCAGTAAGCATACTAGTTTTTCATATATCAAATACAAATACATATATGTACACAATGCATATGTATGATATGCTGTAATAAATCAAAATCATAATCTTATCAAATCACATGTCATGTAAGCGCTTACACATTCTTTCAAAACATATAATAAGAATATCATCACTCAACTACTACTTAGTAGGACTTACATATCACATATCACATAATGAGCCAAATGTCACTCGTAGGTGACATACCTATAAGAGGAATAGTACAAGTGAGATTTTTAAATTACACATATATAATGCTCGTGCCCGAAGGTAAAAGCCAAACTCTCACCCTGATTATCGGTGAGTTCTCTCACATGCACTAATAAGCCACCACACGAATGTGATGACTGACTCTTCCTTTAGGTACCAATAGGATTCTCTCTACATACGAAACACATAACATATACCAATTCCGAAGGAAAGGCCACACATAAAGGCTCCAGAAATCACATAAAATGCATACTAAGTTAACAGTGAGTTCAAGCATCCTCAAAACAAAAAATATTTCTCATGGACATATTACACTTTAAAAGCTCTCTTTGTTAAACACATTTCACTTTAAAAGTTCACTTTCAAAAACACATATATGTCATGTATGTCCATACTCACATTCATAAACACATGTCTTCACATTTCATATCAAAATATACTTTGACATAACATAAACATATTTCTAACCACATTTACAAAATCATATATAACAATTACTATGTTTATTGTGATTTCAGTAAAATGTCTAGTATACTTATCTCTTAATACTTTCAGCTATAAGGCTTAAATCTCCTTAACCTATCAATAGAGATTAATCCTTTCATGAGCCTCAACATTCATACAAAATAATTTAAATAACTTACAAAATTACACATATTGCACTTATCACATCGAATTGGTATAATTACTTAGTTTCTCAAAACTTGTCATTCTGACCACTTACACTTAACAAAATTTTCTTATACATCAAATGATGTCCAATTACTCTAAAATCAGAATATATCATTCTTGACTCATATATACTTCTTATATATGAATATTATATCATAATTCCTACACAATCCATTCTATAAACACCATCGAATTCAAACTACTAACCTGACAGGATTAAGATATTTACTGAAGAGTATTCAATCTTCTAATTTTATAAAATCATATACTAACTCAAAAATTATAAAACTATCACAGAATTACTCTTAACACATATCTCAATCCATGATAAATATTTCACTTTAAAATCATTGCCAAAAGTATTTTAAAATTATTTTATTATATACCTTTAAAAATCTATTAATCAAATACTGCAATGAGCTGACACTCTTTAGAAAATCATAACAATTTAACCACATTAATCTAAATTCTTAATTCTGAGTATATCATATTAGACATATAAAATTATCATATTTCTTAAATTCATAATTTTGTAAGATCATTCAGTAGATCAAAAATTATTTGTCTCTGTATCATACTGTTAATACAAGAAATTTCTAGAATTTCAGGGTCATTTTGGTAAATTCACTACAAATTCAATTTCTGGAATTTACAATCGATTCAATGTCTTAAATAATTATAAACATGTCTAATTTCATATACTCAAAATTTAAAATCAGAATCGAATCACAACAATTTATAAAATTTCTGGATCAAGAGACTATCAAGTAGAAATTCTGCAATTCATCATGATTTATCAAGCTATCTATATAGATCATCATCAATTCTCACAATATCTTACGAAATACACATCAAATCCTTAATTGTACATATTTTTAGAAATCAAAATTTAAAGGAATTAACTAATTTAATACCAAAAAACTAAGAAAGTGTTATAATATACCTTTTAAAGCTTAAATTCTAACTTTCTTCTTCTTGCTTCTCTCTCTCTCCCCTTTCTTTCTCTCTTTTTTCACTCTAAAAGAGGTAGCTCAACCAAAATGAGTGAATTAGGGTTTCAAATGTGTATTTTATACTAAGAGGCTACTTTTTAATATTTATAAATTAGCCCCTAAAACTTTCATAGTACTATAATTTGGTCCCTAAAATAAATCTAAAGTCTTACAAATAAACCCAATACTAATAGTATGTCCTTAACTTATGCAAACACTACTAATAATAATACATAAATCAAGTATCACCCACATACAAATAAAATATGTATATATATATATATAAATACATATTCTTACCGGTTGTGAATACTGGTTACTACACACTTACTAGGCATACATTCCTATAGAAGAAATCAGTATTTTTGTAACTTCTAAGTCCAACTTATAGAAAACTGCAGCATCACATTCTTTTTCTATTATCTCGGTCTTTCTATCTAGACAATCCCTTACCAAGTACCTTAAGCATTTTCTTGGATCTGCCTTTCAATTTTGTTGTTCTTCTTTTTTCATCTTTATTCTCAGCCTTTCTTCTAGGCTTTGATCTTTTTGCCAATTCTTTTATTCAATTGAATGAATTTTTAAACTAACTTGGATCTAGATGACATAGGCTTCTTCATCATTGGTAGTCTCTTCAAGGGTTGCCTCTAACTCTAAACTTACCAGTAAAGCTCTCATCTTTTCATCTTGCAGATAATTATCCTCCACATTGAACTTCTTTAAAATTGTAAGTCCCCATGGTTGAATAATCTTTACTTTGTAATTTGGCTCTGCAACCTATGCTTTACAATCTGGATCTCAACCATAGCTCTGATACTAGTTTGTTGTAAAATATCAAGCCTCTACTCTCGGCTTTGATACCAATTTGTTGAGAAAAATTGGCCTTAATACTAATCTCACTTTGAAATTAGTCTTTGCACTGACTCTATTGTTAGGATTTTATGTGTCCTAATACTACCATAGTTTAGCATTTAACACTCTAAGAACCCTATGTGCATGTGAAAAACTTCATCCATAAATAACTAAAAATATAAAATATCAACATAACGATAAAGATAAAGAAAATAAATCACAAGACACAAGATATACGTGATTCGATAACAAACACCTATACCTACATCTATAACAGATTCATGATCTAACTTATTTTATTAATAGTACATAAAGAACTCTTTAGATCACCTAGTATCTCCTAGATCATTCAGATCTTATAGACTGCTCAGTATCTCTTATAAATCATGTAAATCTAATAATAAGAAATTTAACCAAGGAATAAGAGAATATCCATAATCCTTATTATGAAAGGTGACATTTTGTCGAGATCTCAGTGTTTACAAAGTGACAGTGACAGGACTCACGTGTAGACAATCCCATTAATTATGGGTAGTAGTTTGATGTACGCTAAAGTTTATACACGTTCTGATATAGCTTATGTTATAGGCGTACTCAGGAGATACTTGAGCAATCCAAGCATCAGTCACTGGAAAACCATAAAGAAGGTGCTTAGATATCTACAGTGCACCAAAGGTTTTATGTATCAGCAATCTAACATTCTTTACTTGGTTGAATATTCAGATGTTGTTTATGCAAGATGTCCAGATGATAAGAATCACTTTTGGTTATGTCTTTATGATGGTTGGAAGAGATGTTTTATAGAAAAGTGTCAAGCAGACACTCATAACTTCTTTGACCATGGAGGCTGTATATGTGGCATATTATAAGGTTATATTGATAGACTGTGTGGAACCCACAAACTTCTTGGTCCACTAGCTAGGTGACACCTCAGAGCCACTAGCGTCCCGACATAGAATTGTATCTCATGCACGACCCTCAACCGTGTCAAACCTAGGATCTCATCCCTTATAGGCCTTTAAGGTCCGATGGTTGTACCCATCAAGTTGGCTAGCTTGATGGGTACAAGGACGAACCTCTAAAAGCCTATAAGACCTCTATGAGATGAGAGTAGGGGTTCGATTCCTTGAGGGTGCAGGTAACCTAAGGAATTGTATGTTGGGACACGAGTGGCTCTGAGGTGTCATCCAGCTGGTGAACCAAGGTGTTGGTGGGTTCTACACACTCTTACAAAAAGGTCGGCCTTTTTGTAAGAGTGTGTAGGACCCACCAACACCTTGGTCCATCAGCTGGATGACATCTCAGAGCCACTTGCCTCCCAACACAAAATTACATCTCATGCACGACCTCTAACCGTGTCGAACCTGGGATCTCATCCCTTATAGGTCTTTAAGGTCCGATGGGTACAATGACGAACCTCTAAAAGCCTATAAGGCCTCTATGAGATGGGGGCGGGGGTTCGATTCCTTGGGGGCTCAGGTAACCTGAGGAATTATATGTTGGGACGCCAATGGCTCTGAGGTGTCATCCAGCTGGTGGACCAAGGTGTTAGTGGATCCCACAAACTCTATCATACATGTCATGCTATTTGGCTATAGAATTTTTTATCAAGGCTGAATTTTGTGTTATCCGTACAAAAGCCGCTGAGGACCTATTGTGATAATTCTATAACAATTACTTTCTCTCGTAACGTTAGGAGTTTCTCACGCTCCAAGTATATTGATATTAAATTTGTTTGTAAGAGAGAAAGTTGATTAATATTTTGTTATCAGTGAGCTTATTTTTACAAAGCTTATATTGACTAACCCACTAACTAAAGGTTTAACTCCCAAAGTCTTTAGTAAGCATGTGACTCATATATGATTAATAGAGTCTTCTGTTGTATTATGATAGCAGGAAAGCTCTAGATTGTGTAAATTAATTGCAATTGTAATGGAATTTTGTGATTGTTCACACTTTTGTTATAGTGCATGCACATTATGTTGTTGATATGTCATATATATTGTTGTGCACGTGTTTATGGATATGACATATATTGTGAGAAGATTGTGATCTGAAATCTTTTAACTCGTCTCAATGTGCTTCATTTTTATTTAGCATCACTTTTAGTTGTAAGAAAGTAGAGAATCTTGGAGACCTTTTGTTTTAGTCTTATGTATAGTAAGATGTTAGAGCATCTTAGAGCCAATTGGCTCCGTCTCATTTTGGTAAGATATGAAGACCTTATGAAAATAGACATGTTGATTACATTGTCATGTTATTTTCATATCACGTGTGTATACTACTATCATATCACGTGTTTATGAGTATTTTGTTAAATGTAGACCATTCCGTCGGTGCCCATATAACTTGATGCCTATGAGCACCTTTCGAACATTATTTATTTTTGGTGTTGTACTCATTTTGACATCCTTTTGTTGAAGTCGCCTTTGGATTAATCTGGATATAGATTTTGTTTTAGTGGAATGAGTTATGCCATCCAAGTGGGAGATTGTTGACTTATTTTCCTTATTTTGATAGACTAACATAATTATTCCCATTAATTGTAAACAAAGCCAGCTCTTGGTACACTCATATCTAGTAGTATATTTTGAAAAAATGTGACAATTTAATAGAATATTAATACTCATAATTGGATAAAAATTAATATCTTTTATTGGAGAAGGTTTCTACTCTCATCTTATATATTGTGGGGTTAGTTTATTAAGATCACGCCTTTTGGTCAATAGGTTAGAGAGTAGTCCTCTCCTCTTTCTCTCTCGAATCTTCTCTTTTGCAGAAAGTACAAGTCCTCCAAAGCCATCTAAGCTTCCAACAAAGAAGATAAAAAGAATCTCTCATGACTTCAAGCTCAAATATGCATTCTAATCTTTAAAAACTCATGTATTGTGAATATAAATGTTAGATTTTAAATTTATTATTGAAATGTCAAGGAGTTTTTCCATCAAACTCTTTTTTGGGCTCAGAGGTGGAGTGTTCTAAGTTTGTGGATTCCTCCTTTTTCGAAAGCCTAAAATTGTATCTCACACCATTGAATGATTAAAATTTTGAGAGCATAATTTGGTGCCAGTCACAAGTGAGCCAAAATTTGCCTAGTTTTAGGACATGTCAGCTGGTTGGTGTCGAACCACTTCTTGACGCTCTCTCTTTGATATGTCTTTGTTAGATAACAAGGTAAACTTAAACAAATTAGCTTCATATTGATATGCACAAACAAAACAATGAACTATGAGATTAACAATTCTTCTCTAGTGGATTGTCAGCATATTTAAAGTACAAATGTTCAACTTTTTGTTACATAAAATAACAAATAACTAGATATTCATATTTTAAAAATGTATGGACTCTACATTGAAAATTCTCAAAGAGATAAATTCCAATAAAGACTTCTATTAACATTACATTATTCATATATATTTATTCAACAGTTTTTGTTGTTTCTGATTCATGTTAAAGATAATCACCTTAGCAGATATGAAATCTAGTTAAAAAAAAAAAATTGTTTCCGTTTAGCAGACATGAAATCACCTGTCCACTTGCGATTATAACAGGATCTGCTATTATTTCCAGGGTGATTGGACAGAGAAATTCATGAGGGATGACCAGAGAATGGCTCTTCTACAGCGATCTAGGCATAACTGCAGAGTCATCAAGTACATTAGTTATTTCCACGCCTGCGACTTGTTTGAAATTTGTTAATAAGATCTATAATTTGCTGGGTGCTCTCTGAACTTTGGCTTCCTCTTTTAATAAGATTCCTTACAGCTATAGTCTCATTCTTCAGGTCCTCAACGGAACGTAGGTCTAGGTTTTTGTTTTTTGCCAGCCTTTCTATCATGGCAACTGTCAGCATTTCGATCTTCCGTTTTTGAGAATATCACCATCATATACATTGCAAGTTCTATATCCTGCATGTCTGTTCTCCTCTTTGCTCGTTTTAGTTGCACGCATATGAGCTCAACCTGAACACACGATAAAATTTTCATGGGATAACCCGAAATTAAGAAGGAGAATCAAGTAATCTAGTTAAAATAGACTCATTGTTTAGGGTTCTTCTTTCTTATGGGCATCTACATTTTCTTAAAATTCCAACCAATAAAGAGTTGCCGCAAGATAATAATTTACTCTACTCTACATAATCATTGCTTTGAGAATTATAATTTTTTAGCAATTCTATCTAAAGAGTGCACCTAAAAATTCTTATATTGCTATGAAATGATCTTTTGTAGCGACAAACAATTTGCCCGAATCTTGAATTAGAGTCCTCTGAATTACATAGACCTTAACAGTGCCACTATTCTCAGAAGAGAATTACATAATCTTTGGATGATTTTTGGCAGAAGAAAATTTCTAGAGTCCTTTATAAATTTTCCGAAAACTCCTATTAATAATTAAAACCAATAGTTAATAAGTAATGTTATAATTAAACATGTCGATTGCAGCACTTGTTAGACAGACAAAAATGTCATAGTAATATTTGATAGCCAGATCAATTAGGGCACAGTTTCGAGGCAGATAATTAAGAAGAGGAAAGAAATGACAGAATACAGAATTATAGAGAGATTGCAAGAGAAAGAGCATAAGTATATATATACCTATTCTCTCACTTCATCTGAGATCAGAAATTCATCATAAGCAAAATCATTCAAAGCTTGGCTCATTTTATCATACACGACATGAAATCTAAACCTCCATCTCCAATGCCTGAATGACAAGCAAATCAGAACAAAAATAACTTGAAAAACGAGAGAATACAAATTCCAGTTCACATTTTAAATTAAGGAAACCTCAATATAATATCTAACATTATTCTGAAAAAAAAAAACCCTACAAGATAAATCTTGCTCCCTTCGTTGCAAAATCTCAAAAGTTTCCTTGCCATAAGAAGTGCTTTCTTCAAATTAGACAAACTTCATTCGTCTGACTAGGGCATTGCATTCTTTTCTGTGTGTTTTTCGATAATTGCCGAGCCGAGCAACGAATTCAATTGCATTGAATATTTCTTGTATCACATCAATATCCTCACGTGGACTTGATGTAGCCAAATCATTTTCCTCCTCCACAATCTCCCCCTCTCTCCCTCCATCCATGATCACCATCTGCCTCTTATTAAATTCCTGGAAAATAAATCTTCGGTCCTATAGGGTTTAGGAATATATACGTTTCTGAAAGAATACTAGGGTTGTAATAAAAATGAACATAATTTTTCTAAGATATCACAAAGGAAAGACAAATCTGAAGTGACGATCACAGAAACCCTAACTCTTATTCCCATGGTGATTCTGGCGTTGGGTCTGTTTCTGAGTGCGTCCGAAATTCTTGGCGGGTTTTCGGATGGCAATGTAGCTAAGGCAACATTTTTCCCGGAATTATGGTTCTCAAATTAGAAACAATTTTAAAAGTTAGTTAATTTCATAGGAAGATGCATGGCTGCTCTCGACGTACTGACACGTCAGCTCTCTTCTTTATTAACAACGGTGTCATATATATTATTGCCCGTTATGGTAATGACCTCGTGTGTGATCTGAGATTACTACGCTTATATCCATCCATTTTTTACCAACAAAAATGAATTTCTATGTAATTAGTAACCCTCTTCTTTCCATACAATTTCCCCCATGATCTTCTTGTTATGGAGGAATCGTATATCATTTAACCCAAAAAAATCAAGTATTAACCAATTCAAATATACGGATGGATAATTTTTCTATGTATAGACATTGAGCATCCTTTAATTACTTAATTTATTCTCATATACAAGGATTCAAAGGACTAATCACCATTACTATGGCAATCTATAATGGTAATCTCATCCTGAAAAGCATAAAGAACCTTAAGGTTAAACTTATAGGATACGTTGGGGGAATTACTTAAACTATAAGTAAGTTAAGAATGAGGAATATGAAGAAATTAAACAAAGACAAATAAGAATACAAAAAAAGCATACAAATATTTATGTGGTTCAATAATTGCTTACGTCTACGATAAATTAAGATCGTATCCTCTCTTATTAATGAATCAATTAACACAAAGAACAAGAATAATTTTTATACAAAAAAATATTTTGTTTGGTATTATAATTTGGTGATGTTTTTCAAGTCATTATAGTGGCATATTAATAGCCATTCACGTCCTATACAAATTCTAGTTTGAGTTGTACCAATTTAGACCAGTTAAAATAAGAAATTCGAATTAAGTTAGTGGCACTAGCGCCATGACATTCTCTTCCCAATGCTGCGATGCTCCCTTCTTAGTATTGCGGTGCTGAAGCTCTAACTTGGACACTACGACACTTAAGATGCAACGCTGCAACACGCAGATCTGGAAACAGCTTCTAGCTCTAAGCCTTCTACTTCAACCTCATCTTCGTCCCTTTTACTTAAGTTTGACTTTACGGCGTCTCTTCTTTTGTGTCTTAATTCAAAATTATTTTTTATATGATTTTTAATACTATTTTTTACAGCATATTATGGTTTAGGTTTATAAAATTAAGTAAATGAAATTGTGTTTGAGAACATAATTCCGAATTTGATCCAAAGAGGATTGATGATTATAACTTGTTTCCGAAAATAAAAACAACTGTGTTACACAATAGAGATGGACAAAGAAGATTCTATAGCATGATAAAAATGGATCCGAATATTAAAAAAGAAAATCTTCAAATTTATGAGCACAAATAAAGTGGTAATGACTATTTAGCGGCCAAAGAATCTTGAGCAACGGTAATCGAAAGACTGAGTTAGTGCCACACCCAATTAGCAAGTGCCACGTATCGAATAAAATTCTATTAATCTAGTTACTGAATACTAACAGCGTGGCAGAAGAAATAAGGACGTTGAGAAATTCTTTAAGTCACGGACACGGACCAATTTTTGATACAAGCCCATAAGAGAAACAGAGCGGATTTGATGAGCGTGCATGCTGCGAATAAGTGAATTTTGAAAGCACGTAGTAAGATAACCGTTAAGCGCATACAGAAGAATGCAACTTTTGATCACATAAGATCCGACGGTCAAAATTTACTAGCCGTTACATTTAAAATATAACAGGGCAGGAATGTACAGACATATATCCGCTCTTTACGATGGCTCGATTTCACTCGCTACTCATTTCTTCTTCTTTTTTTCTTTTTTGGTAAAGAAAACCCGGAAACCTAAAGAAACCAGAACCCACAGAGAGAGATTATCACTCTCCTTTTGTTGGGTCTAATGGAGTGCTTCTGATTAATCTCTCTCGTTGATTAGCATTCGAGTTCGAGATCAACGAGTGGACTTTGAATCTGAACTTGTTTGATCGAAAGACGATAAAGAAAAGCTTGTTGGATTCTGGATTTGTTGGTAAAGTTGTGGGATTTTGATTTTGTGATCTGGGTTTCATTTGATTTGTTTGATTTTTTTTTTCTTTTGTTTTCTTTTTTATGTTGGAGAAATTTGAAAACGATCTTTAAATTTTGTTGATTTCTTTTGATGTTAAAGTTCATATTTTGTGATAAGGATGTGTTTTTTAATGGTAGATTTTGTTTCTTTATTAATCTTGTTCCTTATAGGTGAATATAAGATGGCTGGATCAGACGAGAACAACCCAGGAGTTATTGGACAAACAAATATTCAAGGTACACAACTGAATCCAAATTTTATTTTTAGCGTCTAGTTTTATGTTTCCGTGCAAAGAAATTTGGGAATTTTGTTTTAAAATTTTTAAATTTGGGTGGTAAAACCCTAATTTAAGAAATGGGTTTTTGATTGTGATTTTAAAAGGTGGCTTACGTGCTGGAGGAGGAAAGTTCGTGGTGCCGATCGGGCACAATCGGCGAGCATTAAGTGCCATTAATCGGAACATAATCGGAGCTCCACCTTACCCTTGTGCAGTGAACAAAAGAGCTCTGTCTCAGTAATTTTCTTCAAACACTAATTTTTTATTTTCTGTTTTATTGGTAAGAGAAGAGAGGAAAATTGGTATTTCATGTGTGGGTTTGTTTTGCATCTGTGATAACTGTCATTTTGAATTTCAGCTTTCTCCATTTACGTATATTTCGTTCATTAACTAAATGGAGAATAAAAGATTTTTGTGGATTTTTGTTTCACTCTTGTTTCTGATGAGATGACTATTTACGTTAAAACTTAGTTATAGGGCAAAACAGCTATCAGAGTTTTTTTTTATAAAAAAAATGTTTTCCATTACCCACTTTTGATTTTTTTTTCTTGGGTTTTTTAATTGTAGAAGAAATGCAATCTGTGATAAGAACCCACCTATTCCAGCGCATCGACCAATTACTAGGTCCGTAGCTGGCCCTTGTCTCAAGTTTTCAACCAATTTATATTCAGCGGTTCAGTGCCAAATATAACTTCTCATTGTGATTGTGTATAATTTTTTGCTGTTTGTTTAGGAAGTTTGCTGCTGAGATGGCTAACAGGCAGCAACTACAACCTAAGACAGAGGTACCATTTTTGTCAACTAAGAATTTGCATAATTGTCGATCCAAAATTGGATTGATGGTTAATTACTTTAACAGGAAGCTAAGAGACCAGGAGTACCGGTGCCGATTTCAAGTGAGTCAGAGGATTGCACCATCATAGATGTGGAAGACTATAAACCAACTAATGAATCAGCTGTGCCAATGTTTGTGCAACACACAGAAGCGATGTTGGAGGAGATTGATCGCATGGTATGTGGACCCCCGTGGCACTGTAAAATACAACCTGTTTTATGTTCATGAAGCGGTAACAATATCCTTGTCTGAGAGTCACTGACGTTTCTCATTTTTCTGCAGGAAGAAGTTGAAATGGAAGATGTAGCTGAAGAGCCAGTTATGGACATAGACAGTGGAGACAAGAAGAATCCACTAGCTGTTGTTGAATATATTGATGATATATACAACTTCCACAAGAAAGTAGAGGTGATTTGGGACTCTCTAATATTTCCGCTTCACTCATAGCTAGTAGAACGAAGGCTTTTATTTTGATTCCACAAGGGTTTTCATTTAATGAACCAAAATATAGCGAGCAGACTGAAGATTCTAGGACTTTTGGATCAATTTACCGGAATCTGAGTTCCAGTGATCATTAAATTTTTTGGGGAAAATGGGTTGATAATGAAACGGTTGCTTTTTTGGTTAAATGTTTACTTGCAGTGTTCAAGCTGTGTTCCGGCAAACTATTTAGCACAACAATTTGATATTAATGAGAGGATGAGAGGCATTCTCATTGACTGGCTGATTGAGGTTTGCATTACTGTCTTCTATGCTTCTTAAGCAAACTTCTGAGTAAATTCACTGACAACCTTAATTGGAATTTCCAGGTGCACTACAAGTTCGAACTGATGGACGAGACCTTATACCTTACTGTCAATCTAATTGACAGGTTCTTAGTAGCTCAACAACTTCCAAGGAAGAAACTGCAGTTAGTAGGTGTGACCGCCTTGCTTCTGGCATGCAAATATGAAGAAGTATTAGTTCCTGTTGTGGAGGATCTCATCATGATAACTGACAGGGCATACAACAGAAAAGAAGTGCTCGAGATGGTATGTTCTGATAGAAGCAGTGGTCATTTACCGTGAATTTTCTTCTTATCAATAAATTAGGACAAAGTTGGAATATGATAAATTTTTCATATGCGCCTCACAGGAGAAGCTGATGATCAATACCTTGCAGTTTAATATGTCTGTTCCCACTCCATATGTGTTTATGAGGAGGTTTCTAAAAGCTTCTCAATCTGACAAGAAGGTTTGTTTAATACCACATGATAAATTATTAGACTGCTTTCAGTTTTATGTCTGTTACGCCATGGTGCTGATCAGAAAGATTTCATTGTGACCTTTGAAGCAGCTTGAGCTTCTGTCATTCTTCTTGATCGAGCTTTGCCTAGTTGAATATGAAATGCTTAAGTTTCCGCCTTCTTTGTTAGCTGCCGCTTCGATTTACACAGCTCAGTGCACTCTCCATGGGTCTAGACAATGGAGCAAGACTAGTGAGTGGTATACTGGCTACTCGGAAGAGCATCTTCTGTAAGTATCTTTTCCCTTTTCATATAACGACTACAGGTTATTGGCCTTTTTTTAACTGTGTTTCATGGGTTTGTGCAGTGAATGCTCAAGACTGATGGTCACTTTCCATCAGAGGGCGGGAACAGGGAAGCTTACTGGTGTACACCGGAAGTATAACACATCCAGATTCGGTTATGCTGCAAAAATTAAGCCTGTCAAGGGGGCTCTAGTTGAAGGCTGAAGAGATAGATGAACAAACATAAGAAAATGATCAAGTAATTAGGCATTCTGTGGGATTGGTTGCGTGCAGTTGTGCAACACAAGTTGCCCCTTTGGGTTCCAACTGATGGTATCATCAGTTCTATGTTTTACTTGAACATAGTTAGGGGTCGTTTTTCTTTCAGCAAGGAAATAATGGATTTTGTAATTGCGCACCTACACTTGTATCGTTCGTGCGGATTTTTATTTTTATTTTGTAATTGAGTTGCTTTTGATATCTATTGCATTCGTTCATGTTTTAATTCTTCAATCAAAATGTACGTTATTTGTTTAAACTAGATAAACACATAACTTGTTTTAATAATGAAAAGGCTGTCGGATTTTGGATTTGTATTTTTACTCACACTTAGCTAGTAACAATATGAAAAATTCAGAAAGATTCAAGTTATTTTGGATTTTGGATTTTTGTATGAAAAAGATAAGAAAACAAATATTGAATACCACATAACTTGTTTTAATAATGAAAAGGCTGTCGGATTTTGGATTTGTATTTTTACTCACGCTTAGCTAGTAACAATATGAAAAATGCAGAAAGATTCAAGTTATTTTGGATTTTGGATTTTTATATGAAAAAGATAAGAAAACAAATATTGAATATAGTTTAAAAGAAAGAAAACAAAACATGTGGTATCTAGTTTAAACAAATATTGAATCACGGGTGGATTTTGGATTTTTATATGAAAAATTCAGAAAGATTGCACAAGTTATTGAATCTCTATATTGAATCTAAGATTGACACACACAACAAATATTGAATCTATCCAATAAAATTGCACAAGTTAAACAGAAGGAACATAGAAGGTTGTTGTTACATCCCTAATGACTGTTGTTGTTACATGCGTCTTAACTAGTAACCTCATGAATACCTAATAGTTAATTCTTTTGAGGGTGTTTGCATAAGTATAACTAGAGAATGATACAAACAGCTTCCGGAACCTGCAAATCCAAGGTAGAGAAAGGAAAGAAGCACATTAAATGTGTTGACTGGAAAAGAAAACAAATAAAATCCCAAGATGTCTCATATGTGGCACATTCCAGAAATCTAAATTTGTATTACTCTACAAGAATCAATGGAAAAAAACATCATAGAAAGTATAAATGAGAAAGTGAATTCAAAGCTGAATGGAGAGTTG
Source organism: Ailanthus altissimus (assembly GCA_946807835.1). Taxonomy (NCBI): domain Eukaryota; kingdom Viridiplantae; phylum Streptophyta; class Magnoliopsida; order Sapindales; family Simaroubaceae; genus Ailanthus; species Ailanthus altissimus. The sequence continues at coordinate 25,536,044 of OX327691.1, read as the reverse complement.
ATAGTGTAAGAGGAGCCGAATAGAGGAATACATACCAGACCCATTGGCTAAGGTGCTGTGACATTGCTAGAAAGCTTTTTTTAGGTTGCTCATTTAACAAGCAATGCACCTGTCCTTTGGGATGGCTCATCGCAGATAAGATGGAGAACCAGATATCAAGGGGTCCGCTATACTTTCGTAATATATTGGTGCTAATCTGGAGGAGAAAGGGCTTAGATATTCAGGCATAAAGAACGGTCGAGCAGATAGATAACCTCATTAAAGGGAAATGAAAACAGAACATAAGAAACAATTATAAACTTACAAGTTCCCATGCCTCAATGTTCTTTTGTGAAGTTTCAATCAAGAAGTTGCTGCTTACAGTGATAAATACAGGAAACAATGTCAATGTCAGTTCTCAACAATTTGGAAAGCATTAGCCATCCACCAACTCTCCCAAGAAAAATTTATTCTTCTTGAAGATATTGCATATCAAAGGAAACGACAAATATCTATGACATTGTTTTAATTATGTTCAAAATATAATTAAAGAATTTTTAACTTACCATATCCCATGATGGACATCACGATGATTACAATGACCCGAAACACCATAGCCATCAAAAGTGATTATCTAGAATGCCGTGTTAGAACATAAGTTCAAAAACTAGATATATATTCAGTACGATAAAATGAGTTGGTTTTTAAGTAAATGGAAGTGCACATCTTCCTAGAAAATGGCAATCAAACTAGGCAACAGGGACAAATAGTTAATCGAGATTAACAGGAGACAAGATCTCAATAAAATGAGTTGGTTTTTAAGTAAATGGAAGTGCACATCTTCCTAGAAAATGGAAATCGAACTAGGCAAAGGGACAATTAGTTAATTGAAATTAATTGGAGACAAGATCTCACCAAGTCAATGCCATGAGTAATAACTTCCTCTTCAACAATCTTTGCCAGCAACTTATGGTCCCACACTTTGCCAAAGCCATCCTAATACAGTCACTAAATCAAATTGAAGCCAATCTTATGCCATGAATATTTGTTTAAACATAAAAGAAGTCTTTGGAGTCTGCGCACCTGGAAATCTACATGATGGAGGACCTTCACTTGTTCTAGTGGAATCTGAGTAAGTGGATCAAATGTTAAACAATTAAATAAGTACTTTCATTGGTTTGGCGCTGATCCTCGTCACTCATGAGAATGAAGCATAAAGTGTATCAAAAGGAAAACGAAAAATCATTCTGATGAAATATATTCCCTTAAATATTTTTGTGCCAAATTACTGTTACCTTGAGAACTGAACAAGCCTGGTATAGCTCATCGTTTCTGATGTTTCCCATTCCGTCTGCATTACCTGCTCAGAGTGAAACTCAAGTTAAATAACATATTTCAAACAATATATCAAACATATTAAAGAATTTGACATGATCCCAAGGTCTCTCAGCAACAAGAGAGGTAGAGCCGCAAAGATGCGTAGTTTGGGAGAACTATCAATAATTCGCAATTAATCTACAACATGAACTGAATCATTGATCAACAACGTCGAATTACCTATTGACATGCATAATATGTGAAGATCGTGTCCCCTAGAAGTCAAGTAATTAATTGTTGGAGAAAAAAACCTGCAAAAATTACCCAGTCACGATTTGTTTCAACACAAACACTAACCAACTTCAAAAAACAAAAGAGAAAAAAAAAACACAAACCAGCTTCAAATAGAATTTATCAAGTAAAAATGTAAGCATAAGGTAAAAAGCAAATAGTGCACCTTTTTTTTTCTTCAATGGAACATATTACACTTACATAGACTCATCATCTGGGTGGGCAATAACCAGCAAAACTTTTCTCTTGTCACCTGATTATAACGAGTAAAGGGTCTTATTAAAAACAACTGAAAAAAAAAAGGAAAATCCCAAAAAGAAGCTAAAATTTTGTGAAGGCAATTAGCTGAATATTTACCTGTACTAAAAAATGCAGCATTTGATTGTGAACGTGAGGCAGTAAGGATTTTGCATAGAGATGCTACCCATGCTATACTTATTGATGCGATAATTAATAACCACGACATCTAGCGCTCGCCTGCAAGAGATTGAACATTGGATTTGTAAGTAAATACTCAAAGACCTCAATGAAATATTTCTCAAAAGAATTTCGTCGAACGTGTTGTGTGCAAGATCATTCGACAAGTTGCCGCCAACCTGAAGAAATAAATTGCTAATATCTGATGCAGAAATTAAACGTGGAGCAAGGAGACCGGCTATAAATGGTCACTGTTCGATTTAAAGACATTGAATAAAGGGTCTGAAACTACCGATCTCAGAGTTCATTGTTGAGAAAATATATTAATAAAAGGTTTTTAAGGAAAACTATTTTTTTTTTCATTTTATTCGACAGTGATTCTTTCTGAATCTGGAAATTTTTGACCCAAAAATAGGGTCTAGATAGAGTTCTTTTGGGGTCCAAATAGTAATCCTACATACAAATAGAAACCCAAGTTCTCTACCTTGGTCCCTGATGTCGAGATGGCGCAATTAAGCTCAGAATACAAGCCCACAAAATGTGTAGTTACTAATACCCGCTCTTCTATTTTATTTAGACATTAATTTATACCACTTCATCTATTAAGTTAATTAAATAATAACTTTAATTCTTAATTAAATTACTTAAAAAGGGTAAAAAGAAAGCGTTATATAAATACACACCACTACAGTGGAAGGACAGTGGGCTTGTATATAAATATCCACTGTGGGCGTTATATAAATACACACCACAAAATGTGTAGTTACTAATACCCCTCCTGTTATATAAATACACACCACTACAGTGGAAGGACATCGATCTACCATCAATTTCAGAATTGCTTACCACAGGTTCGATTTCTAAACGTGCATTAACTGGAACAGTCACTCTTCTTCCTACTACTTCAAACGTTAGAGTGGATGTTAAAAATATTGACACTGATTATTGGACTTATTAATAATTTTTTTAAAATAAAGTGACATTAGAAATAAATGAGATGGAATTATCATAACTTTTTATCAGTATTTTATTATTGTTGTATTTAATGGGCTTAGGCCCAAAAGGAAAAAAAAAGTTTAGAAAATAAATGAATCTTGTTCAATTTTCTTTTAAGAAAAAAAAATTACAATACAATTATAAATAACGTGATTCCTTTGAAATATAAGGGACTTTTCGTTCAAAAAGCCGCCAATTATTATAATAAGTCGAAATTCTCTAGAAAAAGTCGTTCATTTTGTCCACTGCCTGTACAAATGTTCCAACTAAGAAATTAGTCCAAATTTAATAAGTTATTTATTTAAGAAACAAAATCAAATTGGAATATAGTGAAATTTGCCAACCTGCTTTATTGATCAATATATCTAATTCAAAAGATTTTCTTTTTTTTTAAACAATTCAAAAGAGTTAATTTGGAATTTTTTCTCTGAAATAAAAATTAATTTGCATTTGAGAACTTAAAAGTCACTCGAGACAGATTAAAAATCCAGTGAAACTTCTCAAAAGTTTACGATCCGGAGGTTGTCAGTCTCTGACAGATTAAAAAATCCAGTGAAACTCACGTGTCACTCTGCATGGCCAGTTGCCAGGTTTCCCTCGTTGCCAAAAGTATTTTCGGCCTCATTCTATTATAACGAGATTACTAAAATTAATTTATTGGATCAAATCAAAAAATTAAATCTAATTAGATATAAAGTAAAATTATCCTTAAATTAAACTTGCCTCTCTTCCTCTGAAAATCCCTCAAGAGGTTCCTTACGCTTGCAGCCTAATCCATATAAGCAAAATCTTCTAACTTAAAAGACATAAAGCTCTATGCATCCAACTTTAACTTATAGTCCAGGAAATTCCATTTCCATAATTTAGGTCAGCAACTACTTTCATGCTGATCGAAACATCCATGTTCTCTTCATGGATGGTTTCTTTTAGTTTCGTGAGCAGTTTGCTAATAAAGATGGTTGTTGCATAGATAGTTTAAAATGTAAGAAAAGAAATAAATACCCACCAGGAAAATTTTGTTATCTTTTTGAATTTCCTTTTATGTTTCTATCATATGAGCTGATATTTTGTTGTCACTTTCCATTCCCATTTCATGGATTTGTCTCTACACTGGATTTTTGTGGGCCTATTTTTGTGTATTGTTTGAGTTATTTACAATCCTTTGGTCTTGTATTTGGATGAGATTTGTGGTGTATGATTGATAGCGAGCTTCTGATTGATGCTTACAGTTTGCAAGTGGGTTCAGATTTTTTGTCAAGTTGGACATTTCTAGCAATTTCTGTGCTCCTTTCCTGTTGTTTGTTTCATTTAGCCTCATAATTTACTGCACGTTAACATCTATCTTTTTATGCTCATAGGGGTTCCCGTGTACGGGTTTCATATTCTTACGAGGCTTTTTTTAATTAACTGTATTGACTTTCCATTTACACGACTCAAGTTACAAATCCTAGAACCATTCTTTTTTTCTTTTAAGGTTTTTGTGTTCATTTCTTAATGAAAAAACTGTTTCTTTTTTATCCAAATATGAACATGATTGATTTTTTTTTTTAGTTTATAGTGTCAACTGAGTATTGGCTTTTTCAGCGAGGAAAGATGACTCAGAAGATAGAGAAAAAATTTCTTACAGTAGCTCCATTTGAGTGTGCTTGGAGAAAGGATTTGAAATTCCGAGAAGTTGGGAGGGGCTGTGTGGCTTTTGATGCTTTTGCTCACAATGATGTCACGGTTGTTTTTAGAGAGAATGTGGGCAGCCAACATTATCATTATAAGAGAGATAATAGTCCTCATTATACTGTGATTATTGGTAGTCATAAGAATCGTAGGTTGAAAATTGAGGTGGACGGGAAAACTGTGGTGGACGAGGCTGGTGTTGCTCTTCAGCTTTTCAAAGCTATTGGATCAGTGTCTATGATGGATTGATTAGTATTGGTAAGGGGAGGTACCCTTTTCAGAATCTTGTGTTTCAGTGGATGGATTCTAATCCAAATTGCAGCATTCGATATGTTGGACCAAGTAGCTGGCATTGGCATGTTGGATACAGAAATGTCAATGTTTTGCCATTAACACAGAACCACATGCTATTGTGGAAACAAGTGGATTGTGGTAATTATGAAAGGGAGGAAGATGGTGATGAGGAAGTGAAGGATGAATGCATCAACTATGAAAAATGGGGACATGAAGATTTTCTTGAGAGTTGGGAGTTATCTGATGTGTTCTTCATTGTTGGTGTTGAGGAAAAGTTTGCACCTGCACACAAGGTTATCTTGCAAGCATCGGGTAATTTCTGTTCCAGTTTGCCAGATGAAGGTGTTATAAGCATCTATTCATGCACTTCTCCAATATGTTTACACAGGCCGGACCCTGGTATCGTTTCTAATACCGTAAGTTTTTGCAGTTTTTTGTAGATGGTATTGTGGCTGGGGTGCAAAGGTTGTGGTTGAAAATTTCTGGCTCATGTCATAATCATCTAGTCATCTCACATCTGTCCCTCTCTTCTTTTTAGACTTCCAATATTTTTCTTTCTGTTTTTCATCTCGGTGTCTTTCATTAAATGCCAAGTGGTGAGAATCATTTCAAGCGTTTTCCAATACCTTTTAAACTTAATTATGATTTTTGTCTGAGGTAGATTTTGGAGCCACAACTTGGTTCCTTATGAGCTCGCAATTTCAAGTGACGCAGCTGGTAAAGCAGTGTGAGGAAACTATGGAACAATTTAAACTGAATAAAAAATTGTTTGATTCAGGTAAGAATGTCGAATTTTTGTTTCCAAGCTCTCAGCCCCCTTGCACAGTCTTCCCCTTTGGACTTCCCATTAATGCACAGAGGCTCAAACAGTTGCAGTCAATTGGTGAGTACACTGATGTAAACGTTTACATTGAGAGCCATGGTCTTGTTGCCTGTTGTCATAAAATTATTCTCAGCTTATGGAGTATTCCATTTGCCAAAGTAAGCCTACCTAATGCTCCATGCGCCTTGTGAAGTAATTAATAACACTTTTTTTTATATTGATGGTGCTCCTATTTGATATTATAGTTGGTTTTGTTGGAATAATTGATTCAAGACGAAGGAATGTTGATTACACAAAGATGCCAACAATGGAGCATATGAAAGGATAGTATGCAGGGGAATGCAAAATAGCATACTTGTGCAACATCAGCAAGAGCAAAACCAATTGTACAAATAGGAATGACTCAGTACAAAGGACACCAATAAGTAGTTATGATCTAAGTGAGAAGAGTACAACAGAAAATAATCTAAAGGCCCTCGATGATTTGGTACAGCAATGAAGGCATCAAACAAACAAAAAAATGAATTGTAAAACTGCAAAGAGACAGCTGTATTAATCTGTGTATATATATCCCTTGTATTTGTGCCTTGTAACACAACACTATTACATTGAAATACAAAAGATAACCATTGTTACAATTCATCTATGAAATTTAACTTGATATTAGTGATTGTTTTGTGTCAGGTCATTTAAAAGTTTTGTGTAGAGTGATTGTTTTATCCTTTTAATGTTAAAATTAATAGAATTTGATTAACGGATTAGGACAAAATTAGATTTTTTAAAACTCGTGGGATAAAATTGAGAATTAAGTCAAACTCGTGAGACAAAAATGTCCTTATCCCTTGTTTAAATGTTACTGCTAATGATCAAAATCAAAGTCTTAAGTCAGTCAATGAAGTCATAAAGAACAACTCGAGATCTAAACACCATCTAGAATTACTCCATAGGAGATTAGGACATCCCAATGTAATAGTACTCAAGGAAATGTTATCAAAATGTAAAGGCTTCTCCAAAAATATAAATAAAGATACCACAACACTTGATGAAAATGTTATCAAGCTCACGTGCCTCTTAGTTATTGGCAGGAAGCTGTGAATACAGCTGCATACATCATCAACAGACTACCATCAAAAAGATTAAATAATATCTCACCTTATAAAAAACTATCTAACCACATACCAGATTACTTACTTATTAAAACCTTTGGGTGTGAATGCTACCCTTTTCTCAGGCCATTTAACAAAAACAGGTTTAACTTCTATACATCAAAGTGTGTGTTTCTATGGTATTCATTAAAACACAAAGGCTATGTGTGTCAACATGACTTAGAGAAAACTTATATAGCCAAGCATGTCATGTTTAATGAAGAGACGTTTCCTTTTGAGTCAAGCCATGAATTCAAAGTTATGAAACAAAGTGTCAATTATGCTAACAAAGACTTTAATCTACCAATTTATTTTGTTTGATACACCAACAGTCCCAATTGATCAAACACCAACAATCTCAATCAGTCATCCCTCAAGTACATTTGATAATGAGCCTCTATCTAGCATGCAACTTGATACTGCACATAATATCATTAACTTCTATGAGCACCACAATATACCCACTAATGACCATCAAGAATAATTTCCACTAGAGATGATAAATCAAACACAGGAATAAATCTTAAACACATACCTTATGATCACTAAGTCCAAGGCAGGAATCCACAAACCAAAAGTTTACTCAACAAATAAAACTAAACCCTATAACACACCTAACAATGCTGAAAATGCTATGCAAGATAAGAATTGGAAAAAGGAAATAAAAGATGAGTATAGTGCCTTGGTCAGAAACAAAACTTGGACTTTGGTCCCTTACAAGCCTAACATGAGAATAGTTAGGAACAAATAGGTTTATAAAGTGAAATAAAAGGTTGATGAAATAGTAGAAAGATATAAGGCTAGACTTATGGCCAAAGGTTTCCATCAAACACAATAACTTGACTTTAATGAAACCTTTAATCCACTAGTGAAGCCTTGTACAATCAGGATGATACTGACACTTCCCTTAATGTATGACTAGAAGTTAAGGTAAATAGACATAAATAATGCATTCCTAAATGGTGACTTGACAGAAGAAGTGTTCATGCATCAATCTGTGGGTTAGCAAGACTCAAGAAGACCAAAATTTGTGTACAAACTTCATAAGGCTCTCTATGGTCTCAAGCAGACACCTAAGGCTTGGTTTGAGAAGCTCAAAGTGACCTTAATGAAATAGGCATTCACGGGAACCAAGAATGACATGTTTCTATTCATTAGAAGAGATAGTTATGAACTCATAATACTCCTCATTTATGTTGATGATATAATTATAATAGGAAATAATGATAAAGCAATTCAAGACATGGTTAACAGCCTAGGTTCTAATTTTGCATTGAAGGATCGAGGAAACTTGCACCTTTTTTTTCGCATAGAAATGGACAGGTCAGATAATTCAATCTTCCTTTCATAGTCTAAGTATATCATAGACTTATTGCTAAAGACAACCATGTCAGAGTACAAGGAAAACACTACTCCATTAAGCACATGACTCAAACTCACAAAAATGGATGGAAAGCCATTCAACAACCCTACATTATATAGAACTGTAATAGGGAGCTTACAATATGCAACCTTGAGCTAACCTAAACTATCATTTGTTGTGAACAAGTTAAGTCAATTTATGAGCAACCCTCTTGAACCCCACTGGATAGCTTGCAAGAGAGTGCTCAAATTCCTCAAAGAAACTATACACTATGGCTTTGAACTGAAGAAGCCAACATCACTTGAACTGACTGTATTCACTGATGCAGACTAGGCTTGTGACATATATAACAGGAAATCAGTTAGGGGTTACTTGGTTTTCCTTAGTGAGAGTCTTGTATCCTAGAGCTCAAAGAAACCACAAGTGGTCTCTATGTAGTAACCAGTATCCACAACCGGTAAGAATATGTATTTATATATATATAAATATACATATTTTATTTGTATGTATGTGATACTTGATTTATGTATTGTTATTAGTAGTGTTTGTATAAGTTATGGACTAACTATTAGTATTGGATTTATTTGCAAGACTTTAGATTTATTTTAGGGATCAAATTATAATACTTTGAAAGTTTTTAGGGTTAATTCGTAAATATTAAAAATTAGCCTTTTAGTATAAAAATACATATTTGAAACCCTAATTCACTCATTTTGATCGAGTTACCTCTTTTAGAGTGAGAAAATAGAGAAAGAAAGGGGAGAGAAATAGAAGAAGTTAGAATTTAAGCTTTAAGAGGTATTTTATAACCCTTTCTTAATTTTTTTGTGTTAAATTAGTTAATTTCTCTAAGTTTTGATTTCTAAAAATATATACAATTGAGGATTTGATGTGTATTTCGTAAGATATTGTGAGAATTGATGATGATCTATGTAGATAGCTTGATAAATCATGATGAATTACAGAACTTCTACTTGATAGTCTCTTGATTCAGAAATTTTATAAATTGTTGTGATTTGATTCTAGTTTTGAATTTTGAGTATATGAAATTATACATGTTTAAAATCATTTGAGAATTTGAATCGATTGAAAATTCCAGAAATTGAATTTGTAGTGAATTTACCAAAATGACTCTGAAATTCTGAAAATTTCCTGTGTAAACAGTATAATACAGAGACAAATAATTTTTGATCTACTGAATGATCTTCAAAAATTACGAATTTATAAAATATAATAATTTTATATGTCTAATATGATATATTTAGAATTGAGAATTTAGATCAATATGGTTAAATTGTTATGATTTTCTAAAGAGTGTCAGTTAATTACAGTATTTGATTAATAGATTTTTAAAGTTATAGAATAAAATAGTGTTAAAATACATTTGGCAGTGATTTTGAAGTGAAATATTTATAATAAATTGAGATATGTGTTAAGAGTAATTCTGTGGTAGTTTTATAATTTTTGAGTTAGTATATGATTTTATAAAATTGGGAGATTGAATACTGTTCAATAAATTCTTGATCCTGTCAGGTCAATAGTTTGGATTCGATGATGTTTATGGAATAGATTGTGTAGAAATTATGATATAATATTCATATATAAGAAGGATATATGAGTCAAGAATGATATAGTATGATTTTGGAGTAATTGGATATTATTTTATGTATAAGAAAATTTTGTTAAATGTAAGTGGTCAGAATGACAGGTTTTGAGAAACCAAGTAATTAGACCAATTTGATGTGATAAGTGCAATATGTGTAATTTTGTAAGTTATTTAAAGTATTTTGTATGAATGTTGAGGCTCATGAAAGGATTAATCTCCATTGATAGGTTAAGGAGATTTAAGTCTTGTAGTTGAAAGTGCTAAGAGGTAAGTATACTAAATTTTTTACTGAAATCACAATAAACATAGTAATTTTTATGTATGATTTTGTAAATGTGGTTAGGAATATATTTATATTATGTCAAAGTATATTTTGATATGAAATGTAAAGACATGTGTTTATAAATATGAGCATGGACATACATGACATATACGTGTTTTTGAAAGTAAGCTTTCAAAGTAAAATATGTTTAACAAAGAGAGCTTTTGAAGTGTAATATGTTCATGAGAAATATTTTTTGTTTTGAGGATACTTGAGCTCACTGTTAATTTAGTATGCATTTTATGAGATTTATAGAGTCTTTATGTGTGGTCTTTCCTTTGGGATTGGTATATGTTATGTGTTCCGTATGTAGGGAGAATCCTATTGGTACCTAAAAAAAGAGTGAGTTATCACATTCGTGTAGTGGCATATTAGTGCATGTGAGAGGACTCACTGAAGATCAGAGTGAGGGTTTGGCTTTTTCCTTCGGGCATGAGCATTATATATGTGTAATTTAAAAATCTCACTTGTATTATTCCTCTCATACAGTATGTCATCTATGAGTGACATTTGGCTCATTATGTAATATGTGATATGAAAGTCCTACTAAGTAGTAGTTGAGTGATGATATTCCTATTATATATTTCGAAAAAATGTGTAAGCGCTTACATGACATGTGATTTGATAAGATTATGATTTTGATTTTGATTTATCACAGCATATCATACATATGCATTGTATACATATATATATATATATATATATTTGTATTTGATATATGAAAAATTAGTATGTTTACTGAGTTTTATACTCGTTATAGTTTATAGTAATTTCAGGTAAATAAGATATATATGTGCTTAGCGGATTTGGTGAGGCTTCTGCTGTTCCTTGAGTTCCCTAAGTTGTTAGGTTGCTGAGTGTTTCATTTGGAGACACCTGGGATAAGATATTTGATTTGTCCTTATTGAATAAATACATATATATTATTTTATTGTGTGTGGTTAGATTTGGTTTAAGTTTCACCAAATGTGATTTTTGGTTGATTTTAAGTAAGAATTTGCAATAAATATATTCTGGGCTTCCGGTAATAAAGTTGCTACTGGTGATGTAATAGAGTGTTAATCTCTGAGAAAACTCTGCGTATCTCTGGTTTACTAATTGTCTCAGTCATAATTCAATTGTTATAATTCTGAAAGAAATTAAAATGAATGTTTAAATATTGTCAATAGAAGTTTATGTTTATATGTTAGGTTATGGGTTGATTTTAGTGTTGAACTTACTAGTAACTTACTAAGAATTTCTATATTGAATTAAAGTTTGAAATTTTATGTAATATTATTTATAAGTGTACATTATTGAATGAATATAAGTGATGTCGTGTATCGAATCTTTTGGGTCTGGAGCGTGACACTCTAAGTCCAGTGCTAAATCAGAATATAGGGCATTAGCAAATGTGTGTGCTGAAATCAATTGAATCAATGGGTTAATGTAAGATTGGGTTTAAAAGTTTCAAAGAATTCAGTTGTATACACAAACAACACCAATGCCCTTGCACTTGCCTCAAACCTTGTGTATCACTCAATGAGAAAGCACATAGAAATAGACATCTATTTTGTGAGAGATAAAGTCTGCAATGGGCCACTTGACATAGCCTATATCCTAAGCCAGAACCAACCAATTAATATACTTATAA